>CM029502.1:17547508-18271637 GCA_017140595.1 Eucalyptus curtisii
AAAAATCCAATTTAGGCCTGTAATGTCTAATTGAGCCCGAGATGGGTCAGGAAAAATCTCGAGATGCATTCAATAAATAATAGAGCATTTCTACTCCCTAATGGATATGACTAATCACTTAACATGCATTGCAATCAACTAATAATCATAAATCTATTATAATCTAACCACCTAATCCTACTTAATTAACACTAATCAATACTTAAGCATCATTAGCAAACTAAGCGAGGATTAGTGAGCTAAACTCACCCGTTTAACGATCGCTCGGATTGAAAAGTCGGTAACGTCACTAGGGACGTTTTTCTCTGAAGCGGGCCTAGGGTTCGAGGCCTAGAACCACCTAAAAACAAGCCAAAAGGCTGCTGCGAGACCCACTTTTGGACTTGCTGATCTTGCTGCAAAAATAGAAACAAACAACCTCGACTAGGACAGCAAGGTTCGAAGGAAGGTCAAGCGGTGGTTCGGCGAGGGGCATGGCTGCTCTGGCGGCCTCCTCAGCCACTTGCAGAGGCTGAACAGGGCTGGAACAGTTGAAGAGAGCTACTGGTCGACAGAGCAGGAGGCGAGCAGGGCACGGCGGCGCACGGCCAAGCACGGGTGGGGGCGATAGCGGCGTCCAGGCGGTGGCGGCAGCTCCAGCGTGGCTGGCCGTAGCTTCTTCCTTGCTGGTTGGGGTCGCACAAAAAAAAGAGGGAGGGGAGAGAGAGCTGGATGGTGGAGTGAGAGAGAGAGAGTGGGGGAGAGGATAGAGATGAGAGAGATGAGAGAGATGGAGGGCCGTTTGGCCTTGATATTTCTACAAATATCTCCAAGAATCAACCTAGGCCAAGTGTTTGGTCCTTGGCTCACATTGAGCCACCAACACACACACCATAACCTCCCAATCGGTCCAAAATGCTAGGGGAGAGGGGGAACACGAATTTCCGAGTCATTTCCTCCAATTGGATTCTTAAATCATCTCAATTCATCCTCATTTGGCTTCCGTAATTTCAATTGGTCATCCATTGATTACCCCAGCATTTTTCCTCACCCTTGTATCCAACATGCATCCCAATTTTGCTATCAAAAGTGATATTCGGCTTTTTTGCACAAAAAACGACCCGGCGACGACTTTTTCCCAAAAAGTCTCGATTGTCAGAAAAATCTTCTGAGACTGAGTCGATACTCCTATAATTTATTGTGACATTGAAAAAACTTCAATTTTTGAAATCGGACTTGAATTCACAGTTAATTTCAATTTGACTCGTTTTTAGCGTGACCTAAGCTACTGGGTAACTTTTAGAAACTTTTAGTTCAAATGACCCGTCGTCGATTTTCTTCGAGCCACTATGAACCCACACGACTCATTGGCGACTCTCGGTTGTCGTGAAAATTTCGAGGATCCAAATACGGACAGGGGGTACCAAAACAATAAGAAAATCAGTCTAGTGCCGGTCGACGAGAATTTTCCAATTTAATGGTGTCACCCACGATTAGCCACATATCTCTCTCGATCCAGTCTATCTCTGATTTCAAATCGATTTTTAACTGTATCGTAATGGCATCCAAAGATGGACACGGTCGAGAAGCCGATTCCCGATCGAGTTCTCAAGTCTATTGCCTTAAAATTCCTTAATAATTTCCCCAGATAGTCTAGTTATCTCGAGAGTGATCAGCTCTAAGAATAGCCCTATAGGCACGTTAATGAAATGCTTGATTCATTCAGTAGAAAACAGAGTTGAAAATTTGGGATGTCACATGCCTAGTGCAGCATTGTGGTTTTTCCCTTTTCTCGATTTAGGGAAGGGTTTTCCCCGTAAAATTTTTTGCTCATTTTCTTCTCTAATTTTTCTCATCATATATTCACGTTCCTAAAAACTTGTATCAAAGCCTGATTTTGGTGAAATAGTGGGAGTGAATATAGATGAAGGGAAGGTGCAAATCGATCGGTTTGATGGCAAGGACTTTGGTTTCTGGAAGATGTAGATTGAGGATATGCTATACCAAAAGAGCCTGCATTAGCCTATGCCTGGAAACAAGAATTTATGAATCAAGAAGAGTAGGAATTGTTAGATCGACAAGCGTTGGGTTTGATTCGTCTCACATTGGCGCGGAATGTGGCTTTCAACATTGCCAATGAAGCGACAACGATGGATTTGATGGCGGCATTGTCCAATATGTACGAGAAGCCTTCTCAATCAAACAAGGTATATTTGATGCGTCATCTTTTCAATCTGAAGATGGACGAGGGTGCTTCCATGACAGATCACATCAATGAATTTAATGTGATTACGACTCAGTTGAGTTTGGTAGATATCAAATTCAATGACGAGGTAAAAGCTTTAATTTTATTATCTTTTCTACCTGAAAGTTGGAGTGTAATTGTGACTACAGTGAGCAGTTCATTCGGAAAGAAAAAGTTGAAGCTTCAAGCAATCCGAGATTTGATTCTTAGTGAGGATATTTGCAGAAGAGAATCGGGTGAATTTTTGGGTGCTACCCTAAATACTGAAAGTAGAGGAAGAAGCAATCAACAAGGGTAGAACTAATACTGTGGTAGATCAAAATCCAAACATAGAAGCAAATCTAGACCTCATGGAGAAATAATTTGCTGGAATTGCGAAAAGAAATGTCATTTGAAACGGGATTGTAGAGCCCCAAAGAAGAAATTTCAATATCGAGACTAAAATCAAGATGGAGAAAAAATTGTGAATGCAATTCTTGAAGAGACGCATGATAGTGATGATTTATTTAGAGTATTGGCATTCCAATTGAGTCTTGGATTCTTGATTTAGGTGCGTCGTTTAACTCTACTTTGTGCAAATAATTAATGACAATTTTATTTATGGAAAATTTGGAAAGGTTTATCTTGCTGATGATGAACCTTTAGATATTATGAAAAAGGGTGATGTTTATATAAAATCTAATAACGGATATCAATGGAAGTTGCATGATGTTAGATATGTTCCAAGACTTAAGAGAAATATAATCTCTATAAGTAAATTAGATAGTACGAGGTACAAAACTATTTTTGGGGATGGCTCTTGGAAAATAGTTAAAGGTGCTTTGTTTGTAGCACGAGGAACAAAGTCAGGAATGCTCTACATAATTGAAAGTAATAGAGAAACTGCGGCAATTGTTGAGTCTGAAGTTGATTCCAAATTATGGCACTACAGGCTTGCACACATAAGTGAAAAGGGGATGGAGTTGGTAGCATCTAAGGGAAAATTACCTAATCTAAAGTCCATAGATATTGGTCTATGTGAAAATTGTGTTCTAGGCAAGCAAAAACATGTCAGTTTTTCGAAGATTGGGAGAGAACCAAAGAAAGGAAAATTAGAGTTGGTGCATACAGATGTGTGGGGACCAGATCCTATGAATTCCCCTAGAGGCTTGCATTATCATGTCATGTTCATTGATGACTCCACCATAAAGGTATGGGTTTATCTTTTGAAAAATAAATCTGACGTGTTTGCTAGTTTTAATAGATGGAAAGCTGAAGTGGAGAATGAAACTAGCCTGAAGATTAAATGTTTAAGGTCAGATAATGGTGGTGAGTATGATAGCAAGGAGCTTAAGCAATTTTGTGCCAAGAATGGAATTAGAATGACAAGAACTGTTCGCAATAGACCGCAGCAAAACGGAGTTGTTGAAAGGATGAATAGAACTCTGAATGAGTGTACGAGAAGTATGAGGTTGCATGCAGGATTACCCAAGACATTTTGGGTGGATGTAATTAACACAACTACATATTTGATTAACAGAGGACCTTTAGTTCCACTTGATTATAAGCTACTAGAAGAAGAATGGAGCGGAAAGAAGGTAAATTTCTCACATTTGAAAGTTTTTTTATTGTGTTTCGTATGTCCACATAGATTATGAAAATAGAGATAAGCTTGATGCAAAAGCTGAAGAATGTTTTTTCGTTGGATATGGTTCTGATCATTTTGGTTATCGATTTTGGGATGAACAAAATAGAAAAATAATAACAATTGTTGATGTTACATTCATGAAAATATGTTGTAGAAGGACAAATCTGTGCTAGAATCTATTGTGAAGAAACAAACGATGGAGAATAGATAGATTAAATTAGAGGAGATTTCTAAGAGTGTTCTGGTTGAAATTCCTAAAATTGTTACTGTTGATTCTAATAAAAAACCAAAACAAGAATTATGTACACCTAAACCCACTTTGAGAAGATATAGTAGAACACCTAAACCTATACAAAGATAGTCTCTGTCATTGCATTATTTGCTTTTGACAGACGTTGGCGAACCATAAAAATTTTCGAAAGTAGTGCAGGTTAAAGATTCTGTTAAATGGGAGTTAGCAATGTAGGATGAGTTAAATTCACTTGAGAAAAACAAAACTTGGGTCTTAACTCAATTACTAGATGGGAAGAAAGCATTGCAGAATGAGTGGGTGTATCGGGTCAAAGAAGAACTTGATGGCAGCAAAAGGTACAAAGCAGGGTTAGTAGTAAAAGGGTTTCAAGTAAAAAGGTTTCAACAAAAGGAAGGAATTGATTACACAGATATTTTTTTTTTCTGTTATGAAATTGATTGCTATCAGGTTAGTATTGAGTATTATTACCACTAAGAATTTACATCTAGAGCTGTTAGATGTCAAGACTACATTCATTTATGGTAATTTGGAGGAGGATATTTACATGATACAACCAAAAGGTTTTTAGGTTCCTGGAATAGAAAATTATGTTTACAAATTGAAGAAAAGTCTGTATGGCTTGAAATAGGCTCCTAGACAGTAGTACAAGAAATTCGACATTTTTATTTGTGGTAATGGATTCATTAGAAGTGATATTGATTACTGTTATTACTTCAAGAAATTTGATAACTGCTATATTATTTTGCTGTTGTATGTGGATAATATGCTCATCACAATCTTGCATGAGGGAGATCAACATACTAAAGCATCAATTGTCAAAAGAATTTGCGATGAAGGACTTGGGCACAACGAATTAGATTCTTGGGATGAGGATCACGTGGGATAGATCCAAAAGAATTATAAAATTATCTTAAGAAAAGCACATTGAAAAGTGCTAGACAGATTTAGAGTCCAAAATGCAAAGCTTAGAAGTACACTTTTAGGAAGTCACTTCAAGCCCTCAAAGAAGCAGTCATCGCAAACAAATGAAGAGTGGGAGTATATGGCTAAGGTGCCTTATGCATTAGCTGTTGGCAGTTAAATGTACGCTATGGTATGTACTCGACTATACATAACTCATGCAGTAGGAGTTGTGAGCAAATACATGATAAATCCAGGAATAAAGCATTAGGAAGTTGTAAAGTGGTTATTATGATACTTAAGAGGCACTTTAGGTATGTCATTATGTTTTAGGAAAAACGGTGTAACTTTACAAGGCTTTATTGATGCAGATCTTGGTGGTGACTTGGACAATAGGAGGAGCACCTAAGGTTGTGTTTTTCACTTAGGTGGTATTGTAATCAGTTGGATGTCTAGACTCCAGACATGTGTATCTCTCTCAACCATTGAGGTAGAATATGTTGCTATATCTAAAGCTAGTAAGGAGATGATTTGGTTAAAAAAATTTCTGAAAGAGATAGGGAAGGAGCAGGGTAACAGTGTTATTTTCAATGACAATCAGAGTGCTATTTGTCTTGAAAAGAATCCGGTATTTCATTCAAGGACAAAACACATTGAGTTAAAGTATCATCAAATTCGTCAGTTGATAGATGATAAGGCTTTGTTATTGAAGAAGATTCCTAGTGCAGAAGATCCAGCAGATATGTTAACAAAGGTTGTCACTACTGAGAAACTGATGCTGTGCATTGCCTCAGTTGGCCTCCATGGTAAGTGATGAGGGAAGCTATTGCACTAGGACAATTTGGGTTACAAAGATAAAGACTATGAAAGATTATTGCAATTTTATGAAGATTAGCCTCCAAGTGGGAGAATGATAGAGTTGTGGAATCTGATAGAGGAAAATAATATTCGAGCACATAAACAATTTATTTTAGCCAGTTACCAATCTTGTAATAGCATACACGTAATTTTTATATTAATTATGTATGCCCTACACTCCTGCCATATATAGGGCAATATCTTTTATAATTGTAACGCTGAAGCTTATAACCCTAGCGCTTGTAACACTGAAACTAATAGTAGAAGATTGCCTAGTGTGGCACTGTGGTTTTCCCTTTTCACATAAAAATTCTCTCTTGTTTTCATCTTTAATTTTTCTCTTCATATATTTGCGCTCCTAACAAACTGTTGGCCCTTGATAATTTGGTGGCAGAAGTACAGCCCAAGTGCCAAAACTTTGAAAAGGTACACTTAATTGTCAAAATCGGAGTAAAATGGATCACTTAAGTGCTACTCCGGCCAAAATCTGGCCAAATTGCTGACGTGGCAATTTTACTACAAGATTGGTGCAAAACGACGCGTTTTTGCTCTGACGTGTAAATAATTAATATAAAAATTAATTAAATTAAATTTAAAACTAAATTTATATAAAATATTCTAAAAAATTAAAAAAACTTAAAGGGGGAGGGGGCGAAGGGGGCGGCTAAGGGCCGAGCCTCCCGCCGTCGCCGAGAAGGGCCGGCAATGGAGGGGGAGGTCGGCGGGGTCGCCGGTCCCCGGCCGACGGCGGCGGCGAGGGCCGCACCCTCGCCCCATATCTAGGTGAGGGCTTGTGGGCCCTCGCCACCGATCCGCCGGCGACGACGGCCGGGGCCCGGCGACCTCAGCCGATGCTCCCCCCACCATCGCCAACCCTTCCTGGCGACAACGGGGAGGTGGTGAGGGCCGGCGAGCCCTCGCTAGATTTGGGTGAGGGCCGCAATCCCGGCCGATGCATCCCCACCGTCGCCATCCCTTCCCGGCGATGGCGGGGAGGCGACGAGAGTCCGAGCCCTCGCCCGGATGCGGGGCGAGGGTCATGACGATGAGGCTCGCAAGCCCTCGCCACCGGTCGGCCAGGACCGGCGACCCCGGCCGACCCTCCCCCTCCGTCGCTGGCCCTTCCCGGTGGTGGCGGGGAGGCGGCGACGGCGAGGGCTCAGCCCTCAGCCGCCCCTTCGGGCCCCCCTTTTTCTTTAAATTTTTTTTAAAATTTTTTAGAATATTTTAAATAAATTTAGTTTTAAATTTAATTTAATTCATTTTTATATTAATTATTTACCCATCGAGCAAAAACGACGCCGGTTTTGCATTTTCTCGCCACATCAGCGTGCAAAACGATGCCGTTTTGCACTAATCTCGTTGGAAAATTGCCACGTTAGCAATTTGGCTGGATTTTGGCCGGAGTGGCACTTAAGTAATCCATTTTACTCTTATTTTGGCACTTAAGTATACATTTTCAAAGTTTTGGCACTTAAGTGTCTCTCTTGCCAAGTTTTGGCACTCTAGATGTCTGCACCTCATAATTTGGCAGCAGTTTATGTTGACAATTTTCGTCCCACCACACCAGGAAATAGTCCCGGGGTTGGCCATTCTTTTACTCGAGAAAAGGATGTCGAACCAAAAGAAATGGATGGAGGTGATAGGCACGTTGTCGCCGTGTCGAGCAATGACTTCTGACCCACAGAACCTGGTCACAGCCTTGGTGTTGGCCATTCTTTCAAAGACTAAGGTACTGCAGGACCAAATTTATAGGAATCTGTGGCTCATGTATGTAAAGGCTTGTCCTCTATCTTGGTGAATAGCCGGTATCATTGTTTCATCAAGTAGTTTAGATTTTGGATTCAATCATTTAATCAGTTACTCTGGGGTCTGAGCTGTTTCTCTGTAATAGAGAATTAAGTGATAATGAAATGTGCATCCGTAGTCAAGCACTTGCATAAGAGGATGTCAATATACAGCCTCATTGTAAGCTCATTGTGCAGAGACAGAGTACTATATTGCAAGCTCTCTCTCTCTCTCTCTCTCTCTCTCATTCAGGTGCACGAACAAAAGCACACCTCGCTACATGCATTGCTTAAACAAATAAGGCCAGCTTAAATAGAATAGAGTTCAAAGAAAATCATCGGAGACGCTTGAAAAATTGACTTCGCTTAAACCCTGAGAACATGACACTTCGTTCTTGGAGGATGGATCACTGGTTGAGATGTATTTGTAGGCGGTGCTCCTTATCGATTAGATAAATTAAGTCAATTCAATCTCTAACTTGAACAAAACTCAATCAGATATCCGAAGTGACCAAAGACGGTTCAATTCTTCAAAATTTTGGAAAAATTATCCAAAAAGTCCTGAACTTATTACTCTTTTGTCAATTGAGTCACAAACCTCTCAATTTTGCCAATTAAGTCCTAAACATAATTAAGTTCACCTAGCCAACTATGATTGAAATTTGCTAATGTGGATGCCAGCCATCCTATATGGCACGGCTACCATTTACATGAATGTTTTTTTAATAATATTTTGAATTCTATTATAAATGTTTTAGTTTTCTTTCCTTTGAGGGCTCACACACCCTTGATTTGGCTGGCAAGGGCATCGTGGCCCTCGCCTAGGACCTCAAGAGCCACAATGTGGGTGTCATGGCCCTCGCTAAGTCTGGATGAGGGCCGCAGCTCCCTTGTTATGAATGACGAGGGCATCGAGTCAAGGCTACCAAGCCCTTACATAGTGGTTGGCAAGGACATTGCGACCACTGCCCATAGTTGAAGAGGGCCGTGATGCCCTTGTCTGTGATCGGCGACCTTCACCGATTCTTAATCCATAATGCAATAAATGAAAGAAAAAAAAATTCAAAAAATTAAAAAATTACTAAAATATTATTAAAATTTGTCTATATTGGTACTAGGTAGGAGGGCTAACATGTACGTCAACAATTTCTTATCAAAATTGGCCGAATAGACTAATTGGCAAATTGTCAAAAGATTTAGAATTTGAATTGGAAAAATTAAAAAATTATGACTGAATTGATAAAAATATAATAGATTTTAAAAATTTTGAACAACTTTCCCCAAAATTTTTCACTCAAGTCATAATCGTGAATCTTTCCTTATTAACCTAAAAAGATAATGCCAATCGCATCATCTCCTGTTAATTGCTCGAATCAAAGGTTTGTAATTATGCTTGAAGACCTCTATATCGAAAGCTGAATATCACTCTAAGTTATTAGATCAATGTTAGGTTTAGTACTTGAAATGCTCTATCACTTCTGTCATGCCTAGAATGGCTTTTGACATAAGAATGATATGTTTAAATTACTTGTATTAAGAAGGAAAATAATGGATTTAAAGAGATTTAAACACAAAATCTCATGCTAAGTTTGTATCTTAAACTTTTACATAAAAGCATAAGGTGATGTTTACACGTTCGGACAAAACTATATTTCAAATGGTCTAGATACGTGTCTACAACATATTTCCGAAGTGTTGCCTCTCGTTAATGGTTCTACACACATATGTCATTCCCTAGGCGAGTGTTTGTGCGCTCTCGCTTTGGCTGCAAGGAAGGGTTAGGCGCAAGTCTAGAGAGGACGTCGCGGCCCTCCTTGGATTTGAGCAAAGGCTCGTGCACCCTTGCTTTGGCCAGTGAAAGTGTCGTGGCCCTCGCCCAGGCCCTCAACGTCCATAGTGAGGGTGTCATGGCCCTTGCCAGACTCAGCGAGGGCCGCAAAGCCCTCACCAGCCATAACAAGGGCTGTGACCTCTCACTTAGTCGCTAAGCCCCACTTCAAAAGCTACAAAAATAATAGAAAAAACCGAAAAAAGTCAAAAAAATATTTAAATATTACTAAATAATGTCAATGTCAGTGTTAGCCATGCGACCTAGGATGATTAGCAAATGTCAGTAATTTTTAGTTATAACTAGCTGGATGGATTTAATTGGCAATGTGGAAAAGTTTCAAACTCAATTAGCACAATTAAAAGGTTAAGAACTAAGTTAGTAAAAATGTAATATATTTAAGATTTTGACAATATTCAAATTTTTGTTTATGCAAGTGGCCCTGTCTATATATTCGTATGGGTGACCTTGAATTTCTGAATTAAAAGTGTCTAATTTCGCAACCAACCATGCCGACTTGAGATATTAAATGGTTATTGTTTGAGGAATATTAAAAAGAAGAGTTAGGAAAAGTAATCAAACTGGGGCAAACGGACAAAAGTCCTGCATGTTTATGAACCGTCAACAGTGGAGGAAAAAGTAGGAGTTCGATAACATGAAGAGCCTACTCGACTTTTTAAAGATTTAGGATGTGTGGAGCAGAGAGAACAAGGAATCAAATCACGCCGCACGTTCACCAGTGACGGGAAGGCACATGGAAGCGTTCGGCCACGGGCGCAGGAAAAGTAGCTTAGTTTTGCTTTCTGTAAAGTGCCCTAAAATTTAAGTTTTACGAATGATAATCCACATATTCCCGTGGAATCTCTTGCGATCTTGCTGAGATCTCGCTCCAATTCAATGGCAAAAGCCGCCAGCCGCCACGTGAGACGGCTCGATCCTGTAGAAATCCCCTGTAGGAATAACAAAGCTCGATTCCTAGATCTGTGCTCGTCATTTTCTCTAACTATAAATTTGGACCTGGGCCTTTGATTTTGAAATAAAAAGTTGAATTTTGCTTTTTCCAGTAGCTTGCAAGCAAGCTGACTAAGACAGCGACAATCATCGGGGAAAAGTAGAGAATTTGGCCGAAAACCAAGGGGTCAAATTTTCTCCGTGTGGAGCTCTGCATTTCTACTTTGGAAGTTCCAGTTGTTGCTATGTGTGGTGTTACTTAGTTTTGTTAGAATCAAAAACCTCAAAAGAAATATAACTGCTCAGCTCACAAAAAAAAAAAAAAAAAAAAAAAAAAAAAAAAAAAAGTTCACTGGAGTCAAACTACAAAGTCCTAGTATTAGGAGTGTCTTTTATTCTCTCTCATTTAAAAACCATCCTTATTAGTATCAATTCAACTACAAGTAGGATTCTCGAAGTGATTCTCACAATAGAGCACTTGTGGTGAATGAGGTTAAAAAGTGGCTCTTACAACAAATTATTTTGCTTTGCATGGCATTTACCTCCCACTTTTCCGATTGGCTTGCTGCTTTGATAGTACCTATAATGACCTTGCTTGTAGTCTTATAATCCTCACTTGTTCGAAATAAGACTTTAGGTGTGAAATAGCAAGTGCCACTGTCGAGTAGAATCATTGTGCAGTTGTAAAATAGATTCATAACTTCATATCACTTGATAACGGTAAATCGTACACAAATTTCCTAAGACAATTGTCATAAGTTATGTACCGTCTAGGTCCATATGCACGGATCATTCTACAAGATAGTTACAGGTGTTTTGTTTAGTTGTAAGGTAGCAGTCATATCTTAAAATTGTTTAAATGTAGCGAGAATGCTACTTACACTCATATTAATATAGAAAAATGGGTATATTAGGAGATATGGCTTACAAGTTGCCATTTCAATAAATATGTAGGTGATATTCAACAGTTACTTAAATCGTCATATTTGTAAATATATTAAGTTTGTAATCAAGTCTTCATATATCTATCATTATTGTATATTAGAAAGAGTGCTTTATGAAACATTTGACTACTTTTTAAGTCTTGCTTCCTATCGGATTGTTAATCGAGAAGTCCCATAACACTTCAAGGAAATGTAACTTTCACATTATGTTGGCAAATCACCACACACTTATGTATAGCACAACTACGATTGTATAGTAAAAAGACTCAAAATAGGTGTTCCACAAAAACCTAACTTCTAGCACACCCGAAATCAAACCCTTCTTCCATATGCTTTTATGAAAATTACTCAATGGACCAATGGACCACGCGGAATTTAAATGCGTTCTTAGAATTGGGACTTATTTTATTTTTATTTTTTTTGGTGACTAAGGATCTACTGGAGCATGCCCTTGTAGGCTTACACCGATTCAAGGTCTCACGGGCCTCCGCGATGGAGGATCTACAGCGCCCATACCTCAAGGGGAGCTGGCCCAATAATCCACCGCCACCGCCCCCCACTTAAATCGTGATAGTAACATGGGGATTCGACCTCTTGACCGCATGCGAAGCAGGGGAGAACGAATACCAACGCGACTGCCCACGGGTAGGTTAGAATTGGGACTTATTGTGCTTCGAAAATGTAAACTTATATGTTTTGTATGTTTTTATATGTACTCCAGGCTTTTTGTATATCTCGAAAACTAGAATTTCGGTATATGTAGTTAGTATTTAACTGACTCGCTAGGTACACTCTTGAACAGTGAGCTCGGACAGTTTAGGTCATGGCAATTCCTTTTTGTCCTTCGGGGGAAGTGGGAAGAGAGAGAATCCCTCAGCCCCACATCCTGGGGTCACATGTGGAGAGCTCAAGTTCCAACTTGCTGTTTCATTACCTGCACGAACGGAACTTGGATTTTTATTAACAAAAAAAAGGAAGGCCGGTGTGGCCTCTAGGACAAGCATTTCAGTGGTTTTTCTCCGAATAATAATATATATATATATATATATATATATATATATGGTCAAAGGTGTAAGACCGGACCACCAGCGCGAAATTAGACCTATCAATTTGGATTATAGACCAATTTATTAACACATATTTAATAGGCTAAGTTGTTATATGTGTTAATCATATTTGGTAAATGGATCATAAATGAATTTAGAATAATAAAACCCAAAATAATATGAATATTAGATGGGTTCACAACTACTTAGACTCAACTCATTTCTATAACTAGATCTCACTATTTTTCTACGCTCTTATCTCAATTAGGTATGAATTTTTTGAATTGAGTTAAATATGAAAGTACTTTAGTAATTTGAGAAGATTTAGGTATGGGTTGGGTATAAGTCACTAAATTTGTATTACATGAAAATAGATCAAAATTGGTTAAATTGGTTAATTTGGGTCAGACCGATTTCCCCATGACCCAAACTCAACCCAACTTGACTCACCCATTTTACGGGTATACCGGAAACTCGTATCTTAGCTTAGTTGAGGCTCAACTAGAACTTGATGGGGTTGACAGGGGTCGTAGCTGGGTTCTTCGAGGTCAACGGTGGCCATCAACTCCAAGCTGAGGAATTGCAACGAGCAAGGGAGAGAAACAGACTGGGATTGAGGCCATTCGAGGAAGACGAAAATGACTTTGTGGCTGTTGTTGCACTTGGGATCGGCGCAGATAGGGGTGAGCGCCAGCTAGGGAACGATGGACGTTGGATCACCACCTGACTTGAATAGTGGTAATTGATGATATGTCGAGAATTCTTTATCACCCACTAAAGTCTAAACGTGATCTTTTAATATATGTACGTGATTTTCGGCTGAGGGATCGCTTGCGAAAAGGGCAATAGCTCCAATAATCATTAAACTTTGATAGAAACCTCGAAGCTATAAATTGTTTATAGAGGAGAACTTTTCGAATTAAAATAATGTAGTTATTGGAATTATAGTGATTTTACATTATTTGCAGTACTAATTTATGGAATAAACTTTGGGTTAATGAGAGTGATTCACGAAGAATGATACTAGGCATATGCAAAGATTAGTCTAAAAATTAAATATTATCATTAAAAATCATTTCCATGAATAATATTTTCCTTTATCGAGAAATTTTTAGGGAAACAAATGTACCATTAATGCTTAATTTGGCATTTGTAAACTCCTTGTAAACTCCTCTAATAGTTGGTAACTTACTACAACAAAAGCAAGCCTACATTACTGTTCCACTACTAGTATTTTGTCATAAGCAGCGAATTTTTTAGATAAAAGTTGACAACTTACAATTGCATTCAACTTTAGTGAATTGTTAAAGTGGTCAGTAAATTACCATCGGCATAATGATCAAGAAGTTGCCATTTACCCGATCTTGCCAACAAGGATTAAAATTTACCAACCTAGAAAATTACCACCTACAAAAATCTGTTCCATTTTATGTAATCAGAATATCAGATTTATCTATGTTAAATAGGACTCATCTTTTAATGCCCACTTATAATCGGTCACATTAGTTGGTGTATATCCTTGGGCACTGGATTAGGTGATGGCAATTGTATGTAAGCTCATCTTCCCGACGTTGTTTGTGGGTTAGCATTTCTTCAGCGACATGTTAATGAGGTTTTAGAGATTCAAATTATTTTAAGCAATCATTATGGATGAGCTACATGTTCACTTGGATCAAGTAAGTAATAATATTCCCAGATATATTATCGTCCAAGAAGCTAGTTGTGCAAATTTTATTATGAGCTTTGCTAGCATAAAAGGCTTTAGATTACTATGAGAATAACTGCTTATTATGAGTCGTGTATTTTAAAGGAGTAGATCCCACAACAATTTATAATCATTTATTATTTTGATTTTTTATGGTTCAAAGCAGGCTATTATTTTTACAGTAGATTAATAATTGCCACCCAATGATTTCTCATCTATTATCATACAAACACCGTACCTAACAAAACCTCACCTAAATTCATGTCCAAACCCATGAAAGGCTTCGTCGTTTTTGGAGGAAATCTTCCTCAAAATTCAAGGTATCACACGGCGCACTTCCTCGACTCCTATAAATACCAATGGGATGCAAGTGTTAGATTTCATCCCTCCCTTCCTCCTCTCTCTCTCTCTCTCTCTCTTCTCTCTCTCTCAGAGTAAGTTTTCAAGAAGCATCAATGGCCAAGCTCTCTTGCTTTCACTTGCTTATTCTATTCCTTATCTTCTCTCACCAACTCCTTTCAGCTGAAGGAAGGAAACTAACAGTGAAAACTGAGACAGAGTGCGTAGATTGTTCGACGAGGACGTCCGAACCAAAGAGCTCACTGGGAGTTCACCCCAAGAAAAAACTCACGGGCCAAGTTCCTAATCTTCATCACGCAACCAAGAGGTTGGACGACTTAGTCGAAGCAATTCATCCCACGAAGCCTGGACACAGCCCAGGTGTTGGCCATTCCAAAGAGAATTAGGCATCGACTCTACAATTCTGTTTCTGTCAACTAAGTGTTATCTTGTTCTTATTGTTGGAGTAGGAAGTGTTTTAATTAATCAGGCTCTTGTGTTTGAATTAGATTAGTCGGTCTTTGTACACGCGTCACCTTGTCATGAATCATTTCCTAGTTATAATTAACGACAATGTGTATGCGTGAGATGTGCAAATGTATGTGTGAAGTGTGATCATTACTGAAGCTTGTTGATCGATAATTTCTTCACATGTCGTCTCAGATTCTCTCTCTCTCTCTCCCTCCATGCTTCATCAACGCGAACTTTTAAGTGCAACCAGTTAAGCAACAATTGAGTTTCAACATGTTCTGCATGAATCGAAAGAAACCTATGTGAGCCTAGTCGACTGTCTTAAGAATCACTTTGCTACCGCTATAGACAACTATTTGTAAGTAGTGCAACTCGATAATGCCTAGTAGCCCAGGCACATTAGCGTTCTGAGGGCTAAAATAAGAAACCCCGTTTTTAACTGACAACGTCTACCAACATTATTGTTGCTTTCGGAATCACTGATATTTATATTTTATGGCTTACCAGTGACTTGGAGTACTATGGTTTATATGAAATTACTAGTATAGCAACATTAATCACTTTAAGATACCAAATAATCACCTAACAACTATTTACATTGCTTGGTTTTGAGAAGCACCAAGATTTCTTTGCTCACCTAAGGCTCCATTTGTTTCATGGAAATGAATTATTTGAAATTTTTTTCTTAAATTCGATTGCTTGTATTGCTTACCAAAGTGAAGGAATAAAAATATTTCCAACGTTCATGAAAGTGTTTAGACCTAAATCATCGTCAATGACTAAAATATTTTTTATTAACTAATTATTTCAAGCAATAAAAATGATCGTTTTTAAGGAAATATTTTATATATCATTCATTTTCTATAAAACAAACGAAACCTAAGGTTACTAACTACTTCAGTAATCTATCAAAATTTATTCCTGTAACTTACCATGCCTTTGAATTTTCTAACTTTTATTTGAAATTATCGACAATAATTTGTCGGATATACTAACATTCTTCACATGCAGATACTAACCAACTTAATCACTCACTAACATTTAATCTCGATCGACTTGAAAAAGTACCCACATTTATTTATACTTCCAAGATTGGCCAACTACTTTAACAATCTAGCAACATTAATTCTTGGGCCTTGCAAATACCTTTAAAGTTAGTAATTTGTATTCGAATTTACTGATTTTATTGTTATTGACGCTCAAACATTTTGATACATAAAGATACCAATTATTTTTTGTCGATCAACAACTATCTCTTGATTGGTTTGGAAAAAACCAACATTATTTTATACTTTAAAAATTAGTATTTACTATAATAATAAAAAAATTATCATTGTGGCTTATACCTTTGAAGTCATTAACTTTTAGTCGAAACTACCAAACTAAATCAGAGTAATGTATCAATATTTGCTCGCATTACGATACAAATTACTTTTAGTTAGTCACCAACTTTTTATCTTGCTCGATCTTGATAAGTATGGTTTTTTGTTTGTACTTTCGAAATTATCAATTACTCCAATTGTATATGTTTAGGGTTTACTGATGATTGTTAGAAAGTCTAATTCAAAAATCTGAACTGATATTAAATTGCTACATAAACATAAGACCCATTAAAGCTACATAAACAAGGGATGTTGAATATATACTCTAGCACCCTTTTTCATGTACAAAGCAAACTGGAAATGGCACTTCGAATCTACGAAATTGGAGTGTAAACCTTGAGGAAAAACCACGATTTTAATATCATGTTAAAAAATCAAACCCAAAAAATGAAACTAACAATTGAAGGTATGGATCTAGACTACATGAACTAAATCGGTTGAAACTCCATAAATAAATTATGCTTGATTATTTAACACACATAACTAGGATAGGATCTATAAGATTTCTTCTGTTGTTGTGATGAGCTTCCCAGTTTGCCAAAGAGAAATTACGCTTGCAAGACGAGAACCAATTACTAGACTACAATTTGGAGGCTGAACTAGACATGAAAAATTATCCAATTTGTCCTAGACATATTATACGACTGTCAGTTCAATTTCAAACGTCTCAATTTTGCCAATTTAGTCCTAGGTGCCATGTTAGCAATTTCTGGCTAAAATCGAGCAATTTATGGTGAAAATTGACCATAAAGTGATGTGGTTGCAAGATGGGTTAGAGTTGTTTTGAGTGATTATAGATGATGGGTGACTATATGGAGGGATGTCGATGAATGAACGTGAATATAGGATAGAGTACAATCGGAACCAAGGTGTATAGGTGTCATGCCCCGATCCTTGAGCACGTGCCCATCCCTCGGTGGTCAATTAAATTTACAACATCCCAGGACGCATCACCGACCCATTCATTTTAATGCACATGCGCAAGTGAATTACTAATCCCCTGACCACAACAAACGTGGGATAGAAAAGCAGGACAATAAATTTCAAATCAATCAACCCAGCTTTTTCAAACAATCTGGTTTACAAATAGAGGCCAACTAGTAGAGGAAGTCTATATTTGAAAAGAACTTCTGAGCCACACATGCTCCTGACCCTTCCGCCTCAAGCTCCGGGTTCTTCACACTGGGGAGCTGAAAATGTTGAGCCCATGACGGGGTAAGACAATGTCTCAGCAATTTCACCCCCTAAACTCCCACTAGGAAGGAAATATGCCTAAAGGTCATATAAGCACACACAAGACAAAAAAGTTACATTTGCCTCAGTTCCTTCCTGCAAATCGGTACAATTCATATTCATAACCCATCAATTCAATTCCATTCAGATCAAACCATCGACCAATCAGTCAATCAGCTCAATTCGATATCAACAGTACTATCTATCAATTCAATACGACCACTGCTCATACAAGCTGAAATAATCGGTCAATGCTCTCACAAGCTGCAATATATGGTCATAACTCTCACAAGCCGATATAGATAGATAATAGCTCGCACAAACTGATAATATAGATCGTGCTCTCACAAGCTGATAAGGTATACTGCTCTGACAAGCTAACGTATCAAAGCATGTAGGCTGATACAGTATACTGCTCTCACAAGCTGACGTGCAAAGGGGAATGTATACTGCTCTCACAAGCTGACGTATCAAAGCCCATAGGCTGATACAATATACTGCTCTCACAAGTTGACATGTAAAGGGTCCCAAAAGCTGACGATAAATATGCTCGCACAAGCTAACATGCATATATGCCCTCACAAGCCGATAAATTACCAATTTAAAAGTACTCGATAAAAATAATCGTGCGTGGATACACGGTTGGCCTAAGCCAGAAACACAATATCTTTTATAAAATCCCACTAATTATAATAGTCTATAAACTCATTTTTGGCGTTATGAACCGACGCCCAGTATTTTCTAATTAAATTGTGGCACCCCCCGCTATGGCACCCCTCGATCCATTAGGGTCGCCATAGGTACCTATTACTTATCCTACTACATACTAGTCTAATACCTTTTTAGTTAAAGTGGAACCATAGTTCATAGGGATTGCTCAATTTAATTTTTTATTTTTTGAAAAGGTTTTAGCGCAGCTCACCAACGGAAGCATAAACAAGTCTCACCATCCCTTACTCCAATAAACGCAATGCACACCGATTACGCACCAAATGAAAAGACAAAGCCGAGTCACTTAAATATACATTTTCAAGATGGACATCTCGGCCCTACATCAGGCATATATACCCATCCATCAACAAGTGTCGGCTACCCCAAAAAGTGTCAGCTCCCACCGGTCATACGTGCCATCACACCCAACCCGGTGCATCGGGCGGCGGCGGTGACATCATCCCTAGCATCACCCCATCGCGTCGAATGTGGACAGACAGAAACTCTTGGTCAATAGGGCCCCCAGCCAAGCCTACGTCATACATAACCAGCACACGGACTCGAAGAAACACCAAACCAGGAACACTGACACAGATCGTCATACATAACCAGCACACGGACTCGAAGAAACACCAAACCAGGAACACTGACACAGATGTGCTCCATGCACTCAACCTCAACGTCTGATGGTAAATCGTAGAAGGTACCATGCACAACCGGTGGTAAAGGCATCTTTTAATCTGAAATGTTAATCCCCAAAGGGGTGAGTAAAACCACTTAGCAGTAAAGATCCATCAAACTACACAGTGCAGCAAGCAGAACAATCAAGATGTCACGAGTAAAGTACATATCATTCATGCTATCGAGCATACATCACCATGCAGTCATGCATACATCACCATGCCATATGCACATACATAATGTTGGGTACATCCCCATGAGATCCATTCAAGCCTTCATGATCGCATTCTCAATATCATATAGTATTAATTTACTTTCATAAGCAGATCATGCATCATGCCATATGCACACTCCCATGCACATGATTCAATTTTCAATTTTGAAAGAGAATCTCATTTCATCTTTCTTCCTAGGGATCAATGTTTGCATCCTTCTTTTATCGCTCGCACCCAACGTGGCATCGCGAGGAGCCCCCGACACACACCTCCAGGCATCCGGCACACACCTCCAGGCATCTCGACACTCCCGAGGGTATCGTCGGCTCACACCTCCGACGGTATCATCATTATCACAATGAATATTTGTGACATCCTGAATTTCGACCCCGTTCCGAATATATGAAATGGGCATCTCGTCGATGCGCCGATGATCCTTTTTCTCTGAGCTGATCACTCACGAGTTAACCAATCTATTGAGTGAAGGCGTTAAAGGATATAACCGCGGTAAAATCCTTAAAAGCTACTTAATAGGGTGGATTGGACTAAATCGCGTTCGGTCGATTTTAATCATGAAATTGAATTTGGTTTTGAGAATCGGACATTCGAGCGTGTCATGGTTCATTTATAGGACGTCATCTTGTCCTTTGGAGAAATTCCGTCGAGTTTGAGATTTTTACGGAAAAATCGATTCGGACGTCACGGAAAATTAACGGAAATTAGGATGGGCCCAATTAAAGGAAATTGAGACTTCCATGCCGAGCTTTTGAGTGTCAGGGACTCGCAGAAAATTGTATGGGATTTTTCTACATCAAATTTGGACATCAAATTTGGGAAATCATCGAAGAAATTGGAAGTTCAAATGTGAATTCGGAACCAAGGGAGGACAGCATTATTTTGACACCAAAATTGGATTTTTTTGGTGGAAATTAAACAATAAAGAATTAGGAGACATTGGGATATTTATGAGGATCAAAGGGGGACCAAGCAATTAAGTGGTTGGATAGGATTCTTGACTTTTTGTCCCTAGCCGTGGCTTCCCCAACACGTTCGACGCCGCCTCTTCCTCCTTTGGCCTTCTTCTCTCTCGCTCGATCTCTCTCTCTCTCTCTCTCTCTCTCTCTCTGCTCTACTTTTCATTTCATTTTTCCTCTGCAAATTTCATCTCTTTCATTTCTCTTCAACCAAAGCTCACCCTCCACCCACTGAACTCTCTTCTCACGCCAACACATCGTCCCACTCTCCACCGAGACTCCTTGCACCACTCATGCTCGCTCACTTCCACTCACCATTTCCCATCCGCTTGCCACACGTCCCTTTTGGTCAACAAAACAGCCTGGTTTTCATTTTGTTTGACCCCCAAAACCCCACCTATTGGACGCCATCTCGCCAGCAACTGCTTCTCCTTTTTAGCTAGCAATGCCACCGAACGAAGCCCACCGATCCACTCTGTCGAAGCCACGCCAGCGCCTGTCCCCCTCCATCTTTGACCGAAGCCAGCGAAGTTGCACACGTCCAACACCTCCACCAGCTCGCCTGCAACAACCCGTTGAAGAGGCCAGCAAGTTAGTCGGCCAGTCCACGCGTCTTCTCCTCTCCACGCGACAGCGACCAATAGTGATTAAGCTACTTCCCTCTCCGTGCGATTCTTTCCACCGAAGCGTGAGCTGCCAGCACACCGCCCCATCTCCACGCTCGTGGGCTTCGCTGCTTCCATCTTCATGTTCGGTCTCCCACGGTTCGGCCCGTTTCATCAGCAGCCCATGCGATCTTTTCTTCAGCCACATCAACGGGCCAACAACTCCATCGAGTCCAGCATCTTGGGCCCGTAGCTTCAGCCCAGTTGTGAACCAAGACCAGTCCATTTGAAGCCTAGTTTTCGGCCCATCTTCAAGCCCTCAACTTGAAGCCCAGTTCAGTTTAGTTTCAGCGAGGCCCACCAAGTTCAGCCCATCTTGGGCCTGTGAAGCAAGTCGGCCCAAGTTCGGCCGCCGTCGCGTCGCCGTCGTGGTTTCCGGTTTTCGCGTTTATCAAGTGAGTTTTGCTCACTAATGCCTTCTTAGTTTGCTAATTATACTTAAATGTTGATTAGTGTTAGTTAAGTGTAATTAAGTGGTTAGCTTAGAAGTGGATTAGGGATTATTAGTGAGTTGCATTGCATATTAGTGAAATAGTTAGTGTACTTAGAGAGAGAATTTCCTATAGAATTTATTGGATGCTTCTTGGGATTTTTACCGACCCTTATCAGGTATTAATTATGCAATTCGGGCCTAAATGGAATTTTTAGGAATTAAATATTAATTTTTGAAATTAATTATTTAATTATTTATTTTCCGAAAATTCAACCCCGGGATGGCCATGACCGGGATTTTATGCTGATGATCATGGTGTAGTTCGTTTATTTAATTGAGCTTTATATTATACTAAATTGAATTCCTTGTATTTATTTATTAAATTTTCGAAATTAATTATTTAATTATTTATTTTCTGGAAATTCAACCGGAATGGCCGGTGACCGGAATTTCATGCCGATTGTCGTGGTGCAGTCCGTTTATTTATTTGAACTCCACATTATGCTTAATTAAATTGATTGTGCAATTTAAGGAATTATTCCTTAATTGATTGAAATTGAGTGAAATTGATTGACTGATTGGTAGATGGCCGAGTATAGCTATTTAACATTTATAATGCCTTGATGAGCTATATAGAGGGAGAATGGTGAGAGCTAACTGAGAATATTATTGGCTGAGACCGATCAAGTACGAGGTAAGAGACATACGTGGTTCGGTGATAAGGAAATCACTAGCGAAAACGGCGCCTTGAAGAACGCACGTAATTGTCTACGTATCACATCATTATGGACCTACATGGTTCGGTAATAAAGAACATCACTGGCAAAAACGGCGTCTTAAAGAATGCACGTAACGGTCTATTATATGCGTGACTTATGGGCATGCGTAGTTCGGTGGTAAGGACATCACTGGCAAAAACAGCGCCTTAAAGAACGCACGTACCTGTCTATAATATACATCATGTTGGCAAAAACGACTCCAGAAAGAGAGAATGTACATGATTCACAGACCTACGTGGTTCGATGATTAAGGATGTCACTGGCAAAAACAGCGCCTTAAAGAACGCACGTATCGGTCTAGTACTCACATCGTTATAGGCATGTGTGGTTCGGTGATTAAAGATATCACTGGCAAAAACGGCGTCTTAAAGAACGCACACAATTGTCTAATGTGTACATCACCTTGGCGAAAACAACGCCCGAGAGCATTGATGGAGCTCTGTGACTAAGCATACTATTGGGGGTTATATGGGATGGAATGAATGACCGAGAGATAGCCCAACTGACATGTAATCGACTAGGTCGATTGATCATTGCTTTGATTTGATGTTATGAATTGATTGATTGAATGGAAATGATCGGTGAATGATTCGATTGACATGTAATCGACTAAGTCGATTGATCGAGATATCGATCTGTGATGTGATTGTTTGGGTGCCTATTGAACTGTGCTCATATGCAGGTGGAATCTGAGGTCAGGATAAGTCCTCTGACTCGTGTTGTGCATAGGCAGCCCTAAGGTGTATTAGTTTACTAATCGGGTCTTAGGGGGTAGAACTTGCTGAGATGTTGTCTCATTGGTTATTGAATAACCATTTCAGGTCCCTAGATGCAGTAGACTTGGATTTTGAAGATCTTGAAAGTCCGATGCAATCTGTTGAAGGCTCCAGTTGGAGTGTGGATAATGATGAAGAGGAGGACGGGGACCCGTTGCTTGTAGAACCCCACTTCTGCTTGTAGACCTTGTTTTTAAACTGGCTTAATGTGAATTGAATTTAATAGTTCACCTTGTATATAAGAATGAAGATTTTTAAGAGTTTGAAATTTAGTCCTACTGTTCTATCCCAATGTTTTATTGTCCGGGGATTTTTAATTGCTTCCGCATGTGCATATGAAGATGAAAGGGTCGCGATATGTCTTGGGATACCGCAAATTTTTTTAAATGACCAAGGTGAGGGATGGGCGCGTGCCCGAGGATCGGGGCGTGACAATATTTACATGTGTGTTTCACTTTCAACATGTCATTTGATGCAATAATGTCAAAAGTTTAAACCAACTTTTTGATGTTATATGACATGCCAAGTTTCACCACATATGCAGCAAGAGTAACCACTCAAGACATTACACCACATACATCAATTTATTTATTTTTGAAAATATAGCAATATTCGGGTAAAACAGAATGCACTCCTTTAGTTAAAATTCTAGGAAAATTTGTAAATGATCTTAATAAATTCCAAAAATTTGACATGTTATAAAACGACACCTAGAGGCAAATACCTCATGAAGAACACCATACCAAAAGAACTTCATACAATTCGGTACAGTCCATGCATCGCAGCTTTCAAAATTTCGGCATTACAGTTTGCACAGTTTCGAAAATAATTTTGATTAAATACCCAAACGAACTCCAAAAATTATGAAATTTTAATATGTTATGTACAACACCTAGAGGTAAATATCTCATGAAGAACACCATACCAAAATAACTTCATACAATTCGGTACAGTCCATGCATCACAGCATTCAAAATTTCAGCATTACAGTTTGCACAGTTTCGAAATTAATTTCGATTAAATACCCAAAAGAACTTCAAAAATTCTGAAATTTTTATATGTCATATAAAGAACCTAAAGGTAAATATCTCATTAAAAAACCTAAATCCAATTCGATCTAGGTTAATAGCTATAGACGATTTAGTTTCTCCTATTCTCGGTACTGTTTTTCCAGATTAAGTCCTTTCAAAGAAAATTCGTTTCACCAACCTACACATGTCCATTTCTTCTCAATTTTCAGTATGTTAAACTTAAAGAGGTCTTCCACAACTTTTATCAAGAAGTCGAAGTGAGATTCCAACTAAAAAGTTGCTTTACAGTTCACGAAATTACCAAGGATCAGCACAACAATTTCCAGATCTAGTTTCTTCAAAGAAAAATCATTTCACTAAACAATACTTCTCCGTTTTATCTCGAATTTTTGTATGTTCCTCCTCAAAATATCCTCTATAACTTTCATCATGATCATGCAGTGAGATTTCGACTAGATACCCACCAAAACTTCACGGAACAGCAAGGGGTCGGACTGTTTTTACATGCAACAGCTTGATGGTTCTAGGAAAACTAACATTACTCACTCAAAATTTGCATCTAACACCACAACCCAAGCATTTCTAACACTCATCTCACTTCACATACAACCATAGCAAGCAAAATATAGGCTAACGGACTCTACTTGCCTCTAGTCCAAGCAAAACGCAGCAAGCAAACGGTGGGGTGAGGCGGGCTCGACGACGGCGCCTAGGCGGACGCACGGTGGCCGGTCTCCTCCTCCTTCTCTCTCGCACACACGCTTGGTCTCCCTTTTTCTCTTCCTGTCTTTCTCTCTTCCTCTCCTTTCTCTTCGTGCGACACCCCTCTCTTTCTCTCCCTTTCCTCGCTTAATCTGCCCCCTCTTCCTCTCTAATTTTCTTCCTTTCAATGATTAACAATCATTGATCTTGCATGCTGGCTCCACTTGATAAGCTCCTCTTGCCACTTGGAAATTTTCATGCAAGAGGGGGGGCTTCATCTGGCTGGGCTTGGACCAGCCTTGGTCGACGGCGCATTGGGCCCCTTGGGCCAGGCCTTCGCCGGTCGAAGGGCAGGGAATTGTGGGCTGGTTTGGCCCAAAAATCAGCTCACTCCCTCCTTTAATAATCCACTAATATTTTCCACTTAAATAAATACCTAATTGCAAAAATAATATGGCCAAAAACTTGCAACATTCATCCATAATAATCAAATCAATAAAGTGCATAGCCAAGAACAAAATTCTCATTATCAAATTATCCTATAGCACAAACTTTGATAACCCAAGAACATAAGATACTTTTCCATTAAAGTATCGGCCTTAGTCTATTACAATTCCTTGGTCTAATGGCCACAACATAAATCGACGACACATCCATCCATTTTTCCCTAAGTCATGATGCCTCTAGAAATCGCCAAGAAATTTTGGGATGCCATATAAATACCGAAATTACTCAATTTTGGGATAAATACCCAAAATTACAAATCTCACTCAATTTACATAAATCAACACTCAATTAAATAAACCACTCATACCATTGCAATCAGCACGAAATTCTGATCCCTAGCTATCACGATATAATTTCCAAAAAATAATAAATAATTAAATAAATACCAAAATTAATTAAATAAATACATTTAAATGCCATATATGCAAACTTAGGCTGGAAAAGCCTAATTAAATACCAAAACGGGCCCGGAAAGTTTCTGAACCTATCTAGAAAATAATACAACCTATCTAGTTGCTACTTAAGCCATTCTAACCACCTAACATGCGATAAGGAGTAATTAAATCACTAATACGTTCTAACTAACCATATAAACCATACTTAGCCTAAACTAATCAACCTTTAAGCATCATTAACTCCATAGGTAGAGCTTAGTGAGTAAACTCACCGATTTTGTGGGCCGATAAGTCCACGGCGACGGCGGCGCGACGGCATCCAAAACTCGAGTTTACGGCGAGGCCAACGGAGCTTGGACCGAGCCAAAAAGGCCTTGCAAGCCCCCAGCGAACTACTGATTTATGCTTGACTAGGCTATAGCCACGGGCTAGGCTGACTTCGCGGGCTGCTGGCGGATCAGTGGGCTGGCCTCAGCTCGGGACTCGGCTAAAGACACGGCTGAACTGGAGCTGGTCGACTTCGTGCAAGAAACGGTAGAGACATGCGGCGGTTTCAATGTCGAGGGATGCCGTAGGGTGACCCGGTGGAAAGGGACATGGGACAGTGGAGCTGCATCGTTGAAGATGGGCCACGACGCTAGGGTTGACCGCATGAAATGGAGACACGAGCAATTGGGGTGAGGCGGCAGCAAGAGAGAGAGAGAGAGAGAGAGAAACATGGAGATGGAGCAGTAGTCTTCGCTAGGGATGGGATTAACTTCGTGGCGGAGGAGATAGGCATGTGGCAGACCGAATTCGTTGGTGGAGCAGCCGCATGGGAGTGGGGGATGAAGCTTCGAAGCAAATGATGAAAGAAAAGCAAAAGCAGCTGCTTTCGGTGGAAGGAGGTGGAGTCTTTGAAGGAATGAAGGAAAGCAGAAGCAACGTGTCGAAGTGAGGAGAAAGGAAAGCAAAGCAGAAGCCGTGAAGGTAAAGGGGATCAGCTTGGCTTCCGAGAGAAGCTTGGAGAGAGGGGCAGGGGGAAAAGTCAAAGATAAACATAACACTTTCATTATAACTTTGTCCCCAAAAGTCCACATGTCTATCCTCATGGTCCCCTTATACTTTCTCAACATTTTAATCCCCCAAATAACAAATTTTGATGCCAAATGTTGCAGCCCCCATGCTAGCCTCCGAATTTCATCACTTTGGGCTTCAATACTTTACAAATCTCTCCAATTTGGTGTCCAATTTTGTTAAGGAAGAAGCCCACACAATTTCTATAATTTCCCTTCACCAAATAGCTCACTTTGGAGGCCAAAAATCCCCTATATTTGGTCCATCCGAATTTCCTTTCGTTTCCTAATCATCCGAATTGATTTTCCGTAAAATCTCGGGCTCCCCGTAAATTTCTCGAAGGATAAGTCAACGGTCCTAAAATAAATCGTGACATGATAGAACTTTCAATTTCTAAAATCGAGTTCAAATTCGTGGTTAATTTCAATTTGGCGCGATTTTAGCGTGACCTAGCCTACCGGGTAGCTTTTAGGAATTTTTTTTTTTGTGCAATTGACCCATGGTCGATTTATTTCGAGCCACAATGTACATCTTCGACACATTGGTGACTCTTGATGGTTGTGAAAATCTCGAGATTTCAAATATGAGCATAGGGTACCAAAACGACAGAAAAGTCGGTCTAGTGCCGATCGAATTTTGCAATTTGGTGGAATCACCCATACTTTGATCCCACATCTCAATCGAACCGACCTATCTCTGATCCCTGATCGATTTTTAACTGTGCTGTAATGATCTCTGCAGATGAGCACGGTCGAGTAGTCGATTCCTAGTTGAATTCTCAAGTTAATTGCATTAAAATCCTTTAACGACTTCACCTGTTAGACTTGTTATCTCATGAGTGGCCAACTCAGAGAAAAGAGTTATAGGCACGTCAATGAAAAGTCTAACTTATTCAATCGAAAATAGAACCTGAAAATCAGGATGTCATAACTCTTCCTCTCTTATAAAAATTTCGTCCTCGAAATTTAAACCTTTATAAATCTCTAAACAAAAAGGTGGGGGTATCGTCGTCTCATCGAGTCTTCACTTTCTCATAATGCTTCTTCTGTCCCATGGTGTTGTCAGACCACTTTGACCAAGGGGATCGTCTTAGTGTGTAGAATCCAACTCTTTTTTTTTTTTTCCGATTTACAAGCTGAACAGGGCTTTCCACGTACGACACTCTGCCGTCCACGTCTAACTTTTCAAGATTTAGCACATGAGTCGGGTCAGGCTCATACGTCTTTAACATCATCAACATGTGAAAGACGTCATGCACTTACACCAACCTCGGCGGCAATGCAAGACGATATGCTAGGATTCCGATTATTTCCAGAATCTCAAAGGGACCTACGTACCTCGGACTCAACTTTCCCTTTTTGCTGAAGCGCGAAGTACCCCACATTGGTGACACCTTTAGAAAGACGTGATCACCAACTTGGAATTCCAATGGCCTTCGACGCTTATCAGCATAACTTTTCTAGTGGCTCTGAGTGGTCTTTAATTTGTCTCTGATAACGGCAACTGCAACCACTGACTGCTGAACTAACTTTGGGCCTGTGATCTTTCGTTCTTCGACCTCATTCCAACACACTAGCGTTCTGCACACTCTGTCATACAACGCTTCACAAGGTGCCATATGAATACTCTGCTGATAGTTGTGAACCTCGGGTCTCTGTCTGATGTAGTCGTCACCGGCACTCCATGCAGACAAACTATCTAACATAGATACAACTCTGCATGCTTGTCCAATTCAAGGTCCTTTTGTACTGTGATGAAGTGGGTCGAGGAATCATTACCTCTCTGACTCCTTGGTAAGCCTGTCACAAAATCTATCGTGATGTGCTCCCATTTCCACTCGGGAATCTTGAGAGGTTGCAGAAATCCTCCCGGCTTACAATGTTGTGCCTTGACTTGCTGACACCGCCAGACACTTGGCAACATGCTTGGCAATGTTCGCCTTCATACCGGACCACCAATAGTGTTGACGCAGATTCTAATACACCTTCGCACTACCATAATGAATGCTATAACTACTACGATGAGCTTCTAATAAGATCTCCTCTTTAAGCTCTGCATCGTCAGGTACACACAATCGTCCTCGGAACCTCAGTGTTACATCCTCAAAAATCGGAAAATCAGCCTTTCTCTTATCGGTATCCTCTTATAGAATCTTCTGAACATCCGGGTCTGTTAATTGAAGTGTCTTGATTCTGATTTGAACATTCAGCTCAATTCTGAGGGTGGCCATAAGATTCGAAAGGTGGCTTACCTCAAATTTGAAAATCGAATCTCGAGCTCTCTCGAGTAAAATCCATTCCTTAACCATCATCTGTGCAACTGAAGACTTCTGACTCAAAGCGTCTACGACCTTATTCGCCTTTCTAGGGTGATACAAGATACCACAATCATAGTCCTTCAAAAGTTCCATCCAACGATGATGTCTCATATTCAACTCCTTATGAGAGAATAGATACTTGAGACTTTAATGGTCAGTGAAGATCTAGAATCTTTCTCCACACAAATAATGTCTCCAAATCTTCAGAGCAAAAATGATTGTTATGAGTTCTAAGTTATGCGTTGAGTAATTCAGCTCATGAGGTCTCAACTGACGTGACGTGTATGCAACAACCCCACCATGTTGCATCAACACGCAACCCAGTCCTCGTACATCACTACAAATCTCAGGACCAGATGGAATGGTCAGCACATGTGCAGTAGTCAGCTTCTGCTTAAGCCCTTGGAAACTATGCTCACACTTGTCTGTCCACACGAACTTCTCTTCCTCCTTCAGTAGTCGAGTAAACAGCAAAGCCAAAGCTGAAAATCCTTCCACGAACCTTCTGTAGTAACTTGCCAAACCCAATAAGCTTCTAATCTCTGACACTATCGTCAGTCTTGTCCAACCGATAATTGCTTCAATCTTGGGCGGGTTCACGGAGACTCCTTCGCCTAAAATCACGTGACCTAGGAACGCAACACGAGTCGACCAAAACTCGCACTTGCTAAACTTAGCATACAATCCATGAATCCTCAGGGTCCGAAGTACCATTCTCAAATGCCTCTTGTGTTCCTCAGAATTTCTTGAATACACTAGAATATCATCGATGAACACGATCACAAACTAATCCAGATATTCTTTAAAAACTCGGTTCATCAAATCTATAAAAGTAGCTGGGGCGTTCGTCAAACCAAATGGCATTACAGTGAACTCATAATGGCCGTATCGAGTACGAAACGCTGACTTCGATATATTCTCCTTCCTGATCCTCAACTGATGATACCATGTCCTTAAGTCAATCTTTGAAAATACTGACGCTCCTTGCAACTGATCAGACAAATCGTCGATCCTCAGCAGTGGATACTTATCCTTGATCGTCACCTAATTGAGTTGATGATAGTTGATGTACAGGCACAATGAACCATCTTTCTTCTTCACGAACAGAAGTGGTGCTCCCCAAGGTGATGCACTAGGACATATGAATCCTCTATCTAACAATTCCTGCATCTACACCTTTAGTTCTTTCAACTTGGACAATGACATCCGGCAAGGAGCCTTAGAGATTGGCTCTGTCCTAGGTGCTAACTTAATCACGAACTCTATCTCACTCTTTGGCGGTAGGCCTGGCAATTCCTTTGGAAACACATTCATAAATTCTTGTACCACTGCGATATCTTCAATCTTCAATTCCTCAACTGTCGTATCTGCGACAGTTGCTAAGTAACATTAACAATCCCTGTCTAACAAATGGGTTGCCTCAAGCAATGAGATTAAGGTAATCGAGGTCCTTCTCGACTTCTAATAAACTCGATACTTTCACATGCTAACGGATTAAACTGGGTTACTTCACAACAACAATTCATTACAACAAGATGTTCCATGAGCAAACTCTTTTCATATATGACGTCAAAGTTATACAGAAGCAAACTAGTCAAGTACAACTCTAGTCAGTGATTCTTCTTTCTGCAGCTTTATTTCAACAAATTGAAATTCTACAAACTTAACCCAAAACTCTGCTACACTACTCTAATAAAATCACCCCAAAAACATTCTCCCTCTGATCGGTGTTTGGTCGGTTCATTCATATCCCTTTCGCCATCCTAGTGGTGCTCTATCTACGGTAGCGGTGCCTGTACTCCCCTGGACCTACACGGACAGTTCCTCACCTGATGCCTGTGTTAGCCACATCCATAACACACTCCCTTTATACCAGGACACTGGGTTGGTCCATGCTTCCTTCTACAAACTTGGCACACATCTAGTGAGTCATCTGCCTCCTGTCGAGTGACTGCATGCATCCTTCCTTGCATTGGAGGCTTGTTCCAAATACCCCACTGAACATCCTGCGGCGCATTCCCCCTGTTCTATTCTATTGGCGGCGGTGGCACCTGCGATCCCATTGGCCTTCTGAGACAGTCTTTGATCAGGTGGCCGTAATGGCAACACTTGTAACAAGTCCTTTCCTTTTACAGCACGGGGCAGATCCATGTCTTTTCCTACATACACAACACACATCGTTCAAGTGGGCGTTGACTTTCCAATCCTACTTTTCCAGTTGGGTGGAATGGGATACCCTTCTTCTGACATCGGCCTCTTCCCCAATTGATTTCCGTCTCTACTGGATCCTGACCTCGACTCGGACGCAACGCCTCGCTCCCATATCACATCTCCATGCTGGACCTCAGCATGTGTGGCAACAACAACGGTTACGGCACTGGCGGCGGTAGTGACAATGGCAACAGCGGTGACTCGGTCCTGAGCTTGTTGACCCAACAAGTTCCCAAGGATCATTGGCGCCCAAACGATCCCGTCGAACCTAGGATCGCTCGATGCTACTACACTAGTACCAACCAGCGGCGGTACTCTCTCACTCGTGCTGGCCTGAACCTGCGCTCTACCATGACCCCCTCGGTAACTGACCCTTGTTGGCGTTCTACCCCAAGTAGCAAGTCTAATGGTTCTCTTTCTAGGAGTACTCCGCTCCTAATCACTCATTAAGCAGATTCTTTACAGAAACCTACTTTCTAATTCCACACAAAATTAGAAGTTGAGTGATCTCCACAAAATAATCTAAAAATCAGCTATCAATCACATGCATCAGCATGAAACAAAGGGCCAATCCTACTAACTATCCCATAAACTTATCGCACGTTATCACTCCAACAATCGACCAGCTCTGATACCACTCCAAGCGGGGATGTCATGCCCTGATTCTCGAGCGCGTGCCCATCCCTCGGTGGTCGAATAAATTTGCGATATCATAGGACGCGTCGCCGACCCATTCATTTTAATGCGCATGCGAAAACAAATTATTAATCCGTTGGCCACAACAACGTGGGATAGAAAAGCAGGACAACAAATTTCAAATCAATGAACCTAACTTTTATAAACAATCTGGTTTACAAATAGAGGCCAATTCTAGGGTATAAATATAGGAAGTCTATCTTTAAAAAGAACTTCTTAGCCACACATGCTCCTGACCATTCCGCCTCAAGCTCCGAGTTCTTTATACTAGGGACCTGAAAATGTTGAACCCACGACGGGGTGAGACAATGTCTTAGCAAGTTCACCTCCTAAACTCCAACTAAGAAGGAAATACGCCTAAAGGCCATCTAAGCACACACAAGATAAAGGATTTACCTTTGCCTCAATTCATTCCTATAAGTCAGTACAGTTCATATTCATAACCCATCAATTCAATTCCATTCAGATCAAACCATCGATCAATCAATCAATCAGATCAATTCGATATCAACAATACTATCTATCAATTCAAAACGACCACTGCTCACACAAGTTAAAATAATCGGTCAATGCTCTCACATGCTGCAATATATGGTCATAGCTCTCACAAGCCGATATAAATAGATAGTAGCTCGCACAAGTTGATAATATAGATCGTGCTCTCACAAGCTGATATAACGATCTTAGCTCACACAAGTTGATAAAGTATACTGCTCTCACAAGCTGATGAATCAAAGCCCGTAGGTTGATACAGTATACTGCTCTCACAAGCTGACGTATCAAAGCCCATAGGCTTATACAATATACTGCTCTAACAAGTTGACATGTAAAGGGTCCTAAAAGCTAATGATAAATATGCTCGCACAAGCTGACATGCATATATCAACTTGCCAAGTTAAAAGTACTCGATAAAAATAATCGCGTGTGGGTACACGGTCAGCTTGAGCTAGAAACACAATATCTTTCTTTTATAAAATCCCACTAATTTTAATAGTCCATAAACACATTTTTGGCGTTGTGAACCGACGCCCGGTATTTTCTAATTAAATCCCGAAATTACTCAATTTTGGGATAAATACCCAAAATTACAAATCCCACTCAATTTGCACAATCAACACTCAATTAAATAAACCAATCATTTGCAATCGAAAAAAATAATAAAATAAATAAAATAAATATCAAAATTAATTAAATAAAAACATTTAAATGCCATATATGCAAACTTATGCCGGAAAAGCCTAATTAAATGCCGAAACGGGCCCGAAAAATTTTCAAACCTATCTAGATAAATAATACAACATATCAAGTTGCTAATTAAGCCATTCTAACCACCTAACATGCAATAAGGAGTAATTAAATCACTAATCCGTTCTAACTAACCACTTAAACCATACTTAGCCTAAACTAATCAACAATTAAGCATCATTAACTCCTTAAGTAGAGTTTAGTGAGTAAACTCATCGGTTTTGCAGGCCGATGAGTCCACGGCGACGGCGGTTGAAACTCAAGTTATGACGGGGCCAACAAGAGCTCGAACCGAGCTGAAAAGGCCTTGCAAGCCCACAACGAACTTCTGGGTTATGCTTGACTAGGCTACAACCGTGGGCTGGGCTGACTTCGATGGCTGCGAGCAGACCCCGAGTGGGCTGACCTCGGCTTGAGACTCGGCTCAAGACACGGTTGAGCTAGAGCTGGCCGACTTCGTGACCTAGCCTACCGAGTAGCTTTTAGGAATTTTTTTTAGTGCAATTGACCCGTGGTCAATTTATTTCGAGCCACAATGTAGATCTTCGACACATTGGCGACTCTTAGTGGTCGTGAAAATCTCGAGGTTTCAAATACGAGCACAGGGCACCAAAACGACTAAAAAAATCGGTCTAGTGCCGATCGATGAGAATTTTGCAATATGGTGAAATCACCCACACTTTTATCCTACATTTCAGTCGAACCGACCTATTTCTAATCCCTAATTGATTTTTAATTGTGCCGTAATGATATCTGCAGATGAGCATGGTCGAGTAGTCGATTCCTGGTCGAATTTTCAAGTCTATTGCATTAAAATCCCTTAACGGCTTAACCTGTTAGACAAGCTATCTTGCAAGTGGCCAACTCATAGGAAAAAAAAAACTATAGGCGCGTCGATGAAAAGCCCAACTTATTCAATTGAAAACAGAACCTGAAAATCAGGATATCACAATAGGAGCACCACTAACGAGGATCAAGATCAAGGATTGACGAAACTCACAACCAAGGCCTTCAGAAATAACTAGCCAAGGATACAAGACTTTGGGATTGAAGAAATTCACCACCAAGGCCTACAGGATAACCACCAAATAAGGATTTAATACTTTTTTGGCTCACCACCAAGGAAGAATCTTCCTTCCAAGGATATGGAAACTAGAAATAACTTACTCTCAAAGGATATTCGATCACATACAGGAAAATCTCATGATTTATATACTCAAAATTTATTATCTTGCATTTGAGAATTCGCCTCATTACATAGAGAGATTATTACATATAAAATAGACTAAACATTGAAGACACATAAACTGCCCAATGTTAATGTCATGGAAACTAGAAAGCACAAAAAAAAAAATTAGGTAGAAAATGCATTAAAATACTTTAAGACTTGAAAATTGACTCTTGAAACCTACAACACTTAAAACTCACTAATGGCACTTGACTAGACACAAAGTAATTAAAATTACACTCTAAATTCATTTGTCATCTTGGGCAACTCATTCGACACCTTGAAAGGTTGTTAAACAACAAAGGAATTTGTCTAGAATAGCTTTCGTTGCCAGGTAGTCAATTAGTGATTTCAAAATCGATAACAAGCATGTAAATTGACAAGGACAACACCAAAATCAACAACTTGTCACGGATTGACACCTCTCTTGCACAATAGACATCTTTAACTTGAATCAATTGGCAAAGCCTAATGCTCCTACATCATAAAAAGGCTACATTAAAATTTTGCATACAAGTTTACGACTAAATTGGAAAAATTAGAAAGTTTAGGATATGATTAATATCATCACAATAGGTTTAGGACCAATTGAACAGTATCTTTAACTAGGCAAAATTAAGTATGCAAATTAAAAGAACTCATAAGAAAACCTTGAGAATGGAAATCTATCTAGAAAGAGAGAGAACTTGTCCAAAAAGAATTTGATTAGCCAGTTCATATTTGTTATGGTAATCTGTAAACCAGTTTGGTTGACTAAGGATGACTAAGGATGATGTTTGATGTGCCAAATTCATCTTACGTGGAAGATGCCTTAGCCTTCGTGTGGCATAGCTCAACATCTAGGGCGAACATACATACATACATACTATCAAGCCCCGATCCTCGAACGCGTTGTGGCACCCCCGACTCGCCTAAGGTCGCCACAGGTACCTATCGCTATACCTAATGAACGCTAGTTACATCTCTTAGTAGAAGCATCGCAGTTCATAGGCATTTTTTTTTATTTTTTTTATTTTTTTATATTTTGAAAACTGTCCCGGCGCAACTTATTAGCGGAAGCATAATTGGATATCACCATCTCTCCCTCCAACAATCATGATACAATGCACACCAACTACACATCATATGAAAAGATGAAGTCGAGCCACTTTTATTTACGTATATTTTCAAGATGGATTTCACGGGTCGGTACAATCAAGAAGAAAGGCCAAGATTTTCATCTAGACTCGGCCACAACCCCAAAAAGACAACTCGACCCTATGTCTATCTCCTCTATGATCCTCCATCTACAAGTGTCGGCTATGTCCAAAAAGTGTCAGCTCTCCCCTCCTCGCGCGGCCATCACGCCCACCTCGGTGCATCGGGCGGTGGCGGCGGCAACATCCCCCACATCACTCCGTCTCGACGAACATGAACCGATATGAACTCCTGAATGACAGGGCCCTCAGCCAGGCCCACGTCATACATCACTAAGGCGCGAACCCGAATGAATGTAAGACCAGGGATGGTGGGACAGTCAATCTCCGCCCACTCAACCTCCACATTCGAATGAAGGCCGTAAAAAGTACCACGCATGACTGGAGAGAGCGGCATCTTTCTAATCTGAAATGTTGGTCCCCGAAGGGGTGAGTACAACCACTCAGCAGGTAAAGGACCAATAAACCACTCAATGCATCACACAATACAACATATCAATCATAGCATAGTACATGCCATCCATGCATCCAAGCATAACTTACCTTGCAGCCATGCATATGTCATCACACCATATGTACATACATCCTCATGTACTCATCATCATCATGTCACATACATATCATCATGTCAAAGGTGATCATCATCATGCCACATACATATCATCATGCCATAGGTGATCATCATCATGTCACATATATATCATCATGCCATAGGTGATCATCATCATGTCACATACATGTCATCATGCCATAGGTGATCATCATCATGTCACATACATATCATCATGCCATAGGTGATTATCATCATGTCACACATCCATACGTATGTCATCACATCTCATGCGCATGATTCAATTTCCACTTTTATCTTTGAATTTGATCACCACATCTCTCTTTCCGGGACCGTAATTGCGTCCCACACTTCACCACTCGCACCCCATCCCGGCATCGCGAGAACCCTCGGCACACACCACCGGGCATCCGGCACCCCCACATTCCGGGCATCTCGCATCCCAACGGCATCACGAGGCACTCCCCGGGCACGAGACCTCCGAGGCTTCCGGCACCCAACCATTCCGGGCATCTCGAAACTCCCGAGGGCATCCGGCATGTATCTCAATACATCCGGGCATCCGGCACCCCCCATCCCGGGCATCCTGACACTCCTGGGGCATTATCGGCCGCCACTAACAATTTCCTCATTCATCATAGTTCATGTTCACCACTTTATGTCTCAAATTCAGCATTGCACACGATGTAATGGCAAACAAGATCAGTTTCATCATTTTAATTCTTTTATATGCATTTCTAATCATCATCATACATGTAGCAAGATACAACCACTAATGACAATATAATTCATGGGGTCCATACCATTTAGAATAGTCCATATATCATGCCTTTTTGAAATTTACTAAATTCCAGCTTGCACAATTTAGAAAAACATTTAAATTCAATATCCATATGATTCTCAAAAATCACACAATTAGAGCATGTAATAGACAAGACATAAAGGCAACAATTTCATGAAGAACACATGCCCAAAAGAGCTCCACACAAGAAGATATAGCTCACACATTTCAACATGCAAAATTCGGACAAAGTCAGATTGCGCAGTTTTTTGAAATATTTCGATTAAAATACACGAATGACCTCCAAAACTTCTGAAATTTTACCAGGTTATAGTCAAGACCCTAAGGGAGATTTTTCATGAAAACATCTAGGCCAGATTCGTTCTAGATAATTTTCTATAGACGTTCGAAGTTCCTGTTTCTAGTACCGAACTGTCCAGTTTAGCTATCTCCGAAATATCGAGGTTTCACCTACTTATCTGTCTTCGTTTCCTCTGAAATTTTGATATGTTTTGCCTCAAGAGGTCCCCTACAACTTTCATTAAGGGATCTAAGCGAAATTTCCATATAATAGTCACCATATGGGTCCAAGAAGTCTCGGGTGTCCAGTACCGTGTTTCCAGATTTACCGTTTTCAAGAGAAAGTCGATTCACTAGGCTACACTTGCTCATTTTACCTCAAATTTGAGTATGTTATTATTTAGGATGTTCTTTATAAGTTTCATGAAGAATTCAAAGAGAAATTCTCTGTAAAAAGCAACATGCAACCCTCAAAACTACCAAAAGGTCAGCAAAGCAGTTCCAGATCTAGTGTCTTCGTAGGAAGAGGGTTTTGCCCCTTAAATCTCAACCATTTTGTCCCAAATTTTAGTATGTTATATTTTGAGATGTTGTCTACAACTTTCATGAAGTATTTGAAGTCAAAATCCAACTCTAAACACGAATGAAAGCCTCCACAAATTTCTGGGTCGGGCGATATACACGAAATCCGCAAGCATTTTCAAGAACAAACCACACTAGCTTCGGTTCCTTACTTCTAAACACCCAAGAATTCAACCACACATGCAAGACACACATGCAAGAGTAGAAATTGATCATAACTTGCCTCTAAGATCAAGCGAATGGCGGCACACGGACGGCACACGGACGGGCGAACGGACGGCGACGGGCGGACGGACGGCGAGCGGCTCCTCCCTTTCTCTCTCGGTTTCTCCCTCTCTCGCAGCCCTTTCTCTCTCTCTCACCCCCTCTCTCCGGCGACACCTCTCCCCCCCTAAACCGGTCACTTTTCCTCTAATCTTTCTCCCTTTCCATCATTAGCAATGATTGCTAATTGCATGGAAGACACTTGGACAAAGGGGGCTAACACTTGGCACATTCTTCATGCATTATGGGCTTGGAAGTGGGCCTCATGGGCCGGGTCCTCCTTGGCCGACAACAGCCCCTTCGTGGGCTTCATGGGCCGCCCCTTTTGGCCCATTAAAGGTCCACACTCTTGGGCCTAAGGCCCAACCCTAATTAAATCAAATTCCAACCCCTTTTAAATACTAATTAAATCCTTATTGAATCAAAGTACTATAGTGTATAAATTAAATAATTATACACTTGAAATCACAAATCCATAGATTCTAACCCACAATACATATGGCCAAAATCTTGTAACATCTAATCTATAGGGATTAAATCTATGAGGTGCATAGCCAAGAATAAATCCTTCTCATTAATTTATCCTATAACACAAATTTTAATAACTCTTGAACACAATATATATATAACACTTGGTCTTAAGAGAAAATCAATGGCTAAAGCATAAACCATAGGAAATTTCATTACCTAATCATGGGCTTTAATACGTCATAGGGGTCATCTTGAATTTTTGGGATGCCACACGCGTGCCCATCCCTCACTTGGTCAATTAATAGCGACGTCCTAGGACGCATCGCTAACCATTTCTTTTTAATGCGCAAGCGGAAGCATATATTAAATCCCCAGACAATAAAACATTGGGATAGAACAGTATGACTAAATTTCAAACCTTTAAAAACATCCACACTTATATACATTGCAAACCAGTGTACGTATATACAAGGTGAACTATTAATTCAAATTCAACTCAAGCCGGTTTAAAAACAAGGTCTACAAGCAGGGGTAGGGTTCCACAAACTACAAGTCCTCGTCCTCCTCTTCATCATCCTCCTCATCATCCTCCTCACTCCAACTGGAGCTTTCAGCAAACTGCACCGGACTTCCGAGATCTTCAAAAACCAGGTCTTCCGCGTCTATAACAAGGCACAAAGGGAAATATGCTATGCCTTTTCCAAAGGCGGCCTCCATCACACACAAAGCTATCTCAAACTCCAGTATGGGACCCTCTCTCTAGCCATCTTGAGCCTGGCGGTACCACGATCTATATCGATTGGGCACCTTGTGGGTGAGACCCGCATCATCCCAAACTATAGACCTCACCAGCTCATAGGTCCAGCCCCTAAGGCATCCATGAAACGCAAAGTAAGAAGTCGCCTCTGTGATCTTCTTAGGCTGACCCAAAAACTCAGGATGGGCCATCTAAGGACCCGCAATGGTTATTCAATAACCAGTGAGACCACGTCTCAGCAAGTTCTACCCCTTAAGACCCGATTAGTAAACCAATACATTATGGGCTGCCTATGCACTCATGGGTCAGAGGACTTGCCTTGGCCTCAGATTCCACCTGCAAATTAACACAATTCAGATAGGCACCTGATCATATTCTCACAAATCAATATCTCAATCAATTGACCTAGTCGATTACATGTCAATCGGACCATTCATCGGTCATTTCAATTCAATCAATCAATTCCCACCCTCAGATCAAAGCAATGATCAATCGACCTAGTCGATTACATGTCAGCCGGACCATCTCTTAGTCATTCCCATTCTTATTATTCAATTTCCATATAATATAGATGACTAGTCACCGAGCCACGTGTATTCTCTAAAGTAACCTATTCACCAAGGCAACGTACTTAGTCACCGAGGCACGTGCATTCTCTAAAGCACCATTTTCACCAAGGTGACGTACCGATCATCGACCCCGTGCATTCTCTAAGGCACCATATTTGCCAAGACGACGTATCGATCATCGAGCCACATGCATTCTCTAAGGCGATATACCAAATCACCAAGCCACGTGCATTCTCTAAGGCACCATTTTCGCCAAGGTGACATACTAATCACCGAGCCACGTGTCTTTTCCAGGTGATGTATGTAATAAACAATTTATGTGCATTCTCTAAGGCGACCTATTCGCCAATGTGATGTATTTAGTCACCGAGCCACGTATGTCCATAAGTCACATGCATTCTCAAGGACAACCTTCTTGGTCTCCAAGCCACGTCATATTACTTCCTTTCTCACCACTCTATACAATCTATTAAAATAATAATGGCGTTGTAGACCCACGCTCAGTCATTTCCAATCAATTACTGAAATTGAACTCCTTAGGAATAAAATCCTAAAAACACAATTAATTCAATTCAGCCCAAACCAATGCTCAAATAAATAAACGGACTGCACCACAATAATTAGTATAAAATTCCGGTCCTTGGCCATCCTTGCCTAATTTTCGAAGAATAAATAAATAATTACTAAAAATCCAATTTAGGCCCATAATGCCTAATTGGAAGCCGATACGGACTCGAAAAAATTCCGAAACCCATTCAATAATTAATATAGCGTGTCTACTCGCTAATGACTAAGTCTAACCACCTAACATGCATTGAAATTAACTAATATTCACTAATCTAGTCTAATCTAACCACATAATCATACCTAACTTAAACTAATCAACCCTTAAGCATAATCAACAAACTAAGCGAGGATTAGTGAGCTAAACTCACCCGTTTAACAATCCTCTCGGATTGAAACATTGGGAACGTCGCGGGGGACGTTTTTCTCCAAAATGGGCCTAGGGTCCAAGGCCTGTAGACAACTCGAAATGGCTTCCAAAGGTGTTGTGATACCCACAAAAAATCTTGCTGTTCTTGGCTAGAAACGGGAGGAAATTAGCTCGGTTTGGGCAGGAATTGCTCGGGAATGAAAGAATAGGCCAAACCGGGCCTAGAGGCGAACTCACGGGGGTTAAATGAGCTCGGGACAGCCCCGGGTGAACTGCAACAGAACCAGGACAGCAGCTGGGAGGTGAGAGGGAGGCGGCCAAGGGGCGGTGTGCGCGGGCGGAGTAGGCACGGGCGGCGGCGTGCGAACTGGCGAGGGCGAGGCAGCGATCCAATGTGGGGCAGCTGCAACTTCTTCTTTGCTGCTGGTTTTGTCCAAAATGAAGAGAGAATGGAGTGGATGGCAAGAAGAAGGAGAGAATGAAAGGAGTGTGGAGCAAGCTTGGCCTAGGTGGATCCTTTGGCCACTTTTTCCACCAAAATATCTCCCAACAATCTTTCTTGACCATGTATAATCCCTTGGCCTTCAATTGAGCCACACCAACTCTTCTCATAACCCCTCAAATGGTGCATTTTGGCTAGGCATGAGGGGGGTTACGAAATTGGCTTCCATTGGCTTCAATTGACCACTCATTTCTATTCAATTCTACCTCAAATGGTCTCTATAAAATCAATTAACATCTCAATGCCTCCATTGATAATTTTCCTCATCCAAGAATCCATCTTGCATTCCAATTTTGCCATAAAAAACAATTACCGGCTTTTTTCTGCATAAAAACGACCCGGCGACGACTTTTTCCCAAAAAGTGTCGGGTGTTAGAAAAATCTTTTGAGATTGAGTCGACACTCCTAGAATTTGTTGTGACATGACAGAAACTTCAATTTCTGAAATCGGACTTGAATTCACAGTTAATTTCAACTTGGCGCGTTTTTAGTGTGACCTAGTCTACCAGGTAACTTTTAGAAATTTTTAAGTGCAAATGACCCATTGTTGATATTTTTCGAGTCACAATGAACCCACTTGACTCATTGGCGACTCTCGGTTGTCATGAAAATCTTGAGGATCCAAACACGGACACAGGGTACTAAAACAATAAGAAAATCAATCTAATGCCGGTCGACAAGAATTTTCCAATTTAGTGGTGTCACCCACGATTAGCCACACATCTCTATCGAACCAACCTATCTCTGATTTTAAATCGATTTTATACTGTGCCGTGATGGCCGCTAAAGATAGACATGGTCGAGAAGCCAATTCCTAGTCGAATACTCAAGTCTATTTGCCTTAAAATCCTTATTGATTTCCCCATATAGTCTAGTTATCTCAAGAGTGATCAGCTCTAAGAACAGCCCTATAGGCGCGTCAATGAAATGCCCGATTTATTCAGTAGATAAAATAGAACTGAAAATCTTGGATGTCACACATACACACACAAACACACACACATATATGATGTAATGCTTACTAAGATACTACCAATTTAAGAAAAAAAATTAGGTTCATCAAATTCGACTAACGGAATTGAGGTTATAAAGGCTTTGATCCCAAACTAGAAAGCGGAAAGACTAAAAGTAGTCGCTATGTCCTTTGACTTTATTTATTTATTTATTTTTGTTAGAACTTTCCTTTGAATGGAATGTATAAGAGAAGAAACAAATTTGCAGTAAAGTTAATCAATTTTAAGTGTCACATATATAATAGCTACCGATAGAATTGACACAATTTCAACCAAAGTAAGAAAGATTAGAACCAATCAAATTATTTACATATCTTATCTATAGAAAAATTCAAAAAACAAAATAGTACTATCTAGATCACAAAAATGAGTCTTTTTGTACTTGCTTTTAAGCTTTATGTTCCTTTTAGTCAAACGCAAGAATCATCAGTTAAAATACATAGAGATTCAAGGGAAAGTGAAAAAAGTTAACCCTAATTAGTCGCTTAATGTTTCAAAAGAACAAGAAAAACAAAAACTTAGGATTATGTTTTTTTTTTTTTTTGTGACGCATTTACTCTATGTCAAAATTCAATTAACAAACGAGCTAAAAAATCTCATGCGGTTGCCTACATGGACAATAAAAAACAAATGATGTTGATGTGGTAGTCATATGGTAAAAATATGTCCATTCATTATATGTTATTTTTCTTATTTTTTTTTCCTTTTTTCTTCCTTGGTTTGGTGATGGTGAGGATAGTGGTGATGGTGATGGTAAAGGAGGAGGCGTCGGGGAAGATGAAGGAGGAAGGAAAAAGGAAAGAAAATTCTTGATAGAGAGTACATGTGTGGTGCGGGTCTAAATTTGCGAATTTTGGTGTCATAAAAAGTTTTTGGTAAATAAATCACATGAATACAAGTCTAAATTTTCTATGTGACAAAAAAATGTTGGGAATAAACATGTCATATAAGAACAAGTTTAGGGTAAATATCACATATGGGTACAAAGTTTTTTGTGTCACAAAAACATGTTTGAGATAAATATGTCATAATAGGCATAATTTTGGGTTTTTTGTGACTTTTACTATCCTTTTTAAATCAATGGCTATCACGAAAAACTTAAACCGATACACTTGTAGCAAATTTACCCAAAACTAAATTTTTGACTACTAAAAACCACAAACCAATACATTTATGACAAATTTACCCTCTATTAAATTGGATTAATATTACGAAAAATTTCAAACTAGTACACCTGTAAAAAAGCAGAAGTTAAAATCCTAAACTAATATGCTCATTAACTGACACATCATATAACTCAATAATTTAATCGTAAAATTTAATATAATCTAATTGAGGGAAAATTTATTATAGGTGTACTTGTTTGGAGATTTTTGTGGTCAAAAAAATTATTTGATATAAATTTATCATATATATACTAATTTAGAAATTTTCGTAATATTAATCTTAAAACAACATAAACAAATACAACCCTAACTAAAGGCATTTAAGCACTCGCTCCAGACAAGCACCTAAATTATGATGCGTGTGTCTAGTATATATCCATGGCCCTATTATAATGTCCATCATGATATCATTTCTAATCGCATTGGGAAACTCCAAAGAAAATTTGGATCTTACACCAACCCCGACATGCAAAGCAGTACCAAAAAGTAAATTCGTAAGATGTCATTAATTGAGGAAAATGGGTCGCACAAGAGAGTTGGCCTGAACTGTTTTATGACTACATTACCATAAAAAGAATAGCAAAAACCCTAGAAACCTGGGTCCCACAAGAGAGGTGGCCTGGATGGTTTTATGACTCCGGTACCATAAAAAGAATAGCAAAAACCCTCGAAACCTCCACAAGTTGCTGTTTTGGGGGGTGGGGGGGACCGTAAAGAGAATCTCCAAGCCTTTAAATAGCCTTTTAGTAATCAAATGAAGGATAAAAACCCCTCAAAAAACCCTAAATTATAACTATAACGATACATTTATCATAAATTGTTTTCTACCCTAAACTTATACCTATATGATATATTTGCCCTCTGTCAAAGTTGTGTCAACGAGAACCCTTAAAAATTTACCTACATGGACATTAAAAAACAAACATTGTTGATTGAGGATAATTTTGGCTTCACCCTAGTGGCTTAAGTGAATTGAAGATGATGTTATTTTGATTAAAAAATCATCTAATGGAGCATTGATAGAAAGTAAATGCATCACATATTTGGCCTTTTTTATGACATAAGAAAAAGTTTAGAATAAATATATTATTGTGAGCATAATTTGGGTTTTTGATGTCACAAAAAAATTCAAAGTAAACATGTCATAACAGACGTAGTTTTGTTTTGTTTTTTTTTTTTTCATAACTTTTCCATATAAATTTATGTTCATTATATAAGTTTTTTGAACCGACAAAGAAGAATCGTTTACAACTCGGGTGTTAGTTCAAAGTGGGTCTCTTGGTTGTAAAGTGAGGCTTGTCCACCTGCGAAAAACAAGCCGTCCAACTGAGACGATTGCAGTTTGAGGACAGTGGGAGGTCTAGGTGGGAATGTGCAATGCAGTTTTTTTTTTTGGCTGGTATGTGCAATGCAGTTGGAATGCCCTGATTTTGTCTTGAAGTATGTCCAACTCTGACCTGAGACCGTCTCTTGACCTCCTTCAAAGGTAAAATGTACCTGTCCTCGACTGCTGCTACTTAACCCCTTTGCAAGGAATCCAGATCCAACGAAAGATTCCACGCAATTTGTGTACTTTATACTTTCTTGCTCAAGATTCAGATTCCCTGTCCCTGTTTCCAGTTTCCCCATATTTAAAAAAGAAAAAATATTTATCCCATTGGATCTTGAAGGAATCTTTCTTAAACTATTTTCTGCTGGATAAACTATGAATATAAATGATATTCGTGTTTCCTTGCTTTTAATTTTGCATATGAGGATATTTGACTAGAGAAATTTTCTTATAATAAGAAATTGATAATTGCAATAACATTAATAAATCTATCATCTGTTTGTTTATTATATGATGGAATGTGACTAATATCATGATATATTTTTTCTCTACTATTTTTAATTGTAACACAAGACATGAGTGCAGAGGGTTGTTCACTTGAAGGTCCATAGAATGTCCTATAGGTGTTGGGGCTAATAATAAAACTTAGAGGGGAGTGAATAGGTTATTTTAATAAACTCTGATGATTTTTGCAAAAAAAAAAAAATACTATAAAGATTAGGTCAAGTAGATGTGTCAAATATCATGTGTTGTTAAAATGCAAGAATAGATGACAGTGAAATGAATAACAGCACATAGCAATTTAAAGGAGAATAGGTTATCTGAAAATTATGAAAAACATTTACAAAACATAAAAAGTTAAACTTCAAACATCATCAAAAATAGATTGTAGACTTCAGGTGTGCGTGCTATTGTTCAACAGATGGTCATGACATTGAACATGTAATGCAAATAGTGAAGAGATAAAATATATTGCAAGTGGATATATGGTTATTTGGCTTTATCCCCAAGCCTACATCCACTCTCAAAACTAACAATCACAACAAGAATAGAATCCACTAGTAATCTTTAAAACAAGTTAAAATCAGCAAATACTACCTTTCTAGTAGATCACACTATCATGACTCATATACTATTATCACTCTTGTACACTTACCCTTGTTACTAATTACAAACATTAGGATCACCTAGACATTGACATTAGGACTACACAACAGTTAACAAAATCAAAGCAAAGAAGAAGACTTGAAGCACATGATTCATCTTGTTCCACCCAACCCAACTACTTCTCTTGAACTCAATATATAGCCATTCATCCTTAGACGACCGTTACCCATCAAAATCCTAAAGCAGCCGTTGGTTTTATAGTTGCCAGCAACATACCGTTGCTAAAGATTGTCAAAACGACTCTCTAACAGAGGTAGTTTCCCAAATAGTGTCAATGTACTTATGTTAGACTTCCTTATTAATGCCACTACTGCTCCTTATCAACTTTGGTGATCTATTTCCTAATTCCAAGCCTTTGTAATGTCTATTTTCTTATTTTCAATATTCTAGACTGGTGGTCAAGTGGCCAACACCTTTCAGGACTAAATATCTTCATGATCCCTTGTCTATAATTAGGACGTGCAAATCTTTACTAGTCTGTTGATGACGTCCATTGACAAACCTTATGAAATAACCTGTGAACAATCTTCCAACATCCTTTTTGCTTCTTCACCATAGAAAGACTTCCAAGGACATCAACATCCCTGTCAATTCCTTGTATTTACTGATTAACCATATCAGTTTCCAAGATATCCAAGGAAATCAACGTCCCTACCAATTTCTCATCTTCACCGATTTGATTGAGTCAACTCCCAAAGATCTCCAAGGATACCATGTACACATGCTAGTTCTTGATTTTCGTTGAACTCACAAGGATCGGCGCTATTGTCATAGTCTTCTACGTCATTTGAAATCGGCAGCTGCTCCTGTGCCAACAATCTGTTGCTCTAAGAACAATTTGCTACGACTGATAACAATGCTGATCTTTTTTTTGTCTTTCCAAGTATATTAGCAATTTCAACTCTACCAAGTTGTTCATTTTCCTAGTTCTTCCAAGCTTTATGAAACATTTTCACTCAAGGCTTGTTCACTACGACAAGGTTCATTCAATTGTTCACTTGATTTTTGTATCTCCAAGCCATCATGAACATCTCCGTTCTTCTCGACTTATTCATCATAGACCAAGGTCTTTCCAAATGTTCACCTTATCTGAAGATTCTTTCAAATCATAGCATCTTCAATCGCTTAATATCTTGTTCACCTTAGATATCGGCGAAGCACTCCAAATAATGGCATAGCACTTCTCATATCAGTTTATTTTGTGTTGTTCATGACAATATCTACAACTTGACATATATTATATGGTACTACTCAACCAATATACACGTTAGTAGTTTTTGATTTTCCTTGTCATTGTCAAAACAACATAGGGATTTTCCCAAAAATAAGAAATCATAGCTAAGTGCGAAAATTTTGGTTGTACAGCATTGATCTGGAGTAGTTTGTAGGTCATCTCATCTCTCTCCATTTGTTTTCTACTCAATCATCTCTCTTGTGATGACTCTTTCTCCGTTCCCCTTAATCGCCACTAGGTCTCAGCAACAGTTCTTGGCTCGATGCTGAGACATCCTTGAAATCTAGGAATAGTTGTAAAGGTCTCACGAGATCCTACTATGATGGCCAAATTTGGTCAAGTGACCACCAAATTTCAAGGCAACTCTCTAGATCCCTCGATATAGATGACTCGTCAATAGAAGAAAACTTCACATATAATATCATGCCTCGTTGAACAAGCATGAGCTCAATACAAGCGTGGAGGGAGAGAGAGAGAGAGAGAGAGAGAGTATGTGTGTGTTTCCGAGTGTAGCTAATGACTTAGTAAAACTTACATGTGAAACAATCTAGTAACAGGGAAATCGATATAATCCCTCAATAGATTATTTAATTAAAGAAGATAATTTTACAATAAATAGTTAGAACGAATTTATTGAGCTAAATTGACCCATTGTCTTTGTTTGCAACTAGATTTATGTATTTTTCTAGATTTATATTTTTATTGTATTTCTTGTCTATTTTTGAGTTGTAATGATAACTTACAAGGTGTTATTCAGAGGTTAGAGTCAATAGTATAGACCCTCACATGCCCTTGTCTTTCTCCTACATAGTACCTATTAACTCCCACTACAACAAGAGAGACGACTGCCCTTGCCGCTACCCCACCATCAACAAAATAGGCCGGCGATGGTAGGGAAATGGTCGACGGGGGTCGCTTTGGATGAAGGCCTACAAGCCCTCATCTACCATTGGCAAAGCTCGACGACCACTAACCAAAGCTTGACAACCCCTGTCAACCATTCCCCTACCATTGTCGGCCCTTCCTAGTAATGGTGGAGCAATGGCAGCGAGGAATACCCTTTCATCTGCATTTAAAAAAATATATATAGTTTATTTTAAAATTTTAATTTCAATAAAATTTGTATTAAAATTCATATTTTGACCAAAGTGACGCCATTTTGGTCTTATCTTTCTGTTTTAGCCTCATAGGAGGGAGAAAATATTTGAAAAAGCCACGTCAACATTTTGCATAAGCCAAATAGATGAAGTTATCAAAAGAACTCGACTATACTAATTGACAAGTTTTAGAACTTAATTGCAACTTTTGCAAGTTTTATGACTCAATTGCACTTTCGTGACAAATTTCACGACTTCTATTGTATTTATCCCCTCTTTAATCATCTCACTTGAAAGCAGATAAAAAAGAAAACACAAGATTTTGATCCAAGTTTGTCATACCACAATGACAAAACACAGTCGTTTCTCTTTCGCATGCTGGTGCTATTTGCTTTTGGTTTGATTTTGTGCTATGAAGTTTTCCATTTTGAAACTATTATCTATAATATGATCCCATATTTTTTAGGGATATGATTTTTAAAATGAAAACTTATCCTTAGACATTGACCCACTTTTCTCTTTTAAATGACAATTATTCTAGCAAACGGTTTGACATTCATACATTTTCATGGTAACCGGCCATTATAAAACGCCTTGATGGGATGCAGTCTATTAGGACGATCATTCATTTACGTAAGGGCATCACAAGGTCTAACACAAAACCTCTCATTTGAAAATACATCATCAGTACAAGAGGAGATTGGGTCAATAGAGTATGCCCATAATTGCTTTCATTGTCAAATCTCTACAGATTTCCATTGCACACAAACTCAAATATTGGCTGGAGGTTAGATTTATTTTTACATCCTATTTTCAACATGTGATTCTAATGGATGCTTGAATTCTATTCTTCAATGTAGAATAAGAATCATTCGTTTTTGTCTAACATTTGGTATCAGAGTGAGATTAGTATCTCTACCTTGTTTTTGTCGAGTTTTGGGTTCATTTATGTGGTTTTTGATGTACTCAAATTCGGGCATTTTGGGACTAAGAGAGAATTTGCCAATTTCGGCCAAATTCTAGTGACCCACCACTTGGTTTTGGACCAATACAGTTATACCACCATGGGGAAGAATAGCCTTAAGTTAAGTTGGCATATAGGTGATCACTAGAGGATAATTGAGTGGACAAAGTCGCGTGGTTAGGGTTTGCATTTGGGGGACTTTTATTTGATTTGGGCAAATTTCTTGCCCCGTTTTGCCATTTCTTGGATCCATGTGCTCGCGCCAGCAGGTTCTCAATAATCCACCAACTATTTTGGTCCAAAGTGGGTTGCCAAAGGAGAATTGAATGGCAGAAGGTGCAGTAGAAGTGAAGAAGGAAGCAATCGGCGTCTGTTCGCACAAGGAGGAAGAAAGCTCGCGGAACTACGTGCGCGGCAACTGCTAGGCACGTGGACTGCTAAGCGCGTGGGATCCAAGTGCCCGTGTGGAGGGAAGGCGCATACACGACAGCTGCTTAAGGGACTTATACAGTTCTGGCCTTGGCCGTTGAATTTACTATTCTGCCGCTGGCCGAATTAATTTACTATTTTTGCTCTTTCATGCATTTTGTAAATATTTTATGCATGAAATTAAATGCCTAGTGATCCATATATAATTTTGTTTAATTCAAGATTAGCAACAACGTCTCTAATTATGTTAAATTATATATATTAAGATATTTTGGATCACATATAAAAATGACATTAATTGTAATTAATCATATTGATATAATAAGTTTTTTTCCCACATGAGGTTTTGTTATTTTGATATGATTAATTAGAATGAAATATTATATTACTTTTCTTAATTTACCCACAAGGATTAAGAAAATGAATATAATATGATTCTTTATAAAGTAATTATGAATCTATTTAAATTAGAAGCTTATTCCACATGCCGTTTTTAATGTTATGTGATTCATATCATGTGACACGTTTACATTGGTAAAGCATAATCTATGTAAATTTTGCCTCCAATTTTTGTGGCATGAGCGTGTTTGTTTGATACGCAGTTTTGTAGTCTATGAATTTCTCTTAATTTTAAGAGTGATGCTCCCATGCTAAATGGTGAAAACTATAAAATTTTGAATGAGTTAATCCTTCTTCAATTGGGGTGCAAGGACATTGACTATGCTACAAGAAAAGACGAACTACTTGCTCCTACTAGTACATGCACTGCAGCTAAGATAGCCATTTATAAATAGTAGGAACGGTCTAACTACCTTAGTGTAATGCTCATAAGATCTCAAATTTCTTCTAGTATTCGTGGTTCAGTTGCTCAATATAGCAATGCTAAGGCTTTGTTAGAGGCCTTTGTTGCATAGTTTGACTTTTCAGAAAAGGCACATGCTATGACCCTAATTATAAAGTTTTCATTTCTGAAACTCACTAGTGTTAGAGATGTGTGTGAGCATATCATGAAGATGAGGGATATTACAACTCAACTGAAAAAACTTGAGGTTGAGATGTCTGAATCTTTTCTTGTGTATTACAATTTGAACGCTTTCCCACAATAGTATTCACCTTTTCAAGACCTCTCATGACACACATAAAAATAAGTGGCCAATTAGTGAACTCATGACCATGTATTTTCAAGAGGAAGAAAAGTTGATTATGGAATAAAGAGAAAGTGTTCATTTGGCATCATAAGGAAAGTATAAGGGGCAAGGCAAGAAGAAGACAATGGGTAAAATACCTCTGTAAGATGACATTAAAACGGAATCCAAATGTTTTTCGATGAAAAGAAGGGGCATATGAAGAAGGATTATGTCATATTTAAGGCTTGACTCGAGAAGAAAGGTAATCCAATCTCTTGTGTTTCTTATGAAGTTAATATGGTTGATATGAGTCATAACACTTGGTGGATTGATTTTGGATACATAACCCACATTTCAAATTTCTTGCAGAATTTTCAAACCGTAGGAAGCCAATGGGAAGTGAGTAAAGCATCTATCTAGGGAACAAGACGTGTTCGCATGTGGAAGCTATAGGAACATGTAAATTAATTTTCGATAGTGGTTATGTTTTGAATTTGGAAATGACCTTTCATGTCCCATTTTATCTGGAAACTTAATTTTAGTTTCAAGACTTGCACCTTTAGGTTACTCTTTTAACATTTCATATTTAAATTACAGTTTATCATTTAAATCTAAAAAAATTTGGAGTTGTATTTTGTTTGATGGTCTTTTTCAAATTATTTTACAAGACAATGCATATAATAATGCAATGCATGTTCATGATAATGCTGGTGTAAAAAGATGTGTCATGAACAAAAATTACTCTATGTCTTTGCACTAGAGATTGGGACATACTCCATAGATAGAATTAAGCGATTAGTAAATGATGGAATATTTAGTATTTTAGATTTTACAGATTACGATACTTGTGTAGATTGCATAAAAGGAAAGTAGACCAATAAGACAAAGACAAGCGTCAAGAGGAGTATAAAAATATTAGAAATCATACATTCAGATATTTGTAGTTTAGATATGGACTCTTATGGTTAGAAATACTTCATCTCTTTTATAAATGATTATTCAAGTTACATGTATCTCTACTTGCTTCATAATAAGCATGATGGAATACTTAGTACTTTGGATTTTACAGATTACGATACTTGTGTAGACTGCATAAAAGTAAAGTAGACCAATAAGACAAAGACAAGTGTCAAGAGGAGTACAAAAATATTGGAAATCATACATTCAGATATTTGTAGTTTAGATATGGACTGTTATGGTTAGAAATACTTCATCTCTTTTATATATGATTATTCAAGTTACATGTATCTCTACTTGCTTCATAATAAGCATGAAGCATTAGATGCCTTTTAAGGTATTTAAAACAGAAGTAGAGAAATAGTACGATAAGCAAATTAAAATCGTGAAGTCAAAGAGATATGGAGAATTCTATTGTAGATACACTACAGATGGACATGGACTTGGTCCATTAACGAAGTTTCTTCAAGAGCATGGGATATTTGACCAATACGTATGTCTTGTTCTCCAAACTTGAATGGTGTGGCAAAAAGATGAAATCAAATTTTATTGGACATGGTGCAAAGTATGCTTAGCAACTCCAAACTTCCAAAGTCCTTGTGAACTAAAACTCTTAAAGTAATAGTATACATATTAAATGGAGTTCCAACAAAGGCTGTCATAAAGATGCCTTTTGAGTTGTTCAAAGGTTGAAAATCGAGTTTGCAATATGTACGTGTTTGAGGATACCCGTCTAAAGTAAGAGTCTACAATCTATAGGAAAAGAAGTTGGACCCAAGGATTATAAGTGGATATTTCATTGGATATGTCGAAAGATCCAAGAAACACTAAAGTTTCTTGACAATGATTAGATTAGTGGGAGCGGTAGATTGAAGGACCTTTCTCCCGATAAGGATCGTTTACATGCTCAACATTCCACAAGTATTAGGTTGGTTGTTATTCATAATATCCCTCTAGTTTAGCTAGCTATTGAACAACCAATAACTAAAGTTCTACAACCTGCTGATGTTGATTCATTAGATTCAATTGTTTAGTAATTACTAGAAACTATTGAACAATCAATTGAACAACAAGAAATCAGCAATATGGTGTATGTACAAAAATCAACAATTCTTAGTCATTATATTGTGTATGTACAAAAATCTAACTATAATGTTGGAGCTAACAATGATCCCAAAATGTTATCATAAGCCATGAGTAGTGATGAATCCAATTTGTGGTACAATACCATGAAGAAAGAAATAAGTTTTATGGCATCTAACAAAGTATGGGATTTAGTTGAGTTGCCTAATGGTGTGAAAGCCATTAGCTATAAATGGGTCTTCAAAACTAAAGATGACTTATTGGGCAATATTATGAGATATAAAGCTAGATTCATTGCTAAATGATTCACTCAAAAGGAAGAAATCGTTTACACGAAAACTTTTTCTCCTTATATCTAAGAAAGATTCTCTTCATATTGTTTTGGTATTGGTTGCCCATTTTAAAATGGAATGACATCAAATTAATGTGAAAACAGTGTTCCTCAATGGGGAACTAGATAATCAGGTTTACATGAAGCAACTAGAAGGATTCTCTTCAAGTTAAGGTGAGCAATTGGCGTGCAAGCTTAAAAAATCTATATATGACTTGAAACAAACATCTTGTCAACGGTACTTAAGGTTCAATTATGTCATATCTTCATTTTATTATGTAGAAAATGTCATGATTTAATGTATATACCAAAATATTAGTGGGAGCAAAAAAAATTTCATTGTACTGTATGTGGATGATATTCCACTTGCAACCAATGATAACAGGTTACTCATGAGATGAAACAATTCTTCTCTAAGAGTTTCGACGCGAAGGATATTGTTACAACCCGAATTTCTGATTCTGTTTACGATTGAATGAGTTGGGCTTTTCATCAACGCGTCTATGGCATTTTCCTCTGAGTTGGCCACTCATGAGATAACTAGTTTATCTGGTGAAGCCGTTAAGGGATGTTAATGCAACAGACTTGAGAATTCGACCAGAATCTGCTCGACCGTGCCAATCTACAAGGGTCAATACGGCACTGTCAAAATCGATCAGAGACCGAAGATAGGTCGTTTCGACTGAGATATGTGACTAAAGTGTGGGTGATTCCACCTAATTGCAAAATTCTCGTCGAACGGTACTAAACCGATTTTTCTGACATTTCTATACCATGTGCTCGTATTTGAAATCTCGAGATTTTCACGACAACCGAGAGTCGCCAATGAGTCAAAGATGTACAATATGGCTCGAAAATAAGCAACCATGGGTCAAATGCGCTAAAAATTCCTAAAAGCTACTCGGTAGATTAGGTCACGCTAAAATCGAGTCAGGTTGAAATTAACCACGAAATTGAACTCGATTTCTTAAAGGGAATGCTCAGAACTAATGCAATGAGGTCTCATTGAAGTCTCACATTCTCAATGGGCTTGCGAAGCCTTCTGGATTTCTGTCATGTCACGATTCATTTTAGGAACGTCAATTCATCCTCCGATGGTTTTTCGGCAAACCCGAGTTTTTGGCAGAAATTCAAAGTTTGGCGAAATTGGATCGGGAAAATTAGAGGGCCATTTTTTAGTGCATTTTTTACCATCAAGTTGTTCAATTGGCAAGGGAATTGCAAGGATTTATTGTGGACATATTGGCTGGAATTTTTGGGCATCAATTGAATGAAATTGGAGAGGATTTGGATTGAAATTGGAGGGGAATTGCGCAAAATCCGTAGGTCCATATGGGGTGCAACATTTCAGCCACCTTGGTAGCTTGTTGGGGAAGATTTGGAGGGATATGGGCTGTTGGGTGGTGGCTGAAGCTGGTGGGGCATGGCACTCAAGTTTTGTGATATTTTTGAAGACTTTGTGGCCATTTGCTCCTCCTTAAGCCTGCAGCACTTCATCTTCTTCCATCTTGCTCCCTCTTGCCTCCATTTGTTGCTATTTTGGAGCTCAAGAACCAACAGAGGACCAGCCAGGACCAGCCAGCCCTCCTCGCCAACCATCCGAGCAAACCGACCACCGCCGAGCCAGTCGAAGCCGCGCCCGCATGCTCGTCCACCGCGCCCCACATCCGTGCTCGTCGTCCACGCCAGCCCACCATCCCGAGCCACTGTCTAGCCCGTCGACCCATCCCGAGCAGCCATCCAAAACCCCACCATCGACCCCTGCTCACGCTACCATCCCGCCTAGCCCATTTCTAGCCATTCTAGCCACTCGGTCTAGCTCCTTCAGCCCAAGCATAGAAACGAACCTCACAGCCCAACTGTGAGCTTCGTGGGCCTTTTTCGAGCCGGTCCGGACCTCCTTTGGCGTCGCTCCAAGCTGGTGTCTCGCCCGCCTCCGCGTCGCTGTCGCCATGAACTCACCGGCCCGCTAATCCGATGAGTTTACTTGCTAAAATCTGCTTAGGGAGTTAATGATGCTTAATGGGTAATTAGATTAGGCAAAGTATGGTTTAGGTGGTTAGTTTAAATTAGTGATTTAGTTAGTTAATTATGCTAATTAGGTGGTTTGTTTAGATTATTTAAGGGTTAATTAGATTGTAGTATTTAATTAGATAGATGCATTATTTTTCTCGGCCCGTTTAGGTGATTAAATTAGTGTTTTAGGCCTAAGTATGCATTTTTCCAGAAATTATACCGGGATAGTCGGTGACCGAAATTTCGTGCTGATTATAGTGGTGTGCTTAGTTTATGCAATTGAATGATAATTTGTGCAAATTGAGTGGTGATTGTGGTTTTGAGTTATTATTTCAAAATTATGAAATTTTGGTATTTAATTAGAAAGTACCAAGTGTCGGGTTTTAACACCGAAAATATTTTTAAATACTATATCAAATAGTGAGATTTTAAAAGGAATGATATCAATTTTTAAAGTTCGATCTTACCATGTACCTACACATGATTATTTTCACCGGGTGTTTTTAATACGAAGAAAATAGGTCAAGTTCATTATCTTAATTGAGACATTTGAGTGCAATGCACAATGTCCTTGGTCGGATTTGAATGATCGTGTGATGGTTATGAGAACCCATCCCTGATGTGCGTCGGGTGGACGATGCCCCTACATGGAATGCCTTAACAATGGATGCAGGATCGCAGTAAAGGCCCGACCGAAGCTCCTTCGGGAATGCCATCCCCGATGTGCGTCGGGTGGACGTTGCCATGCTCAAGGGATGAGACGATGCCTGACTACTCCAGAAGACCGATGTACGTCGGGTAAAACTGCATGTGCAACTAGTAATCAATTGGAACGCGTGATTGATTGAGATAGACGCGCCTGATTATGGGACAAATTTGTGTGGCACGAAATGGTATGTGTCAAAACGATATGGCCTTATAATCAAGACCCCTGTGATTGATTGAGGTTGAGTGAGACGTTCCAATTGATGTGTGCATCTATTATATGCATTGAGTATATGAACTGTGCTGACGTTCAGGAAGGAACTGAGGCGATGTGAGTCTTCTGTGATGCGTGGTTAGACTGCTTCTAGGCGTATTTTCTTCTTAGTCGAGATTGAGGGCGTGCACTAGCTGAGACATTGTCTCACCCCGTTGTGAGCTTAATCTTTTCAGGTCCTTAAATGGCGGTGAGGTTGGATCGTTTTGGGTGGCCGTGGGAGGCCGAGACTCAGCGCACTGTACTCCCTATCCACGGGAACCCCGACTGGACCCGTGAGCTCGTGGTTACTACTATTTGGGTCGATGAGGGTCTACCTCAGTTCGTACCTCATCGATTCAAAGCGTGGTTCCGCCACGGGCCCAATGGTGTTCGGGAGGGCCCCCTGGATGGCTTTGACGGACCTGCCGTTGAGGATGAGTATTTTGTGGACCTCGACCCTGTGCATGATGATGATATCATAGCTGATATTGTGGCGGACCAGGGACGCATGGGTGAGGAGCCTACAGTACTGGTAGCTAAGCCTCTAAAGACCAACAACCCTAACGGTGTCGTGATAGACCCAGATCGCACGTAGATAGGGTCCGGGATAGGGTATCCCGGTAGCCTCTTTTTGGTTTAGACTTTTGTATATAAACTTGATGTGTATATAAAAGTGTTTTCTGAAATTTGTATCATACTTTTCTATCCCATATTGGTTTTGTCTAGGGATTGTTATTTCGCTTCCGCATGTGCAATAAAACGAATGGGTCGGCGACGTGTCCTGGGACGTCGCATTTTATCGACCACCAAGGGATGTGGGCGCTCTCGAGGTTCGAGGCGGGACATCCCTACTCGAAGTGGTATTTGAGCTAGTCAGTGTTTGGAGTGATAAGGTGCGATGGATTTTTAGGATAGTTAATAGGAAATGCCTTTTATTATGCTTATAGATGTGTTTGATAGCTGGTTGGTAGATTGTTTGGTGTGATTGCTCAATTTCTAATTTTGTGTGGAAGTGGAAAGTAGGTTTCTATAAAGAATTTGCATCATGAGTGATCAGGAGCAGAGGACCCCTAGAAAGAGGACTATAGGACTAATGACTCGAGGTAGGATGCTGACAAGGGTTGGTACCGAAGGTGGTAGAGGTAGAGCGCAGGCTTAGGCCAGCGCAAGTGGATTAGCATCGCCACCAATCGGTGCTGGGATAGCAACCCTTGGTGATCCTAGAATCGATGGGATCGTTCAGGCGCTTGAGACACTTGGGAATCTGATGGGGTAGCAAGCCCGAAATCAAGCCGCTGCCACTGCCACTATCGCCGTCGCTTCAGCCGCTGCTACTGCTGCTGCCAATGCTGCTATTGCTGCTACTACTGCCGCACTTGCCGAAGTTCCACCTAGGAACGTGGTTGTTAAGAGGCCAATGCACAAGCTCATGAAGCAATTTCTAAAGCTGAACCCACCGAGGTTCACCAATGCAAGAGATCCCGAGGCTGCAACACTCTGGATCCAAGACTTGGAGAAGGCCTTTGCACTACTGATGTGCACTGAGGAAGAGAAGGTTGTCCTTACATTATATCAGTTATAGGGTAACGCAAGTACCTTGTGGAGAGCCACCAGAGGTAAAATAGTCCCTAAAGGTGTGGTTTTGGTGTGGACCGCCTTCCTTGGAGCCTTTAATGGCAAGTACTTCTCTGATAGCGCAAGAGAGGAGAAGATGGAGGAATTCCAGCGCCTCCATCAAGGGATGTTAACAGTGGATCAATATGAGGCCAAATTTGCAAAACTGTCACAGTATGCCCTGAGGCTGGTAGAAGATCCTGAAGATAGAGCTAGGAGGTTTAGGAATGGCCTCCGACCGGAGCTGAACAATCCCTTAGTACCGCTCAACCTGAAAGACTACAACAACTTATATGAACGGGCCCAGCAGATAAAGAAGAATCTGAGTGAGCAAGTTACCACATCTGGGTCAAGATTCGGCTCATGCAGAGATGGAAACCGGTTTAGGCAGAAGCCCATGACCAGATAAAGATATCCTGTCCCACCTAACATGAAAGGTGGGGTAGGTAAGTCAGTGCCAAGCTTCAGTGGAGTATGTTGCTTCTGTAGAAGGCTACATGGATCAGCCCCGTGCCATTTTAGGACGGGTGCATGCTATCAGCATACCCAATAGGGTCACTTGGCTAGAGACTGTCCTAGAAAGTTCAGGGAACCACAGCAGTTGCCACCACCGCCGCCGATGGGCCAGAATAGGGGATTCGCACTGCATAATGCACAGCAAGATGGACTGAATAGATGTCAAGCGCAAGGAAGAGTGTACACCGTCACCAGAAGATAGGCTAAGGACTTGCCTAATGTGATCACAAGTATGGTCTCGTTGAATGACCATACTGCTTATGCTTTATTTGACCCTGGCGCTACTCATTCGTTTATAGCTGAGCAATTTGTTAAGTTGGTAGGATTGAATCCTGAAATGTTGGAGTCAGTGGTTAGTATATCTACACCATTAAAGGATAAGGTGTTGTCTACGGTAGGCTATCCTAGGTGCAAGTTAGTGATTAGTGTGTGAGAGGGGAGGATAGATTTGATAGTCCTAGCCATGTATGATTTTGATGTAATAATTGGCATGGACTGGCTCACCAAGCAAAGATCTAAGATGGACTGCTATTATAAAACGATTCAGTTTACCCCATTAGCGGGTGAAAGTTTCAAGTTTATTGGAAGTCGAGGAGGACCCTCGATTACCTTAATCTCGTCGCTTGAGACAACCCGGATGTTAGACGGGGGTTGTCAAGGTTACTTGGCGACTGTCATGGATACGACAGTTGAGGAGCTAAAGATCGAAGATATCGCAGTGGTTCAGGAGTTTCCATATGTGTTTCCAAAGGAGTTACCTAGTTTGCCACTAGAGAAAGAGATTGAGTTCGTGATTGAGTTGGCCCCCGGGACAAAGCCAATCTCTAACACTCCTTACCGCATGGCGTTGTTTGAGTTGAAAGAACTAAAGGTGCAGATGCAGGAGTTGTTGGATAAGGGATTCATACGTCCCAGTGCATCACCTTAGGGAGCACCAATTCTGTTCATAGAGAAGAAAGATGGTTCATTGCGTCTTTGCATCGACTATCGTCAACTCAATCAAGTGACGATCAAGAATAAGTACCCGCTGCCGAGGATCGACGACTTGTTTGACCAATTGCAAGGAGCATCGATATTCTCCAAGATCTCCTTGAGGACAAGGTATCATCAGTTGAGGATCAGAAAAGAAGATATACTGAAGTCAGCCTTTCGTACTCGATATGGCCATTATGAGTTCACTATAATGCCGTTCGGTTTGACGAACGCCCTAGCTACTTTCATGGATTTGATGAACCGGGCATTCAATGAGTATTTGCATCAGTTCATGATCGTTTTCATCGACGATATCCTGGTGTACTCAAGAAGTTCTGAGGAGCACGAAAGACAGTTGAAGACAGTGCTCTAAACTCTGCGGAATCAGGGACTGTGCGCTAAATTCAGCAAGTGTGAGTTTTGGTTGACTTGTGTGGCGTTCCTAAGTCACATGATTTCAGGTGAAGGAATCTCCGTGGACCCGACCAAGATTGAAGCAGTTATCAGCTGGCCAAGATCGATAACAGTGACAAAGATCATAAGCTTTTTGCATTTGGTAGGATATTACAGAAGGTTTGTGAAAGGATTTTTAGCATTAGCCTCACCATTGACTCGACTGCTAAAGAAGGAAGAGAGGTTTGTGTGGATAGATAAGTGCGAGCGTAGTTTCCAAAAGCTTAAGAAAAAGCTGACTACCCGACGCATCACCCGTGCTGACAATTCAATCTAGCCTTTGAAGGTACGAGATCTACAGTGATGCGTCATTTAGAGAACTAGGTTGCGTGTTAATGCAGCATGGCAGAGTCGTTGCATATGCGTCCCGTCAGTTGAGATCTCATGAGCTGAATTATTCAATGCATGACTTAGAACTCGCAGCGATTATCTTCGCTCTAAAGATTTGGAAACACTATTTGTGTGGAGAAAGGTTCCAGATCTTTACAGATCATCAAAGTCTCAAGTATTTATTCTCTTAGAAGGAGTTGAATATGAGAAAGCGTCACTGTGACATCCCAAATTTCTGATTCTATTTTCAATTAAATGAGACGGACTTTTCATCGACGCGCTTATAGTTCAATTCTCCGAGCTGATCACTCACGAGATAACTAGTCTATCGGGTGAAGCCGTTAAGGAATTTAAATGCAATAGGCTTGAGAATCGACCATGAATCGATTGCTCGACCGTATAAATCTGCAAGGATCATTACGACACTGTCGAGAATCGAATAGAGATCGGTAATAGGTCGATTCGACGAGATATGTAATTAGAGTGTGGGTGATTCCACCTGATTGCAATATTCTCGTCGACCGGCACTGAACTGATTATTCTGTCATTTTGGGTACCCTGTGTCCAAATTTGAAACCTCAAGATTTTCACGACAATCGAGAGTCACCAATGTGTCAAAGATTATTTCATGGCTTGAAAATAATCAACCATGGGTCAATTGCACTGAAAATTTCCTAAAAGCTACCCGGTAGATTAGGACGCGCTCAAATCGCGCCAGATTGAAATTAACCAGTGATTTTAAACCCGGATTCAGAAATTGAAAGTTTTGTCATGTCACAATTCATTTTAGGAACATTGACTCATCTTCAGAAGATTTTTCTACAAACCGAGATTTTTGGCAGAAAAGCAAAGTAAGGCCGTTTTTGTTCGGGGTTGTCAGAGGGCCGTTTTTGATCGAATCTATGGGATGCAAGTTAGATCATTTGACGGGGAAAAGTCGTAAGAAGGTCGAGGACACATAGACTGATTTAATTGAGCTTCAATTGGAAGGAATTGATGGAGAATTGATTTAATTAAGTGTACAAATGTTCAAAATTCGTAACTCCTTGGCACATGACATTTTGGACACTTAGACAAGCTTCTTGAGGAAGCTAAGGAGAGGAAAAGGCTGAAGGTGAGGGCCAAGAGTGGTGGGGGCATGAGTGAGGAGAATTGGCCAAGTGTTGAGCTCTAGAGAGCCCAAAGGAGACCCCCTCTTCAGCAGCCTTCTTCTCCCTTGTTTGTAGGCTTTCTCCATTGTTGTTCAAGGAGACAAGCTCAGCAAAAACCAGAGGAACCGAGCAGCATCAGCCCTCCACCGTCGCATGCCCATCGGACCCCATTTCCTCCTCTCGTTTTCCCCTCGTTCCAGTTTCTGCTCCAGCTGACCTTTCGCCAAAGATTCGAGTTAAAAGTTATCTTTCCGTAAGAATCAGCCAACGCTCCACCCACCACCGTGACGAACACTCCAAACCCGTACCGGAGAACTTCGCCGTTTGCCGGAACGATTCTCCGGTCGTCCCGGAATCCGGTGAGAAGTTTCCGCTCGCCGAACCGCCTGGTTCCGCCCTGCTCCGCCTGTTTCGCGTTTTCTTGCTGTTTCGCCCCTTTCCGACCCTTTCTTTGCCCATCCCAACCTCCAAGAAGATTTCCTTGACCCCGGGAGCCATCGGTTGTTAACCACCCGCTCGCCGGAGCTCCGATCGGCCCGTTTTCTCCGTTGAAGTTGCTGGTTTCTTCTCTGCAGTTCAGCCCGGATCGAAGCGAAGACAGCAAGGTTTTGGAGACTTCGTGGCCCGTTTTCAAGCCCTTCTCGGCCTCCGTTGGTGTCGCCGCTTTGGGGTTTATCGATCCCCTTGGCGTCGTGGTCGCCGTGAACTCACCGGCGCGCAAAACCGGTGAGTTTATCCTCTAAACCTCGCTTAGCAAGTTAATCATGCTTAAGGGGTGTTTAGATTAGTCTAATTAGGTTTAGGTGGTTAGATTAGATTATTTTAATGTAAATTAGATTAGTTGTATGATTAGTTTAATGGATGTTTAATTAGGGCTAATTATATGTTTAAATTAGTGTAATCTAGTTTAAGCCCTAATTAATTATTTATTTCGAATTTTTAAATATTATTTTATTATTTTATATTATTATAATATAATAATTAATTATTTAATTTTCGGAATTAAATTTAATTATTTAATAATTTTGAAAATTTTGCCGGATGGCCGGTCGTTAAATTTCGCACCGATCGCAATGGTGCGGTCGTTTGTGCCAATTGCTTGTTTAATTGAGAAATTGAGTGGAAAGGATGATTATGGTTAATTATTCCAAATTGAGGAATTGAATGAAATTGGAGAAGTTTGGTATTTAACTTGAAAATACCCGGTGTTAGCTTCTAGCACCGTGATTAGTTTGTATGGCCGTTTGAATTGATTGGATCAATTGTTTGATTTGAGAAATGTTCGAATTGTACTTGACGTGCAGAAATGGACTGAGGCGAGGTAAGTCCTCCATCCTCTTTGTGTGGCTAGAACACCTTGGGGCTTATTTTCTTCCTAATCGAGTTTTAGGGGTAGGACTCACGAGACATTGTCTCATCCCGGTTTGGGGAAAATATTTCAGGTCCCTAGATGGCGGATCCTCCGGAGCTTTTGGTAGACCAGTGAGGGTCGCTGAGAGGATTTTTGACTTCGCCGATCCCGACTGAAGAGCTGGCGAATGGACCTATCTAGCTGGTCTTGGGACAGTTTAAATTTTGAGGACTGATCTTCTATAGATCTTTTGTTAATAGACTAGTCCTGTAATCGAACCGGTTTGATATGTATAAAAAGTATGTGGTTGGTTTTAAAAATGTGATCCTGCTTTTCTATCCCAATTGAGTTTTGTCTCGGGGATTATTTATCCGCTTCCGCATGTGTAATTAATTGAATGGGTCAGCGACGTGTCCCGGGAAGTTGCTTTTCTATCGACCGCAGTGGGATGTGCGCGTGCTCGAGGTTCGGGGCGTGACAGTCACTGGATGGAACTTCTTAAGGACTATGATTGTGACATCCTGTATCATCCTGAAAAGGCTAATAAGGTCGGAGATGCGTTGAGTCGGAAGTCCTCGATAGCACAGATGGTGATTAAGGAGTGGGTCTTACTCGAAGGAGCTCGAGACTCGGTTTTCAAATTTGAGGTATGCCACCTTTCAAATCTTATGGCCACCCTCAGAATTGAGCCGGAAGTGCAAATCAGAATTAAGAGGCTTCAGTTGACGGACCCAGTGATTTAGAAAATCCTGCAAGAGGATACCGATAAAAGAAAGACTGACTTTCAATTTCTAAAGACGGAACACTGAGGTTATGTGGACAATTATGTGTACCTAACGATGCAGAGCTTAAGGAGGAGGTCTTGTCAGAAGCTCATTGTAGCAGTTATAGCATTCATCCAGGCAATATGAAAATGTATCAAAATCTTCGTCAACACTATTGGTGGACCGGTATGAAGGCGGATATTACCAAGCATGTCACCATGTGTCTGACGTGTCAGCAAGTGAAGGCACAGCACTGTAAGCCGGGAGGACTTCTGCAACCTCTTGAGATTCCTAGGTGGAAATGGGAACACATCACAATGGACTTTGTGATGGGCTAACCGAGGAGTCAGAGGTGTAATGATTCCATATGGGTTGTGGTTGATAGATTGACTAAGTCTGCTCACTTTATCGCCGTACGAAAGGACTACGCATTTCATAGATATACATAATTGTACGTGCATTAGATTGTTTGTCTACATGGAGTGCCAGTGATGATTACATCTAATAGAGACCCGAAGTTCACAGCAGCCTTCTGGAAAAGTTTGCAGACTGCCTTGGGAAAAAAGCTGCAGTACAGTACGGCCTACCATCCGCAGACAGATGGCCAATCTAAGAGCACAATTCAGACTCTCGACGACATGCTGAGAGCGTGTGTGCTAGACTTCAAAGGAAGCTGGGAGGAACAACTTCATCTCGTCGAGTTCGCCTACAACAACAGCTACCAGCAGAGTATTTAGATGGCACCTTTTGAAGTGTTGTATGGCAGAGCGTGCAGAATGCCAGTGTGTTGAAATGAAGTCGGAGAACGAAAGATCACAGGCCTAGAGTTGGTTTAACGGTCAGTGGATGCAATTGCAGTTATCAGGGACAGATTAAAGACAGCTCAAAGTCACCAGAAAAGCTATGTAGATAAGCGTCGAAGACCTTTGGAATTCCAAGTTGGTGAGCACGTCCTTTTGAAAGTGTCACCGATGAGGGGTATTTACCACCGAGACGGCACAAGTGCATGACGTATCCCACGTGTCGATGTTGAGAAAGTATGAGCCTGACCCGACCCACGTGCTAAATTTTGAAAAATTAGACGTGGACGACAGAGTGTCGTACGTGGAGAGACCGGTTCAGATTGTGAATCGGAACAAATAGATTATGCGTACCAAGACAATCCCATTAGTCGAAGTGGTCTGGCAACACCATGGGACAAAAGGAGTAACTTGGGAAAGTGAAGATTCGATGAGACGACAATACCCTCACCTTTTTGTTTAAGCATTGTAATGGTTTAAATTTCGAGGACGAAATTTTTATAAGAGGGGAAGAGCTGGGACAACCCAATTTTCTGATTCTGTTTTAGATTGAAAGAGTTGGGCTTTTCATCGACGCGCCTATGCCATTTTTCTCTGAGTTGGCCACTCACGAGATAACTAATCTATCTAGTGAAGCCATTACGGGATTTTAACACAACAGACTTGAAAATTCAACCAGAAATCGACTGCTCGACCATGACAATCTGCAAGGGTCAATACGACACTGTCAAAATTGATCAGAGACCGGAGATAGGTCATTTCGACTGAGATATGTAATTAAAGTATGAGTGATTCCACCTAATTGTGAAATTCTCGTCAAACGGCACTAAACCGATTTTTCTGCCATTTCTGTACCTTATGCCCGTATTTGAAACATCAAGATTTTCACGACAATCAAGAGTCGCCAGTGAGTCGAAGATGTACAATGTGGCTCGAAAATAAGCGACCACGGGTCAAATGCACTTAAAATTCCTAAAAGCAACCCGGTAGGTTAGGTTACGCTAAAATCGCGTCACGTTGAAATTAACCGCGAAATTGAACTCGATTTTAAAAATTGAAAGTTCTGTCATGTCACGATTCACTTTTGGAACATCAATTCATACTCCGAAGATTTTTCGGCAAACCCAAGCTTTTGGGAAAAATTCAAAGTTTGGTGAAATTGGACCGGGAAAATTAAAGGGCCATTTTTTGGTGTGTTTTTTACCGTCAAGTTGGTTCAATTGGTGAGGGAATTGCAAGGATTTATTGTGGACACCTTGGTTGGAATATTTGGGCATCAATTGAATGAAATTGGAGAGGATTTGTATTGAAATTGGAGGGGAATTGAGCAAAATGCGTAGGTCCATGTGGGGTGCAACATTTCAGCCACCTTGGTGGCTTGTTGGGGAAGATTTGGAGGGATAAGGGCTATGGGTGATGGCTGAAGCTGGTGGGGCATGGCACTCAAGTGTTTGTGATATTTTTGAAGACTTTGTGACCATTTGCTCCCCCTCAAGCCTGTAGCACTTCATCTTCTTCCTTCTTGCTCTCTCTTGAGCTCCAAAACAGCAACGATGGAGGCAAGAAAGGCCCACCCCGCCAATGGGCCCAAAAGCGCCACCGAGCCAGCCGAAGCCAGCCCACCCCGCCAACCGTCCGAGCAATGCTTGTCGTCCACGCCGCCCGCGCCACCATCCAGCCCGTCGAACCGTCCCAAGCCATGCCAGCGCGCCCACACGCCATCTGCCACGTCCTGCGTCCATGCTCGTCGTCCACGCCAGCCTATGAGCTTCGTGGGCCTTTTTTGGGCCCATCCGGACCTCCTTTGGCGTTGCTCCAGGCTTGTGTCTCGCCAGCCTCCACGTTGCCGTCACCGTGAACTCACCAACCCGCTAATCCGATGAGTTTACCCGCTAAACTCTGCTTATGGAGTTAATGATGCTTAGTGGGTAATTAGATTAGGCTAGGTATGGTTTAGGTGATTAGTTATTGTAAATTAGTGATTTAGTTAGTTAATTACGCTAATTAGTTGGTTAGTTTAGGTTAGTCAAGGGTTAATTAGATTCTAGTATTTAAGTAAATAGATGCATTATTTTTCTCGACCCATTTAGGTGGTTAAATTAGTGTTTTAGGCCTAAGTATGCGTTTATCCAATTAATTTGTATTTATTTAATTAATTTTTCTATTTATTTAATTATTTAATATTTTCCGGAAATTATACCGAGATAGCCAGTGACTGGAATTTCGTGCCGATTGCAGTGGTGTGCTTAGTTTATGCAATTGAATGATAATTTGTGCAAATTGAGTGGTGATTGTGATTTTGAGTTATTATTTCAAAATTATAAAATTTTGGTATTTAATTAGAAAATACTAGGTGTCGGGTTTTAACACCGAAAATGTTTTTAAATACTACATCAAATAGTGAGATTTTAAAATGAATGATATCAATTTTTAAAGTTCGATCTGACCGTGTACCCACATATGATTATTTTCACCGAGTGCTTTTAGTATGAAGAAAATAGATCAAGTGCATTATCTTAATTGAGACATTTGAGTGCAATGCATAATGTGCTTGGCTGGAATTGAATGATCGTGTGATGGTTATGAGATCCCGTCCCCGTTGTGCATCGGGTGGACGATGCCCCTATATGGGATGCCCTAACAATGGATGCCGGATCGCGGTAGACGCCCAACCGAAGCTCTTCGAGAATGCCATCCTCGATGTGCGCCGGGTGGACGTTGCCATGCTCAAGGGATGAGACGATGCCTGACTGCGCTAGAAGACCAATGTGCGTCAGGTAAAACTGTCTGTGCAAGTAGTAATCAATTGGAACGCGTGATTGATTGAGATAGACGCACTTGATTATGGGACAAAATTGTGTGGCACGAAATGGGACGTGTCATAATGATTTGGCCCTATAATCGAGACCACTGTGATCGATTGAGATTTAGTGAGATGTTCCAATTGATGTGTTGTGGCATCCTAAAATTTCATGACAACCCTTGGATACGCTATGAACCATCAATAGGTGATGGAAGTGCCATTGGATTATGAATCAACCACTGAATCAATGAATTTCAACTAATTTAAGGCCGGGCATTGTAATGGACAATTGTTTGGATGGAGATGTGTCTACAAGTGACCCAAGGATTTTATTAAGGTGCAAATTGATATAGAAATCTTATTCTTGGGGGTGCACTTTATAAGTAGAATTTTATTGATTTAAATTGTAAATTTTTGTGGGCTTATAAGTTGAAATTAGGTGTTTATTAAAATAAGGGTTAAATGGAATAGGAATAGGAGAGGGTGGGCTGATCTTTAGGCCTAAAAGACCGTCCAACCAGCCCACGCCAGCCCCTTAGTCGACCGGCCCATGAAGGCCCAAGACCGGCCCAAACCTTGAAGCCCATAAGCCTTGCATGCGAGCTGCCAAGTGGCATGGAGGAGGAGCCAAGTGTGGCTGCCCTCATTGGCTTCCTTGGGCGGCTTCATGCAATCAAATGATTGCAAATGATTATGGGGGAAAGAAAGCTAAAAGGAGAGAGGCGGATTAGGCGAGGAAAGGGAGAGAGAGAGTGTCGTCCAAGAGAGAGAGGAGAGAAAGAGAGAAAGGGGAAGCGGGCGTGCGAGAGGAAAGAGGAGGATCGTCCGCCTAGCTCGTTCGCCGCCGTTCCTTCGCCGCTTTGCCCGGCGTTTGTCGCTGTTTTGTGCTTAAATTCGAGGCAAGTGAAGTCTTAAAACCTATCCTTTGCATTGCTGTGTGTATGTGTAGTAGAGGGTAAGTCTTGGTTGTGGTAGATGGGATGAAATTTCGGAGCTTTGAAGAGAAATTCGTTGGCCATGCATGCTGTTTCTGGAAAGACCAGTCCGACCGTCCATGAGATTGTGTGTTGCATATGACTTTTTAGTCGGAATATTGTTTCGATTTCTTCATGAAAGTTCTAGAGAACAACTTGAAGAACAACATACTAAAATTTGAGGCAAAACGAACAAGAAATGGTTAGTGAAATGATTTTTCTTTGGAGAGACTAGATCTGGAATTCGTTGTGTTGACCTTCAGTGGTTTCGTGGTCTGTAAAGTAACCTTCTTGTGAAAATCTCACCTTGATCTCTTAATGAAAGTTGTATTGTACTTCTTGAGGTAGAACATATCAAAAATTTAGAGAAAAAAAAAAACAAGAGTAGGTAGGTGAAATCATGGTTTTTCGAAGATGGTTAGATCTGGAAATTTTGGTACTGGAACAAAGTTTTAACCGCCTATATTTAATTACCTAGGACGAATCTGACTTCAATGTCTTCATGAAGTATTTACCTTATGGTCTTGGTTATCACATAGTCGAATTTCATAATTTTTAAATGTCATTTGGGTATTTAATCGAAAATATTTTTAAAACTGTGCGATCTGATGTGTTCGGACTTGGTAATGTTGCAATGCGTGGTCTACACCGTTTTGTCTGAGATTCTTTTGGAAAAGTGTTCTGCATAAAATACCTTTATTTATGTCTTTCCTACAACATATTCAAATTTTGTAATTTTTTAAGTTAATTTTCCTATTTAACCAAAAATGTTTCAAAAACTGTGCAAGTGGAACGGACAGAATTAGTAATGCTGTGATGCGCGGTCTGTATTGAACTATATAAGGATCTTTTGGTGTAGTGTTCTTCATGAAGTATCTGCCTTTATGTCTTGACTATCACATGTTCGAATTTCATAATTTTTTAATGTCATTTGGGTATTTAATGAAAATGTTTTTTTTAAAACCGTGCTAGCTGCATTGTGTAAATTTCAAAAGCTGTGATGCATGGACTATCCTGTTTTGTATGAAATTATGGTGATGCTGTGTTCTTCATGAGATGAATGCCCTTAGAGTTTGTCTATGATGTACTAAATTCTTAAAATTATTAGAGACAATTACTAAATTTTAGGAAATGTAAATTAAAAAGAATGCTTTCTGTTTTCTAAAATCATAGTAATTGATCTTGCTGCATATGTGATGATATATGGCATTACATATAAAATCAAAAGCTGAAATTGACTTTGTTGCCATCACATCATGTGCCATGTTAGTATTGAGACACAGTTGTGAACATGAATTGTGATAAATGAGGATGCCGTCGGAGGTGTGAGCCGACCATGCCCCGGGAGTGTCGGGATGCCCGGGATGTGGGGGTGCCGGATGCCTAGTGGCCTAGTGGCGTAATTCCGGAGGGTCCTCGGGAGTTTCGAGATGCCCGGTGGTATACGGTACGTAATTCCAAGGGGAATGCCTGGTGGTATGTCGGTACGTAATCCCGGAAGCCCTAGAGATGTGTGCCGGGGGGGATACCTCGTGATGCCAGTTGGGATACGAGATGCCCGGAATGTGGGGGTGCCGAATGCCCGGTTGTATTTTGAATACATGCCCGGAGGTTCCTCGCGATGCCTGGTTGGATGCGAGCAATAAATTGTGGGATGCAAACATTGGTCCCTGGGAAGAAAAATTGATGAGATCCTTGTGAAAGATAAGAATTGAAAATGAATCATGTGCATGGGTGTATGCATATGGCATGATGCATGATCTGCTTATGAAAGTAAATTAATGCTATTTGATATTGAAAATGCGATCGTGAAGGCATGAATGGATCTCATGGTGATGTATGCTTGATAGCATGGATGATATGAATCATGGTGGTATATGCACGATGGCATGATGCGATATGCATGACTGCATGGAGGTATATGCACATATGGCATGGTGATATATGCATGAATGCTTGATGATGAGTGCATGGTGGTATATGCACCTATGGCATGGTGATATATGCATGAATGCTTGATGATGAGTGCATGATGGTATATGCACATATGGTATGATGACATATGCATGGCTGCAAGGTAAGGTATGCTTGAATGCATGAATGATATGTGCTTTGTTCATGATACCTTGATTGTTCTGTGACGCAATGAGTAGTTTGGTGGATTTTTACTGCTGAGTGGTTGTACTCACCCCTTTTGGGGATTGACATTTCAGACTAGATAAGATTCCTCTACAGCCACTGCCATTAGTAGATGGATCAAGTGGTTGGATATGACCATGAGGAGGAGGATAGCAAATGAATGAACTTTTGGACGCCAACACTGATCGATAGACTTTAGTATACGACTGTTGGAGGAGATGTCGGTCATCTTTTGAAGTATAGCCGAGTATAGAAGACTACGGCATTTCGATGTACCGACTAAAGATGTCCATATGCTTTATGTAAATTAAAGTGTTCGGCTTTAACTTATAAAAGATGTTTAGTTGGTGTGCTCTGCTTTCTGAATATAGCGAAGGGAGTTGTTGGTTATGCTTCCGTTATATGAATTGTGCAAGGGACCGATCTAAAAGATGTAAACCCCCAGGTTGTATGGACCCACTGCAAAATTGAAATGGTATCAGAGTGACATGTTATTAGGGAAAGTGAAAGGTAAGCGAACTGTGGCGACCCTAACGGATCGGGGGCCATCGAGGGGTGCCACATGTGTGCATCTATTATATGCATTGAGTATATGAACTATGCTGATATGCAGGAAGGAATTGAGGCGAGGTTAGTCTTCTGTGATGCGTGGTTAGACTGCTTCTAGGCATATTTTCTTCCTAGTCGGGGTTTAGGGCGTTAACTAGCTGAGACATTGTCTCACCCCACCGTGGGCTTAATCTTTTTAGATCCTTAGATGGCGGTGAGGCCGGATCGTTTTAGGTGGCCGCGAGAGGCCAAGACTCAACGCACCATACTCCCTATCCACGGAACCCCAACTGGACCCGTGAGCTTGTGGTTACTACTATTTGGGTCGATAAGGGTCTACCTTAGTTGGTACCTCATGGATTCAAGGTGTGGTTCCGCCACGGGCCCAATGGTGTTTGGGAGGGCCCCCTGGATGGCTTTGACGGACCTACCATCGAGGATGAATATTTGGTGGATCTCGACCATGTGCATGACGCCGATATCATAGCTGATATCAAGGCGAACTAGGGACCCGAGGGTGAGGAGCCTGCATCAGAGGTAGCTGAGCCTCTAGAGACCGACACCCCTGACAATGTCGTTATAGACCCAGATCCCAGGTAGATAGAGTCCGGGATAGGGTAGCCTGGTATCCTTTTTTTGGTTTAGACTTCTGTATATAAACTCGATGTGTATATAAAAGTGTTTTGTGAAATTTGTATCCTGCTTTTCTATCCCATATTGGTGTTGTTTTGGGATTGTTATTTCGCTTCTGCATGTGGAATAAAATGAATGGCTCGGCGACGCATCCTGGGACGTCGTATTTTATCGACCACCGAGGATGTGCACACGCTTGAGGTTCGGGGCGTGATAGATATGGGTGAGGCATTTCTGTCATTGGCATCAAGATCTATAGAGATAGACATTGAGAAATTTTAATACTATTTTAAGAAATCTATATCAATAAAGTCTTAGAGAGATTTTGGATAAAAGATTTTTCACCAAATATAACACCTACTATGAAAGGTGATAGGTTCAATTTGAACCAGTGCCCGAAAAACGATTTAGAAAGGGAACAAATGAAGAACATTTTGTATACTTTTTTCTGTTGGAAGCTTAATGTAAGCTTAAGTTTGCACTTGACCTGACATTACTTTTGCTATGGGAATGTTAGGGATATTTCAAAGTAATATGAGTGTCGACCACTAAAGAGCTGTAAAAAAAGTAATGAGATACTTTCAAGAAGCCGAAGGTCACATGTTTATGTATAAATAAACTGATTACCTGGAAGTAGTTGGTTATGTAACATCCTCAATTCTGACCCCGTAAGGATTGGGTGTCGATTGGAATGAGCTTAGGGATAGACTCGGCTATTTTGTCACTAATTCTAAGGTCCATGAGTGCCTTAACTTAATGCTAGGCCATGGGTAGCCTTATGATTGGCCATGAACCGACCGAAGGATAATCGACTATTTTAGCCGATGGGCCATCCAAAGGAACGGTTCAAGCAAGCATGGGGCGTGATGGCCGAACCTTGGGTGTACGTGATTCGATTTTTCGAGGTGTACCTAATGATCCCTTCTTCAGCCTCGAAACCAACTTATATGAAAGAATTATCCAAACCGCCTTCTTGAGGAAGAAAATGACAAATTAGATAAAACTCTAGGACACCCTCATTAAATGAAGGGGATGATGTGTCCTTTGACTTTTCAAAAGTAATGATGAGGTTGAAAATATCCTTGATGGGCAAGAAAAAAGTGGCGCACATGTAGCCCAATCGGAGAGCGAAACCCAAGCCCTCATTAATGACCGAAGAACCTAAATGCCGAGTTGGCAACTTTGATGGCATCTTATCCAAACTTCATTAAGTGCTCATTAAATGTGGGGTACAAGTGATCCAATGAAAGGGCAAAAAGCAGGCCATCATCGATGTCGCCTATAAGCTAGAATACCAACCAAGACCTTTTAGCCATGCCACCTCATTCTTTTAGGTGCAATTATCGAACAAGTAGGCTTGCCAATTAGGGACTTTAGGTGGGACATTTGGAAAACTTAAAGTGGATCATTTAGCTTGGTAATGATGGCGCTGAGTAGTATAAATAGGAGGATCCCTCCTTATTTCCACCATTACCATCCACTTTCTCCTCCCTCCTCCTCTTGAACTCCCACCTTCCTCCTCCATTTCCTTTCTCCCGGCCTTGCATCCTCAATCCCTTAAGCTATTCTAAGTTAGTCTTCAAGGTTCGCCAAGGTAAGCAAGATTCCTCCTTTTCTTCTAAGAAAGTAGATCCAATCGTTGAGGCTAGTAAGTGCTCACCTATCAAGGCGTGGGTTGTGTGCTATGTCTTTTATTTGATCTTATTTGCTATGGACATGGCCGTGTGCTTGAGTTGTGTATGTTCGGAATGAAATCGAGGTTCGTTCGGATTGATTTTATCGCAACGCAAGATCGCCCAAGCCATAAGGCCTTGGTTTTGGCATAAATAGGATGCTGGGTCCAAGTCTCACTTGGTACGGGGGTCACCCAAGGCCACAAGGTCCTGAATCGTTATTGAGGCGTGTCAATTTTATGCATTGATTGGCACGGGGATCGCGCAAATTTACGAGATCTTGATAAGGCACCTAGCATGTCCATTTCTATAGCCTAAATGGACGCGAGGACTTTGTGCTTGGCGTTGGATCAAACCACGAGTCGAGGGTCATTGTCGATACATATGTATTCACATCGGGTTGGAGCCGAGGTCCGTCAAGCTTGGGATTGTCACTAAAGTAAGGTGTACCCAAGTTTCGAGGTCTTGGATTGGTATTGAGGCATACCATTTCTGAGCCTTGTCCGGTGTGGGGATCGGCGCTAAGTGATTAATTCAAGTTTTAGACCAAAGATCATTCCCGACATATTTGCTAGTGAAGTATAAGAAACTCATGACACACACAAATGAATGAGCATGCCTTCGGGCCATGCATGTGTCGGCTAAGAGAAAAGATAAGAACCGGCTTGTATAATGCATTTCTGCATGCACTTAAAGAGGAAAAAGCATTCGTCGCCACACAGCGTTAGCGACGATGCCTCGTTCATTGAAGGGGATGTCTCAATTGAGTCGGGATGCCTTGATTGAGCCAAGATGCCTAGGTTTTGAACCTGGAAGCCTCTGGAAGCTCGCTCCGAGAAGTCTCGGTCGAGCCAAGATGCCCTGATCGAGCCAGGAAGCCCAGCAAGGAGCTAGAAGCCCTTGTCGAGCCAGAAGGGCCTAGTTGAGCCAGGATGACACTAAATGAATTTGCATGAGTGCCGATTATGCATAAGCATGATAGATTGATGTGTTCATTATTAAGCCGAAGGTAAGCATGCATCGATGCCTGTTGTGATGGGCATCTGCATATAGTCAAGATACAACAATAAGTTTACTATTGATCTACCATCGACATTGTTTGTGATTATGGTACATGCTTGTTCTAGATGATGAGAGGCTTTCTTGGTAGAAATCTAGGAATTTTACTTACTGAGTTTCCTCAAAACTCACTGCCTTATCTTTCAGTCTTGTAGGCATAGAAGTCTCATGTTAGTGCTGAGAGATGTAATCACACTAGAGGAGATCATAATTCGCTTGGCCTATATGGAAAACTTATAGTGTGATGCAAAAAGAAAAGAGAGCCCCTAGAGTAATGGCTTGTAAAAGTATTATTATAATATAAATGAGTGTGTTCTATGTAATGTATGTTCAGTCTACCAGTTGTTGTTTGTTTGGAGAGTTATTTGTTCACGTTTCCACATGTGCATGATAAGAAGACAAAAAGAATCAAGATGGCAACGAGCCTAGGACATCGTAAAAATAACCCTTACCGCTCATGATCCTGGAGATGGAGTTGGGGTCATGACAATAGTTTTTGGTATCAGAGCGGGGTTATTACCTAGAGAGATAAGGTGCGTTGAGATTTAGGATAGTTAGCTAGGAAAACATCTCGTGCATGTGATTGCTTGATTGATCATTTAGCAGTAGTTCATGACTACTGACTTTTTATTGTGGTGTAGAAAAACTCCCTTAGAATTCCTACAGTCGTTCTATAGATTAGTCACATGAGTACTTAGGACTAGATGACCACGAGAGGAAACAATAAATCTAGTCATGTTGGCTATATGCCATTTTGGTATCATGGTAAGAAGTATAATTATCAGAGTGCGCAGTAGAAAGGGGAAGGAAATTTAAATCCACAGTATATAGGACCCTTTGAAATCCTAGAAAGGATAAGGAATATGGCCTATCAGTTAGCATCGCCACTTAAACTTGTTCAAGTACACGATGTACTTCATGTGTCTATGTTAAGAAAGGATGAGCTAGATCTGGCACATGTGCTCAACCTCAAAGAGATCGAGGTAGACCACTAAGGGTCGTATATTGAGGAGCTAGTGCGGATCATGGACAGACGCAAGCAAGTCCATTCCCTTAGTCAAGGTCTTATGGAAGCACCGTGGAATAGAAGAGGCCACTTGGGAAAGTCAAGAAATCATGAGGCGCAAGTACCCACACCTATTTTAAATGCCCAAGTACGTTGTAAAATTTCAAGGATGAAATTTTAAAAAGGGGGGAGAATTGTAATATCCTCGATTTTGACCTTGTAAGGATCGGCCATAAGATCCATAATGGATCTACCATGAGCCATTGGCCATGGGATCAATCGATTCATCGGTAAGGAATCAAAGATCAGTCATGGTCCGACTGACTGACCGACTAACAAACCGACCACGAATTAGTCGAGGTGTCAGCCGTGAATTGTCTACTGACCATACCATCGGGATAGGATCACTAGCTTATAAGATGACTTTTTTATCGTGAGAATTGGTCACAGGATGATTCTGGATTGGCGAATGGTCATGGGTTGATCCGACCGGTCGTAGTGCCCGGCCGCAAGTGATTCCGCCTATCTATGCACCAATACACGGACGATTTGACTCGATCAAATGTGATCATCTTCCGACCAAAAATGCATCATTTCCTATTTAATTCTTAGTGATCGGAAAGGAATCTTGAATTGGTGATGTCTAATCGTGTATCGGTAATACATCAACCATGAACCATACGGATGAATCAAGTGCCGATCGAAATGTGCTCAAGGATAGACCCGACTATTCCGTCATTAATTCTAAAGTTTATGAGTGCCTTGGCTTAGTGTTAGGCCATAGGAAGCCTTATGATTGGCCTTGAACCGATTGAAGGATAACCGACCATTTTGGCCGACTGACCGTCCAAAGGAACAGTTCGAGCGAGCATGGGGCGTGATGACTGCACCTCGAGTGTACGTGATTCGGTTTTTTGAGGTGTACCTAATGATCCCTTCTCCGGCCCCGGAACCAACTTAGATGACGGAATTCTCTAGACTGTCTTCTTGAGGAAGAAAATGACAAATAAGAGAAAACTCTAGAACATCCTCATTAAATGAAGGGGTGATGTGTCCTTTGACTTTTCAAAAGTAATGATGAAGTTGAAAATATCCTCGATGGACAACAAAAGGCCGGCGCACATGTGGCCCAAACGGAGAGCGAAACCCAAGCTCTCATTAATGACCGAAGAATCTAGATGCCGAGTTGGCAACTTTGATGGCATCTTATCCAAATTTCATCAAATGCTCATTAAATGTGGGGTACAAGTGGTCCAATGAAAGGGCGAAAAGTGGGCCATCATCGATGACGCTTATAAGCTAGAATGCCAACCAAGACCTTTTAGCCATGCCACCTCATTCTTTTAGGTGCAATTATTAGACAAGTAGGCTTACCAACTAAGGACTTTAGGCGAGACACTTGAAAAAATTAGAGTGGATCATTTGGCTTGATAATGATGGCGCCGGGTAGTATAAAATAGGAGGATCCCTCCTCATTTCCACCATTGCCATCCACTTTCTTCTCATTCCTCCTCTTGAGCGCCCACCTTCCTCTTCCAATTCATTTCTCTCGGCCTTGCATCCTTAATCCCTCAAGCTAATCTAAGTTGGTCTTTGAGGTTCACCAAGATAAGTAAGATTTCTCATTTTCTTCTAAGAAAGTAGATCCCATCGTTGAGGCTAGTAAGTGCTCACCCGTCAAGGCGTGGCTAGTGTGCTATATCTTTTATTTGATCTTATTTGCTATGGACATGGCCGTGTACTTGAGTCGTGTATGTTCGGAGTGGAATCGAGGTTCGTTCAGATTGATTTCATCGCAAGGTAAGGTTGCCCCAAGCCATATGGCCTTGGTTTCGGCATAATAGGATGCTAGGTCCAAGTCTCGCTTGGTGCAGGGGTCGCCCAAGGCCGTGAGATCCTGAATCAATATTGTGGCGTGTCAAATTTATGCCTTGATAGGCACGAGGATCGCCTAAATCCACGAGGTCTTAGTAAGGCACCTAGCATGCCAATTTCTATAGCCTAAATGGACATGAGGACTTTGTGCTTGGCATTAGATCAAACCGCAAGTCAAGAGTCATTCTCAATACATGTGTATTCACATCGGGTTGGAGCCAAGGTCCATCAAACTTGGGATTGTCACTAAAGTGAGGTGTACCCAAGCCTCGAAGTCTTAAATCGGTATTAAGGTATACCATTTCCGAGCCTTGTCCGATGCGGGGATTAACGCTAAGTGATTGATTTAAGTTACGGTTCAAAGATCGTTCCCAACATATTTGCTAGTGAAGTATAAGAAACTCATGACACACACGAATGAATGAGCACACCTTCTGGCTATGCATCTATCGGCTAAGAGAAAAGATAAGAACTGAGTTGTATGATGCATTTATGCATGCACTTAAAGAGGAAAAGGCGTCCATCGCCACACAGCGTTGGCGGTGATGTCTCGTTCATTGAACGGGATGCCTCGGTTGAACCGGGATGCCCTAGTTGAGCTAGGATGCTTTGGTTTTGAACTTGGAAGCCTCGAGAAGCTAGCTCCGAGAAGTCTTGGTCGAGCCGAGATGCCCTAGTCGAGCAAGAATGTCCAACGAGGTGCTGGAAGCCCTAGTCGGGCCGGGAGGGCATGGTCGAGCTAGGACGACACTAAATGAATTTGCATCAATGCCAGTTATGCATAAGTATGATGGTTGATGTGTTCATTAATAAGCCGAAGGTAAGCATGCATTGAAGCCTGTTGTGATTGGCATCTACATGTAGTCGAGATGTAGCAATAAGTTTGCTATTGATCTACCATCGACACTGTTTGCGAGTGTGGTACATTCTTGTTCTTGATGATGAAAGGCTTTCTTGGTAGAAATCTTGAAATTTTACTTACTAAGTTTCCTCAAAACTCACTCTCTTATCTTTCAGTCTTGTAGGCATGGAAGTCTCATGTCAATATGGAGAGCTGCAGTCATGCTAGAGGAGATAGGAATTCCCTTGGCCTATATGGAAAACTTATAGTGTGATGCAAAAAGAAAAGAGGGGCCCTAGAGAAAGGACTTATAAAAGTGTTATTATAATATAAATGAGTGTTTTGTGTGATGTATGTCCCAGTCTTCTAGCTATTGTTTGTCTAGGGAGTTATTTGTTCATGTTTCCGCATGTGCATGATAAGAAGATAAAAAGAATCGGGATGGCGACGAGCCTGAGAGGTTACAAAAATAACTTACCGCTCAAGACTCTAGAGATGGAGTTGGGGTCATGACAGGTTATTTGGATGCAGACTTTGCTAATTGTGTTGATTCTTTAAATTCAACATCTGGATATATTTTTATGTTAGTTGTGGAGCCGTGTTATGGAGGAATGTGAAGTGGACTTTGACTACTACTTAAACTGTATAGGTTGAGTTTGTTTCTTGTTTTTAGCCTACTTCGCATGGTGTATGATTGAAGAGTTTCATTTCTCGGCTTGAAGTTGTTGATTATATTTCTAGGCCATTAAGAGTATATTATGACAATTCACCTGTGGCTTTTATGGCTAAAAATGCCAAAAGTAGCAGTCGAAGTAAGTATATTGACATCAAGTATTTAGCTATAAGGGAACGTGTTAAGGAGAATAAAGTGGTCAAAGAGCATGTTAACACTAAATTGATGATAGTTGATTCCTTAACTAAAGGCATGCCACTAATGAAGTGTAAGGATCATATTGCTAGGATGGGAATAGGTCACATCATGTGATTTGTTGTTGTATGGACAACTTTTGTTGTATGAAACTTTTATTCAGTAATAATGCTATTCTTAATTTTTTTTGTACATTAAGCTTTCATGGATTTGGTTGTATGTTCAAGTTTTGTTTTGTCGCGACCTACCCCTCGGGGGAGGGAATAGGTTTAAGGATATCGCTTAAGGACGGACCTAAGGCCCATGATTAGGCACAAGCTCTCCCAAGCCCATACCCCACGTGACATTGGGCGATTTTTAGGAATTTTGCAAAAAGGAGTCGCCACTAGCCTATTAGGGTCGGCTAGAAACCAAGTGAGGTATGGGAGTGTACCTCACTTCCTACGCAACCAAAGAATCTAGGGTCGAGGACTTGATTATACTAATTGACCAATTAGTGCCCTTTCAGTACCTAATCTTGTTCATTTTAGAAGAAAATATTTTTTGTCAGGCAGTTTGGATTGATTTTATACCTATCCACTAACATGTGAGGTGATCATACGAGTGCGCAATCATTAAAATAATAAGTTGCAACCGAAATCCTAATTGCAGTAAACTTTAGCACATGCAATTAAACATAATAAAATATGCAAATTAAACACGCGATATAATCCATATACGATCAAATAAAAGCCTAATTACACTAATAATGCAAGACATGACAATTCCTAACCAAACCCTACACTTTTTTTCAATTTTCAATTTTCAATTTTTTTTAAATTAGATTTTTTTTTTTTTGGAAAAGAAAAAGAAAAATTTGCCCGAGTCGAGTCTAACTCGACTTGACCAAACCCGGGTTCCCGGGTCAATCAAGGCGGGTCGGAGTCCAGCTACCCGAGTCCAACCCAGTTCGGTTAAGCCCGATCGTCCCTGGTCAAGCCTAACCTCAACCCGACTTGGGCCCAAGAGTCGAGCCCAAGCAGAAACAAGAGCCGAGTGGGCTAGATCTATGATTTGGCCCACTCGGCCTGCACCCCTTTGGTCGCCATTGCTCAGTCGCGACCAGGGGTGCCAGGACAGCGCATGTCGGTGACGGCGCCGCTGTGGCCAGGCGAGGGGGATGGCTTGGCTTCCTTGGCCACGACGGCATCCTCCAGCAACCAGGAGTCCTAGGGCTCTATGCGGAGGAGCTTCGGGGAGGGAGAGCCCGCTCAGGCATTTTGGCAAACAGGTGGTGGGCACGAGCAGACCGGAGGCCTCCGACCTAAACAAGACTCGATGCGACTGCGGCGGTGACCAGCAAGTGACCAACAATAAACGGGGACCTAAGGGGGACCTACAGAGGCCGGAGCTCGCCCGAAATGGACGGAACGAGCTCCGGCCAGCTCAACTTCAAGCACTGCACACCAAGTGTTCGACGAAATACCAACCTGAGTTCCAGCGGGAATGGCGGCTTGGAGACTCGTTGGCGACGGCGGCGGTGACCTGGAGACGCGTCGGTGGCGATAGCAGCAATCAGTTCTCGCCTCTCCTCCTTGCTCTCTGCCCCTAGTTCTTTCTTTTTCGGTTCTTCTCCCTTCTCTTCTCTCGCTCTCTCTTTCTCTACCTCTCCATTCTCCTCCTTTTTTTGTTTTCTGGCCCCCTCTCGTTCTTCCCTCTGACCCCTATCTTCTGCTTTGTTTTTTTCTTTCTGCACCTACTTCTCTACTTTTTGTTTTCGTTCCTTCCCCGTGTGGGAGACGGCTAAAGGAGAAGATAAGGATGCGGGCCGAGCCGAATGGGAGAGGTAGCTGGGCCGCGCGAGGGGAAAAGAAAAAGGAAAAGAGAAGGGGTCGGGCCCAAGCCCACACAGGGGAAAAGAAGAGGAAGAGGGGCAGGCCGGGCCAAGCCTGGATCCGGCCCAACTCGACCCCCACGGCTCTTTTTTTATTTTTAATTTAATTTTTTTATATATGCACTTAAAAATATAAAATAGGTGTCAACAGCTACCCCTCTTTGAATGTAGCCTCGAAAAGGTTGCAATTAAAGACAGAAGACACCTAAATTTTCCAGCGGTAAAGAGACCCTGGGTGCATAATCATACATTATGTCAACATAAATGACTCAAAATTATGGAAGCGCGTCTTGTCAATAAGAGGAAGAAAGACCACGGGCTACAGAAGCACGCCCTATCACAGGAAGAAAGAGAGAAGGACTCCGGGTTACAGAAGCTCGCCGTGTCATAAGAAGGTGAAGGAGGACTCCGGCTCGGCTCGCCGTGTCATAAGAAGAAGGAGGAGGACTCCGGGCTACAGAAGCTCGCCGTGTCATAAAAAGGAGAATAAGGACTCCGGGCTACAGAAGCTCGTCGTATCATAAGAAGAGGGAGGAGGACTCCGGGCTACAGAAGCTTGCCGTGTCATAAGAAGATAGAAGAGGACTTCGTGCTACAGAAACTTGTTGTGTCATAAGAAGAAGGAGAAGGACTATGGGCTACAAAAGCTTCCTGTGTCATAAGAAGAATGAGAAGGACTCCTGGTTACAGAAGCTCACCATGCCATAAGAAGAAAGAGATGGACTCTAGGCTACAGAGAAGAATGAGAGGGACTCCGGGCTACAGAAGCTCGCCGTTTCATAAGAAGAAGGAGAGGGACTCCGGGTTACAGAAGCTCGCCATGTCATAAGAAGAAAGAGAAAGACTCCGAGCTACAGAAGCTCCCTGTGTCATAAGAAAAAGGAAAAGGACTCCGAGTTATAGAAGCTCACCATGTCATAAGAAGAAAGAGGAGGACTCCGGGCTATAGAAGCTAGCCATATCATAACAAGAAAGAGGAGGACTCCGGGCTACAGAAGCTCGTCATGTCATAAGAAGAATGAGAGGGACTCCGAGCTACAGAAGCTCCCCGTATCATAAGAAGAAAGAGAATGACTCCGAGCTACAGAAACTCGCTATGTCATAAGAAGAAAGAGAGGAACTCCGAGGTACGGAAGCTCACTGTGTCATAAGAAGAATGAGAGGGACTCTGGGCTACAGAAACTTGTCGTGTCATAAGAAGAATGAGAAGGACTCCGGGCTACAGAATCTCCCTGTGTTATAAGAAGAAGGAGAATGACTCCGGGCTACAGAAGCTCACCATGTCATAAAAAGAAAGAGAGAGACTCTGGGCTATAGAAGCTCGCCGTGTCATAAGAAGAATGAGAGGGATGAAGTCTCACCGTGTAACAACGGATTTCAACCGGGCTGAAAATACATGGTTTGAGGAAAACCCATGAACTTTTGTAGATGACATAGTTTAAGGTTGACCATGAACCTTTAGAGATGACATGGTTTAAGGCTGACCATGAACCTTTGTTGTCTTTAAGGAAGCATCCACTAATCCCTTGAAAACTGCATGGCTTCACTGGAGAATCCTGTCAAACTCAACTTGAGCAAATGTCATTAGGGATGGCATCAAGAGATGTGTTGGCAATATTGCAGTATTAACTGAATAAGCTAATGAAACTAAGTTCGACTACTTTAAAAAAACATTCGATGTCAATCAGCATCATGTGGTGCAAAACTGTCATCTTGTTTGGGGATGTATCATTAATCATCAAATTCTCTAGGACTCAAGTTCTTATCAAAATGGCTACGACTCATGAAGAAGGCTCATTAAGCATGCCAAACTAGAGCTTCTTAGTTAGAAATGGTTTCTCACACACTCTCAATGAAATGGCTGCTTGATCCCATCCATTCACGTGGGAAGTAACTGATTGCTGAGGGTATTTCACATAACCCATGTTAAAGGCTTTCAGAAACATTCGCGATAAGCACAATCTGATTGATCAAAAAGGTCTTTTGAAAGAACCACAATATAGGTTTGGTCAAGGGCTTACACAAAGGGATTATTGCTTTGTGGCCAATAAATGAACATTTGTTGCTATCTTCATCAGGTCTACAAGTCGAGAACTTGGAAGATAAGACAATATATAATTATTTCCACTCCTTCAAGCAATAGTTTCTTTGTCTCATTTTCACTCAAACCATCCCAATCAGAAGAGACTTCGGAAGAGGGTTGTAATGTTGGCTCAAGAGAGGCTCGAAAGACTTAAAATTTTCAAGAGGGTTTGTAAGAGTCGGTGATCATCATGGCATCATAACCAGGTCACTCGATCTTTTGAAATCATTTGGGTTTTGAAACACGGCACATCTTGAAAGTCCCTTGACTAGTCATTTATGCATGGGAGCTTTGCTCCTTTCTCTAATTTCCTTTGCACTTGCGATGATTTTTATTTTTTGTACGCAAGCACTTGAACTTTGATAATTTTTCTTTCACATAAGATGCAGCCTTTTGGCTCTTTTTCTTGACGGGCATTGGCCTCACTTTTACCAGACACATTGGTTTTTAATGCCCCCTAATTTTGTTGAACCTTTTTGCTCTTTGAACTTTTGGAGCTCTTATGACTTTCGAAATGCTTTTCACGTTTCCTCATAAATTTCAATTGTATGTGGTCAATCCTTATGCCTTGCCCTAGTGAAGAGAGATGATCACCGATCGAGACTCAGAAATGAACAATCAGGCCCAAATTGGTTAGAGCAACGAGTCTCAGTATTTGGGTAAAGAAGGAAATACTCTTCTTCACCTTGGGATGAGTCAAGCTCTGATGAGAATTCCTCTAAAGCTATCGCCAGAAGATTGATGCAAGTGAAAGTAATAGAACTTTCTAAATCTTTCGCTCTACAACATGACCGTAATCTCCTATGCTGCCCCAATGTAGGGTCGTTCTCGACAGGGGTACTTTGAATGATCATCTTTATTTGGCCCAAAGGGGTAGCAAGAGATTAATGCAATACTTAGGGTTGATAAAGGAAACGCCTTTATCATTTCGATCTTTGTGCTCAATGCGAATGAATCATTCGTCCTAAGAGAATGTCGCTTTTCACTTAACTCTCAAAAAGTGTTTGAAGGATGTGTTTGGAAATGGCTTGCCTTTCTTCATCCTAAGCACTTCTTGTTTGGCATGGTTAATGTTTCACTTTTTTACCCAAATAAAATCATTCTCACAAGCTCCCTTTTCCAGGGTCACCGATATGAAGCACGCATAGTGACACCAAAAATAGGTCATACGAATGATGCCATGCATTTTTTTTATTGTCTCGGTTTGCCTCTCATTTAAGAAAAAGAGATATTCAACCATTTGTGTAGAGACTTGATGGGTCCTTGAATCGACTTTTCCCTCCGCAATTTCCTCATCAAACGTTGAGGTGCCTGAAACACAAATAGATACGTGTGTATGTAACATATGCATGATATCTACGATACTATGCATAATGCCATGCGACTCGGATTATGCATGAAGTGGCTCCTCGGCCTTGATTTCAATCATGGAAAATATTTCTTGACTCATCAGTGTTTACAGGTCTAGGGAATTCACTGCCATCCATTTCAACTAAAATCATAGCACCACCAGGAAGAATCTTCTTAATGACATACGGCCCATCGTAGTTCGGAGTGAATTTGCCACGAGGGTCTTGTATAATTGGAAGCATTTTCCTCAGCACCAGGTCATTGACTTCAAAGTGTTTGGGACGCACCCTTCAATTGAAGGCTTTTGCGACTCGTCTCTGATAGCATTGGCCATGACATACAATTTGCAATCTCTTCTCATCGATCATGTTTAACTGCTCATGCCTCTATTGCATCCACTTAGTCTCATCGAGCGTAGATTGGGAAAGGACCCTTAGAGAAGAGACTTCAACTTCAACAGGCAAGACTGCCTCCATCCCGTACACGAGTGAAAAAGGAGTTGCCCCCGTGGAGGTGCGGATAGAAGTTCGATATGCCATCAGCGCATAAGGGAGCCTATCGTGCTAATCACAATAATGTCCAGCAGTCTTTAATAGGATTTTCTTTATGTTCTTCTTCACCGCCTCCACTGCTCCATTCATCTGAGGACGATACAGTGACGAGTTCAAATGCTTAATTCAAAACTCATTTAGCAAGCCATCCATGACTTTGTTGTTCAAATTAGTACCGTTGTCAATAATGATTGCCTCCGACACCCCGTAACAAGCGACAATGTCATGACGAATGAACCTTGCCACATTCTTGGCAGTAATATTAACATATGAGTTGGCCTCAATCCACTTGGTAAAATAGTCCATCGCCACCAAGATAAATTGATGCCCATTTGAAGCTTTGGGGTTAATGGGTCCAATCACATCAATTCCCTACATTGAAAAGGGCCAAGATTGAGACATTTGGTGAAGTTCATTTGAAGGGGCATTTATCTTGTCTCCATAAATCTAGCACCGGTGACACCGTCGTACGTGTTGAAAGCAATCGGACTCCATGGTCAGCCAATAATAACTGAGTCGCATTATCTTTCTCACCAAAAAGTGTCCATTCATATGGGGGCCGCACTCCCCTTCATATATCTCCTTCATCAAACGGTCGACTTCTTTAGCGTCGACACACCTTAGCAATGTCGAGTCAAAGAACCTTTTGTAGATGACATCTCCGCTGGCGAAGAATTTTGATGCTAGCTTTGTCAAATGTTTTTTGTCTGATGCTTCACTTCCTTCGAGGAATTCGCCCTTCTGCATATACTTCAAGATGTCGTGATACCAAGGTTGTCCGTCCGGTTCCTCTTCGACCGTCATGCAATAAGCCAAGCACTTAAGGATTTCAATTCTCAATGGTTTAATGTCCATGCCCCCAGCTACTTGTAACATTGAAGACAAGGTAGCCAGGGCATCAGCGAACTAATTTTGAGACCTTAGTAAGTATTCAAATGATATTTCTTGGAATTCCTCCATCAACTACCCCAAGAATTCATGATACATAATTAATTTAGAATCTCGTGTTTGCCATTCGCCTTCGGTCTGTAAGATGATTAAGGTCGAATCACCATAAACTTGCAGCTTTCAAATTCTCATGTCGATAGCAGCTTGGAGGCCAAGAACGCATACTTCATACTCAGGGACGTTATTCGTGCAAGGGAATGTCAATTTAGCGGCGACAACGTAGTGATGTCCGTTTGGGGAGATAAGAACTGCCTTGGTATCCGACCCAGCTAAGTTAACTGCACCATCAAAGTACATCATCCATTTGTCGCTTGATACAAGTAAAATTCGTTCCTCTGCATCACTATCTTCATCAGATGCTCTAGACCTCTCAGAAATTTCTACCAACATGTCTGCTATGGCGCAACCTTTAACGGACTTCTGTCCCAGGCTCTGAACGTCAAACTCTGAAATTAAGATTTGCCACTTGGCAAACTTGCCAACCAGCGCCGGCTTCTCTAGGAGGTACCTAATGGGATCATTTTCGGTTACCAATAGGATTTGGTGATGGAAAGTGTATTGCCACAGCCTGTGCAAGACCTAAATCAAGGCCACGCAAGTTCTCTCAACTTATGTATAGTTCATCTTGGAAACAGTGAACTTCTTGCTCAAGTAGTATATCGTGCATTCTCTCCCGTCATTTGGTCTTTCTATGCTAACATGGCTCCCAATGATTCGTCATGTATGGTCAAGTACAAAATTAGGGAAATTTTAGGGAGAGGGGGCACTAGGACTAGTGCATGAGTGAGATAGTGTTTTATCTTCTCGAAGGCGCCCTGGCACTCAATGTCCCGCTCAATCTTTGCATTCTTTTTCAGGAGCTTGAAGAATGGCTTCGCTGTTTTAGACAACTAACAGATGAACCTTGCCACATAATTGAGTCGTCCCATCAGGCTGTGGACTTCCCTGGTAGTAGTCGAGGGTTGTAAATCTCAGATAGCCTTAACCTTTGACGGATCTGACCATGAACCCTAATAGCTTCCTAGATCTTGCTCGAAAAACGCATTTTGCAGGATTGAGGTGTAGCTTGAATTTCCGAAGACGTTCGAACAATTTCCGCAAGACTTCAACATGGTCCTCACCTTGTCTTGATTTCGCGATCATATCATCCACATATACTTCGATATCCTTGCGCATCATGTCATGAAACAACGTGACCATGTGTGGCACCCCTCGACGGCCCCCGATCCGATTAGGGTCGCCACAGTTCGCTTACCATTCACTTTTCCTAATAACATGTCACTCCGATACCATTTCAATTGCAGCGGGTCCATACAACCCGGGGGTTTACATTTTTTTTTTCGGTCCCTTACGCTATTCATATAGCGGAAGCACATCCACCAACTCCCTTCCCTATATTCAGAAAATGATGCACACCAACTAAACATTTATAGGTAAAAGCCCAACACTTTTATTTACTTAAACCAGATGGACATCATTCATCGGTACATCAAAATGCCATAGTTTTCTATACTTGGCTATACTTCAAAGATGACTGACATCTCCTCCAACAGTCGTATACTTAAAGTCCATCGATCAGTGTCGGCGTCCAAAAGTTCCTTCCTTTGCTATCCTCCTCCTCGCGGTCATATCCAACCACTTGATCCATCTACTGATGGCAGTGGCGGCAGAGGTATCTTATCTATTCTGAAATGTTAATCCCCAAAAGGGGTGAATACAACCACTCAGCAGTAAAGGACCAATAAACCACTCAATGCATCATGCATCACACAATCATCACAATCATAGCATCACACGTCATTAAAGCATCCATGCACAATTTACCTTGATATCATGCACATGACATCATACCTCATGTACATACATCATCATATAGTCATCACCATCATGACATACACTTACCATCATCATGTCACATGTACCATCATGCCATAGGTGCACATACATCCATGCACTTACCATCATCATGCATCCATGCACTCATCATCATCATATCACATGTACCATCATCGTTACCATGCATCCATGCACTCATCATCATCATATCACATGTACCATCATCGTTACCATGCATCCATGCACTCATCATCATCATATCACATGTACCATCATCGTTACCATGCATCCATGCACTCATCATCATCATATCACATGTACCATCATCGTTACCATGCATCCATGCACTCATCATCATCATATCACATGTACCATCATCATTACCATGCATCCATGCACTCATCATCATCATATCACATGTACCATCATCGTTACCATGCATCCATGTACTCATCATCATCATGTCATGCATATACAATCATGCATAATTCAATTTCAATTTCTCAATTTCATCCTTTCATTTTGGACCGCCACCTTTCTCTTTCCCGGGACCAATGTTTGCATCCCACGGTCATCACTGCACCCAATCCCGGCATCGCGAGAACCCTCCGGTACAAACCTCCGGGCATGTATCCAAGATACAACCGGCATCCGGCACCCCCACATTCCGGCATCTCGTACCCCAACCGGCATCACGAGGACCCTCCGGCATTCAGCCATTTAAGGCCACCGGGCAGCCGGCCTTTACCCTTCTAGCCAGGCATCTCGCACCCCAACTAGCATCACGAGGCATCCCCGGCACAATACCTGCCGGCTTCCGCTCCCCACTCTCCGGGCATCTCGAAACTCCCGAGGACCCTCCGCATCCGGCCATTCAAGGCCACCGGGCTACTAGCCGTACCCTTCTAGCCGGGCATCCCGACACTCCCGGGCATCGTCGGCTCACACCTCCGACGGCCTTCTCACTTATCTTAATTCACATCTTCAATTATAATTCAATTTTAACATGGCATATGATGTGATGGCAAACAAGATCATTTTCATCCTTTGATTCATATATGCATTTCCGATCATCATCATACATGCAGCAAGACACAATCATTCATAACAATACAATTCATGGAGTCCATACAACTTAGAATAGTCCATATATCATGCCTTTTTGAAATTTACTAAATTCCAGCTTGTACAATTTTAGAAAACATTTAAATTAAATATCCATATGATTCTCAAAAATCATGAAATCAGAGCATGCAATAGACAAGACATAAAGGTAACAATTTCATGCAGAACACGTGCCCAAAAGAGCTTCACACAAGAAGATATAGCTCACACCATACAGCACGGAAAATTCGGATAAAATCAGATTACGCAGTTCTTGAAATATTTCGATTAAAATACCCGAATGACCTCCAAAAATTATGAAATTTTTCCAGGTTATAGTCAAGACCCTAAGGTAGATTTTTCATGAAGATATCTAGGCCAGATTCGCTCTAGGAAATTAACTATAGACGGTCGAAGCTCCTGTTCCTAGTACCGAACAGTCCAGTTTAGCTGTCTCTGAAATGTCGAGTTTTCACCCACTTATCCTTATTTTTTTCCTCTGAAATTTGGATATGTTTTGCTTCAAGAGGTCCCCTACAACTTTTATTAAGGGATCTAAGCAAAATTTCCAAAGAATAGTCACCATATGGGTCCAAGAAGTCTCGGGTGTCCAGTACCGTGTTTCCAGATTTTACCGTCTTCAAGAGAAAGTCGATTCACTAGGCTATACTTGCTCATTTTACCTCAAATTTGAGTATGTTAATATTTAGGATGTTCTCTACAAGTTTCATGAAGAAGTCGAAGTAAGATTCTCGGTAAAAAGCAACATGCAACACACAAAACCACCAAGAGGTCGACAAAACAGTTCCAGATCTAGCGTCTTCGTAGAAGAAGGGTTTTACCCCTTAAAACTCAACCATTTTGTCTCAAATTTTAGTATGTTATACTTTGAGATGCTGTCTACAACTTTCATGAAGGAGTCGAAGTCAAAATCCAACTCGAAACACGCATGCAAGCCTCCACAAGTTTCTGGGTCGGGCGGTATACACGAAATCAGCAAGCATTTTCAAGGACAAACCACCCTAGCTTCGGTTCCTTACTTCTAAACACCCAAGGATTCAACCACACATGCAAGACACACATGCAAGATTAGAAATTGATCCTAACTTGCCTCCAAAATCGAACAAACGACGGCACACGGACGGCGACGAACGAGCGGATGGACGGCGATGGACGAGCGGACCTCCTCCCTCGCTCGGCTTCTCCCTCTCTCTCTCGGCTCCTCACTCTCTCGCAACTCTCTCTCTCTCAAAACCAGCCACTCCCTCTCTCTCTCTCTCTTTTTGGTTGCTTATATACTTGCATGCACCCTCATTTTGCATGGGGGACACTTGTCCCTAAGAAGGAGACAAGTGTCTCCTTTGCCGAAGACACTTGGAGGAAGCCATGCGGCTCCTCCTTCCCCTCCATGCGTTGACAGCCCAATGGGCTTCATGGGCCAGGCCTCTTGGCCCACTTTAGGCCCATCTCACTTGGGCCTAAAGTCCAAACTTAAATGGCCCAAGTTTATTATTATTATTATTATTTTTTATAATACATCTTAATCCTCATTTAAATAAATATCTAATTGCATAATAAAATGGCCAAAAGACTTTGTGACATTAATCCATAAAATCAAATCTATAAAGTGCATAGTCAAGAACAAAGTCTTCTTTATCAAATCGTCCTATGTCCAATTTAAATAGCCCATAGAAAAATATCGATAATAAGCCCACAATTCCTACACCACTTTAGGGCATTTGATTTTGATTTTTATTTATAGAAATCAATTAACATTCTCATAATCAATTAACATTTTCATAAGGGGTTCGGTCCAAGAGATAAAATATCGTGGCCGATGATGTAATTGTCCCTATGGCCATTCAAAGACAAATATCGTTTCCCTCAAAATCAATATTTCGGGTTGAAATTCCCGGATGCCACACCATGGCCCTTTGATACGTTGCCCCAGCATTCTTTAGACCGAAAGGCATCACTTTGTAGCTGAAAGTTCCCCAAGGAGTTATGAATGATGTTTTCTCCTCCTCCTTCTTCATACGGATTTGGTTATATCCAGAAAAACCGTCCATGAAGGAGAATAACTCAAATCCCGTCGTACTGTCAACCAAAACATCGATATGCGGGAGCGGAAAGTCATCCTTGGGACTTGCTCGATTCAAGTCGCGATAATCAACACACACCCTGATTCGCCCATCTTTCTTCATTACAGGCACGATATTTGCTACCCAATCAGAATAACTGTCACTTCGATAAAATCTACTTTCAGTAGTTTCATCACTTCTTCTTCAATCTTCTTGGACAACTCTGGTTTAGTTCTCCTAAGTCTTTACTTCATGGGTGGCACATTGGGATCCGTTGGCAAAGCGTGTTCCACAATTTCGGGGTCCAAGCCCGACATGTCGGCATATGTCCAGGCGAACACATATTGATACTCTTTCAGAATATCATTCATCCTTTCTGCCTCTAACTCTAAGACATGCCCCAATCTTTACTTCCCTGACATTCTTTGCATCACCCAAATTTATGGTGATTGTTCGCTCTTCTGTCAACGGCTTCAATTCTTCATGTCGATTCCATTCGCGCTCAATTCCCTTGTGATCGTCATCGTCGGTGTCATCGAAACCTGAGAGACTTTCTTCACACACATCCAGGTCACATGCGTCCTTATTATGATTATGCATAGTGTAATGCCTGAGATGTGATGAGATAAGTTAGAGTAAGGTCAACAACAAAGATGATGCATGTCGTTTTCGAAAAAATTTTGAAGTATTTTTTGTATTTTATGCCGATTGCAATGGTGTGATTTATTTATTTAATTGAGTTTTAATTTGTACTGATTGTATGTGATTTGTGATTTTAGGAATTTATTCCTAAATTTATTTAATTTCAGTAATTAATTGGAAAATTACCGGGCGTCAGTTTACAGCACCAAAAAAGAATTTGGGGACTATTGAAATTAGTGGGATTTTCAAGTGAGAAAATATTATATTTTGGCTAAGGCTAACCGTGTACCAACACACAAGTATTTTTATCGGGTATGATAAAAATGGTGAAATATATCAGTATTGAAGCAACTTCTGGCGAGCATATTTAGTATACTATATCAGTATTGAGGCAGCTTCTAGCAAGCATATATATCAGTATATCTGGCAACTTCTAATGAGCTATACTATCTATATATTAGCCTAGGGTAACAAGTCATGGCTATGACCGGACTTTATAGATAGTATTGATTGAGATGACCGGGGAATGGTCTCAAGGATATCAATCGATTGAATTGATTGATTGATGATTTGATCTAAGGGGATGAATTGAATTGTGAAGTGATTGATTGAATGGTTATTTGAACTGTATTGATTTGCAAGAAGAAACTGAGGCCAAGGTAAGCCCTCCGATTCATGTTTGTGCTTAGACAGCCCTCAATGCATATTTTCTTCCTAGTTGGGTCTTAGAGGGTTGAACTCGCTGAGACGTCGTCTCACCCCGTTGTGGGATAACATTTCAGGTCCATAGATGGCAACTCCTCCCGAGCATTTTGATCAACCGAGGAAGATCACAGAACATAAGTATTACATTCTGATTCATGGGCACCCTAATGGGTTAGAGTACGAACTGGTGAAATCCATAATCTGAGTTGATGCAGGTCTACCCAAAAAGGTGCCCCATCAATACAGATCGTGGTACCACCAGGATCATAACGGACTGAGAGAGGGCCCCATACCGGAATTGGAGATACCTCTGTATGTGATGGAGGTTGCTTTTGGAAATGGCACTACAGACCCTAAAGGTGGATTAGTGGTAGATCCGGTGGACCCTGAGATGGAAGATCCACAATCTCCTGTGTATTCAGCAGTAGGCTCTAGCTAGAGTGTGGAGGGAGATGACGGGGAAGACGAGGACCCGTAGTTATTTGGAAACCCCACCCCTGTTTTGCAAACTTTGTTTTATAAACTGGTTTTGTGTATGACCTGGCTTGGTATTGTAAATATAAGTGTGTTATAACTTTTGAAAAATTGTGATCCTAAATATAAGTGTGTTATTACTTTTGAAAAATTGTGATCCTACTTTTCTATACCATTGCATTATTGTCTAAGGATTATTTATCTGCTTCCACATGCGTATTGGCGATGCGTCCTAGGCATCACTATTTAATCGACCGCAAAGGGATAGACATGCGCTCGGAGGATTGGGGTGTGACACAACCGATCTCCAAGCCAAACAACTAGAAAAAGTCCTTTTGGAGGTTGGTGTATGGGAAAAATCCTATTAATCCATTAGACTTAGCTCCAGTTCCTTAGTGGAGATGCTGAGGAACATGCCACCTATCTAAAGAAGCTTCATGAGCAAATTCGGGATAGGATATGCAAAATATCAAGAGAGAGCCAACAAGTACTAAAAGCCTGTAGCTTTTAAGGAAGCAAATTTGGTTTGGTTACATTTTATAAAGGAAAGATTTCCTCAGGGTTGCCAGAGAAGTTAAAGTCACAACTGAGGGACCTTTCAAAGTGCTACAAAGGACTGGAGACAATGCCTACAAGATTAGACTCCCCAGTGACTATGCTATTTCGGTGATGTTCAGTGTTGCGGATGTTTCTCCCTATCATGAAGATGAAGACGACAAAAACTCGGGGAGGAGTTTACGCGCATCAAAAGCGTTTGATGCCAGAGCTTTCCTAGAAGCGCGATTCTACAAAAGAGTCTTCGATCTCATTGTCATTGATTGACAACCTAGTTGTCAATTTACAAGCCAATCATCAATTCCAAGTCTACTTCAATCACTTCGCATTTGGATAGTGTCCGCATTCCTTGAAGGCCATTAACTCAATAACATTGAAACAAGTAAAACTTGGATACATGCACCCAACAACATTTATTTCTTATATTTTCAAAGTCTAGTAAATGTTGTTTAAAATTTCTAGAGTCCTTATATAATTGTCATTGTTTTCTAGTAAAACTAGTTTTTCATCCTTATGAGTCCTTTTGGCTTTCTAAAGAGTCTTAGACATTATTCATGCTTGGAGGGTTGTTCCAAGCTCAACTTTATAAGCATGCTATGATTAATAAGAAAGTAGACTTATTTTTATTATAGCTTACTTAGCCTTTGGTTTGAGAATAAGAAGAATTTCTTATTTTGCTTTTATCTCATAAGTAAATTCTCCCAAGTGACAAGTGACTTATCCAATTAAGTTCTCACTTTTGTTACCTCCCAATTTTTCTACACTCTCTTTGGAGTCACTCAAGGCTACCATGACTCCTTATACTTCAAGCTCGATGGCCATGACACTTGTTTCAAGTAGTGAAGCTCAAGACCATGGTTGCTCGATTTGAGCTCTTAGTCAAGGTTGTTCAATTGATGGACATGGATAGATACAAATCATAAATTTTGTATTTTTGTAGGTTTCTTGAAATTTATCATTTTCCTTATTTTGTTTCTTTTATATTCACATTTAAGAAATCTCAACGTGGGATTAGAGGAAATCAATAAGTGAGATTTTTCTTTGAGGAAATTTAACCAGTTTAATGGTAGAAAAGACATCATCTCTTTTTTAAGAGGGACAATGTTGTTAGGTAATCATATCTCTTTCTCATTGGATGTTTGTTCAAAGTTTTTTTCATTGGCTTTATTAGTTTATTAGCTTACAGAGTAAATGGCTGTGTTCAAATTTGAGAATTGAAATTGGGTGGTGACGAATCTCTCTCCTGTGGGGACAAGCGAAAACTTTGCCATGCCTAGACTTGACTCTATGTGCCCCATCCGTGTCAAATAATTGGACATGATTTAGCACAAATAAGTTTCACGAGCTCAACAACAGTGAAGTGCGACTTCGTCTGAATAATGATTGCCGATTGGGGGGAAAAACACCAATGATATAAGATGAATCAAAGGCACATTCTTACTTTACTACAAGTAAAGAGAATTTAGACACGGAAAAAGATAGTGTCGTGAGCTGGGACAAAACCAACTGCCAAAAAAGGGAAAAAGAAAAGTGAAATTGTATACGCACTTTGGGTTTTCACAGTTGTGATTCCAAAGGTATCTTAGGAGATCCTTTGTCGGCTTTCAACAGTTTTAATTTAGTCGCAATCACGAGCCCCTTTGAAGGTTGACGGCTGAAGAATTATTATTTGTTTTTTGTGTGATTACCAACAATGTTTATTTATTTAGCAAAACTCGGACACTCCAGCTAGCACAAGCAAAGAGAATCAAATGATCCTTCTTGCTTTCATACTATTATTAATTTAATTTGTCTTTCTTTCAGATTTTGTATATGTTTTAACACTTTTAGTGGGAAGGCAGTTGGGTTTGCCGACGCTTTGCCTACGCCTCCCCCATTTCCAGGAGCCAACCAAACATTACTTTTATCAGAAGATTCTCATTACTTTACTGTTTTTTTAGTGATTTTATTAATTTAATTGGTAAAAAGTAGTAACTTTTTCGACTGGGTGGTTGAGGCACGGCGCTATGAAGTTTATAATTTGTCTCTTTGACTTATACGAATTTTATAATTAGGGACTAGTACCGTGGACAAAGAAGAGTGGTAGGGTTTCCAAATGGGTCGGTAGCTCTTGTACCTTGGACTTGAACGCTTTAATCCCTGACCATATGGGATGTATAATATAATCTGAATCGGTACTACATGGATTCTATACTTATTAATTGGTTAGATTCAAAGTACAACTCCCGGCCAAATTTAGTAACTTATTAAGATCTATTTGGAGTGATCTTCACTCCCTAACATGAAATTCTTTATTCTTCTTAAATTACATAAATATCGACGTGTAGTGTCATTTAAATTCTTTTTTTTTTAATTTTGTAGAGAAAGCAAATTATAGGATAAAGTGCTTTATTTAATTATGCATAAATAAACACTGACAACAAATGGTTACACGTTTGACTTCAATATTGTATTGTAGTAAGAATTCTAGACTGAACCAATTTGTCGTACTCTCTATTCACCTGTTTGTGATTTCTCTTCCTTATGCACGTCATCTTTCGACGACAACTCCACCTACATGTATCATTTGCTCACTTAACGACTTTGTCATCTTATTGGTCTTCACATGAGAGAGAATGTTTAGTTTTAAGTTCGACCTAAACATTTCTTCAACATTTAAACTTTTACAAAATAAAACTTCGTGCACACTCTACTAATTCAAAGTAATGTTAATAATATATCATATAGATTTGTAAACAATCTAGCAGACTATGACTGAATACTTTCAATATATGTTATTATCCATAACGTTGTTTGGCTTATTTATATATCTATAAGATTTTGTCTAGCTATTTAATTATTAAATTAATGTGAACTTTGTTTTCATCTGTCAAAAATATCTATGGTTATTATCTTGAAGAACCTCCCCTTTTTAAGCAATTGCAATGTTAAAAAATGTTGAATAGCCTCTGAATATAAGAATTTATTCCATTACAAAAATTAAGTCGTTGATACATGTCAATACTATCAACAAATAAAATGGAAGTAATTGCAAATCAAATGAGATTAAAATTGTTGATTATACGAGATGTCAAATGAGGATATCCGTATGGTCAAAAAAAAAAATCGAGGATATTGTAAATTCCCAAAATGTCCTTATTAGTTGTTGCAGGAATTTTTGATGAAGGAACTTGCATTGTGTCAATCGCTGTCCCGTCGACGGTAGGTGAGGAAGTGCAACAATGCTACCTTTGACCTTCCTTGTCTGGCCGGAAGATACAAATCCTGTTGCTAATTTATGAGATCTGACTCATAAGGTAAAAGGAATTTGTGATTTGAGTGAGGGTGTAAATAATAATGATCCTATGTATGTCAGTTGTATACCTAACGGACAAATCAAATTTTGAACAACGTCAAATTTATTGAATTTTATTTGAGAAAATTATAAATACCATCCTCAACTTTGCACTCCATATAAGTTACCATCACATTCAAAACCTACAATTATCAGCCTAGCTTTTTGCATTCGATTTCAAATTGCATCTCCTGCTGGGGGCTAATAATACAACCTAGAAGGGGAGGGTAAATAGGTTTTTTTAAAACTACAACAATCTTTCGAGGAAGTTAGTTAAAGCTAAGTAAAGATCTAGTTAAGGCGATATTTTCAAGCTCGTGAGTGTATTGTGTGCTTGTGGAAGTAGTAAGAGAGAAAAATAGTAATACATAAGGATGTATAGCGGTTTGGCTTTATCCTCAAGCCTACTTCCACTCCTTAGACTAACAACCTCAAGTTTGAATGAATTGCACTAGTAATCTGCTCAAAAAATTACAATTGGTAATCACTGATGTTTTTACATGATAAATCACACTATCAAAATTTAACTGCTGCTCTTGCTCTTATATACTTAGTCTTTAACACAATTACTTAGACAACAAGAATACTACACTCAAAGAAACAATCCAAAGAAAGTATTTTGCTCGAAACACAGCATATAGCATATTTTTGGTCTTTGTGTTTGCACATGTCTAATACTTAGCTTCTAAGATCTTCTCTTTTATATCCATCTTCAATATACCTGTTAGTGGTGGATTGGAGAAGCAAAGAGATGTTAGAGTTACCATTGATGCTGTTGTCCAAAGATAGAACTGCCCATGCAGTCCTTGTCCTGAACATTCATAGGCTACCTAGAAATAGCTTATGCTACTATCCCTTCATTGCAACTTCTGACAGACCTGTCAAACAACTTAGCAATTTGTTTTCAGTTGTCATCTGCATTCTGCTGCTGCCCATATCCACTTCCACAATAGCTAGTTTTGCTAACCCAAAGAACATTATCAAATGAACGTCGTTGCCATAGTTTAAGTAGCACTGAAATTGACATGCCACACGCCACACGCCACACGCTACACGACACGATAAAACACGCTGAAACATCGTTTCTCAAAAAAACAATAAATTCCGATACGTTGAGATACATTGTATATTAAATCTATATTTTTATATATACATAATAAAGTATCATTTTTATGATTATTTTAATCAAATTAATTTGATTCAAATTCACAAATAAATAAATAATAAAAAAGCCTATATTGAATTTACACTAAAAACATTAATCCATCATTTATTAATATCATTCATTATTTCAATTTGATAAATTCAACTCTATTCCATGAACTTGGAGGAAAAAAATAAGCAATTCACATTTTGGACTTGCGTGTCAGATGTGTTAGAAGAAAAGAGAAAAAAAAAATTGAAAGTGAATTGTGTAACATGGGAAATGAGAGTCGGAAGGGAAGAAAAGGGAAGACTAGGTTTTTCTTCTTTTCTCATTTATTATTTTTTTTTCACATATAAACATTTTGACCCCTTATTTATTGAATTTTTTTAAAATTGACCTCGCATGCATGTCAAAATTCTGACTCAAGTGTCGGAGAGTGTCGGAAAAGTTGATCATGTGTCGGATATTTCAACATGTGCTAACCGAATGTCAAAGAGTGTCCAAGAGTGTGGGACACATGTTAGAATGTTCAACACAACACGAAGATTTCCGAAAAGTGTCAAGTGCTTCCTAGGCCACAATTTTAGTTACTTAATGTGAACAACATTAATACAAATGTCAACAAAAAATTATCTTTAAGTTTATTGGTGTTGTTTATGAAAAAACTGTATCTTGATATATCGCAATCTTTATCACTTGGATCACACCACGGGCATCACATAGTCTTTAATACTTGTCACAAATATTTGCAATTACCATAATAGATATCATACTAAGGATAGTTTGGAAATCATCAAAATTACATGAAGATTTTTCTCCATTATCTCTCACCCCCACATAATTTATCAAATTGCTACATTCTTTTACAGATTACCCCCATCCGCAACTTTAGATTTCACGTTGTGGAAGTAGATTCTGGTGTGCATAAGAAAAAGGAAGTTTTCCCGAATATTTGATTACCCACCAAGAGAAAAATGGGAAGTTTCGTAGTATATTTGGCTGATGATGCGACAGCTCCAGGCCATTACGTCTTGTCCAATAACCAGAACCAGCCAGGCAGTGAAAATCCAATGAGATTTGATTGCAAAGGTTCAACCAATAATTATTTAGTCAATATGGAATGTCATTCTTTTTCGAAATGTCTTTTTCGGCTACTCTTGTTGAATTCCGGTTCTCATCACCCAAGTTTCCCATCACTGGTGGTTCAAGGGATGTACCTTTCTTGCTTGATTTGGCGCTTGCGCATTAGACTTTTTGTAGAATATTTCAATAAAAGTGCATTTTGTCCATATTGTCACGGTAATGTTCGAAATTAATGATAAACGTTAGACTTTATATTGATGAATAATATAAACAAGTTAAGCTATTCGAGGAGTCCAATCTGCCAAACGACAAAGTAAACTTATTCTTGTAAAAAAAAAAATTACCCTTAGTTATTATAAGCAGAATTCGAAAATCCAGTAGAGTTGATTACCATCCCTTCACTTCAATCATTCGCATCACATCGCAATATAATCAGAGCCAGTCTCTTGCAAAAAACCAGAAGATGAATAGCATCCACCAAATCAACAAATTTTCGACCTTTAAATGCGTAAGTGACGGATTTCTCTTGTCAAAAATGTGATGCTTTGCTTTAATGTCGTCTTCTTTTTTCTCAGTGATATAGAAGCACATTTCGGGTAGGTAATAATGTAAATACGTGAAGTACTCCACTAACTTTAAATTAGCGGGAGCCAAAAGTCGAGTTGGGTAGCTTAAATAAGAGATTATTCTCATTGGATGCTAGAGGAATGGAATCGATCTGGCACGTATGTCCTATCTACATACACATCTGTTCTTTAGTCACTAAGCAATTAAAAATGGCAAGGGAAATGCATGTTAATTTCACCTTTGTCTAAAACAGAGAGAACACCAAGCCGCTTAGTACTGAAAGGTAATATTTCCATGTTAATAACATGACGTGCTTCCTCTTTTAACCTTTCTTGGTAATTGCTTAACAAGACGAATTCTATACAGATGGGAGTGAGTTGGATGTAATTTCGTAGATTATAACTTACATATATAAAAGCTTATATGGAATTTCGTAGATTATGACTTACAGAAGAAGGATCATATAAACATGTAAACAATCTGCCGCGTTGTCAACGCGTGGCAACACACGCATAGATAAAATTATAAATGAAACTCTTGATACTGAACTGCACGTACATAAATTCTCGTCAAAGCATTTATCACCAAATTACATTTCACGTACAAGCGTTTGAGACAATTTGGGGCTTACTTATAAGTGTACTAAAATTTATATATATAAGGTGATCAAAATTTAAATGTACATACATAAGTATATATTGAACCTTTAAAGTGCAATATAGAAATCTGCCCGGTTTGACGCATAAGCAACTCATGACTAGAAGGACTTGATTAAACATTTGGTAAGAAAACATAATAACTTAATTGCACCTATTCAAGTATAATAAACTCGGTTGGATCCGTAGTCAAGCACTTGTATAAAAGGAGGTTAATATACAGCCTTATTGTATGCTCATTGTGCAGAGACGGTCCTATATTGCAACCTCTCTCTCTCTCTCTCTCTCTCTCTCTCTCTCTCTCTCTCTCTCTCTCAGAGGCTGCACGTACAAAAGCACACTTCGTAATGCATTGCCTACACAAATGAGGCCAATTTTCAAGTAAATGCATTGAAGACACTCACAAACATGACTGTATAAACCCTGAGAACATGACTCTTTGTTCTTGGTGTATAGGCAAGTGGTTGGGATGTTCTTGTAGGCGATACCCCATATCGTATTTGATAAATTAAGTCAATTTAGTCTCTTACTTGAGCAGAACTCAATTAGAAATCTGAAGTGACTGGTCATGGTTCAACTCCTCAAAATTTCAAAAAAAATTATCCAATTGAGTTCTAAACCTTTTAATTTTACCAATGGGGTTCTAAACATTTTTATATTTTACTAATTGAATCCATATAGCCAATTTTGATTGGAAATTGTTGACAAGAATGCTGACCATCCTATATGTGGCATGGCCACCGCTTCCATGAAATTTTTTTATAGTATTTTAATAATTTTTTGAAACTTTTATGATTTTGTTGTTCTTCTTTTTTCTTCCCTTTTCCTTACTTTTTTTTTTTTTTTTTGTATTTTGAATTGAGGCCTACGACCCTTGCCGACACTAGGCGAGAGCGTCATGGCCCTTGCTTGGCCCAGATCTAGCTAGACATTGTAGCCCTCACCACATCTAAGCGAGTGCTCATGCACCCTCAATTTGGCCAGTAAGGGTGTTGTGGCCCTCACCCAGGCCCTTAGCAGCCCCCTCGCCATGGCCGGCAAGGGCATCGGGTGAGGGCCACCAAGCAACTATAAGGGTCCCAAGCCCTCACATAGTGGCCCGCAAGGGCCACGGTGCCCTTGCTAGCGCTCAAATAAAGAAAACAAAAGAAATATATAAGGAAAAAGAGAAAAGAAAAGACAAAAAAATAAAAATATTATAAAAAATTATTCACATCAATGTTAACCATCCATTCCACTTAAAATGGCCAGCATCCACATCAACAATTTGTGATCAAAATTGGCTGAATAGACTCAATTGGCTAATTGTCAAAAGGTTTAGGATTTGATTGGCAAAATTGAAATGTCTATAACTAAATTGAAAAAGTGCAATAAGTGACTTCTTAGACAATTTTCTCTTAAAATTTCACTCAAAAAGTAAGTCATGAATCTTTTAAGATTAACCTAAATATGAGAATGCTAATTGCATCGTGGCCAGTTAATTGCTCAAATCAAAGATTTGTTGTTATGCTCGAAGACCTCTATATGAAAAGCTTAATATCGCTTTAAGTTGTTAGATCAATGTTCGGTTTAATTTTTCAAAGGCTCTATCACTTTTGTCACGCCTAGACTGGCTTTTGACATAAGAACTATGCGTGTAAGTAACTTGTATTTAGAAGGAAAATGATAGATTTATAGAGATTTAAACACGATCTCTTGCTAAGAGTCAACCTTAAACTTTTACATAAAGGCATAAAGTGATATTTACATGTTGCAACGAAACTATATTTTAGATGGTCTAGATACCTGTCTATTGCATACTTTCAAAGTATTGCCTCTCATTAATGGTTCTACGCACATATGCCATTCTCTAGGTGAGGGTCACAACACCCTTATTGACCACTATGCTAGGTAGGGGTGTGCAAAAGAACCGGAACCCGCCCGAACCGCTTGGAACCAGATCGGAACCGCCCGGAACCAATGGTTCTTGAGGGAACCGGTCCGGTTCCCAGTTCCATGGGTGGATTCGTCCACCCACCCACCCGAACCGAACCGATTACATTAAAATAATATATTAGTTTTTAATATTAAAAAATTGAAATTACTAATTAATAAACCCAAATCAAATAACTAAAAAAATTAAGTCAATATCGCAAAGAAGCAGGGCTTGGCCCAAAAGCTAAAAAGTTCAAAGTCGTCCAAAGCAGGGCTGGCCAGCCCGACTAGGTAATCTCCAGTCAAACCAAATGGAGAGGTCCAAAAGATAAAAAGTCCAAAGCGCACCTTTAGTCCTTGACAAAATGCCGAGCAGAAAGCAAGCACGCGAAGAAGTAGGGCTGCAGGAGGAGGAGAAGAAGAATAGGTCGGGCGAAGAACCAACAATTACGGTCGAAAACCAAAGTTGTTTCGCGTCAAGATCAGAACTTTCGAGAAACCCAAGAACCCCCTCGGGCTAGGGTTCACGAGGAAACCCTCGATCGCAGCAAGTCCATCCATCCCTTTCTCTATACGGGGGGGTTTTTTATGCGAGGAAGTGATAGAGCGTGAACAAATTGATCGCAATTTGATTTTTGTCACCTTGTGGGGTCAAGCTGTGTTGTTGGACGAGGGATTGAGGTCGTAGGAGGTGGTTTGTTTGTTTAAGTTTTTTTTGCAGCTAGGGTCTTGCAGTGCTTGTCGTTGGATACACTTGAGCACTTGTGTTGTGCAATTGCTTGTTAGATGTTGTGAAGACATCTTTTTAAGTAGACCGGTTCCATGGATCCACTAGGGAATCGGACCGGACTGACAGTCGGATCCCAAGTGAATCCATGCAACTAACGGGTGGATCCCGGTTTCAATTTTTTGGAACCGATCCTTAGCGAGCGGTTCTCAGTTCCAGGTTGGGAACCGCCCACCCGGACCATGCACACCTCTAATGCCAGGGGCATACGAGGGCTCACATCTCCTTACCTAGTTTCAATCCTTGCTCCAAAAGGAAAAAAAAAATTACAAAAAGGAAAAAAAATAAAAAAGATTCAAAAAAGTGTGAAAAATTCAAAAAATTGTTTGAATATTTTTAAGTAATGTCGACGTCAACATCAACCGTATTATAGTAATTTTTAACCAAAATTAATCACAATTAGCAAAATATAAAAAGATTTAAATTTGATTGATATAATTAAAAGGTTTGAGATTGAATTGATAAAAATACCTAAAAATATTAAATGGTTATTGTTTGAGGAATATTAAAAGGAAAAGTTAGGAAAAGTATTCAAACTGGGGCAAACGGACAAAAGTCCCGCTGGTTTGTGGACCATCAACGGTGGAGGGAAAAGTAGGAAGGAGTTCGATAACATGGAGAGCCTACTCCACTTTTTAAAGATTTAGGATCTGTGGAACGGAGAGGACAGGTAATCAAATCACGCCGCACGTTCACTGGTGACGGGAAGGCACATGGAAGCATACGGCCATGGGCGCAGGAAAAGTGGCTTAGTTTTGCTTTCTGTAAAGTGCCCCAAATTTCAAGTTTTTGGAAGGAGAATCCACATATTCCTGTGGAATCTCTTGCAATCTGCTGGAGATCTCGTTCCTATTCAACGGCAAAAGCCGCCAGCCGCCACGTGAGACGGCTGGATCCTGTAGGAATCCTAGGTATGGTAGCTGTCAACAAAACTCGAGTTCCAGAAATGTGTGTTCTCGTCATTTCTCTTACTATAAATTTGAACCTGGGCCTTTTGATATTGAAATAAAAATTTGAATTTTGCTTTTTCCAGTAACTTGCTTCTGCAAGTTGACAAAGAGAGCGACAATCATCGGGGAAAAGTAGAGAATTTGGCAGAAAACCACGGGGTCAAATTCTCTCCATGTGCTGCTCTGCGTTTCTACTTTGGAAGTTCCAATTGTTGCCGCTGAGGCCCCACGTGGGTGTTACTTAGTTTTGTTAGAATTGAAAACCTCAAAAGAAACACAACGGCTCAACTTGTCTTTGACACACACACACACACACACAAAAAAAAAAACTCATCACGGGAGTCAAACTAAGAAGCCCTACGATTAAGAGTGTCTTTTAATCTCTCATTTAAAAACCATTATGGTTAGTGTCGATTCAACTACACTGGACAGTAGTATTCTCAAAGTGATTCTCACAATGGAGCACTTTTGTCATGAATGAATTTAAAAAGTAGCTCTCACGACATAATATTTTGCCTTGCGTGCCATTTAGCTCCCACTTTTTCGATTGGCTTGCTGCTTTGATAGTAACTATAATGACCTTGCTTGTAGTCTTAATATGAGTGTTTGGATGTGACCCCTCAAAGTTGTGACTATTTGGGATTGAGTCCTGCTTACAAATCATACGACTAATCCTTGCTTGTTCAGAATAAGAATTAACATGCGAAATAATAAGTACCATTGTCAAGTAGAATCCTTGTGTAGATCCAATCCAGTGTAAAATTGGTTCATATTCATGATTGTAAGTCCTACACGAATTTCCTATGACCTTTGTCATAAGTTATTCATGGTCTAAGTCCACATACATGGGAACTTATCATTCTACATGGTAGTTACGGGGTGTTTAGTATAGTTGTAAGGTCACATTCGAAAGTGTTTAAATGTAATGAGAATCCTACTCACACTCAGATTAATATAGAAAAATGGGTATATTAGGAGATATGGCTTCCAAGTTGCCATTTCAATAAATATATAGGTCATATTCAATGACTAATAAAATTTTGTGATATTAGTAAATATATTAAATTTGTAATTGAGTCCTAATATATGTAACATTATTCTATTTGAAAAAAAGTGCTTTTATAAAATATTTGACAAATTTTTAATATATCTAACATAATCGGGTTGCTTTTCAAAAAGTCCCATAAAACTTTAAGGAAAAGCAACTTTAAAATTGTGTTGGCAAATTGCATATATTGCACGCCATACAAGACCACATAGTTACGTATAACACAACTACAATTGTACACTAAGCAGACTCAAAGTAGGTGTTCCAAAAAACCTAAATTCAAGAACACCCAAAATCAAACACTCCCTCCATCTGCTTTTATAATAGATACTCAATCGTACTTTAAGGCACTACACAACATTGAAATGCGTTTTTAGAGTTGGGACTTATTGTACTTTGAAAATTTAAAATTATATGCTTTTTATGTTTTTGTAGGTACTATAATCTTTTTTCATATCTCGAAAACAATAATTTTTGTATATGTAGTTTTATATTTAACTGACTCGCTAGGAACAATCTTGACCAGGGAGGTCGGACAGTTTAGGTCATGCCAATTCCTTTTTGTCCTTCAGGGGAAGTGGGAAGAGAGAGAGAATCCCTCAGCCCCACACTCCAGGGTCACGTGTGGAGAGCTCAAGTACCAACTTGCTGTTTCATTACCTGTACAAACGGAACTCGGATTTTTTATTAAACAAACAGAAGGAAGGCCAGTGCGGCCTCCAGGACAAGCTTTTCAGAGGCTTTTCTACAAATAATAAAAATAATTTAGTCATAGGTGTAAGGCCATACCACTGGTTCAGAATTTAACCTGTCAAAATGGGTTTAACTCATATTTAATAGATTGAGTTATTATAAATTAGTTATATTAAGTAAAAAGTTATAAATGAGTTTAAAATGATGAAACTCAAAATAATAAATATGTTAAATGGGTTCACAACTTATTTAGACCTAATATACTTTTATGACTCGATCTCATCCTTGCTCGTTTTGCACTGTATGAGTTTCCTAAATTGAGTTAAACATGAAAGCACTTTAGTAATATAGGTAGAGTCAAGTATAGATTGCGTATGAGTAAATAAATTTGTATTGCACTGAAATGGGTCAAAATGAGTTAAATTTATTAATTTGTGTCGGCCCGATTTCGGCATGACCCAACATAAACCCGACCCGACCTACCTATTTGACAAATCTACCCGAGACTCATTTCTCAACTCTGTTGAAGCTCAGCCAGAACTTGATGGGTTGGCAAGGGGACGTAGCTGAGTACTTCGAGGTCAACGATGGTCGTTGACCTCAAGTCGAGGAATTGCAACAAGCAGGGGAGATAGATAGACGGAGATTGAGGCCACATGAGGAAGACGAAAGCAACTAAGGGCTACTATTGCACTTGGGATCGTCGGAGACGGGTGAGCGGCAGATGGGGAACGATGGACATCTGATCACCACCTGACTTGAATAGTGATAATGGGTGATGCGTATGAGAACTCTTTATTGCCGATTAAAGTCTAAACGTGATTCTTAAATATATGTACGTAATTTTCGGCTTAGGATCGCTTGCAAAAAGGGGGTTCCCTTGAATACCGGTGCAATAGTTCCAATAATCATTAGACCTTGATAGAAACAATGGAAGCTTATAATTTGTTTATAGACGAGTACTTTTCAAATTAAAATAATGTAGTTAAGGGAATTATGGCGCTTTACTTTATTTACGGGCACTCATTTATGAAATAAAGTTTGTGTTAATGAGAGCGATTCAGGAAGAATGATACAAGGTATATACCGTATATGCAAAGATTGGTCTGAAAAAGTAACTATTTTCCTTAAATATCATTTTCATGAAAAATAGTTTCCTTTATTATGAAATTTTTCAGTAAAACAAATGCACCATCAATGTTAAAATTAACATATGTAAACTCCTCTAATAGTTGGTAACTTACTATAACAAAAGCAAGCCTACATTACTGTTTCACTACTAGTATTTTGTCATAGCAATTCGATAAAGTTGACAACTTACAATTGCATTCAACTTTATCGAATTGCTATAGTGGTCGGTAAATTACCGTAGGCATGCTAACCAACAAGTTGCCATTTACCTGATCTTACCAACAAGATTTAAATAAATTTACCCCCTTCATAAATCTGCTCCATATTATGTAATCAAAATATCAAGTATCTCCATGTTAAAAAGAAACGATTGCATTATAGTCTTTGATCTACTGTGAGAATAAAAGTCTATTCTTTACTATTAAAAAAATAAATAATAAATAATTATAAATTATTGTGGGGCCCACTTTTTCAAAAATTTGTGACTCACAATAAGTTATTATTCTCACAGTATCCCAAATACGGTTATACTAGCAAAACCCCATGTTAAATATGACTCATTTTTTTAAATACCTGCTTATAATCAGTCACATTAGTTGGTGAATATCCTTCGACATCTGGATTAGGTGAATGGTAATTGCATGTAAGCTCATCTTACCTATGTTGTTTATGGGGTTAGCCTTTTTTGAGCGCCATGTTGATGAGGTTTTAGAGATTCAACTTTTTTTAAGCAATCACTTTTGGATGTGCTACATGTTCACTTAGATGAAGTAAGTGATAAAATTCCCAGATATATTATATATCGTCCTAGCAGCTATGGACAGTTGTGCAGATTCTCTTATCATACTGACACCATGCCTAACAAAAACTCACCCTAGTTCATGTCCAAACCCATGAAAGGCTTCATTTTCGTTTTTGGAGGGAATCTTCCTCAAAATTTGGGGCCTCACTTGCCTCACTTCCTCAACTCCTATAAATACCAGTGGGATGCGAATGTTAGATTTCATCCCCTCCTCTCTCTCTCTCTCTCTCTCTCTCTCTCTCTCTCTCAGAGTAAGCTTTCGAGAAGCGTCAATGGCCAAGTTCTGTTGCTCTCATTTGCTTATTCTACTTCTTATCCTCTCTCCCCAACTCCTTTCAGCTGAAGGAAGGAAACTAACAATGGAAACCGAGATGGAGTGCGTCAACTGTTCGACGAGGATGTCCAAACCGAAGAGCTCAGCGAGAGACCACCCCAAGAAAAAACTCACTGGAGAAGTTCCTAATCTTCGTCACGAAACCAAGAGTTTGGATGACTCAGTTGACGCATTTCATCCTACAAATCCTGGACACAGCCCAGGTGTTGGCCATTCCAAAGAGAACTAGGCATCGACTTTTGTATCTCTGTTTCTGTTACCTAAGTGTTATCTTGCTCTTAGTGTTGTGGTAGGGTCGAGTGTTTTCATTAATCAGGCTCTTTTGTTTGAATTAGATTGGTACGTCGTTGTACATGCCTCTCATCGTCATGAATCATTTCCTAATTATAATTAACGACAATGTATATGCGTGAAGGGTGCTAAATGTATGCGTGAAGTGTGACCATTACGAAGTTCGTTTATCGATGAATTTCTTCACATGTCGCCTCAGATTCTCTCTCTCTCTCCCTCCCCCCCCCCAAAAAAAAAAAAAAAAAACGACGGGCCTATGCTCCATCAACTTGCAACCATTTAAGCAACAGTGGAGTTCCAACACGTTTTGCATGAATTGTGTTGATCCAATCGAAAGAAACCTACGTAAGCCTAGTCGCCTGTCCTGAGAATCACTTCGGCACCGCTATTAACAACTTTTTTTTTTTTTTAAAGTTGTGCAACTCGAATGTGCGTAGTAACCCATGCGCATTTCTAGCGTTCTGAGGGCTAAAATACGGAACCTTATTTTTAACTGACAACATGTACCAACATTATTGTTACTTTCAGAATTATCAATATATATTTTTATGGCTTACCAATGACATGGAGTACTACGTTTTATACGAAATTATCAACCTTAATTTACTGGTGTAGCAACATTCGTCAATTTAAGATACCACCTAACTTCAGTAATCTACCAACTATTTAAAATGCTTGGTTTTGAGAAGCACCAAGATTTCTTTGCACTTTTAAAGCTCCATTTGTTTTACAGAAAATGAATAAATTGAAAAATATTTTCTTAAAAATAATCATTAGTATTGCTTACAAAAATAAATGAATAAAAAATATTTCAGCATTCATAAATAACGAAAATATTTTCCATTGACTAATGATTTCAAACCATACGAATGATTATTCCTTAAAAAAATATTCTTCAAATCATATGTTTTCCACAAAACAAATCAAGCCTAAGATTCCTAACTACTTCAATAAACTACCAACATTTATTCCTGTGACTTACCATGCATTTGAATTTTCTAACTTTTATTTGAAATTAACAACATTAATTCGACCGATACACTAACATTCTTCACATTTAGATACTAACCAAATTAATCACTCGCTAGCATTTAATCTTGCTCAACTTGGAAAAGTACCAACATTTCTTTATATTTCCAAGATTTACCAACTTCTTTAACAATCTAGCAACATTTATTCCTAGGCCTTGCCAATGCCTTCAGTTAATTTGTATTCGAAGTTACTGATTTTAATGTTATTGACGCACCAACATTTTGTTTCGTAAAAATACTAACTTTTTTTGTCGATCAACAACTTTCTATCTCTTGATTGATTTGGAAAACAACCAACATTTCTTTATACTTTAAATATTACTATTTACTATAATAATCTACCAATATTATTATTTTGGCTTACACATTTGCAGACATTAACTTTTAATTGAATATACCAAACTTAATTTGACTAATGTATCAATATTTGTTCACATTAAGATACAAATTACTTTTAGTCACTTACCAATTTTTTATCTTGCTTGATCTTGACAAATCTGATTTTTTTGTTTGTACTTTCAAAAGTATCACCTACTTCAATTATATATGTTTAGGGTTTACCGACAATCATTAGAAAGTGTGACTCAAAAATTTAAACTGAGATTAAATCGCTACAAAAACATAAGACCCATTAAAGCTCCATAAACAAGGGATGTTGAATATGTACTTTAGCACCCCATTTCATTTGCAAACCAAACAGAAAATGGTACGTGGAATTGACGATGGAGTGTAAAACTTGAGAAAAATCCTGATTCTAATACCATGTTAAAAAATCAAACCCAAAAAATTTTAATCACAATTGGAAGTATGGATCTCGATTACATGAACCAAGTCCATTGAAACTCCATAAAAAGTGGTGTTTGATTATTTAACACACATAATTGTGACAGGATCTATAAGATTTCTTCTGTCATTGTGATGAGCTTCTCAGTTTGCCAAAGAGAAATTATTCCTGCAAGACGAGAACCAATAACTAGGCAACAATTTTGAGGTCGAACTAGACATGAAAATTTAGTCCTAAACATGTTATACAAATGTCAATTTAGTCCTAAACATTTCAATTATACTAATTTAGTCCTAGGTGCCACATTAGCAATTTATGGCGAAAATTGACTAAAAAAAACTACATTGGAATTTTGCATAAAATGTTACAGCTAAGTTGAAAAAATTTGAAAGTTTAGGACATAATTAAGATCCACATAATAGGTTTGGGACTGATTGAACAACTTCCCCTACTAGACAAAATTAAAGACGCAAATTAAAAGAACTCATAAGAAAAACTTGAGAATGAAAATCTATCTAGAAAGGGAGAGAGAACTTGTCCAAAAAGAATTTGATCAATCGGGTCATACTTGGTATGGTAGTTTCTAATCCAGTCAGATTGACTAAGGGGGACGTCCGTCGTGCCAAATTCATCTAACGTGGCAGATGCCTTAGCCTCAATGCGGCATAGCTCAACATACAGGGCCAACATACATATTGGGTTCATCAAATTCAACTAATGGATTTGAGGTTGTAAAAGCTTTGATCCCAAACTAGAAAGCGGAAAGGGTGGAAATAGTCGCTATCCTATCCTTGATTTTTTTTTTTGGTCTGAGCTGCCCTTTGAATTGAATGTGTAAGAGAAGAGACTAATTTGTGGGAAAATCAACCAATTTTAACTGTGTCATACATATAATAGCTACCGAGAGAACATGACAAAATTTTAACCAAAATAAGATAGATTAGAACCAGTCAAATTCTATGCAAATGTTATCTAAAGAAAAATTCAAAAAAGAAAATAGTATTTTCTAGATCACAAAAATAGCCTTTTTGTACTTGTTCTTTAAGCTTTATGTTTTTGAATCAACGCAAAAAGTATCAGTTAAAATAAACAGAGATTCAAGATAAAGTGAAAAAGTTAACCCTAATTAATCACTTGATGTTTCTAAAGAAAAATAAAAACAAAAACCTATGATCACGTTTTTCTTTTTGTGTAACACATTCATCCTCTATCAAAATTTTACAACGAACACCACTAAAATGTTTATGAGATTGCCTAAATGGACGACAGAAAATAGATGATGCCGACGTAGCACTCATGTGGCAAAAATATGTCAATTTATTTTATACTTTTTTCTCCTTTTTTTTTCAAGTTTCCCCTTCGTTTTCTTCCTTGATTTGGCAACGGTGAGGGCAGTGGCAATGGCTATGGTAAGGGCGGTGGCGATGGTGAAAACAAAGGAGCAAGAGAAAAAAGAGAGAGAAAAAAAAAAAAAAAAAGCTTGACCAAGAGTAAATATGTGGTACAAGTCTAAATTTTTGAAGTTTGGTATCATAAAAAAAGTTTTGGGTAAATATATCACATGAATACAAGTCTAGATTTTTTGCATTACAAAAAATGTTTAGGGTAAATATTGCACAAGAGTACAAGTTCAAGGTTTTAGAAAAAAATTTGAGGTAAATGTGTTATAATGGGCCTAGTTTAGATTTTTAGTGACTTTTACTATTCTTTCTTGATCAAAACAAAAAAAGTACAATCATAACTGTATTCACTCTCTCTCCGGACCAGCATCTAAATTATGATGCGTATGTCTAGCATATACCCTTGTCCCTACTATAATATCCATCATGATATCATTTCTAATTGCATCAAGCATCTTGCACCAATCCCAACATGCAAAGCAATACCAAAATGTAAATTCCTAAGATATCATTAACTAAGGAAAATGGATCTGAATTATTTTATGAATGCAATACCATGAAAAGAACAGAAAAAACCCTAGAAACCGCCACAAGTTGAGGGGGGTAACCGCAAAGAGAATCTCCAAGCCTTTTAATAAATAAATTAAGGATAAAAGCCACCAAAAATTATAAACTATACACATTATGATATATTTATAAAATTTCTTGTACACTAAAAACCTCAAAATTGTATCTGTATAACACATTTACCTTTCATCAAAGTTGTGTCAATAAGAATCGTTAAAAACTTACTACATGGATGCTAAAAAGCTAACGGTGTTTATATGACGCCCATGTTACTTAAGTGATATGAAAGAGACATAGTTTTAGCTGAAAAAATCATATAAAAGAAAATTAACGGAGGGTAAATACATCACATAGATATCAGTTTATAATTTTTTGTGACACAAGTAAATTTTTTTAGTAAATATGCCACAGTAGACATGATTTGGAATTTTAATGTTATTAAAAAATTTAGAATTAATATATTATGATGGATGTAATTTGAGATTTTTTATAGCTTTTTTTCCTATAAATTAATGTTCATTTTTGGAAAGTTTATGAACCGACAAAGAGGACTCATTCTCAACTTGGCTGGTAGTTCAAAGTAGGTCTCTTGGCTGTAAAGTGAGCCTTGTCCACCTGCAAAAAAAAGGCCGTCCAACCGAGACGATTGCGGGTTAAGGACAGTGGGAGGTCTAAGTGGGAACGTGCAATGCAGTTGGAGTGTCCTATTTTCTCTTAAAATATGTCCAACTCTGACCTGAGACGGACTCTTGACCTCCTTCAGAGGTAAAGTGTACCTATCCTAGACTGCCGCTACTTAACTCCCTCATGTAAAAGATCCTAAATCCGACGGAAGAGTTCACGCAACTTATGTACTTCACTACTTTCTTGCTCAAGATTCAGATTCCCTGTCCCACTTTTCCAGTTCCCACTTCCACAAAAGAACAGATATTTCTCCCATTGAATCATTGCAGGAATCTTTTTTAGACTATTTTTCTGATAGATGAACTACGAATATGAACGGTATTCGCATTTATTTGTTAATGATTTTGCATATGAGGATATTTACAATCCATTATCAAATATCTGACTAGAGAAATTTTCTTCTAATAAAAATGTAATAAATGGAATTAATGTTAACAAATCTATCATCTATATGTTCATTATGTGATGGAATGGGACTAATATTATGATATACTTTTCCTCTATTCTTTTTATTTATAACCCAGGACATGAGTGTAGAGGGTTGTCTACTTGAAGGTCCATAGAACGCCTTATAAGCACCATAGTCAAGTCCTAATATTTGGATTGCATAAGTGGCACTCATCTAAAGTAGTTTGCACATCATGTCATCTCCCTCCATTTGTTTTCTACTCAATTATCTCTCTTGCGATGCACTCTCTCTTTGTTGCCCTCAACCGTCTCTAGATCTTGGCAATGGTACTTGACTCAATGATGAGACCTCCTTGAAATCTAGCAATTGTTGTATAGGTCTCACAAGATCCTACTACAATGGTCAAATTTGGAGGAGTGGCCACCAAATCTCAAGGTAGCTCTCCAAATCTCTCGACATAGATGATTTGTCGATAGAACAAAGCTTGACATATGATGTCGCGCTCCGTTACAACAAGCATGAGCTCGAGGCAAGCACGCAGAGAGAGAGAGAGAGAGAGAGAGAGAGAGAGAGAGAGAGAGAGAGAGAGAGAGAGTTCTACGGCGATGGCACGATGGGAGTGGCTAGAGAATTAGAGAGAAGCCAAGTGAGTGTGTGTGTGTTTTCTTTTGAAAACTTACCTGGATTCGATCTAGTAATAGGACAATCAATGTAATCCCTCAATAGATTATTTGATTCAAGAAGAGAATTTTACAAGAAAAAGTTGGAATGTACTTATGTAGCTAAATTGACCCATGGTCTTTGTTTGCAACTAGATTTAGGCAATTTTCTAAATTTTTATTTTTGTATTTCTTGTCTATTTTTTAGATGTGATGACAACTTACATTGTGTTAGTGAGTGAATCATCATTGTTTTCGTAGTAGATGTAGATATCTGCAATCAACTCACGAAAATCTGTGAGTGTTCCATTAATCATTGTTCATTATTGTTTCGCAAAAAAGCCTGTTTATGTTAATAGAATGTTAATTATAAAGGAAACCTAGTTCAGGTTGCATGTGCCCGCCTGCCATGGGGAAGAATGGTGCACAACAATATTGTTTCTCTGCCCTCCCTTTGGTTTGTCTACGTCGCTTTGTTGTCCTAAAATGAAATATTCCCACTAGTACAGACCTCACATGCCGTGGTTCTCCCTCCCACATGGTACATATTAACTCCCACTATAGCGTGAGAGACTATAAATAGCACAGTTGAGTACATCAGTTTCACACAGAACACACTAGTCTTTCTTTATTCATCTCACTTCGAAGTAGATATAAAAGAAAACGTGAGATTTTTGTCCAACTCTATCAAACCCCAATGGCAAGACACAGTCGCTTCTCTTTCGCATGTGGGTGCTCTTTGCTTTTGGTTTTGATTTTGTGCCATGAAGTTTTTCATGTTGAAGCAAGGCCTTTGAGGGAAGATTCAAAGACTCATCATCATCACCATCATCAGGAGACGGGTGTGAGCGTTGGAAGAAGTTTGGGAGGTGGTGAAGGAAGAAGTAAGAAGAGGACGAGTAAGCTTGAGCAAGTTGCAGATTTTCGATCAACCGAGCCCGGTCACAGCCCTGGTGTTGGTCACTCAATCAACAATTGAAGCTTCTTTACTCTCTCTCTCTCTCTCTCTCTCTCATTGAATTAATTTGCGCTTCAAGGAGTTGGTTCTACCGCGTAACTCTTCTTCTTTGGATATAAAAGCTCTCTCTCTCTCTCTCTCTCTCTCTCTCTCTCTCTCTCTCTCTCTCTCATTGAATTACTTTGCGCTTCAAGGAGTTGGTTCTACCGCGTAACTCTTCTTCTTTGTATATAAAAGCTCTCTCTCTCTCTCTCTCTCTCTCTCTCTCTCTCTCTCTCTCTCTCTCTCTCTCTCTCTCATTGAATTACTTTGCGCTTCAAGGAGTTGGTTCTACCGCGTAACTCTTCTTCTTTGTATATAAAAGCTCTCTCTCTCTCTCTCTCTCTTTCTCTCTCTCTCTCATTGAATTACTTTGCGCTTCAAGGAGTTGGTTCTACCGCGTAACTCTTCTTCTTTGTATATAAAAGCTCTCTCTCTCTCTCTCTCTCTCTCTCTCTCTCTCTCTCTCTCTCATTGAATTACTTTGCGCTTCAAGGAGTTGGTTCTACCGCGTAACTCTTCTTCTTTGTATATAAAAGCTCTCTCTCTCTCTCTCTCTCTCTCTCTCTCTCTCTCTCTCTCTCATTGAATTACTTTGCGCTTCAAGGATTTGGTTCTACCGCGTAACTCTTCTTCTTTGTATATAAAAGCTCTCTCTCTCTCTCTCTCTCTCTCTCTCTCTCTCTCTCTCTCTCTCATTGAATTACTTTGCGCTTCAAGGAGTTGGTTCTACCGCGTAACTCTTCTTCTTTGTATATAAAAGCTCTCTCTCTCTCTCTCTCTCTCTCTCTCTCTCTCTCTCTCTCTCTCTCTCTCTCTCTCTCTCTCTCTCTCTCTCATTGAATTACTTTGCGCTTCAAGGATTTGGTTCTACCGCGTAACTCTTCTTCTTTGTATATAAAAGCTCTCTCTCTCTCTCTCTCTCTCTCCATAATTTCTGGATGTTCGCCAATAGATGTACATTGCATGGAATGACGAGGATGATCATTTGCTCCATTGCAAACTTTTTGTTTTGATGCACATAAATAAGGATACATCAATGTAATCAATTAGTCCCAGAACTCTTGCATGAATTAGAAAAATTCAAATCTTCGATGAATGGCCAAAACTTGGGATAATCTTCAATCCACTGTCAAAGTTTGGCAAGATCAGGATATCTCGCAGCAGTTACATACACGATCCAAATTCGATTAGGAAACAAAAAAGTCGAAGATCCTTTAGAATTCATGGGAACTTGTACCTAAGAATAGTTTGATTTTAGGAGGATTTAAAATTTTTATATATCTGAAAAACTGTGGTAATGACAAAAGAAAAAAAGAAGAATAAGAAGACACTAATTACGTTATGCAATAAAGAAGAAGCTAAAAGCATAAATGCATTAACTCATTTCAGAGTTTAGAATGATTCCAATATCAATTATGAGTGTAAGTAATATATAGTTACAAAGCATAAGAGTCAATTGTATAGCTTCATTAATGTAACAATAACAAGAAGAATTGGATCGGGTTGAAAAATATTTTTGCTTTCATATCGTTCAATTTTCTTTAGAATATAATTTTTGAAATAAGAACTTAAGATTTTTCATTTGAAATGTTTTGATATCCAATGCTCTAAGTCTTCTACAGTCGAAACTTCGAACCCCCAAAGCGGGGCTTGAAGATATTTGAGCCTTGGCATAAGCCAAATTGTGAGTTGAGCGCTTGATTAATATGGATTGAACTTATTTGGACCTTATCATAGGGAAAATTATGGCCATAGGACAAAGACTGAGCAATAAGAGAACTGAATTTTTGAAAATTTTGAATCTTCGTTTTGAATATTGTCTCGAATTTTGATGTTTGTTTTCAAATTATGCTGATAGATCACATCATTTGTGAATCTTATCAGTTACTAGTTATCATATTCTTTGCGACAATTGCATGTTTACCATAATTTTCCATTTGCGAGAGGTGGGTGACCGGATTTGAGAGAGTGGGGAAGGAAGGTTTTGTCTTTTTATTTTATTTAAGGAATGATGTCGCATTTAAACCTTTATTTTTGTCCAAAACTCAAAATTTCACTCTATCTTTTTTATGTTTTTAAGCATCCTTCAAATTTTTAGGAAATGTTACCATTCATTTTCTCGTTATTTTTTTCAGAGATGACTAGGTGACAATTTTTAATATACTAGAAAAATAACAGTCTATTTTGAACAACATAAAATCAAATAATAAATAATTATAAATTATTATGAAATCACTCATTCAACAAGCTGTTATTATCACAATAGTCCAAAAACTATTATGCTAACAAAGCCCTACTTTTTATTTACTTGCCAGTCATTTTTTGTTGGCATGTTTATACAAAATTCTAGCATGGATGCCATATTACACATGTCATGCTATGATTTACTCAATCTTATTAAATAACGCCAAATAGGTGCCACATCAAACAACATAAACGAAAACAAAATTGGAAAAGAGAGATGGGGTCCATTGCGGCTAGGGGTGTGCAAAAGAACCAAGATCCGCCCGGACCGCCCGAAACCGAGCTGGAACTGCACAAAACCGGTGGTTCTTGAGGGAACCGGTCCGGTTCTTGGTTCCAATTTATGGGAACCAATGGATACCGGTCTAGTTCCCGGTTCCATAGGCGGATCCGTCCATCTGCCCACCCGGACCGGACCGATTATATTAGAATAATATATTAATTTTTAATATTAAAAAATTGAAATTACTAATTAATAAACTCAAATCAAATAACTAAAAAAATTAAGTCAAGATCGCGAAAAAGCGGGGCTAGGTAATCTCCATTCAAACCAAATGGAGAGATCCATAAGCTAAAAAGTCCAAAGCGCACCTTGAGTCCTTGACAAAACACCAAGTAGTGAGTGGGCAAAAAGCAAGCATGCGAAGAAGCGGGGCTGCAGGAGGAGGAGGAGAAGAAGAATAGGTCGGGCGAAGAACCAGCAATTTCGGTCGAAAATCAAAATTGTTTTGCGTCAAGATCGGTTCCATGGATCCACTCGAAACCGGACCGAACCGGCGGTCCGGTCCCCGGGTGGATCCATGCAACTAATGGATGGATCCCAGTTCCAATTTTTCGGAACCCGTCCTTAGCGGGCAATTCCCGATTCTAGGTCAAGAACCGCCCGCCCGGACCATGCACACCCCTAATTGCGGCTATCATAGCTACTTGAGCTTGTGGCTTGCAATAGCCGTGGGTGTGAGATTTTTGAAGTCGTGAAGCTCACAATGGTGTGTCCACTAGATCTTTTTCAAGCAATGAAGCACTAGGCCACCATGAATGCTTGGGCTTCAAGTTTGTGGCAGCCATGGCCACTTCAGTTTCGAATCACAAAGTTCGAGACCATGGCTGCTCAATTTGAGTTCTCAATCAAGGTTGTTCAATTGATGATCGTAAATGAATACGGGTCATAAATTTTGTATTTATGTGGGTTTTCTTCAAATTTATCATTTTCTTGTTTCTATTATATTCACATTTAAGGAATCTCATCATGGATATAATCCAATAGGTGAGATTTTTCTTCCAGGAAATTTAACCGAATTCCTAGGGAAATTTAAAGGCAGAAAAGGCATCATCTCTTTTTGAGAGGGACGGTGTTGTTAAGTAATCATTTGTCTTTGGATACTTGTTTTGATTAGCTTTATTAGCTTTTAGAGCAAATGGTTATGTTCGAGTTTGAGAATCAGAATCGGGTAGTGGCAAATCTCCCTTGTATGTACGAGAGATAACTTTGGCGTGCCTCCATTTGCCTTGTGTGTACCCTATCCATGTCAAATTATTGAACATGATTCATCCGGTAGGTTTTACGAGTTCATCTACTCTAACATGTGACTTCGTCTAAATAATGGACTCCAATTATAGGAGAAAATCACCAACTGGGTTAAGAACAGAACTACTAAAACTTTCGTATGAAGCTCATTTGAGTGCCAATAAATTTTTTTTTTTTTTTTTTTTTTGCTCACTTAAGTACCACAAATTTGAAAAATTGATCATTTAAGTGCTAATTCCGATTTGCCTCATCGGAAAATCCGATGTGGTGACACTAATCGTTCGATGTGACTTCACTGTGTTAACGTAGACAATTTTTTAATATTTTTTAAATTTTATTTTTATTATTTTTTTGCTTTTTTTCTTTAGGGCTAGTGAGGCGACTATGAAATCCTCCCCCTCAACCACTGGGACATCGCGAGGGCCCTCATAAGCTCTAGGTGGTCACATGTAACATTGTCCAAAGTTGGCAAGGACCCCACCACCTCGCTTGCCATCGACAAGGTCATAATGCCCTTGCCTAGGGCCTTTGCGGACAAATATGGGCAAGGGCCGCCTCGCCCTTGATACAAAGACCCTAGGCGAGGACATTGCAGCCTTGCTGACCACTGGATGACGTCACCTAGAGTTAGGGAGGGCCCTCGTGGCCTCACCAAGGGCTGCCTAGAGCTAGTGAGGGCCCTCACGACCAACAAGACCCTAACAGCCTTGCCCAAGGCTGTCGCAACCGAGGGCCAAGTGGCCCTCGCCCTCGCTCGATTAGGCGAGGGTTTCATAGCCGGTGATGGTCACCAATGACACTCACCGGCCCTAAAAATAATAAAAAAATAAAATCATAAAAATAATAATATTAAATTAAAAAAAAATCCACATAGGATGCTCTATTGTAATTGGCACTCAAATGACTAATTTTACTCCAATGTAGCACTTAAGTGAGTGACTTATGAAAGTTTTGGCACTCCTACTATTCTTACCCCTTACCAACTATATCGTTATCTATTTATCTAAAAGTCAAAGTAAACCAGTAGAAGATAGAAGTACATTCCGATATCTAGATACTCTAATGCACCGGACGAGTGAATTTCTCAATTACAACCAAGAAAAACCAACCAAATACAGCATTTCCTTTCCCGAGTGCCAACGCTAGGTCGACTTCAGCAAGAGGTCATGCGCACTTAATTTTATAATCCAAGTGAGGAAAGGTTCTTCCCAGAGAAATTTTTTTTTTGTTTAATTCATATACAGTGGTAGTGCTCATTAGTATATTTGTACGATAACATACTCATAAAAGAAAAGAACACTCAAGAGTCAATTTTTAAGTTTCATTAAAGAAATCTCATGTGCTTTCTAATAACAAAAATACAAAAGAAAAAAGACACAAACGGTTCTTGAATTTTGGCCCAACCTACAGTGTTATCCCTAAACTTTTAATTTATCCAAAGTAATTAATGAATCTTAATCCAATTTATAATATTGTTCTTGAACTTTTGATGAATGTTTAATTTAGTCTTTGACTATCAATGGAAGGATATATAGTTTATGGACTAAATTAAATATTTACCAAATATTCAAGAACTATATTGGACAAATCAAAAGTTCAGGTGATGATATTGCATATTGAGTTAAGGTTCAAGGATCATAGTTGACAAATTAAAATATCATGAATGACATTGTGCATTTTACCAAAATTTATGGATCATTTGTTAGTTATTCGAAATACAAATAATAACCACTACTAAAGACCAAAATTGAAAAACTAAATCGTCTGGGTTTTCTACGAAGCCCTTATCAATTTATAATGAACAATGCATGACTATTCATAATTGGTATGTCGTTGCAACACAAGTTAGACCTATACTAATTTAGTACAGACACCCCTCATGACTCGCTCTCAAGCTACATCATGCATACTATATTGGGGAACATACGGTAATGGGATTGTGCAATTTTGTTAATAAGCAAATCGGCATCAGCAAGTTAATCAATAAGTAATCAGCTTATCCACAAAGAAATTATCCAATATGTTCTAAATCTACTATATGTATGCCAATTCAGTTTTAAACATTTCAATATTGTCAATTTAGTCATAAACTTTTGTGCAAAAGTCCTATTTCTCTCTTAATCATTTGGGTACCATATAAAAATAGAATTAATATCACGAAAACCTCAAACTAATACTCTATGACAAATTTATATCAAACTAATTTTTGGGTCATGAAAAACCCTAAATTACTATACTTGTCACAAATTTACCTGAATTAATTTTTAGGTCACCCAAAACCCTATACTGATACACTTGTGATATATTTACCATTCATTAGGTTTCATCAAATTTTTACCTAAAATTGCTGGGCTAGAGACACACGACAATGACATGGCAAATCCACGTGAAAATCCATAATATTTTGAGGTAAAGTTATCACATTTATACTAATATTAGATTTTTATGATCAAAAAAATAGTTTAGGGTAAATATGTCACAAGTATACCAGTTTTGGATTTTTGTGATCTAAAATTTCGTTTGGAATAAATTTCTCATAGATTATTAATTTGAGATTTTTTGTCGAATTAAATCATAACAATAAAAGATAAAAAGAGAAATATCAACAATTTTTATGCATCCATTAGACAATGTATTACAGGTACGACACTATATCACCCAATATACAAACTATACCTAATATTCACCAATATATATAACCACCGGTGACAACTTGAGAATTATTCAACACCTAGAATCTCGAAGCTGTGACCATCGGTTCACGATCTAAAATTAGAAAGAATCCTCTAAAATTGCTTTTGTGGGCCAATTGGTCCCACGTGCACTCATTGTAGTGGCAAACAAGTAGGTTTAAACTCAAGGCAAGTAGCTACTTCAGTCACTTTCGGGGATATGATTGTTAATCGTAAGGGACAAAGATTCGTCTCTTTCCTTAATTAATCTCGAAAGGTCAGCCAAACCTTTTTGGTAGGCCTCATCCAGAGCATCATTTCCATTCTGAGACAAACCCTCGTGGCTGAAAAAGGCTAGTTGAAGCGTGCGCGGTGAATATAAACCTTGATATTGATATATATAAACCTTGATCCTGCATCACTAATGTATATGTCTCCTGTGAATAATATGTTGACGGTTTGTGATTTAATTTAATCTGGGCCTTTTGTATATTTCCACTAGACTTCAAGATTGAATGAACGCTTTTCAAGATTCATGCCTTGGGACAATGCGGAGCCATCTTTACATCTTACTTAAAAAAACAGTGCCTTATTCCTCCTCCTTGGAATATGAAGGTATCGAAGAGGTATCAACCATCAAGTAGCTCGATCTTTGGAGGTGTCAAAGGATGAAGAGAGATTATAATAATCAACAATTGAAATCGAATCTAGACCTTATTCTATTGTCATTAGCGGTCCAATAAACTCTTTTTGAAGTATATATCAGCTTATTCCAAGTACTATAATTTCGTTCCCGTATTTGTTATGGATTTTTATTTTTTACAACCTTGTGCGTTATGCCATTCATCCACTCATACTTCTAAAGAACTTTATAAGAGATGTTTCGCCTTGTTATTTACTCCTCGTCGGAATTATGAAAAGTCCGGATACTAGAAAACCTTCCTCTTTAGGTCCACACCTCAATTCGAAGAACTAAAACATAGAAGTTCCAGCCCAGGTTTCCTCTTCCGAATAAAAAATTTCCCAAGTGGAGATTCTGACAACTGACCACACATGAATGGGGGAAAAAAAAAAAACCGCAATGATGTGATCATCCCAATGACATCACGTGATGCAAAATGATTTATAAATTTTGAGTTATCAGATAATCGTTTATCCTCGTTAGGGTCGGTCCCTCTTTCCGCCCTATTAATTACTTAGAAGGAAGTCAGTATTATTTATCAAAAATATCTAAGAGCAATGAGGCTTACTGGCTCATCACTAAGCTGAGGAATCTTCCCGAGTGGCTAGTTCAGCAGATGCCACGGACAGACAATGAAAACTCGGATTATTGTCTGGAATTGGAATACTGCTGATGTGGAGCCAAAGATGGATTTCAATACGCCAGTGGAGGATCTGTGGGACATCAAAGATCGACTTTCACTTGGTGTATTCTCTCGGAAATGATAATAATTTGGACGATCATTGCGATTTCGTTCGTCAATAGTTTAAGTTCCTACCAACACTAGGGCTTGTTTTCCCGCCTACTTGCCTCTCTAGAAGGTCTTTAGGACCAAAGGGTAAGTCAATAGCATCCACTAAAGAAAGATTACATCAGCCGCCATTAATCCTTTGCGCACCAGCGCTCCCCTTGTATTTTCCTATGTAGTTTGTTGCCTCACTCTAAGATGCGAATTTCTACACTGATCTTAGCATGTCCGATTCCGCCCTTTGCATGATTGGTTGACAAGAACAAAGGTGCACTTTTATAAGGCTCCATTCATTTAACAAAAAACAACTTTTAAAACGTTTCATGGATTTTTCGGCATTCGGTTCACAGAAAATAAGGAAAATTCCAAATAAGGACTTAAAGTGCTCTCGTTTTCTCAAAGAAGAGCCCGAAGTGAATCTTATTTCAAATAAAGACCCGAAGTGACCATATCGTCTCAATTAAGAGCCTAAAGTAGAACTTATTTCAAATGAAGGCATGAAGTAACTATATCAGTTTCAAAAAAGTGCATAACTTCTCTCATAGGTCGCCATAGGTCAGCAATGCTTTGATGACCTTGGGTGAGGTTTCAGCCCCGCCAAACTCGCTAGAGGTTGCCAAGGCTTTGGTGACCTTAGGTGAGGCTCAAGCAAGATTGCAAGAACCTCACCCAGCTCACTAGGCTCAGACAAGCTTGGCCTCATTGGATCAAGCCAGGCTTGAGCTCACCTATGGCCAACTGAGGAAGAAAAAGAATAAAAAGAAAGTAAAGAAAATGAGAAAAATAAAATAATAATTAAAAATTGATTTTTTTAAAAAATATAAATTGAATGAAGTACATGTAGGAAAAGATTTTCCTTATTGAATAATGCAAAAATATTTTTAAATTCACTTTCAAGTTTTAGCCGAACACTCTAAAATAATCAATTTCCTAGAAGATAGCTTCTTGAAAAACGTTTTCTAGAAACACTGCATTTTTTTGCAAAATAAGTGGACCCTGAAAGGAAAAATAAAATCATTTCTCTATCAGTCAATATCGAGTATTATTAGCAGCGAATAAATTCACTAGCTTTCTAACAGAGATCAATTTTCCATATTAGGTAGGTTTGTTATTCCATGATGATGTCGCATCGGGTATGCTTCTATTCATCCATGAAAATTACATCTTGTTAAGCCACATGCTCTATACAGGATAGAACACTGTGGCATCTTCCGATGTAACTCTACAACACAACTTCACTTGGTCTTTGGGACATTTGATCTTCGGCATCTATGGTTTGCTTGTTGCAACCTCCCTTTCGAGCGCCCACAGACGTAAGCACGTGCGAAGGCTAATAGCTTGTTAAGTGTTAGGCTTAGCCTGGGCTCTCCCAAGCCTACCAATTTACGACTTATGGTTCGAGTTTTTAACATGTAAGTTAATTTTAAATATGAGTCGCCGCTAATCGATTATGGTGAGTTGATTAGAAACCCAAGCGAAATATCGAGAGAAATAGTTCACTCCCGCACAACCAGAAAAACTAGGATCGGGACTTGATCACACTAATTAATCATTAATAATCTTCCAGTACCTAATCTTATTTAAACCATAAGGCTTTTTGGATTTTCAAGGATTTTCCATGCATTTGTGGAAAATAAAACAATCTTTTAGGCATTTTTTATTTTTTTAAGAATATAAAATATTTTTGGGTTTTTTCTGAATTTTTTGAAAAATAAAACTATTTTTTTTTCTGATTTTTGATTTTTTATTATTAAAATATGTTTGATATTAAAATAATAATAATAATACATATTATATCATTTCATAAAAACGGATCCAGGTTGGGCTACCAAGCCCAATCGAGCACGGCCCGACCCGGACTGACCAGGGCCCGCCAAATTGGGCCCTTGTCTCTAGTTTGAGGGACAAGGCTCTAAAGACAAGCCCACTTCCAATTTAATCTCCTACACCAATCTCAAATGAAAGAAAGGCCAGGCCCATAACTTTGCAAGTCCACGTGTGTCTAATCCAAATCAGTCAGCCCAGACAAACAAAATCCTACCCGAATACGACCCGTGCCCGACCTGATTCACAGCCTCCTCTACTCCTCTCCACCGCGAGCCCTAACGGAGCCGGCCGTGGCGAGCAACGCCCGTCACCGTGGCCGCGCTCAGTGAGTAAGTTGCAGCTTGCACCAAGGGACCGGCAGACTCGATGGCGAGGTAGAAGCAACAGCAGGGACGGCGGCAAATCGATGAAGCGGCAAGCAGCAGTGTCCGACGGTGAAGAGCGGCAGCTTGGCTCGAACCGCAAGGGAAACACCAAGCTCGAGTGCAATGACGTGCGAGCAGCAAACCGTCGGGAACAGCGACGACGCAACTCGATTTGGGTGCAGCAGGCGACGCCACTATAGCGACAGGCGGCGTTGACGGCTGTGACGAGGCGGAGGTTTCGTGCGACGGCGGCTTGGCCGAGAGAGGACTCTCTCCCTCTCGGATCACGCTCCCTCTCTCTCTCTCTCTCTCTCTCTCTCTCTCTCTCTCTCTCTCAGCCCTAGTTTCTCTCTCCAGAACCTTGCTCTCTCTCCCTCACCGCCCCAGATCTCCCTCAAATCCAAAACCCTCTTACTCAGATCTCCATTTTTCCAAAACCTCCCCTCTCGGATCTCTCTCCCTAATATCTCTCAGAAAAAGTCCTTTGAACTCGCTACTTCTGTGCGTCTCCTTTGGCCTCTGCCCGACGCCCTATTTATAGGGTGAGGGGGGTCGGTTGACGGATGATCCGACTGCCGGTTCTTGGAGTGCCGACCAGCCTCCCCCTTGGCTGAACTGGCGTTACATCTCAACATTGAAGGTATGTTCCATCTGTTGTCGGCCTACTATCCCCTCTCTCCGTCGTAGATCGTCCTCCGCGCGTCGACAACCTCTACGCACGGGTTGTAGAGAAGGGAAGGAAGGACGAAGGAGAAGAAGGTGGAGGGGCCAGGCCCAGCAAAATAAATGGTGAAATGGACTCGAGCCCGCCAATGGGAAAGAAAAGAGGAAGAAGGGGGGCTGGGCGTGAAGGCCCAGCCCACATGGGGTTCTATTATTTTATTATTTTATTTAAAAAAATTATCCGAAAATAGGGTAAGAAAAATAGCAAACAAAACTTAGTAGATGCAAATAATATTAATACCTACGTGATGCGAAACTTCTTTTTGTTAGGGCAAATTGGTCCCTAAGTTTCTATGCAGTTTTTATTCTAAATATTTTGTCAAAATTTAGGTGTTAACATTGCAATAAAAAATTTTCACAACAAGTCACCCTTCCCTTTGAATTGCTCTCTTAGCTTTTCCTTTTTTATGTACTGATCGATGGACAACCTCGCATGTGGCGCCATTCATCCACTTAATACTTTTAAAATACTTAAGAAGGAATGTTTGACCTTTTTGTTTACTGAAAAGCCCTGCTACCAAAAAACCTTCCTCTTTTGGTCGACAGCTTAATTTCAAGAACTAAAATATAGCAGTTTCACCCACGAAGATTTCGTCTCCCAATAAAAAATAAAAAAAAAATTAATTAGAGATTCTGATAACCACCCACAAAAGGTGAAAAAATAAAAACCCATAAGTGATGCGATCATTCCAATGATGTCAAAAGGATTTATAAATTTTTGAACTATTAAATAATTAATTATTCTCGTTAGTGCCGGTTGTCTTTTTGCACCTTATTAATTAATAAAAAGGTAGTCGGTATTTTTTATTAAGAATATCTAAGAGCAATGAGACTTTACTTGCTCAGCACTAAGCTGCGGAATCTTGTCGAGTGGCTAGTTCAGCAGATGCCGCGGACAGGGAGAGAACTCGGATCGTCGTCTGGAATTGGAATACTGCCGATGTGGAACCAAAGATGGATTTCAATGCACCAGTCGAAGATCTGATGGGACATCAAAGATCGACTTTCACTTGGCGTATTCCCCCGGAAATGAGGACAATCATTGCGATTTTGGTCCATAATTTAAGTTCCGACCTACATTGGGGCTTGTTTTCCCTTCTACTTCCCTCTATAGAAGGTCTTTGGGACCAAGGAGTAAGGGCGTGTTTGTTTATGTTTTTTTTTTTTTTCTGTTTATGAACAGATTTTCTATTTTTTTGTTCCCGGAAAGAAAAAAAAGAACAGAAACAAAAAAACAAAAAAAAAGCTATTTTTTGTTTTTGGAACAACTTTTAAGAACAAATTTTCTCTCTCCACTCTTTTCTTCTTTTTCTTCTTCCTCTTCTTTTCTTCTTCTTTTTTCTTTTGCCGATCGCCGGCCTCGGCCATGATCGGCGACCGGCTGTCGAGGGCCGTGACCTCGCCGAAGCGTCGCCGGCCCCCGGCAAGGCCGAGCGTCGCCGGCCCCTGGTGAGGCTTGGCCTCGCCTTGGCTGGGCGAGCTCGGGCTCGCCCAGATCCAGTGAGGCCGAGCTTGCCTAGCTAAGGCGAGGCCGAGCCTCGCCCAACCACGGCGAGGCTCGGCCTCGCCGGGGTCAACGAGCCTCACCGTGGCTAGGCGAGGCCGCCGGCCAAAAGAACAAAAAAAGAAAAAATAAAATAAAATAATTAAAAAATTAAAAGAAACAAAAAAAAACACAAATTTACCAAACGTGTTTCTACTCTTTTTTTATTTCCGGAACAAGTTTACCAAACGCGTTTTTTTATTTAAAAACTGTTCCCCGGAACAAAAACACTTTTTTCTATTTCTGTTCCCTGGAACAATTTTTAAACAGAAACGCAAACAAACGCACCCTAAGTCAATAGCATCCACTAAAAAAAGATTACATTAGCGGCCATTAATCCTTTGTACACTAGCATTCCCCATGTATTTTCCTAAGCAATTTTGCATAATTCAAGTGAGTTTGTTTCACGAAAAACCCAATAATTACGATTAATTTTTCATTTATTCGGTGATACATGATCATAAGTGTTGTCCGTTGTTGTGATCTCATTAGAAAATGATTTTAATATCATGACTTTATCTCGAGACAAAAAAAATCAAATTTTTTATAATTTTTATTTTTATTTTAAAAATAAAATTATATTTTTCTTTTCTTTTCTTTCTTTTTCTTTTTTCCCCTTCCTTCACCGCAACTAGCCGACGGCGGCCTCAAGTGAGCTCCACCTTGCCGGGATCAAGTTAGCCTCGATTGAGCCCGAGCTCGCCCGGATCTAGTGAGCCCTAAGCTTGCCGGCCTCGGCCGAGCCATGAGCTCGCCGGGATCAACCAAGCTGCGAGCTCGCTTGGATCTTAAATGCCTTGAGCTTGGCGGCTTCGACCAGATCAAGCTCCCCTAAATCAGCCAAGCCTTGAGCTTGTCAGCCCACGTCATGGCCAATCGTCGAGGTGCTGGCCGTTGCCAAGGCATGTGGCCAGTGGAAAAAGAATGAGAAAGGAAAGACAGGAAAAAAAAAGAAAAAGAAAAAGTTGGAAATTTTTCTTAAAAAATAAAAAATGCTATTTTTTTTAAATTATAAGAATAAACATTTCATTAATCAAAGACCCTAAAGCTAGGAAAACATCTTGGAAAATGTTTTTTAGTTCTTTCAATTGGGAAATCATTTTCCTGAATTTAAATTTTAGTAGGAAAACCTTTTTCGTTGACCAGGAAAATATTTTCCATCAACTAATTTTTCCTAAATAAATCAAACGATAAAAATGAGGAAAATATTTTCTACGAAACAAACGGATTCTAACATGCAAATTTCTACACTGATCTTAGTATATGCGGTGCTGCCCTTTGCATGATCAGGTGACAAGAACAAAGTTGCAATTTCTAAAAGGAAAAAATGAAATCCTTTTTTTCTATCCCTCAATATTGAGTACCATTAGCAGCGAGTAAATTCACTAGCTTCCTACGGAGAGCAATTTTTCAGATAGGTAGGTTTGTTATTCCACAATGATGTCACATCCACGAAAATTACGCCCGGTCAAGCGATATGCTCTTTGCAGGACATACACCGCGACATCTTCCGATGTAACTCTACAACACAACTTCACTCGGTCTTTAGGACATTTGATCTCCGACATTTATTATTAGCCATCAAAAATTTTCACAACAAGCCACTCTTCCCTTTGAGTCGCTCTCTGGCCTTTCCTTTCTCCATTTTCTTTTTTAACGTACAGATCAATGAACAATAATCAATGAGGACCGCTTCAACTAGTAGAATTTGTATGTTACATATACACACCAGTGACATGAATGCGTGGCCACCACAATAATGGCTCAACATATACAATGCACAAAATGAGGGGAAAAACTTGAAGCATACAGCAAGCTCCTACAAAAGAATACCGAGACAGTACATACCTAAAGGCCACAAGCTCTATTTAGACTCTCCAACAAGCAGCTTCAACATCCTACAGAAGCATTCTATCCAGCAGCGCCTTGAATCACAGAGCAAGCAACTTGAAGCCTAGAGGATCGAGAACTCAAAACTGTCACATGTGTATATATAAGAGCATGTTTGTATTGGGATTTTGTTTCGAAAAACATGAACGTGCATGGATAAAATTGAATAAAAAAGATTAGCAGTGGAAGTGAAAACACCCATACACATATCTCCAAAACATTGTTCGTGCATTTTAATAAGAAGCACTTAGAAATGAAAATGATGCTAATTACATTACCCTTATACCGTGCTCAAAAAGTTAGATTATGATGCTCTTCATATCCAGACCATAAACGTCTTATGCCCTCGTACCGTAGGTTCTGGCGTTCTACAAATTTAGACCACATTTCGGTTCGGATGTTCTTTAGTTGCAACCCCACAAATATTGGATCTCTAGTTCAAACACACCACCAATCTTGCATCAAACGATAGAAAGAAATTCTAGACAAAGTTTACCACTATAATTGTGCTATGTATGACTAATTTGATTGATCTCTATTATCACTCAATCATCTCATGATCCTCTCTCTATCACCTCTTATAACCAGTCTCAGATGGCTCATTATCACCGAAATAGTTGGTCGTAAAATTTGAACTCGCTTCAGAGTCTGAATCTAGACGTCGGTTCGGAAACCGTTGCAAAGTAATAATTGGGGCACAAATTCTTTAACCTTTACAGAACATTATTATAGATATTAATTTTGTAACCATTACAAAAATTTATTCTAGGTATTTAACTTTGTAATGTTACAAAACTTTAATGCGACCATTAAGTTTGAAATCATTTTGGAACATTAGTTTGGTCAAACATTAAATTGCCATTTGATTTTGAAACCATTTTAGATCATTAGTGTGGCCATTCAATCTGAAACCTTATCAATTTGGCCGTTAAGTCTGAAACCATTTCAAATCTATAATTTGGCTTTGGATTCTAAACTCACTTTAGATCATTAATTTGGCCATTGATTCTAAGCCCGTAATTTTGCCGTTGGTTTCAAAACTATTTTAAAAATTCAATCTTCAAACCGAATCAATCTTATTAGCACAATTGCAAACACATTTGCAATATTGTTGCTCCCGTTAAAATGTCGTTTCATTTATTTATGGTATGTGACATCCCTAAATTCATCACTAAGATGGTAGTAGGACTAATACTCACATATTAACACAACCAAGAGAATCGATTATCCCGGTCAATCTCCAATTAATACAAACCATGAGTCACATCTAGCAATATATCATGATTACTTAGACCGTGTGAATATGTCAAGAACATAATGAATTTGTCAGCTTTGGCAACCATGTAATTTAATCCTTTTGTCTCTTTATGTCCTAATGAACAATTGGAATTGTTTGTCAAGCCACCATTTCGATCATATACCAAAATCTAATTTACATATATTTCTACAAAACATGAACCATTTATTCTTAGTTACAACCTCAGTTGAGGATTTCAATACAATGTCACAATTGGATTGTATAGGACATCAATCTTCTATGTTATACATATAACAAGAAGTAGATTCCATATTGCGCATGCTTATATCTTCATATGTAAACAAACTATATCAATAAAGTATATAAATGGTTCGACTAAGCATCAATATGCGCACTTTGAATCATAGCCATCCTACATACGAATCAACATCGTATATTGGGTCTAAGGATTTTACACAAGATCAAAGCACAAATGATTAGTCATTAAACCTGCTAAAAGTTTTCATATTGCAAATCGTTCTATGCATGTTATGTTCAGTGAACTTATTCAAAATCAGCACCTATGTTCTAACTTGGGTATTGCAATGCCCAATGACTTGTGACTCATCGTCTCCTAAGGTATCAAATACTCAAAGGTAAAGCTTGAGAATACACCGGTCTCAACAAAATCATCAATATCCTCTTAATAATTCATTGACCGGAAATTGTTTAAAGACTCAGTTTAACTGTAAACTTGTCACACATATTCTTAACACCTTAAGAATAAATTCAATTGCAACTGATCTTATGAACTCATTTATATAAATTGCCACTAAATAATTAATGCAACTTAAAGCTCTAATATGTAATTATTACATGATTACTTGAGGACATATAGCTAACAGTTTAAGACTCAAATCATCCATTTATCGAACTTAGCAAAATGGTGACGGCACAGGACCAGGACCTGCAAGAGCATCCGATGTTTCGATGCTTCCCATACCACATATGATGCATCCGGGGTTGATAAAGCTGAGAACTCCGTTCCACGGATATCATAGACATCGAACCCAATACTTGACAGACGACTGAGAGTGGCAGCACAGAACTGAGAGGGATCTTCCAAAGGATCGATAGATTTGTTGAACAAACCCTTCTGACCATACGTCAATTAGGCTCCTTAGCTCGTCCTGTTGCTTGAGGTGTTTTTGACAAGAGGAGATCGAGCATCTGCTTGGCATAAGCGAAGTTTTGAACATCCATGATTTGTTTGATGGCGGTTCAAATGCAATTTATTTGGTGCTTTGCAAGTAGTGGTAAAGAACCCAAATGTCGGGATAGTCTGGCCATCTGATCTTTAGCACTAATTGCACTGGCACCTTGGACTTTTTGCAGGCGTCCAATTTCCTGTGGTATCAAAGTCAATAGAGGTAGATGTAGTCTGAAGAAACTCAAATAATGGGGAAAACAATTAAGAGGACTCCTTATTGATTATGACTTCTTTATATTAAAACAAATCTCGTATCACAGTGGTGGCAACGACACTGTTACAGACAAAGACACTGTTACAGACAAATGGGTATTCACTAATAAGAAAGAACATCGTGCAATTTTATAAAGTAATCACATTTCCGTGCACCGCTTGCAGAATGGCATAGTGAAATTTTACTCTGGCTGTATAATGTGCACGGACGAGGTTCCATGAGTTGGTCTTTCTGTAGTCAAATTCTCTAAATTCAGGACATGGCTACTCAACTAAAATGAATGCCCGTATCCTTAAAAGTGGCGGTCATACAACGAAAACCGGATAATATTAGACCGTGTCTCCACAATATATTCCTTTGTAAAATGTGCTGAAGGTGATCAGAGCTGCAGTGTTGATATAAAAAATGTAATGATGCAAGTTTGGGCATCGTAATATGGCCAAATCATGGATTTCTAGAGGAAATCAGAGTTCACCTATAAGAAAATGACATTCGCATGTTCAATAATACTGACAAAATGAACAGAAAGAGCTTTTTCAGATTTGAACTGACTTGACTTCAAAATCAAAACTGAGCATTTCCTTAATTTACTGTAACTGATATAAAAATTACCCACACACCTGTAGAAGAGTAACTGCAATTTTGTACTGAGCACAGACAATGGCTTGAATATCAGCCCCACGTTACTAATCCTTCGCAAGTGCCAGGAAGGCTTCATCAAAACAAAATAATGCATCAGCTAGCTGATTCTGCTCATGTTGGGCAAGACCAGTTTTAAAACATACTTGTGCGACAGCCCCCGGTGGAACCTGTAAATACCAACAAGATAAAATTAACATGCATCCCATATGAGGAATCCAACAATCAGTTGTTGGGGCAGAGGGGGAGTTCAATGTGGCCACCAGCCAACTAATGCATAACGCATGTACGATAATCTAAGCCTATATCAAGCAAAGCTTTGACAACGTTAAGATTGCAACATCATTGAAAAATGAACAATGGAACAGGGTACAGCCCCACTTTGTTGTTCGTAACAAGGGAGAGATAGAATGGAGTTCTTCTCAAAATAAAATAAAAAATAAAAAAGAAATACTCAATAAGTAAAAGTGTTAAACTATTTTACTTCATATAATATAGTTCATATAACATACTCGATAAATCAAGGTATTAAAGTATTTTACTTCATATAATATAGTTCATATAACATACTCAATAAATCAGTTAAAGTATGTTACTTCATAAAACATAGTTCCAGAATCTAGCTCTTTGTTTCAAGCAACAGCAGCAGTATCATCAAACCATAAGCATTTGTGCAGTCTAACACGACTTTCATACTATAGCAAAGGGAGAGAAGCAAAGACTAGCCCGTTACACTAGTCTAGGACTTAGAAGCACTACAACTAGACTATTCATGGGACCCAAATAGGTGGAAATGCTTCTCAATACTCACAGAGAAGAAATCTATAAGGCAATTGCACAGTTCAATATACACCTATGTAGATAATTTATTGTTCATCTGTCTGGACCGCGTGGATGCTGGCAGAGAAGCAGGATTGACAGGTATCTGTGGAAGCTGACCCCACGAATGCTAAGATCAAGAGGTTGGGTTGAGATGGGAACTTGAACCTGGGGCTACGGTACTACTACAGTGTGAGCAGCAGATTGTGGTGGAGTGCCACCATCAGGAAGTCCAATTGAATCAAGTAAGACAGCAGGTTGTTCAGAGGCTTGAGGGGGAACACCACAATCGGCAAGCCCTATATCAGCCGCAGATGTATTGACCTGACTAGCTGTTGCTTTTCCAGTTTCAACACCTCGAGCAGCTTCACCCATTTTCAAGAGATGAGTCCGAGGAGGAAGCAATTGAGATGCAACCTGCAGGGACAACACGGTATTCTGGAAGAAGTCCTCAGGATTGGGTCCAGCTGTGACCCCATCCCCCTAACAGCAGAACCAGGCTGTGCCACGGGTGCAGGTTGTGATAATACATCAATACCAAAAATATCTGTGGGAGCAGACAGCGGACTAAAACCTGTAGGGCCAGTAACCATTCCACCAGTTGAAGGAGCAGAAAGTTGTGACACGCTCTGCCCCATATCCAATGACTTCGTCCTTCTAATTGGTGGAACTAAACCCTCACCTAGCTTGAATTGCTTGGTCACCTCTTTGATCTTGTTAATGTCCACGGGAGAGGCAACGGGCGTGTCTCTACTTCTTATTTGCAATTTCTTTATTTTGGACTCACCTTCCTCATCGTTGCTGCTACCCTCATTAGCAGCACCATACATTGTTTTCTTAAATTCTTCTTCAGCTTTGGCTTGTTCATCTGCAGCAGTGGCAGTATATTGCTTGATAAGGGTTTCCAGATCCATCAAGGATTCAGCGTTGGTGTCACCCTCAGCAATGCCTTTGGACATATTAGATGTTGATTTCACCAAAGAAGTTTGTATACCATTTGGCTGTCACTTCTAAAGGAAGTGAGAACTTTGACAAAACTGTCTTCCCTTATTGCCACAATATTGTCCCTTCCTTTAATGGAACCCAAAAACACACCAATATGATCTGCAATTATAGATGGAATAGCGCCATCATCTGTTTTCATATATGGCATAACTTCTGCCACTAGCTCCCACTGAGGTATATCCTTCAGATTAGTAGGGGTCTTAATTTCCTAGTTTTCATTACCCCACCCAGGTCCTTTAGGGACCAAGCTCTCAGCAGCAAAATTAGCAAAAATTCCTTGTGTCCATCCTGTACAGCGGACTCTCAAAATTCGTTCACAATATTGCGGGATTTCTGAATCGACACCATCTTCCTCCAATTTCTGAGCAAGACGTCACATGGCACTGAGGTTCAAGTGGCAAATAAAGAGATCCAGCATACTTTGATAGTCAGATATGACTTCAAAAGTCTCTTTTGCTTAGTCAAACTGACCATACCTGAATGTCAATTCTCCATTAGCAACTGGAGGCAGGCAACGGACGGTAAGGACAATATCATCTCTTCAATACACCATCCAGTGTACACTTGAGGTCAATGTCAACAAATATTACATATGGGATCCATATGCTAAAGCAATGAAATGGACAAGATTATGGATACTTAGACGAGGCTAATATCGTTAACTTCAATAAATATACCATGGAAATCAACCACGTGACCCAGTCAATGCTACTCACAAGCTTGACAGTAATCAATATCTAAGGTTCCCCAATTCAGTATTCATGTTAATGACCGACATGGCAAACGTTTGTTGATAAATAGGCTTCCCACAACACATCAAAGCTTCAAACCACGTTTTGGATATATTCTCAGAGATTTTCATGAAGAATGAAATGCGCTCCCTTGCATGTTAAACAGAAGCAGCAAGATCATGTAGAAATTGAATTCCTTGCATCATTTTGTATAGCAGTTTAGTTATCATTTTGAATAACGAAGGACGCATACATGTAATGTTTGTCAGCATGCTATACCGGATTACTAAAAAGGAGTTAGCTGTAACATCTCCAACTCACAACCACTCCAGAAAAAAAAAAAAAAAAAAAAAAAAAAAAAAAAAAAAAAACACACTCCAGAATAAAAGCCATCTAATGTCTCACTTGTCACACTATTAACAGTCAAGCTCAACAAGCCAGTTATTCCAGCACCAAATCGTCACCGCCCAAACAAACACTCCACGCATTTCAAGCAATGACCTTATTCATACCGATAGGATTTACAAATCTAAGCATGCACGCCAAAGAACATACCAAGAAAACAATAGATTTCAACAGGAAATCCCTTATACGTTACTATATTAATTTATTATCAATCTGATGTATATAGGAGCTGATGTCAGATTAAAATAATTACAAGCAGAAACGGAAATTAACAGTGCAGGTGGACTTCAAGAGTTGTAAGAATTGAAACAAATTATTAAGTATGACATGTAATCACACAGAACATTTTTCGAGGCAAATGAAGTTCCCAACTAGGTGCTTTTGTCTGCTTACTTGAGACAAGCATATCCCGATTGTCGAAAACGATGGAACAAATGAGAAGTTGAAGGGCATTTGGGAAAGTCTCTTGAACACAAAATTCATCATTCAAGACTGATAGAGCCATAGAAAATCGTGAAAGGGCTAGTGAATACACCTAGAGGGGGGTGAATAGGTGTAAATAAAAATTTTCATAGGACTTGATAAAAGTAAATTGATTTCAAAAGATGTTAGACATTATGCTTATTTCAACTTTAAGCAAATAGACAATCAGTAAATAATAGTAAGAAGTTCGGGGAAAAGAGAATATGAACACGGGGTTTATAGTGGTTCGGCTTAGACCAAGCCTACGTCCACTCTCCGCGCTGACAGCCTATTGGCTGGATTCCACTAAGTATCAAAAGAGATGTTACAGCTCGTGATCTTGACTATCACAAGTGATAAGTCTCTACGAACTCTCACACGTCTCACTAAGAGTTTCTCTCTTACGTATACAATGTTTTGCTCAATGAATGAAAAAGCAAGAGACTAGAAAGCTTTAGACTTTGGAATTCTCTTTCAAGCACACCTCGAACAACTGAAGAGTCAATCCTTAAATACTCCTTCATGCCTTCTCGACCGTTGGCACTTTCCAAAGGAATTCTTCCAATCTACCCGTTAGACAGAATCAATTAAGGTGATCTCGAGTCGTTAGATGATTTGTGTTGAAAGCCCGTCAATCCTATTCGCACATACAAATCAGGATCTTGAGTTTCCATAAGTAGAACCTTCCAAGTTTAGCTCACCTTTCAAAGATTTTCATATCAGAGTAGTTTCCAATAAGAATAATCAATCAAGTAGATGTGAAATCTAGCTATAAGATCTTCCAATAATCATACAAAACGAAACTTTGAAGATGATCTTGCATCGGGATAATAATCCTGCATTTGGATAAGTCTTCATGCTTCAATCTAGAACTGTTAGTGAGGATAGACTTTGAGATGAAAATCTGATGATTTGTCGATCTTTAGACTTTGACGATAAAGTCTTGAGATCTTCAGGTATAGACTTTGGAAAGGTTTTGTCAACTTCAAAATAATAAATGAGTTTTCTCTAATAATCTCTCCATTTTTTATGGTGACAAAACTTTCCTGCAGATTTGGAAAACTTTTGACCTACAAAACAGTACTTATGCAATACATAATATCTTATAAAAATAAGTTAATTATGACCTGGAAATTTTACTTCTGCAACCATAGAACACAAGTTAATCCATAACAATCAAACAGTCCAGTCATAATCAATATTGCAAAAGCAAGTTCAAAGTCAAATGTCAAAAGAAAACCACAATCAAAAAGTCCACAAAATAATCAAACAGTCTACAGAAAGTAAAGTTCAAAGTCAATAAAAACCAAAATGCAAGACCACCCGTGGTGGTGGCGTAGTTGATTGGGCACTGGTTCCTTTCACGAGAGGTCCAGTGTTTGATTCCCTGTGTCGTCTGCCTTGTGAGAAAGGAACCCACGACTTACCCGGCAGGCAAGGGTGGTGGTAAATCTACCTGTCTCCAGGGTTTACTACACCGCGAAGCGGCGATCAGGGTTCTCTGGGTTACCAAAAAAAAAAAAACCAAAATGCAAATCTACACTCAAGCTCTCCCCCTTTTTGTCATCAGCAAAAAGTGGAGACAAAAACGATTGAAAATAGTTGGTTCGAATCAGGGCTACTTGGGGATACGAACAAGCTGGAAATCTCCCATGGACTTAACAGTGTCTTCAAGCTTCTTCAAAAAGTCCTTAAGTTGTTGAATATCCGCATCATTTGCCTGTTCTTGCAGTTGAAGCTTTAGAGCTTGAATCTGTTCTTGAAGAGAGTCTGTAGATGCCTTGAAGACAGTCATCATGTGCTTCATTTCAAACTCAAAAGCATATTGATGTCCTTTTAATTCCAAAAGAAGCTCCATCACTCTCTGAAAATCTACTGAGTGATCTATAGTAGTCTTTGGGTCCAGCCGAATCGATTCTGATAGTTTGAAAATGAGGGGGAACATCAATTGTTCTATCACCATGACTAGGAGTGTATGCCTCGAAATCTACTTCAGGGAATTGAAAGGCATAGACCTCTTCTAGGTCTGGTGGAGATCTACTAACATCACTAGCAAAGATGGGTGAAGAAGTATCTCGTTTTTCAACATCTTCCCCTGTCTTCGTGCCTTCAGGAGGAGAAATATGTTCTTCTTCTTCATGCTCTGCTTCAGCACTGTATCGATGTTGTTCTCCAGTCTTTCCACTCCTTGTCTTCTCCGAATCATTGGACAATGATGCAGCCAGTGTTGGTTCAAAAGAGTCACCGCGACTCCTTCCTTATTCGCTTCTTCTTCCTTCTTGTTCTTCTCTTTCTCCTCCTTCTTCTTCTTTTCTTCTTTCTTCTTCTCTTCTTTATGTTCCTTCTCGATCTCTGTTCTCTGTATGGCTTACATAACTCTGTAGTCCCGCAGGGCAAGAGCAGAGATAGTGAGATCATCATCATCTTCTTCTTCGTCTTCTAGGATAAGAGATCTCCTTTTCTTCACAGGTTCTGTCATAGGCTCATTTCCCTTCCTTTTCTTTGCTACAGAGTCTTGCTTCGCCTTCACAGGGGACTTCTCCTTAAAGCACTCTAGCTCTTTGCTGAGTTCTTTCAACCTCATTTTAGAAACCATTTTGAGACCAATAACCATTGGAGGAATTGTTCTAACACAAAAAGGAGCAGGGAGTTTGATCTTGAAATGCTTGAAGAGTTGTGAGATAAGCACAGAGTAAGAGAGTTGTCCCTTGTCTTTCACCATTGTTCTATACATGTGCATAAGAATTGTGTGAGGCAGAGAGAACTTACAACCAGTGTTGATCACATATATTAGTTTCACTTCAGAGCGCGAAACATCTGTCTTTGAGGTAGACTTTGGCCTGATGTAGTTAATCACCACCTTGTGAAGAAGGATATTGGAGGCATTCATCCTTGAATAAGAAATCTTGCCTTTAACCATTCTATCATTAACTATGGACAAGGTAGCATGGGCATAAGATGCACCAATTGGTTGGAATCTTCCTCTTTCCACACCAATTATGTCAGCCAAAGTGTCTACATCAACTACGAACTATTTGTCCCTCACAATAAAGCTAAATTTATTCGCATCTATAAATGACAGATTTGAATAAAAGTAAGCAGTAAGTTCGGGATATGCGACCGTCGTCTCGGTGCAAAAGTGTTCAAGTTGAAGCAAACCAAGCTTCTCCCTCAAATTAACTTTTAAAGAATCAAGAAAGTCAAAATCCACGCTCCTAGGGTTCATAACCCCTCTTTTCAACAAACTCGAGTAAGTCTTCTTGTGGTCCTTGGATCAAAATAAATTCGTCCATTCACCACGAACCTTGGCAGCAACACCCATCCTAGACTGAAAATTAACAAACATTCTTTCATCGTCGTCCTTCTCCTTTGGCTGACCGACTCTCGGATCACTAGGAAAATTTTCAAAAGACCATTGTGCCAAACCGTGAGGCGCAATGCCTAATTTTTCCATAGTGTTTAAGAAAAATGTCTCATTTCTGTAATCGTGCCCTTTTAAGAACTCATCGATCAGATTCATAGTAGAACCACCCTTTTCAAGTTCGAATACAATCTATAGATAAATTGGGGTTTTTGAGTCCTTACAGGTTCAACGTCTTCAATAACCTCTTCTTGTTCTTGCTGTGGAGAAGGATCTTGTGCTGCTTGTTGATGCGGTTGAGAATGTTGTCTTGGTTGTTACTATTGTTGTCATTGAGGAGAATCTTCTTCCTCGGTCAAATCGAAATGCGTAGGTCCCTCACGCATATACTGTGGTCCCCGGCTTGCAATTCTCGAAGACTTTCTTTGGTAAGACATTGTAGTAGTCGAGGGGAATTTTTCGAACTCATTCATTGAAAATGTGAGAACTTTTTGGATGAAACTCAAGTAAAAGTGAGAGAGAGAGAGAGTAAGATCACAGTATTCTAGGGTTTCAAAAAGAACGCGTAAATGGAGAAGACGAGTTTCAAAAAGAATTGGATTCTTTGTGAGATTGATGACGCTTGTGTTGTCGCATTTGATTTCAGTGCATAGTTTTTCAATTCCAAAGTCTCTTAACTGTTGCCTCATCCATAAGATTTGAGAACAGCAACTCCCAAGTGCCACATATTCCGCATCAGCTGTTGAAAGAGCTACAGTACTCTGTTTTCTTGAAAACCATGATACTAGCTTGTTGCCAAGCAATTGACATGTACCAGTAGTGCTTTTTATATCCACTTTGCATCATGCAATGTCTGCATCTGAATATCCAAGGAGAGTAAAGTCTCCTTCTTTGGGATACCACAGTCCTAGCTTAGGAGTAGTTGCAACGTATTTGATGATTCGCTTTGCTGCACTGAGACGAGATTCTTTGGGATTTGATTGGAATCTAGCACATATACAAACACTAAACAAAATGTCAGGTCTAGATGCAATAAGGTAAAGAAGTGATCCAATAATGCTCCTGTATAACTTTTGGTCCACAGTCTTTCCTTCTTCATTTTTATCCAACTTTAATGAACTTGATATTGGTGTTATTGTCTTTTTGCAGTTTTCCAATCCAAACTTCTTGATGAGATCTTTTGCATACTTCTCTTAGTGAATGAAAATTCATTCCTTTGACTGTTTTACTTGTAATCCCATAAAGAAATTTAGCTCACCCATCATACTCATTTCGAATTCATCCTGCATGCATCTAGAAAACTTCTTACATAGATTTTCATCAGGTGATCCAAAAATAATGTCATCAAACATAAATTTGAACAAGTAGAAAATCTTTACCTTCCTTTTTAATGAACAATGTAGTATCTACTTTTCCTTTAACAAATCCATTTTGAGTTAAGAAATTATTTAACCTTTTATATCAAGCTCGAGGGCTTGCTTCAGTCCATACAGAGCTTTTTTCAGTTTGTAGATTGAGTTTGGCTTTCTTGGATCTTCAAAACCAGGTAGTTGTTCCACATAGACTTCTTCTCGGATAAATCCATTTAGGAATGCGCTCTTTACATCCATTTGGAATAACCTGAAACTTTTAAAACAAGCAAAAGCAAGAAGTAATCTAATTGCTTCTAACCTCACTACTGGTACATAGGTCTCGTCATAGTCTATCACTTCTTCTTGTGTATATCATTTGGCCACGAGTCTTGCTTTGTTCCTGATCACTTTTCCTTTCTCGTCCACTTTGTTCCTGAAAACCCATTTAGCTCCAATAATATATTTACCTTTTGGTTTAGGAATTAGTTCCCAAACATCGTTGATGCTGAACTGTCTGGGTTCTTCTTGCATAGCTTCAATCCAGCTTTCATCAGCCAATGCTTCTTCTATACTTTTGGGTTCAACTTCAGAAATTAGTGCCAAAGCACTAGACTCTTCTCGCCTTTTAGATCTGGTACGAATTCATTCATCAATGTTGCCAATGATGAGTTCTTTGGGATGACTTGACTTATGCTTCCAATTGTTGGTTGGTTTGTGAGTCTGTTCATCCTCTGCTTCAGTTGAAACTTTTGGTTCTTTCTGTTGTTGATTTTCAGAAGTCTGAACTTCTGTAGGAGAAATAGACTTTGTAACATCTCGAGCAGGTTCAGTTTATTCAAGTTGAGTCTCTACCACTTGATTTTGTGTAGAGTCTTGAAACTTGACGTTCATAGATTTTTCCACAAATTGGGTCTTTTTGTTGAATACTCTGTAAGCTTTGCTCGATGTTGAGTAGCCAAGAAAAATACCTTCATCTAACTTTTCTTCAAACTTACCAGTTCGATCATTTACATTTTTCAAAATAAAACATTTGCAGCCAAACACATGAAAATAAGAAACATTTGACTTCTTCTCTTTAAACACTTCATAAGAAGTTTTCTCTAAAATAGGCCTAAAAAATACTCTATTAATAATATAACAAACTGTGGAAAATGCTTCAGCCCAAAAATGAGAAGAAATATTGCTTTTAATTAAAAGAGTTCTTGCCATTTCTTGTAACGATCTATTCTTTTTTTCCACAACCCCATTTTGCTCTGAAGTATATGGCGATGAGAAAACATGCTGTAAACCAAATTCATGAAAAGTCTTGATTTTCAAACTCACCTCCATGGTCTGTTCGTATGCTTGTAATGGCATATCCTTTCTCATTCTGAATTTTCTTAGCGAACTTTGAAAAATGAGAAAATGCTTTAGACTTACTTGCCAAGAAGAATACCCATGTAAAACGAGAATAATCATCCACGATTATTAAGCAGTATTTCTTTCCACCAATATTTTAAGTTCTGGTTGGTCCAAAAAATCCATATGCAAAAGCTGCAAAACTCGATTAGTAAAAACTTGATTTATAGGTTTAAAAGAACTTCTAACATGTTTACCCAAAACGCAAGGTGTGCATAATTCAGATTTTTGGTACGCCAAATTAGGTAGTCCATGAACAAGCTCCTTAGAGGAAATCTTGGCAATCTGCTTCATATTGACATGACCAAGCTTTCGATGCCAAAGATTTTCTTTATCTTGAATAGAAATTAGACACTGGGAGCTTTCTAGTTTTATATCCAGTAGATAGATGTTTCCATGTCTTCATCCAGTAAAAGATTGAGATAAATCTTTACTAGTTCCTGAGCAAATGCCTTCTTAGAAGTTGATTTTGAATCTAGTGTCGCATAATTGACCTATGCTGAGTAGATTATAGTTCAAGCCTTCCACCAAGGAGACGTTGTTGATTGTGAGACTTCCAATCTTCACAGTTCCACATCCAACGATTCTTCCTTTGCTATTTCCACCAAAAGAGACTTTTCCACCATTCATTTGAGTAAGCTTTATACAACAGTTTGAATCTCATGTCATATGTCTCGAACAGCCACTATCCAAATATCATTTGATTTTTTTCTTGGTAATGACCTGCAGTTATAAGAAAATTTCAAGTTTTCTTTGATACCCATATTTTCTTGGGTCTAGGGGAGTTAGTTCCGAAAACAGTCTTTGCCCAATCTCTCTTAACAGGTCTCCAAACTTTAGGACAATCTTTCTCAAAATGTTCTAAGCTGTTACACTTTGAACATTTGAGAGCACTTCGGCCAACAGGTTTTACAAAAACTTTTTTAAAATGATTTCTAAAAAAGGTTTTTGTAGGTCTTTATTTGATTCTATCTTTTACTTTTGGAAAGTCAATTAAAGGAATAGTTTCTGGTGTCATTCATAAACCTGATTTTTTGAAATAAGATCTTTGTATTGAAAGAATTTTATCTAACTTTTCAGATCCTTTTGAAAACTTCTTTGAGATATTTGAAATATCTTCTTTCAAAAAGATGTTTTCCTTTGAAAGAGAATCTGCATTTTCTTTCAAGCCAACAAAGCTTTTGTTTAGATTTTCAAATTTTTCTTTCAAAGAAATTTCTTGTTGCTTCAGTTTGGAATTTTCCTTTTTTAATTCGGAAATTCTTTTAAGAGATACCTTGAGACTAAGACAGAGTTCATCAATATACTTTGAAACTTTAGCAGGAATTTTAAAATTACTAACCTTGATTTCCTTGTCTGAGTCTGAGTCTGAATCTGTTTCAGAGTCTGAGTCTGATTCTGAATTTGTCATTAAACAAATGTTCGCATATTCTTCATCACTCTCTTCACATTCAATATCACTCCATGTCTCTGCTTTGAGTAGCCTTTTTGAATTTCTTTGTATTTCCCTTCTTTTTCTTCAATAGAGGACAGTTGGGTCTGATGTGTCCTTTTTTCTTGCATTCGAAGCAAATCACATCTTTGTTGGTCTCATTGTCTTCAGTTGATTTATTCTAAAATCTTTGAGTACTCTGCTTCCTCCAATTGTACTTTCTTCCTTTTCTATTTAACTTTCTGCACTTCCTAATCATGAGTGCTAGTTCTTCATCGTCCGGGTCATCTTCTGAATATGTATCATTAGAATCATCATTAGACTTTAAAACAATTGACTTCTTACCTTTAGGATCTTCTTCCTCATTGATTTACTCCACTTCATAAGATTGAAGTGTGCCCACTAATTCGTCTACTGATAGAGGCACGATCCTCTGTGATTCTCTAATGGAAGTCTTAATGTGATTCCAGTCTTTGGAGAGTTCTCGCAGCAACTTGTTGACTTTCATCTTTCCTGAGATTGGTTGTCCATGATATGCAAGACCATTTACAATCTCTATAAAACGACTGAACATATCAGTGATGGATTCTCCTGGCTTCATTTTGAAGGCTTCATACTGTTTGAGTAGAATGTTGATCTTTGTTTCTTTAACTCGATCAGTTCCTTCATAAGTAACATAAACCTATCTCAGACTTATTTTGCTGTTTCACAAGATGAAATTTGGTTATACTCAATAGGAGATAAAGCACAATATAAAGAGTAGATAGTTTTAGCATCAAGAGCTTGTCTCTTGGTTATGTCTGCTTGTGTCATCTCACCAGCATCTGCCACTTCCTTTCCTCTTTTTGAAGTTGATGTGATTTTAGGGATAATCCATTTTTCTACCACATCCCATTCCAGGGGATCTTTCGATCTTAGGAATGCTTTCATCTTGTTCTTCCATACGTTGTATTCTTTCCCATCAAAGTAAGGAGGTCTGGTGTTGCTTTGACCTTCAACCAGTCCTGGAGCCAAAATACTAGCCATAGATCTTTAGCTTAAGAAATAAAACACTTCAACAAATAAGCACACAAGCTCTGATACTAATTGAAAGAGCTAATGAATACACCTAGAGGGGGGTGAATAGGTGTAAATAAAAATTTTCGCAGGACTTAATAAAAGTAAATTGATTTCAAAAGATGTTAGACATTATGCTTATTTCAACTTTAAGCAAATAGACAATCAGTAAATAATAGTAAGAAGTTCGGGGAAAAGAGAATATGAACACGGGGTTTATAGTGGTTTGGCTTAGACCAAGCCTACGTCCACTCTCCGCGCTGACAGCCTATTGGTTGGATTCCACTAAGTATCAAAAGAGATGTTACAGCTCGTGATCTTGACTATCACAGTGATAAGTCTCTACTGAACTCTCACACAGTCTCACTAAGAGTTTCTCTCTTCTGTATACAATGTTTTGCTCAATGAATGAAAAAGCAAGAGACTAGAAAGCTTTAGACTTGGGAATTCTCTTTCAAGAACACCTCGAACAACTGAAGAGTCAATCCTTAAATACTCATTCATGCCTTCTCGACCGTTGGCACTTTCCAAAGGAATTCTTCCAATCTACCCGTTGGACAGAATCAATTAAGGTGATCTCAAATCGTTAGATGATTTGTGTTGAAAGCCCGTCAATCCTGTTTGCCCATACAAATCAGGATCTTGAGTTTCCATAAGTAGAACCTTCCAAGTCGTGCTCACTTTTCAAAGATCTTCATATCGGAGTAGTTTCCAGTAAGAATAATCAATCAAGTAGATATGAAATCCAGCTATAAAATCTTCCAATAATCATACGAAACGAAACTTTGAAGATGATCTTGCATCGGGATAATAATCCTGCATTTGGATAAGTCTTCATGCTTCAGTCTAGAACGGTCAGTGAGGATAGACTTTGAGACTAAAATCTGATGATTTGTCGGTCTTCAGACTTTGACATAAAGTCTTGAGATCTTTTGGTTTAGACTTTGGAAAGGTTTTGTCAACTTCAAAATAATAAATGAGTTTTCTCTAACAAATTGGAGGGCTTTTATTACATATATACCCCTCAAGACCTACACAGCAAAAACATTAAATATACAGGATAGGCTCTGAGACGATTGATTAAGATAAAGTAAGTTGCACACCATGTCTAGCGAACCTGTGTGAATTGTGGACCATATTAGGAGAGTGATACAGCTAAATCCCCATAAGCAGGAGGACCTCTTGCAAGGTGTTGACACCCAAGTTTACTCCCGGAAGCAGGTCTAGGTCACAAGGAATTTGTTGTACTTAATCAGTACATCCATTATGGGGTGCGATGAGAACGCACCGATTCATCTTGATATGCTACGATGGAATAACACCTTTTGAAAGGGCATGAGGGACTTATATAAAATTCTTCTGAAGATAACTGTTGACACGGTTGGCAGAATGTACGCTCAGAAATTCCTCTCATTTTCTTGTCCCCTTTCCATCAAAGAAAAAGAAGGTGTTCCATTTCTTCTTTACATGAACAATTGGCATTTACGCTGTGAAAATCGGATGTTTTCCTCGTGACTACATTCAGACCAACGTGTAGTAATATTGTTCGTTATTCATTCGCAATTCAACGTTCATTCCCGGGTAAATTGTTGATTGCGCATCGGAAACAGGTAAGTCGTCTTTCGTCAACATTCTTCCAACATTAGTATAAAAGCCCGGTTGTAATTTCTGCCTTGTTTTTCATCGAATTTTCTCGTTTACCATTTGATATGGAGATTAAGAAAATGAAATATACACTGTTTAGATGTTTATTGCTCGGAATTGCAATATGAATCGTCAAAAACGAACCGAAGTGAAGAATGGGTTCGGGGCCGCGTACACCCATACGATTTTGTCCATTTTTCGGAATATTTTTCCGTCAAAATCAATTTTAAAATATACATGGTGAAAGAACTCATCGAGACGAGTCTAATGGTGGGTCGAGCGCTGCCGATCGACGTCGGACGCACCCACACACGCGGCCAGAAGCCGCTGTGTGTGGGCGTCACGCGCTAGACGCACTGAGCACGCCCAGCGCGTGAACATCACGCGCACGTCAGTGAACCGACGCGTGCGAACGTCATCATGACGTCATCGATGACGTCCTCGCCGACGACATTTGGCCGGTCGGTCGCTGGTCGGCGACCGACCCCCGACCCGACCCACCCGTTGACCGGTCAACGGGTCGAACCACTCAATCGGTCCGGCAGTCAAACCGATCGGACCGGTCACTAGTTGGATTAGTCAGACCGGCCAGGAGATGTCTGGCTCGCTGGCTCGCGCGCCACACGCGCCACACACTTAGGCAGCGCATGTGGGCGTGTGGGAGCTCCGATTGAAGCGTGGTCGGCTGCGTTTGGTTCATATGGATGTTCTCTATATTGTGGTATAATTATTTTTTATTTTTAAGTTTTTCTAAGGTATAAAAATGTATAGGGAACCCTAAGTATGCGTATTTTTGGGATTTAAATGCACAGTTTATTCTTTTTTGCCTGTATTTTCTTGTGTTTTAGGAAATACAGTAGCTAGCCTATATGAAAATGATGTCATATATGCTGTATAGAGTTTAGTTTGATGGTAGCATGGATATAGTTTAATATACTTGCATTTTACTAGTTCCATGAAAATCGAACAATTGTAGGAAATCTTTGTTTTTCCATTACATGTTTTGATTGTAGTTGCAGCATGATTGTTTTTTGTACGTTGGTTTACATCATGCTATGCTTTTGTGTTAATAAAAAAATGTAGAAATTACATGAGGTCATGTAATTATTTTTTCTAGTGGGAGTTCGTAGGTTGGTAAAATTCGAAGGAGTTCTCACCTAGAAGTTAAAATTTGCACAAATTAAACTAGTTAATGATAATAGAACAATCGTACATAGGAGTTGATTGGGAACATAGTGAACTTTCGTTTCTGTGTCTTTTGTTAAATTATCATTAATTTTAGTTTGTTTTTACTGCAAATTAAATATGTGTGTTACTTTGAAAAGTGTGCTAATATTGATTCTGTGTTTATTATGTTAATGTGTTATAACAATTGATTATGGCTTCAGCATCCAAGACCATTGTGGCTAACCTCAATAGGGTAAGAAGCTGAACGGTGACAATTATGATATTTGGCACCGAAAAGTTCAGTACATCCTTGAGGAGCAAGAGGTTTTGGAAACCCTCAACCACACCATAGATGAACCTAAGCATGAAACTTCAGCTTAACACAGGAGAGATCTAGAAGCTTATCAAGTTTGGAAAAAGAAAAATAGTATTGCTCGCATCACGTTGTTGAGCTGTATGCAAGATGATCTCATGTGTGAGTTTGAAAGTTATGATAAAGCTCAAGCAATGTGGGTTGCCTTGAAAGATAAGTTTGGGGGTACATCTGCCATTAAGTTGAAAAGACTCACCATCAAGTTTGACACATACCGAAAACACCAAAATGTAACAATGAGGCAGCATCTTCGGGAGATGTCAAACATGATTCGTGAGCTGAAGTTGGCAGGTCACTCCCTTACTTATGAACAACAAGTTCAGGCTGTTATAAAGTATCTTCCTGATAATTTGGAGCATATGAAGATCAACATGATGCATAATGAGAATATTGTCACTTTTGATTATATAACGCGTTATTTGGAATTAAAGGATGAGCGTCTAGAGGCCGTGAAATCCTCTACCCATGCTTATGTTGCTGAATCGAGTTCGCACAAAGCTTCGGGCTTCAAGTGTGACATCCCAATTTTCAGGATCTGTTTTCAATTGAATAAGTCAGGCTTTTCATCGACGCCCCTATAGTTCTATTCTCTGAGCTGATCACTCACGAGATAAATAGATTATCTAGTGAGGCCATTAAGGGATTTTAACGTAATAGACTTGAGAATTCGACTAGGAATCGACTACTCAACCGTGCTAATCTGCAAGGGTCATTACGGCACCGTCAAAATTGATCAAAGACCGGAGGTAGGTCGATTCGACAGAGGTATGTGATTAGTGTGTTGGTGATCCCACCTGATTGCAAAATTTCTGTTGAACGGCACTAGACCGACTTTTCTGTCATTTCTGTACTCTGTGCCCATATTTGAAACCTCAAGATTTTCATGACAACCGAGAGTCGCCAATGTGTCAAAGATGTACAATGTGGCTCGAGAATAATTGACCACGGGTCAATTGCACTAAAAATTCCTAAAAGCTACCCGGTAGGCTAGGTCACGCTAAAATCGCATCCGGTTGAAATTAACCGCGAAGTTAAACCCGATTAGTTGTGTCATGTCACGATTCATTTTAGGAACATCGACTCGTCCTCCGAAGATTTTTCTGCAAACCTAAAATTTCGGCGAAAATTTAAAGTAAGGCTATTTTAGACCGAAAAATTCGAGGGACCATTTTTTATCGCAATTTTGGCCGTCAAGTCGGTTCGATTGATGAGGAAAAATGTTGTATTTGATGAGGACACCTTGGCTGAATTTTTGGGGCTTCAATTGAGTCTAGTTGGAGGGGAATTGAATCAATTTGGGGGGAATTGGCCCAATAATTCGTAGGCCAAGGGGTAGACAACATTTTAGACCATTTGGGGATGCTTCTAGAGGAATTTTTGTGCAGCAAATTGGCCATGGATGACAACCAAAGTGGTGGGGGCATGAACTTGAGTAGAATGGATAGATGTGAGGACTTATGTGGCCAAATGGGACCCCCGAAGCTTCAGCAGCTTCTTCTTCAACCTTGGTGCCACTTTATCCATTGTTGAGACTCTAAGAAGCTCAAAAATTACAGAGAGAAACCAAACAGGACCCCCCTGCCGTCGCCAACCCGCTCGAAGCCGTTGGACCATCGCTCGCCGGCCGCTTGCCCGCCCGAGCTACTCGACAATTCGACTTTAAAACAAGAAAAACATTTAAGGGCCTAATTGAGGGCATGGGAGTGAAATTAATACGGTGAGGATCCTAGAACCAGTCGCTAAAGATCCAGAACCAGTTGGCAAAAGGCCGAACAAGCCTGCCCTGCCAACGATTGGTCAGACTAATTCAAGCCAGTTTGACCGGTTAACCGATTCTGACCGGCTCTTACTAATTCACGCATTTGTAGTCTTTGTGGGTTCAAAATTTATACATTTTGTTCCATTAAAGAGAAAACTTGTACGATTTGAGAAGAAATTGTTCGATTTCAATTTAATTAAGCCAATTAAACTTCATAAACGCAATCTATGGACCTTCTATTGATTTAATTGAGTGATTATCGCGAAAAATAGCGAACCAAAACCATAGGCACATGAAATTAAGCTATAAGGGCAAAAAAGAACAATTTTGAAATTTTATGGCCAAAATTGCAAATTAATTAAAATTGACTTCAATTAATATTGCAATAGACATAGTTAACTAATTATCCGGGTATAGAATTAGCTAATGGATTTAAATTGACTTTGAATTGAAGCGTCAAAATTAGGTTAAAAATGAATCGGGGTCTAATATCAAAATTGGACCTAGATTCATGCAATTAAATCCTAGTCTTGAATGAGTCAACCCAAATTTCTTGACGGCTCGGTTTTCTTACCTTCAAGGGAGTGAAATCCCTCAAATCGAGAAGTTCTGATGTGAATTTCTCAAAATTGACCTCGGATTTGGACTTATATTAAGAAAACGAGTGGAAAGCAATTGTCCATTCGTAAATTATGAAGAATCGATTCTAACCCCCCTGTTGACACCTAAATTTTACAATTAAATTTAAGACTTAATTGTTTAAAAAATTAGGAATTAGTCGCTAAAAAAAAGAGAAAAAGAAAAAAGAAGAAGAAACAACAAAACAACAACAACAACAACAAAAAAAAGGAAAAAGAAAGGAAAATGGAAAATGAGACCGGGTCGGGGCAGCTCAGCCCGACCTTTCTCTTTCCCTTTTCTTTCTACTCACCTGGCCCGGCTCGCGTTGGAATTTGTGGGCTCCTCCAGTCGTCGTCTGCGCAGGGGAGAAAAACAGAAGCAAAGAAAAGCAAAAAAAAAAAAAAAAAAAAGCAGAACAGCGAGGGAGCTCGAGAGAGAGCTCGGCAGAGAGACAGAGGCAAAGAGAACTAGAACTGAGGGAGACAGCTAGCTGAAGAAAGGGAACCAGAGGAGCAACCAAAGGAGCGAGGGGAAAAAAGAGAAGAGAGAGAAGGAGGGCGGCGGCGACGCTACCCGACACCGTCCGAGCCGTTGCCCTCCGAAGTCGCGACGCCGCCTCTGCCAGCCCCATTCCACCCAGCTCTGCTACATCGAGGCCGCCGCCGCGACTTGCACCAACCCACAAGCACCGCCGCACCCCGCGACGCCGCGCAACCCGCGAGCTCACTTGCGGCGCCTCCGCCCTCGCTACCTAAGCCACTTCAACCTCTGCGCCTCCGTCACCGATACCGGTAGCCGTGACCCGGCGTCAACGCTCGCCTCTACTCCGCACCACCGCCGAAGCTCCCTCAACCGCGAGCCCATCTCACCCACACCCCGTGCCGAACGTCGCGTCGTCGTTCGCTTTGCTGCGATCGCACTCCGCCTCACCCGCAACCCACGAGATCCCGACGAAGCCGCTGCGCCCCCGCTCTACCCGTGATCTGCTCGCCCAACGCCGCTCCTCGCCCACGACAACCCGCCGCGCTCGCCTACAGCCCGACGCTAGCGGATCCGAGCCGGCCGCCGCATCTCTGCCTCTTCTCATGTCATGTCATCGCGCCATCAAGCCTGTCGTCGTCGTTATCAGCGCCGCCGGCAAGCCCTAGGGTTTCGGCCAAAAATCGAGTCGGGCGCGGGTCGTAAATCGGGTAGGGTTTTGAGTGGGCTTTTCGAGCTTTAGGCTAGTTAGGCTTTTTTTTTTTTTTTTTTTTTTTTTTGGGCTTGTAGGCCTGGCTTGTTTTTAAAAAAAGGAGGAGGGGACCTCTTGGGCCGGGCCCAAGCTTCAAGCCCACTTAGGCTGCTGGAGGGCAGACCAGGGTCCGGTCGGAGACCGGACCCGACCTAGCCGGCCCAAAAAAAAAAATATATATATAATTTAAAAAATTTTAAAAAAAATAAAAATTTAAAAATATTTTTAAAAAATAAAAAAATTTCGAAAATTAAAAAACATGGGGTTTAGTTAGGAATTGTCATATCTTGTCTTCTTAGGGTAATTTGGCTTTTATTTGCTCGTATTTTAATTATATCGTATGTTTAATTTGCATATCTAATTATGTTTAATTGCACGTGTTTAATTTTACTGCAATTAGGATCTTAGTAGCTATGATTGTTACTTTATTGATTGCGCCCCTGCATGATCACCTCATATGTTGGTGGATAGGTGTAAAATCAATCCAAACTGCTTGACAAAAATGTTTTCTTTTAAAATGAACAAGATGAGGTACCGAAAGGGCACTAGTTGGTCAATTAGTGTAATCAAATCCCCGACCCTAGATTCTCTGGTTCCATAGGAAGTGTGGCATGCTCTCGTGCCTCACTTGGTTTCTAGCTGACCCCAATAAGCTAGTGGCGACTCCTTTTTGCAAAATCCTAAAAGAATATCCCAATGTCACCCGAGGTATGGGCTTGGGAGAGCCTGCGCCTAATCATGGGCCTTAGGCTTGTTCTTTAGGCAATACCCCTAAACTTGTTCCCTCCCCCCCCCCCAATGGAGTCACCAAGCTGTCACGACCTACCCTCGGGGGGAGGGAACAGGTTTAGGGGTATTGCCTAAAGAACAGGCCTAAGGCCCATGATTAGGCGAAGGCTCTCCCAAGCCCATACCTCGCGTGACATTAGCATATTTTTTTAGGATTTTGCAAAAACGAGTCCCCACTATTTTGCAAAAATGAGTCCCCACTAACCTATTGGGGTCGACTAGAAACCAAGTGAGGCACGGGAGCATGCCACATTTTCTACGAAACTAGAGAATCTAGGGTCGGGGACTTGATTACACTAATTGACCAACTAGTGCCATTTCGGTACCTAATCTTGTTCATTTTAAAAGAAAACATTTTTGTCAAGCAGTTTGGATTGATTTTATACATATCCACTAATATATGAGATGATCATGCAGGGGCGCAATCATTAAAGTAACAAACATAGCTACCAAGTAGAGGTGTCAAAATGGGTCATTAACCCATTTATGGTTAAATGGGTCGTTAATGGGTCAAGCTTTATTTCCTAAAGCACTCACAATAGGTTTTAATGGGTCAAGACTGAGATATATGGATCTTAAATGGGTTAGAGAGCTGACCCATTTAAGACCCATTTAAGACCCATTTATCAACCCATTAAAAATGAACTCATTTATTTTCACTCAAAACCTCACCATCTCTCTCTTCTCTCTTTAACTTTACAATTTTTTTTTTTATAAAAACCGAAAGTATAAGTATTTTTTATTTTTCTTTTCTTTTTTTCTTTTTTCTTTCTTTTTTTTTTTTTTTTTTTGGTAAACTTCTTTCCTCTTTTTTTTTTTTTTTCTTTCTTCTTTTTCTTTTCTTTCTTCTTCCTCCAGTCGCTGGCACGGCGATGGCCGGTGACCGCCTAGACGAGCCTTGAGCATGTCGGCGTCGGGCGAGCTCGAGCTCACTGGATCTGGCGAGGTGGAGGCCTCGCCGATCTGGGCGAGACACAAACTCGCCGGCGTCGGGCGAGGCTCGAGCCTCGCCGGATCCGGCGAGGGCGAGCTCGACCTCGCCCGACGCCGGTGAGCCTCGAGCTTGCCGGATCGGGCGGCGAAGCCCTCGCCGACGTCCGGCAAGGCTCGAGCCTCGCCAAATCCGGCGCGGGGCAAGCTCGAGCTCGCCGACACCGGCGAGCCTCGAGCTCCCGAATCTGGGCGAGGCCGACGTCCGGCGAGGCTCGAGCCTCTCCGATCTGGCGAGACTTGAGCTCACCGGCGTTGGGCGAGCTCGAGCTCACCGGATCGTTGGCGAGCTCGAGCTCGCCGGATCTGGCGAGCCGTGAGCTCGCCGGCGTCGCGGCGAGCTTGAGCTCGCCGGATCTGGCTAGCCGCGAGCTCGCCGGCGTCGACGAGCCGGCGAGCTCGAGGCTTGCCCGTGGCCGGCCACCGGCCGTTGTCATGGCCGACGGCCGGCCAAAGAAGAAGTATAACAAAAAAAATTAAAATTAAAAATTAAAAATTATATTTAAAAAATTAAAATAATTAAAATTCTATTTTTTTAAATTATTATTTTAAAAATTATAAAAATTGGCCATTAAATTTGTGTCGTATAAAACTATTTTAGCAATATAATTTTTTTAAATATATATATAAGAAATAAATTTTTTGAAAAATTATAAAAAAATTGAAAAATTATTGATTGGATTTGTATTGCTTGGAAGTTTTTTAGTAATATAATCTTTAAAAAAACATAAGAATAAGTTTTCATAAATTTGATTAAATATGAAAATATTTTATTAATATGGGTAAGGTCGAGTATGGGTCGGTATGGGTCGAAAAATTTACATTAGATATAAATGGGTCATAAATGAGTTAATGGGTCAATTTGGGTCGACCCATTAATGACCCGACCCGACCCACCCATTTGACACATCTACTACCAAGATCCTAATTGCGGTAAAATTAAACACTTGCAATTAAAGATAATTAGATATGCACATTAAACATACGATATAATTAAAATACGAGCAAATAAAAGCCTAATTACACTAAGAAGACAAGTTATGACAATTCCTAACTAAACCCCATGTTTTTTAATTTTAAAATTTCTTATTTTTTTATTTATTTAATTTTTTTTTAAAAAAATATTTTAAATTTAAAAAAAATATTTTTTATTTTTTAGAAAAAATATTTTAATTTTTTAGAAAAAATATTTTAATTTTTTAGAAAAAATATTTTTAGTTTTTTAAAAATATATGTTTTAATTTTTTAAAAATATATCTTTTAATTTTTTAAAAATATATATTTTTAATTTTTTTTAAAATATATATTTTTAATTTTTTTTAAAATATATATTTTTAATTTTTTTAAAAATATATATTTTAATTTTTTTAAAAGTATATATTTTAATTTTTTTTAAAATTAAAAATATTTTAGTTTTTTTAAATAATAATAAAATAAAAAATTATTTTCTTTTTTTTGGGCCGGACCGGGTTCGCCCGGTAGGCCCAACTGGGCCTAAAGCTTGGGCCCAGCCCAAGAGGTCCCCTCCTCCTTTTTTAAAAAACAAACCAGGCCCACAAGCCCACACTACACTAGCCCAAGCCCACAAAAAAAATGCCCAACTTGCCTAAAGCTCGAAAAGCCCTCTCAAACCCCTACCCGATTTACGACCATGCCCGACCCGATTTTTGGCCGAAACCCTAGGGCTTGCTGGTGGCGCCGACAACGGCGGCGACGGCTTAACGGGCAAAGGACGACGCGATGGAGAAGAGGCGAGACGTAGCGGCCGGCCGGATCCGCGGCGTCGAGCGCGCAGCGCAGCACGTCGGGTCGTCGTGGGCGGAGGAGCGGCGTCGGCGAGCGATCACGAGTAGAGCGGGGGCAACAGCAACTTCGTCGGGATCTCGCGGGTTGCAAGTGAGGTGAAGCGCGACGGCAACAGGCGAAACGGCGACGCGGCGTCCGACAGAGTTCGCGGGCGAGATGGGCTCGTGGTTAAGGGGAGCTCCGGCGGTGGTGCGGGTAGAGGCGAGCGTCGGCGCCCGGGTCACAGCTACCGGCGTCGGCAACGAAGGCGCGAGGGTTAAAACGGCTCGGGCGGCGGGGGCGGAGGCGGCGCGAGCTCGCAGGTTGCTGCGGCGTCGTGGGGGTGCGGCAGTGCTTGTGGGTTGGTGCAACTTGCGGCGGCAGCGTCAACGTGGCAGAGCTGGGCAGAACAAGGCCGGCAGAGGCGGCGTCGCGACTTTAGAGGGCAGCAGCTCAGACGGCGTCGGGTGGCGCCGCCGCTGCCCTCCTTCTCTCTCTCTTCTCTTCTTTCCCTCTGCTCCTCTGGTTCCCTTTCTTCAGCTAGCTCTCTCCCTCGATTCTGGTTCTCTCTCCCTCTGTCTCTCTGCCGAGCTCTCTCTCGAGCTCCCTCGTTATTCTGCTTTTTTTTTTTTTTTTTTTTGCTTTTCTTTGATTTTGTTTCTCCCCTGCGCAGACAATGACTGGAGGAGCCCACAAATCCAGCGTGAGCCAGGTCAGGCGAGGACAAAGAAAAGGGAAAGAGAAAGGTCGGGCGACCGCCCCCGACCCGATCTCATTTTCCATTTTCCTTTCTTTTTCTTTTTTTTTTGTTGTTTTGTTGTTTCTTCTTTTTTTTTCTTTTTCTCGTTTTCTCTATTTCTTTAGCAACTAATTCCTAATTTTGTAAACGATTAAGTCTTAAATAAAATTGTAAAATTTAGGTTTCAACACCCCCTCATTAGGACTTAAAATAGCAACTCACCCTTCGATGTGGTAATTCATGAAATTGAATGCACGACCAAATTAAGAAAAACTCCTAGACTAAAAATTGTAAAATGAACTACATCTAATTATAGCTAAAACAAAAGTGATTTTATTTTTGGGTTGATTTAAAACTTAAAATCGAAAAATTCGGAAAATAAAGTTCTTAATTGAATTTTGTGAAATTTCCAACCGACAAATCAAATTGACACTAAAAGAAGTGTTTTTGACCTTTTTTTTATTTTTCAATTTTTTGGTCAAATATTTAACGAAAAGTCATCGGTTGACTTTCCTAAAAGTTGATTTTTAAGTCAAATATTTAAATTTTTGAAAAATTGATTTGAGAAAAGTGAAATTAAGGCTAAATGGCATCCTTTTAGATGAATAGTCAATGGATTTGACTTTTGATTAAAAGATTAACCAAAAAGTTAACCTGAAAATCAATCATTTGACTTTTCGGGTTTTTCTTGAAAATGATTTGGAAATTACTAAAAAACAACAATGTAAAAGAAAGAGATAAAAACGACACCTTTTTTTTTTTTTATCAAGAAACGAGCTTAAATCGCAATTGGAAATCCAAATCTCGATTTTTTTATATTTTTAACGCGTCGATTAAAAATCAGATGTCAACACACAAAAGTTACAATCATTAGGGCGATCTAATTACATTATGCTAACGGAGTCATTTATTATATGTAGATGCAATCAACATACATCATGCCATCGAGGATTATAAATAAATTTTCACCATTCACTAATTAGGTGCTTATTATGAAATCATTTTCAATCCTAGTGTTTTTTCATCTTTTTGTTACTATTGTAATTTTGTCAATGATTTCTTCTAAATAGATGTTGGAGTATCATAATATATCTCGTAGAACCATTTCAAGTCAAGTACAAGTTGCGTTGATTTTTGTCTCATGAGATTACTTGAGACATATTAATTTTGGCAACTTGTTTAGTAAATGTAAATAAATTGGTTATTCATTTGTACAGAGGCCATCAAGCTCTTTTCAATATCCTGGGGTATTGAATTGAACGATTCTGAAGAAGCGTGTACCAATTCTTCATAGTCATTTCGTGCAGAGAACCAAAGAGCTAGACGCTACAGAATTACTCGAGCACTTGCCAGCTCTGCAAGAGCTTCTTTTTCGTGTGCTTGGTTGCCAGGTATTTCTTGAATCTACTAGGTTTAATGTCTTTTACCCCTCGTATTGTCTAGGTTTTTATGGAGATAATGTGTTCTATGTTTTGCCTATTAAAATGACATAGCTATCCATCTATATAGTCTTCTCTACCTAATGAAAATAATGAATGTGTATTCTACACCCCCAAGGTGCAGCAGTTCATAATTTTGTCATTCAGTTGGCACTGTCAATGGGTGGTAGATATCATAAGCTTTGTTTTTCTTCTCTCTCAATCTAATTATGTCTTGGTCTTCCTTTATGCCTAATTGTTCCTTAATTTGTATAGGTTGCTTCTGAAAAAGAAAATATATCAAGCCAAAAGTGATGGTACAGTCAATTTGGTTGACAAGTTAGGCTGTAGTCGTGACATTCAGGTCAGAAGATTTAATGTTAATTGTAAGTTGTGAGCAATATGACTGATGAAATTGTGGTAGTTTTTTTTAAAATGCAACGTCATGATACAATGGGGGCTCTTGACATTTATAGGAGAGCTGGCCATTAGGTAATGCAAACTATATTACTTGCATTAACTGATATTCAGGTGCAAAGGATTGAATCCTGTTGTGAATTGCATTTTTACAAAACTTTCACTCCTGTAGGCTGACAGACTTTCAGAATTCTATGAAATATGTAAAAATTTGGATATTGGGCGCGGAGAGAGGTTTATCAAGATTGAACAGGTCTGTCTGTCTATCTCTCTCTACACATGCACACAGGCACGCAGGGCAAGCCCGTAGAGTAGTGTGATGCACTCAATCCCAGATTGTTGCTATTTGTGACGGCCGTAGAGTACTGTGTGATGCACTCGATCCTTGGTATTGGTGTATGTTGTCTGAACCTTTTCTCTTTTATTCAGCTTTTCCTTTTTCCTGCAGTCTATCAATTGCTTGATTCATTCCTGAAATCTAACAAATGAAATCACTGTAATTTTTGTTTGTCAAGGCGATGTGTTCTGAAGTATTGCTATCATCTAAGTTAGATTGACAGGGGCATCTTTCTAAAATGAGCTAGGCCATCATATTTCGAGTTTCTGACCCAACCATGAAGCGTATCGCATTGTCATCATCTTCCCTGTAAAAGAGGGTAACATATTTTTTAAGAGAGCGACACTTTTATTTTCTTCTTGTTGTTTCTGGTGCAGTTGTTCAACCGAGTTCTGCTGGTTTCGATCATGCTAATGGAACTATAGGTTGGGAATTGGCGCCAGTAAGTTGGCAAGCAATGACAGTGCCCCAGCTGCCAGCAAGTTGGTAAGCTCTTATTCTACCATCTCTTTGAGAAGTTGTTTGAGATGGTTTGCTAAGCTCTCAAGTGTATCCCACTAGTTGTCTCACATTTTTCAAGTGTTGCGGAATTCTTGCAACATCACATTTAATTTTTTTTTCTGTGTTTACTAATTTTTCACCGGTTGGGTTTGTACAAAGGTGGGAGGACTCGACAAGCTTACACTTGACAGCTTATATGATGATGCAATGAGAAGAAACAGTCAAAGCTCTAGCTATAATCCCTGGGAGCCAGCCCTGATGGCTGGTGCGATGATGCAGCAACCAGCACAAGATCCGTTCTCTGTCCCAATGCTGTATATGCACCTCTTCAAGTCCAAATGGCAGCAATGCACCAACAGCAGGCCTTCACGCTGCAGCAGCAGCAGATGATGATGATGATGGGCCTACAGATGCAACAGCCGGCAAATTCTTTCGGCATTCCATATGCAGCCAATGTTCACCCATACAGTGTGGTGCCTGTGCAGCATTTAGCTAGAGCTTTGGGTGATGTTCTTCACCGAGTGGATCGATCTGATCCTTTTCTTATGCTGGGTGCTCTCCGAATGGATCCAAGACATTCTTGAAGAAATAAGTGAGAGACTTTGAAATAGAACTGCACCTACTCAACATGTTAACCATCCAACGGAGAATTTATGAACTATTTCTACACTGAGCAAACATGATAAAAATCCACATTATAATATGAGAAGAGTCAACCACTCCTGCTTTCGTTTGTGCTTTGATTTTCATTAGTTTTGAAGACTCATTTCGTTAACAACAGTTCTCTATTGATTTTTGAACAATGAACAAGAAACCCGAGCTTCATGAAGAACCAAATTTGGTATCCACAAATCGCCGATGTATTTGCATAAGTTAAGCATTATAAGGGTTCTAAATCCATCGAGAAATCAAATGATCTAAAGTCTTGTATATAGAAGTGGAAAACAGTTGAACTCATACTGCGCAGCTGATTGAGCCATACATGATTTTGATCTGTGGAGGACGGACAAAGGTACTTGGTCTTACTCTCCTCTCTTAAATGGTATTTTGAGTGCTTTTGAATAAGTAGTGGAGATGTTAAGAAATCTCATTTTCACCCGAGTACTTAAGTATGAATTATTATGATTACAAAATAGATCCTACTTCTTGCGTGTGTATATATATATAAATCTAGAACCCCTTCCTTTTGTTGTTTTATTTATTTAGAGAAGTACATGTTTCCCATCTAGAGTATTGCGAAAGAAAGTACCAAAAAAAAAGTCTTAAACATATTGTATTAGTACAAATTCAGTCCTAAGCATTTCAATTAATTCATTTAAATCTAAACCACTTCAAATTTATACCAATAAGTCTATCCAGACAATTTAGGATAGAAATTGCATAAACACCAACCGTCCTTCGTGACCCAACTAACACTAACATTGACATTTTTTTATAATTTATTAGATTCTTTTTCTTTCCGAGGGTTAGCGAGGGCTGGCCTCACTCCCCTAAACCAAGGCGGCCTCGCTAGGCATCACCAACAAGCCCAACAAGGGTGACCCTTGCTCAAGCAAGACAGCTCTCATGAGCCAAAACCATGGAAAAAAAAATCAACAATTTCCAAAAATAAACTCAATTAGTACAATATGAAAATATTTAAGACTAATTTAGTTCAATTGAAAGATTCAAGATTGAATTAATACCCATAAAATAGGTTTATGATTTTTTGGTACTTTTCCTAGAGTATTGCTCCTCAAAAGCATACATTCATAAATTAAGGATACTTTGTTCCACGGAAAAATATTGATTTGGAGAACCACTTCTTAAAAATAGTCAATTATATCACTTATAAAAATGAATTAACAAAAAAAAATTTCATCATTCACAAAATTGTTTAACATAAAATTATTGTCCATAATAAAAACATTTTCCTCAATTAATTAATTCAATCTTATGTTATATGAATGGGATAGATCCAGACACTCTCAGACCAGAAACTTCATGGTTTCCCTACTCATAAAAAGCCTAATGAACATTAACTTCCACGAGCGTGCGGAGTGCGTGTGTATGAGAGAGAGAGAGAGATTAAATAAGACAAGTAGAAGCAAGATACTTTGGGATTGTTGGTAAGTCAGCGCAGTCCAATATGTCAGAAAATCAGTTAACAATCAGTTTTCTTCTCTAAACCAGTTGAGTTTGAGAAATACTTCTCACCTGCAATTGACCCACTCGACTACAGCTTTTTACAAGAGGAAAATACAAATGCCTAAGCTTCATTTCCGACCGCGCGACATTTAGTAATATACTTCTGGTTATGCACACTCATTGCATCTAAGACTGAAAAAATACTTCTGTCCAATCTGGTCAAACACTGCCAAACCGTATGTATCTTCCAATGCATAGGAACGGCATGCATTCCCTCTCTGCAGGACCATCACTTTGTCACAGGAACCTCAGGTAGGGCACGTACGGGCTTGAACTTAAAAATTTATATCTGCTTATTAAGTTTTTGCAAGACTACGACTTGAGACGCCATGCAACAATTTCAAAAAGCCATGAAAGCTCAGTTTTCCATCGGTATGTCTGATCCAATCATGGAGTACAGCATACACGGGGACTGAACTGCTCACACCTAGCTCCTGCAAAAAAGATCAAAGATGTCAGGTGATGTCGATAGCCTGATACGGATTCCGAAGTATGAGAACACATCGCTTATACATAACTGATCATGCACCATAGAAAAAGCATAGAGATGCCCCACTTTCAGTTGTCAACGCATAAAACTAGAAGGAATTAGGTTAGAATATCATCTTAGAATCCGCATTTACATGGAAACAATCAACTGAAAGAAACTAGATATTAGACAATCATGGATATACACATAAAGTTACTCAATAACCTCCATGAGCTACGGGCAATCTTTTTGACGGCAAAAGGGAGAAGCCAACCAAAAGATAAAATAAGTATGGAAAACCATGCAATTCACGGGCAGATATCATGTAAGAGCAGCAAAAAAATGTAATGCATGGGCGACTATATAGTTGCCAATTCTTGCAAAGTAGCCGAAATCAACAACCTACCGAAGCCAACTCATCAATGACAATAGCCCGGTTTCCTTCTTTTTCAAAAATTTCATAGGCACAACGAGCATGTTGTTCCCATCTATCAAGAGCTTCAAGTTGATGGACGCTTAGAGTAGCTGCACAAAACTCTTCAAAATCCATCCTCCTATATTGAAGTGCACTAAGCTGTCCCAAGGTAAAGAAGAACAATTCAACATTCAAGATCTACCGTTGACAAAAACAGAAAATGGTATGAAATTAACAAAGCTCGATGATGAGGGCTATACTGATGTCAAGAAATCTAGGACACGAGATTCTTTCATAGCATCCGTTGCATTCCTCATCAAGGCCTAGCAAGATCGAAGTATGTAAGACCACAATCTCATTAAAACCAAGGGGGGAAAAACAATGACACTACCAAGTGGTGATACCAACCATTTTAATGTTTTCAAATCCTATGGTACCATTCTTGTTTGGTTCAAATAAAGAAAACTGCTCTTTCAGATAAAATAGCTCATCTCCGGTCAATGTTTTGGACAAAGCCTGTAATAAACACATGAACGAACTGTCAGTAAAAACTAAGTATAATCTCTTCAATAAAAGATTAAAGCATGCCTCAAGATCCCTTCTTCCACATATTATCTCATTGGAGCTCCTTCTCTTGTTTCTGTCCTAGATTCTCCTTCAGATTTGATGTCAGAGTCCATTAAATAAACCATATTTACACTAACCATACCCATCCTTTAATCATCCTTTGCCACTAATAACTCAGCAAACTGATTATTAAAAATCTAACATGCCCAAAACAATAACAAAGCTAAATAAAAGAGAATTAAAAGATAAGGGAGCAAAAATTAGCCATAGAAGATTGGATTTAACCCCAAGACTCTGCTCTTGGTAAGAGTGAACCATCACTAGGCTAAGTCTTGCTCCTTCATTATTCACACCATGCCAAGTTCCTTTCCTAGAAAAGTTCTAATCTAAGCAACACAATCTGCAGTAGCACACAATAGAACCAGCTTGAAGCTCCAGAGCAACAGAGAAAGCAATTTTAAAGGTACATTATACCGTTAATCTGAGGAAAAGAGTCCGAACCTTGTTTAGATAAAACAAAACACAGCAATGTGGCAAAGTTTTCAACATCCATTTAATTGTGAAGCAACAATAGATATGAAGTAATTTAAGTTCATTGCAATCACAATGAAGATCCTGCTGATAATTAATTGTTTCACGTTCCTTGAGCCATGTTTTAAATTCTAATCAAAGATGCCAGTGCATCAATGGAACCAGTTCCATTTCCAGAACAGACACGCTCAGCGACGGCTAAGTTACGTTATTTTACATACCCTTAAGGCAGCTCTTCTGAGTGTGGATGAACGCATATATGCCTTCATGAGTTTGAATATAAGAATATCTAGAGGCACTTTGATCTCTTTATAATTCTTTATCCACGAATGGCCTGCCAAAGAAAATGTTAGAAATACATCATAAAAGAACTGGCATCTTCATTGGCAGATGAAACCTACTTAGAGCTTGTGCAGCTGTCATCCTTTTCCTGGGATCTTTAATTAATAAGCGCTTCACGAAGTCTCTTGCCTCGGAGGATAGTGAAGGCCAAGGTTGTTCGTCAAAACTTGGATCAGCTTTAAGAACAGCTCGAAAGATCCCGGACTCACTTCGGGCCCAAAAGGGACGACTGCCACAGAGCAGAATATATGCAATTACGCCTATGCTCCAGACATCTGCCTCGCTAGTGTAAGCTCTATGGAGAACTTCAGGAGCTACATAGTACGCACTACCGACAATATCATTTAGCCGCTCATCTGTATAGCAATTAGAACGATCCTCAACATTAGGTAATTTCTTGAGCCCTCAAACTGATGCATCAAAGCTGCTATAAACTAAAGGGTTATGCATACCTGGTTTCACAAAATCTGACAAACCAAAATCTATGGCCTTCAAAGTAGAGGTTTCATCCTTCGACGAGAAGAGAAAATTCTGATAAAGCAATTAGGCACGCTTCCATGAGAATAGGTTGATCAAAAATATTTTGAGAAAGCTGAAGCAAAGCAGCAAATTATGGCTAACATTTTTTAAAGCAATTCCTCTCTCTTTTGGTTTATATCACTTTTTCCAAAGAACTGAAAATTGTTGAAGTTAAACATAAGTTTGGGCCAGTAATCAGAGTTAGTACCTTTCCCTTACTCAGGTGATTTTTATATCCAACACAAAATGGGATACAAAAAGAAAAATGAACATTATGGCAAAAGAAAATAATTATGTGGAGGTAACTACGTCCAAGCACGAAACTGTCTTCAAAAGTATGCAGCTTGATATCATGTAAACCATAGTCGTGCATACGAATAACAGAAATATCATGATAAACAAATCATTCTACAGATTCCTTTAGTTCAAGCGTTCAAGAAGGAAGAATTGACAAAATGTGAGTCAACAAATTACAAGCGCAGTTTCTAGAAGATCTTAAATATAATTTGTCAACTTTAAGAATCCTACAAACTTGAGCCTACATGATTGCATCAAATCAAGGAAATGGTATAATTGCAATAAAGTTGGGTGTACTGCAATCTAGGCAACAATAGTAAAGTAGATAGACCACTAAGAAGACCATTTCCCAAAATTCTTAAGGCCAAATAGGAACTAGGAAAGTGAGTCCAAAAACCTTTTCAGGAGAGAAACAAAAGCCACAGAGAGGATAAGGAAGAGAGGTTGCTCTATTGTAAAACGAAAATGAGATTACAAATTTCACACAAGAGAGGATCCTCAGTACATATGAAACAACTGTGCAAAAAGAAAAGGAGTACATGACCACCTCAGGTTTCAGATCCCGATGCACCACACCTTGCAGGTGGCAAAAAGTGACAACATTTAGTATTTGTATCAAAACAGCTCTTGCATCATCCTCTGAGTACTTCCCGCCCCTGATCAAATAAGACACCAGAAAATGAGCCTCCGGCAATACAAGATCTCCATTTTTAAGGATCATCCATCTATATAAATTCATCTATTATCTATGGCTAGAATGAAAGAAGCTAGCACAAAAGATAACCTTGAAAGTATTCTATCCAAGAGTTCACCTCCTTCACATAACCTGAAAGATGCATGAAATTATCAAAACTTTGAGTCACAGTATGCAAACATCCAAAAAAATTTACACTTCCAACATGATAATAAAGCAGAAAGCTCAGATAAAGTCCAGCAAACAGAGCTTACTCCATTACAATATAGACATTATCATGGTCTTCATATGCATCATAAAACTGCACGAGATTGTCATGTCCAGTCAAAGCTCTCAATATTTTGACCTCCCTTCTCACATCCTCAATAGCAATTGCAGTCGTCATCTAAAGAGAAAAAAAGTATATCAAGATCCATCAGAAAATTAAGAAACAGGCAAGGAAAAAAACTATGGTACTTGGCAAAATTTCTCTGCTTTAACCAAGTAAAGAAAACTAAAATAAGGTAAACTTGAGGGAATACTGGCAAATAGGAACATGGCACCAAAAAGATGTGCTTCACCAATTTCTTCCGAGTAAAGCCAAATCCTCCAGAGTGTAGAGCATATACCGAATCAGGAGAAATACCAAACTGGATGTGCATTTCTTTGCAATTTTATCACCATAATTCTTGTGTACTTTGCTCGTAACATAGACAAATGTTCCTTTTCCATTATCAATGAAACCTATTCTCCAGCTGAAAGTAACATTTTGGTCCCTTCTTGAAGACAAATGAATAACTGAAAAGATATTTTTTCATTAACGGAAAGATCAGTGCCTACCACTGATCAGACACAACAGCAAAGGATGGATCCCAGAAGGCTATCTCTAAGTCCTATAGGGTAAAAGCCCTCTAGATAAAGTTGCACGCACAATTCCATGTTTTAAGTTACTGGAAGTGATTATTGTAGTGACTTGGTTCGTGCTACTGCTTTCTTTGCGACACAATGCTTTCTTTTAATTAATCAAACAACAAGAATGTACAGAAATTAGGGTAACCACGCTGTAAGTGATAGCTCATTGCTAAGTTCATGAATCAGGCCATTAGGTTCGCCAATTGAATTACTTCCATCTGAATTTGAAAACCGGCTAATTTACTTGGGCTTCCATTGTGATATATGTATTTTTCATGGAGAGGGCAACCCATAACAGGAGAACCTCACAAGAAAGAGCAACATCAGTTTAAGGATTATTGTCTTCATACACACTTCGAAGTGACAGAACTTCAGAAGAAAGAAATCAAACAGGAGACACTGTTGCTGTGGTTGTGGAGGCAACACTAAAGATGATCTAGGTCATTTTTGTCCTTCCAGATCTATGTTCTTCTAGTACAGTTGAGTACGTATCTTAAAGTCCAGTTTTAAAATTATAGAGTATAGATAGAACGGCTGGTTCAACTTTATGCGATCAAAAGTGACATCCCATATTTATCAATAAAACTATATGCTGTACAAATGACCTGGTAGAGGTATTCAAAGAAAAGAGACAAGGACCATGCTTGGGCTGATACTTCGCATTCTTTATTCGGCACTTCTAGTTTGTCTTGCTTAACTTCATGTGACATTGCAACTAGCATTATAATATGATAACTTCAACAATAAGAAAGCAAAGTCGAAATGGATTACCACCAATTCCACTGAAATACTTGAAGACAAAAGCCAAAAACAGAAAAACCAGACAAGTTTCTGACCAGGCTTCGACATCATCTCCAATGGTATAAACCGACGCAAAAGATTAAACATCACCAAAGCATGAATGTGTCTCGACTTGTCACTAGCTGGTGGTAGAACTGCCTCTGTTCTACGGATCAACCCCCGCCATGACATAATACTCATCCACCACAGGTGATTTAGGACAATAAGACACAACTCAAAGACAACACATGAGAAAAAAGTACTCAAGTCACACCCGAATGTGATACGACATAAACACAAGAACCTCCGAATGGACGGGACCCAACATGATTCTTCACCTTCTCTCAAAAGACCCATTTCACATCCTATCCATTGAAGTTCCAGGAAGTTATTCAAGAGGTATTCTTTAGCAACTACAGGGGATCACAGACGACAGGACCCCCTCAAAAGACGGCCCAAGGAAAATGAATTCCAAGCTCAACAAATCATCACTTATCCCAGCGTACTTGAATCCACAAAAATTTCCGACATACATAGAAGGCCATAAAGGAGAAGATCAAACCTTTGCTTTCGGTATGACTTTCACAGCAACCTGTTGACCCTTAAGCCCACCCTTCTTGGACCTTGCACGGCAAGTATACCCAAAATGCCCTCTCCCCACCTCGTCCCCAAGCTCATACTTGCTCCCGAAGTTCTTCGAGAACCCGAAGCTCTTGTCGAGCCCCGTCACCCGCCCCTCGCCCTCCGCCTCGCTCCCTTCCGGGATCGCCGCCTCGTTCGCCTTCACCGTCCCGCGCCGCAGCGCGAGCGCGGCCTTAATGTGCTTCGCCGGCGACGGCGGCGGGAACGGCCGCTTGAAGAACCGCTTTGGCGTCGAGTTCGCGCTCGCGTTCGCGTTCGCGTTCGCGTTCGCCGGGGACCGGCCCGCGGGGGACTTCTTCGAGAACGAGAACAAGTAGTGCGCCGGGCTGGGGCTGTAGAACGGGAAGAAGGGCGACTTCCGCCCGTCGCCCCCGGCCTCCTCCTTGGGGACGTGGTTGCCGAGGTCCCCGCCGTTGATGGAGCACGAATCAGGGTTCCGCCGCTCCTCGGCCGGGCCGGCCCCCCCGTTGGCGGCGGCGATCCCTCGCTGCCCGGGTGCGGGAGAGGAGAGATCGAGCTGGGAAGTGGGCTTCGAAGTGCACAGCCCCATCCTCCTCCTCCTCCTCCTCCTCCTCCTCGAACGCAGGAAATGCAGAGAGAAATTTCGAAGCAAGCGGGGGCTAAAGCATTGCGGACGAGAGAATTTGAAATGGCGAAGTTCGAGAGCCCCTTCTCGTCGTCGTCTTCTTCTTCTTCGATGGCCGGAAAAAGCAAGAAAAACAAGAATCTAGAGAGAGAAAGTAGAGAGAGAGAGAAGAGAGAGAAAGTGTGTATGCAGTGCGACTTCTCTTTTCCTCTTTTTTTCCTTTTTTTTTGGGTAGGAAGGTGGGGGAGATCTGCAGAAGAAGGAGAAGATGATAAAAAGGAGAGGAGACGGTGATCCGCTCTGCTTTTCGGGGGGCTCCTTTTCGCGGCCGATGTAATTAAAAAAAATATATATATAAATGAAGATGAAATCCGGAGTCGTTGGACTAAATTCTTTTTTAATTTTGATTTTGAAATCGATGGATCGGTTGATAATAAAAAAAGGAAAATGTAGAGGGTGTGCAGGAAATAAATAATGATAATGAGAGTAATAAATGGGGCGACGAAAATTAAAAAATTAATTCAATGAATGTGGATTGATCCGCACTGGATGTGAGGGCGCGCGATGGGAACGTGTGTGGTGGTCCTGCCGCGTGACAGCGGCGTGAGCCGCAAGTGATGTTTCTTTTGTAGTGCCCGACCGGAGCTTGGGTTTAAGGATTGAATCTAGGATGAAATAATGTCATTTCTCACTTTTCTTACCTCATTTTGTAGATAAAATATAATCACCATACAACAAATTAGGTGAATTTTACGTGTCGGAACTTGATACAATGCAAAAGGCGTTCTATTTTTTGAATTGAAAAATGGGACAGGATATAAGAGTTATGATGATCTGATAAAACAAAAAGTTATTTTTAATACGAATTAGACCGCTATTAAACAATTGAATATCAATGTCGCTCATCTGTGGAACGCCAAATGGTGTGAAAATCGAATCCTACTCGCATGCCTTGTTGTTTACCGGTTATAGGCTCATTTATAATTCGGAAAAAATGGCTAGTGACTACGTGAATGAAATTTGAATGTGATTTTAAGAATGTGAGATTCCAATGACACATTGGCCATGGGAAGTGCAATCTTCTTCTTGTTTCTATAATTCAGCTAATCAGCATAATTAGTTTGTCATCTAGAAAAAAACTAGCATAAAACCTCATCGCTAATGATCTCTTGAGCAGACTTGAACTTAAGTTCTCCAACATAAAAATTGGAACCCTTTACCATCGATTCAAAACTGAAAGTACGGGAATGCCTTTACTTCTAGGTCAATCCCAAAATGGGCTAGGTGTGATTTCTAAGCACTTACCAAAATGTATGACACATGCGAAAGCAATTAGTAAACATCAAAATGCTCCTGCCAGGGTTTATGTAGTCTTTATTGTTATGATGTCATTAATAAATGAGACTACGAGGTGATGTCTTGTCATTAAAAAATGTTGATCATGGATTAATTACTTGGTTATGCTGTCTCTTTCTTTTCACTTCTTTTTTTTTTTAACAAATGGTTACTACTGAAATGTAAGTTTTCGTTCGACCAAAAAAAAATGTAAGTTTTCCGGGAAAAAAAAAAAAAGAAATGTAGGTTTGCGTGAAACAGGACATAGAAACAGTCAGCCCTAAAGTACAAATTTGTACCGTCGTTCCCGTTCAATTGGTAATAATATACTATATAGGCGGTAGGGTTAAAAGTCAAACAGCAAAGGTCCAAAAGCAAAGGGGGAAAATATCATTGTTAAATACATAATATGGTTTTATTATTTGTACTTTGCCCGGTAACTTTATCTTCTCTCTCTCTCTCTCTCTCTGTGTGTGTTACGAAATCTACTAAAAAGGAGCTGTTTCAAATTTCAAAATCCTCAGGAAAGGGTTTTTCTTTTTCTTTTTTCATGGCTTAAAAAAGAATATATAAAAAATCTTTACTAAATATGCCGCCCAAAACATCTTATTTAAGTATTCAAAATTTTATATTTCTTTTCATGGCTAAAATAAGAAATTTATAAAATATTTCCTAAATTAGCCGGAAAAAAATCTTATTAAAGTATTCAAAATTTTATATTTCTTTTCATGCCTCAAAAAAGAAATATATTAAATCCTTCCTAAAATGCCCCAGAAAAATCTTATTCAAGTATTCCAAAATTTTATACTTCTTTTCATGGCTTAAAAAAGAAATATATAAAATCTTTCCTAAATGTGGTCCCCCAAAGAATCTTAATTAAGCTTTACAATAAACGAAAATCCTCCATAATGTATGTCTCGGAGCTGTCAGTTGTAACTAGAAATCCACAGTACTTGAGTACATGGAGCTTCCCTCTTCATCAATGATTTGGAATCATTTCGCATGTTCACTCTTTATTGAAGAGTTTTGAGGATGTCAAGAGTAGAAGATACGTCGGATTCATGCTTTGATCAATTTGTAATTATATAATACGCAATCAACTATGTCATGATTTATTCAAACCTGTTTGGATTGAATTTCACATTTTTATATTTTTTTTTTGCTTAATTTAAATATTGTGGCCAATGTCTTTTGACTTTTCTTTAATCCAAAATGCTCATGACTTTCACATCATCCAAATGTTAGCACAACATTTTTTTTCATAATTTTCTCAAATTTAAATAATATCTCAAATTTTTGTGAAAAGTGGTGCTTATGCTTAAGTGTTAACAAATAGCCTTAATATAGAAAAAGTAAACCTATAATGTGTAATAAACTTATATCGACACTTAGTCTTTATTTGTTTTATGGAAAATATTTTCCTCATTTTATAATTTGTGGATCGCTTAGGGAAATTAGTCAACGAAAAATATTTCCTAGTCAATAGAAAACGTATACTTAAATTAAAAAAAATGATTTTTTTAAAAAAAAATCAAAAATCACTTTCCAAAATATAACTAAAAAATGACATTTGGACCCAAAACTTTGCCCTTGGATAAGAGAACCCCAACCCTTATTCCCAAGCCCTTTGCAAGGAACCTAGACCCATATGCCGAAGCTAGGTCTACCAAGGTCCATTGAGGCTAGCTCAGGTGCAAAGAGGTCATGTCAGAACTCCAATGCCCAAGCTTAGGTAAAAATAAAAGTGGGACTCGAGACACTACCTCGACACCTTTGGCTAGTTCTTAACACTCGAGTCTAAGTCCAAGGAGCCTAGGCCCAATACCCCAGTACTGTTGCTCGGCTTCATGGCACCCCAGCCTGAGACCTCAGCGCCCGTGCCTCGAGTTCCTAACACTTGTGCCTCGGTCCATGGAGATGAACCCTAGCTCCACAAAAGCCAGCCTTAGGACCCCTAAACCCATGTTCATATCCCTCATGCCTAAGCTCGAGTTTAAGTCCATTGAGGTCAAGCCTAGGACACCCGCGCCCATGCTCGAGTCTCCGCACCCGCACTTGGGTTCATTAAGGCCGAGGCAATGACCGATGCCCATGCTTAGGTCCCTAGTGCCCCGACTTAGGTTCATTGAGACATGGCCAAGGACCCTAAGTTCATCCCGTAATCCTCAACGTGAACTTGAGACCTTAATGTCTGTGCTCAAACCCCTCATGCCGAAGCCAAGGACCTAGTCCATTGAAGTCAAGACTAGATTTAGGACCTTGGCACCTATGTCTAGGCTCATGTGCTAGAGACCAGGGCGCTTGAACCTAGGTTCATGTGCTAGAGACCAAGGCACTTGAACGCAAGTCCAGTGAGGTCAAATCTAAGACCTTGGTGCTTGTGTTTGGTTTCCTGGTTATTTTTGCGCAAGTCATCAGTGCTTAAATAGTGCGTGTGTATATGAAAATAAAATCATATTTTTCTTTTGAAATAATGGAAAAATTTTCGATTATTTTTAGATTTCGGTCAAACAAAAAATATGGCCATTTTCCTAGAAAATGACTTTTTTAGAAATATTTTTCAAAATTGTAATATTTTTCACGAAACAAATAGAGTTTTAATGTAATATGCGTTGTTGTACGAGAGCTGTTAATATTTGAGTCTTATTTGTCCCAAATAGGATGAGCAAGTCATCGGAAGGTTGGGTTTAGTCTTGTTGCTATAAACCAAGCTAGGATTTCCACATTTTGGCTAAACGCAAAAAGAGCATGGGTCACTACGAGAGAGTATCAAGTGTGACTAAGAGTTAGAAAATATCAACTGTATGTTAAGGGAATGTATTCTCCACGATATTGCTTTTCTTGTACCATATTACTTGTTCACAACGAATTGTTTTATTGTTTTTATTATGAATCGTCACATCAATTACTTGTACAATATTTTCTATTATTTACTTCATAGCCATTCCAATACATCATGACCCACGATTGACGACATGTCCAACTTAAATTATGATATTAAAAATTCAAGGTACAAAACGATTGATTGTGGAGACACACAAAATAAAGAAAGGAAAGAACTCACGTAACATATCAATTTTTGGATTGTGTAAAAAGGAGGGAGAGGAGGGGGGGCCAAGATCACAAGAGATGGAGAGGAGTTAATGAATGGATAGAGAGAGAGAGAGAGAGAGAGGGAAGGTGTCAATTTATTGTCAATCCCAAGACAGCGACATTTGACCTTCTCCCATTAAATACCAATCTTCACTTACTTGCAACCTCCACCTAAATGGTGAAATAAATAAAATTAAAAAGAGCAGCATTTAACGAAATCTTTTTCATCGGACCCATCTATTCCACGACCAAAAATAGGCACGATGTTCGATGTTAAATTAACCTGTGTTTGGTTACAGATTTAACGGGAGATTTGTTGGGTTCCACTAAGCGCGTAGAGGACGACACATGTCCCCAAAAAAAAAAAAGTTCGGTTAGTTACGTAATCAATTCCTACGCTTTCCCTATTGATGATGACGATAAAATTCATTTTCATCACGGACGGCGGACCTAACGAGGTCCCAATAATGACTATTTTCATGGTTGTTAACATAAAATATCCTTTTCATTTTCCCTTGCAAATATCTCAAATAAAGACTTAAAATGCCATTCTTTTTTCAAAAAATGATATGAAGTGGAGTCTATTTCAAATAAAGACTCGAAGTGGTCATTTAGTCTCAAAGAATGACTTGACTTGCCGATCGGTGAATGCATATTCTGATGGCCTGACTAGGGGATATTCATCCAAAAAAATTATTTGTTCACTTTCGGTTGTCTTTTTTTTTTTTTTCTAGTCAATGATTGTCCTATTCATCATATTCTCCGTCCCTATTCATCTTCTTTTTGCCTTGATCAAGAACATAGGATTTGGGAAGGGCCGACAAGCACCGGCTGTTGATAAGGGCTGGCGAGGGTTGGCCTCACCTGGGGCTAGTGAGGGCTCGACGGCCTTCGCCGGTAGCGGGCGAGGGCCATTGAGCCTTCATTGGTCGCAGGTGAGGGCTTGTAGGCCGACCCTCGCCGGCGAGGGTGGCCTTGGCTGCCACCGATAAGGGTCGTCGAGCCCTCGCTGGCAGTGGGCGAGGGCTTGCTGGCCCTCACCGGAGGTAAGCGAGGGAGGGCAACCTTGCTGATGGCTGTGAGGGGTGGCCTCCCTCACCTCCACTCGTCGCTCCACTGATAGCCTCATCTTCTGCCAGGACTACGACTAGGGCGCCCATGTCACCTTCTTCGTCCCTTCCTCCCCCCACTACTCCTAGATTGATGGCTTCTTCAACTACCCCTTTGCCCTTGAGCACCTCCTTGTAGAGCCTCGATTTGGACGGCCCTCGCCAGTCGGCCTATAAGCCCTCGCTTGCAGCCAGCGAGGGCTTGATGGCCCTTGCCCACTGTCGGCGATAGGCGTCAAGCCCTTGTTGGCCCTTACTAGTAGCCACCACACGCCAACCCTTCCCTAAGTCTGATGTTCTTGATTTAGGAAAGAAGAAGATGAACGGGGGACGAAGAAGATGATGAACATGACAACCATTTACCCAAAAAAAAAGGACAATTGAAAATAAAAAAAAGATTTTTTTTGGACAAAAATACCTTGATCAGGCTATCGGAATATATATTGGAAATGCATCTATTTACTCTAGCGAGTTAGATCCTTCTTTGAAACTAAATGACCACTTCGGGTTTTTATTTGAGATAGACTTCATTTCAAGTCCTTTTGAGAAAATGATGGCACTTTGGGTCATTATTTGAGATTTTCCCTTTTCCTCCTAATAAATCTTTGATATGTACATATATTAAGATTAATATTACAAAAAATCTCGAACTAGTACATTTATAATAAATATAAACGTGACAAATTCACTATTCTTTAGTTTCAGTTTAGTCTTATTGTGAAATTGACGTGTGGCAATCAACGAGTGCACAAATTTCGGATTTTACACTCCATTCATCACAAGTGTACCAATTTATATTTTTTCACGATATTAATCCAATTTACTGAAAACTAACGGATGGTAAATTTATCACAAATGTACTAATTCGAGATTCTTGGTTATCAAAAAATTAGTTTGTAGTAAATTTGTTACAAACATACTAGTTTAGGATTTTTTGTGTTAAAAAATTAGTTTAAGGTAAATTTGTCACATGTATACTAGTTTATGATATCTTGTGACATTAACCCTATTTAAAGATAAACCCCAAGCATCGTCCTTTAATTCTCCAATTGTGCATTGAGTGTCTTCTAACAATTATTTTTCCTACCTTCGATTTTGATTTTGACACATGAACCGCATGTTATCCGAAATAAGACTGGCTTCATACGCTGCCCGAAAGGGGTCTATCTTTTTGACATCGATGGTCTAATTTATTAGTATTTTTTTGTAGTAAAATACCATTAAGGTATAACTTGATGGGCAAGTAAACAAGGGGGAAAAGGGAAGCTTCTTGCTGTTTACGGAAGCTGAAAACGACTCTTAAATTAGTTGGTGCACTTAATGAATGCCTTGGTCGCTCATAGAAAGGTCTCTTAGCCATCCCACATTGACTTTCCAAACCATTCACTTGGTCCATATCCTGAAGCCATAGAAATCTGCAAAAAAGGGCCTGTTGTTCCACGTTTAAGATGTAACGCATGTATAGTGCGACCTTTTGAATTATCAAAATATTTAGACATGTTTAACACGTGCAATTATAATATGTAAGTGCACAAATCAAGACCATTTCCATGGTCAAAGCGAAGAAACGAAATCCAATCTCCACTTCTCTTTTCGTTTTTCTCTTTCAAAATTTATGGGGTTTTTTTTTTTTTTTTTTTAAAGTATCAAAAGGAAAAAATAAAAAAGAATAAAGGAAAAGAAGAAAAACGATAATGGGCAAGGATATGAATATGTCAATTGTGGCAGACAAGATCAACTACACAAAGACATATGCACAAGCAATCACTCCGAAAGCACCGATTGGAGTTGGCTATTTTAATACCTGGTTTCAACCTTGAACGTGGTAAACAACACATTCAACACCAAATTTAATATACTCGGGATAGCTTCTTGGGCCAGTCAATTACCTCGTGGATAAAGAATCTTATCTAGTTCAGGTAGAAGAAACTTTACATTCATATATTCGTGAAAATTACTCGAGTTAGTTGAGATTCATATCTAACATTATAAAACAATAATTATTCATGATTCTATCAATATAATTCTTATTTAAGATTTTTTTACCTAATCAAATAGAATTGTTGAGGTCAAAAGCTGCGATATTTTATTACGGTTTTAACTCTACAAAATATTAAAAAAAGTGGGAACTTATTATCATTTCTTTTCAGCCAACGAACTATATTATTATAAATTGCAATAAAAAGAGAAAGAAGCAATTTGACCGGCCTTGTTGTTTTTTTTTTCGCGATGCAGTTCCTCTCGAGGAGGGTTTGACTTTGAAAACTAATTTAATAAATTAACCCTAATTATCATTGTCAAGGTGTGCAGGTCATACATCACGATAGATCGAATCTAGTCAACGATCTCCGATCCTGCACTACCCGTATGCATGTGAAACAATGAGCAATTAGTCAACGATCTTATTAAATTTTTCCACTTTTTCTTCTTCCATCGTCTTTTGTTTACTAGTATTTATCATTTTGGGGTCATGCATAATGCAATTGCATTTTGCCTTTTGCCTTTGGGGATTGATACAATGAATTCTACACACAAGAGTCTTTTTGTCTTATGGGCGTATCCATCAAGATGAAATATATTCCCCTTCCTCTTTTGGGGATTCCATGGCAATCTCGAGAGTTTCCTCCTCAGATTTGTTGTTTGCCAAGTTCTCCAATGACCTGTCGAGCAGTCAATTGAATAGGGATTTGCTCGATGAAGTACTTGACTCATTTCATTGAAACCATGACGCATAACTTGCAAATTTTACCCAGGAGTTACCAATTTATTTCGTAGGAAATGAATCGATTTGCTTAGATACTAAAAGGGTTTCATCCTTCAAAGAAAATCAGGAGAAACCAAATCAGTAAGGAACATAGTCAAAGCCTGAGAAAGGGTACTCTTTTGAAAATGTCTGAAGCGGGATTTCTGTAAATTTCTTGATGTTGGTGAGGCCGTCTTATTAGTACACGCATGCGACTCATAAGTGTTCGGTGCAATCGAGCCATTAATAAATTTGATGACACTCACGGAGGAGTAAATTATAATGGCTCGCAATATGCATCGAACTTTTATGAATCACGTACTTGCAAGAATAAGCTTCTTCTTATAAGGCCTCCATCATCATATTGCCACCCATTCAACCCCTCCAACCATAATTGCCCCTAAAGACTATGTGCATCTCATTCATGATCAATCTACTTTTCTTCTCCTAATTCAACTTAGACATGACACTTCACCAAATCCAAAAAAGAAGAAGGGAAAGTTGAACTGAATCTAAGTAAATAATCAGATTTCACGATTTACTTTGTTTAATATTTTATCTCTTTATCTTGCTGCTAATCCATACAATAAGGATTTGCAATTTGAAGTACACTATGCTAAATTTGATTTCGCCATTCGAATATCGATTTTGGGATTAGATCTACCCACTTCCGCATGTAATCACATCTCATTAGATGAAGGCGAGGACTCCTCACCGAAGCTTGAGGGCTCGAATAAGGCATAGCTCTTAGTTGAGAGCATGAGTGAAAGAATCACACAAGTTGAACTGAGAAAAGTATCTTTGGAACATATATCTATAATACCTATGAAATATATACATAGCCGTTTACATAAAATGGCCCAAAGATTGTCACACGCATTTTGAATGATAACTTTGGAAACTTAAATGTATACGTTAATAATCGACAACACAAACCTTGTCAACCGAACTTCACACAAAACTATCCGTGTCCTACAAGATGAAAATTCTTTCATTTTCCTTTCCTGTGAAAATCCCTTTTTCCCATTGCGTGACATTTTCCATGTTTCCCTCAACTTTTAGCTTACCAAAACAAGGCCTTTTTGACTAACAACATGAGTCCGAGCACTCGTGCCCCGAATTGTCGTGGCACGGGCGCTCGAATGCAAAATACATGAACTCCCGTGGACATTATCATGGCACTTTTCGCCACACGGAACCGGCCGGTTTGACTTTGGATTGCAATGATGGTGACACTGACAGTGTGATGATGAAGCCCTCTCTCATCCCTCATGTTCAGCCTTTGGCGCCAAAAATCCCCGTCGGCCATCATCCTATCTTCTCCCCGGAATCACGTCGATTGTCGTCAATTGAGCCAAAAAGGCTTTTTCTATTTGAGCAACTAGATTATGACCTTAATGTATCCTCTGATGACCTTTTCATGGTCCATCGAATTCAGCAAACTCGACGGTCGGGCATGTACGTTACACTCATGCACTCTCGACTCCCTGATGATGTGCCATCGAGTCTGTGAACAGGTGAAGGGCAATTATCGTTGCACGATTAGAGGGATGTAACGGATTATATAGACCGACATCGCCTTAATATTTAAATATAGTAACATCTTAGCCTTAAATATAGCGACATAACTCCATCCTCCACAAAAAGAAGAGTAGCCAATAAACAATCTCATGAAGAGTCCACTATCGTATGTCTTAATGTGCCACTAGCTGAAATCAATGGATTAATTTACTTCCCCACCATGACTTTCGGTCCCTTTTTCCGATTTAAATTATTTCTCATGTCTATTGTTTCCCATGTCGTCTTTTGCAAGGTCATAAAAAGAGAAGCTACGAACATTTGGTATGTCTTAAAAGGAATCCTTGAACCAAAAGTCAAATGATTCCATAAATATAGGGCCGAAATTTACTATAAAAAACAGAAGAAAAAAGAAATTTTGTTTAATAAAAAACAAGACATCTCTGTCGAGTTGATGCTTAACCTTCTTTTAAATCCTGGGGATTGACCATATGGTCCATTGTGCGAATGGGGAAACTAAAACCCTAGATATATGGCCCATTCCTGATGATTTTTAATGAGATCAGAACGACTTTGGAGTTTTTAAAATGCTTTGTTTCTCCATCACATCCTACCCTTTTATGATCTTATGACTATGATCCATTTTGAACATGCAGGTGATTGAAAGAAATCGAGAACGAATTTTCCACGAGGTGATGTGCAAACTCGAAATCCTATCTCATGGCCATTATTGTTGGACGAACAAGCGATGCATTACGGCAACAAAGACGATATTAGGTTTTAGTAGCTGAGGAGTATTAACATAAATTCCAAGGAAGCAAAGTTGGAAAGTTGAGGATCCCGGGATCGCCCCCAACAATAAAGGTACATTTTAGCATGACCCTCAACGACAATCATTCATATTGCTCAGTGACCGATATAGAACCTTAAGCAGCATTATTTTGTTTCAACCACCTGATTTTCTTTTGTCGAATTGCTTAGCTGAATTCTCTGTTTTGGATCCTCGCTAAATACATCGTATCGGCCATGATTTTGACCTCTTTTATGCAGTTCAGGAGTACTAGCGAATTCCAAAAATCTATGGAGCTAAGGACACCCATGTAGCACCTCATCCTCAACGGGCTCAATGCTCTAGACCAAGTAGCAGATTGTAACTACAGTATTTGCCAATATATAAGCCCAAAACTAAAAGCCCGCACAAAATGCATTTGTAGAAAAATAGGCCATATGCAGATAACGAAGAAACGTGAGACTAAATTAAAATAACTGGGGATGCTTGTGCTCGTAACCAAGAAATCACGAAGCCGCAATTGATGTTCTAACCACATTGGTGTGGGAAAAAAATCAATGAACGCTGGGAAGGAAATGGATCTTCATGTGAAGAATGGGCAGGGAATGAAGGTCGGCAAGATCGAACTTTTTGAAGGTGGTTTGCAATAAAGTTGATGGCCGCTTTCTGATTTTTTAGTGACTTTCCGAGGAGACACGAACTCTTGATTTCAACACGAGGAACTTAGACTCTTTTGAGCTTGCTTTTGCTGTTATGCTCTCAGGTGTCTCGGCTAGTGATGGTTCTAGCAGTAACTTGCAGCCGAAGCACCCGATGCATATCAGGCAATGTCGAGCTTGGACATCAACACGGTCAATGCATGCTTAGAGAGAAGATTATTCAGTAGAGCTGCAACTAATTGCAAAAGTGGACATTGACAATTACTGATGATACTTATCGAATATAATGTAAATACCAGCATTCAAACGTATTATATGGTGTCATATCCTATAAAGATACGAAAAATGGTATTGCCTGGGTATCTGGACATGCTTGATTATGTCAATCACCTAGCAATGTCTAACGAGTGGGTCTCTTGCACAGTTTGGCTGAGCGACGATAAATGACCCTTTAGGTTTAGGTCTCGCCACGTATCTCATATGCTAGTAGAGCTTGTCTTCTGTATGGTTGAGATGGCTAATATCGACCCAGGACTTTATGACCCAGTCGTCCCCACCCAAAAAGTGAAAAACGCTGACGGAAGCGTTTTCAATCTTTGGTCCTGAACGACCTTCATTGGGGCGAGCTTGCCGGTAGAGACATGCGAGAACGCTTCCATGAGTGACCATTACTACTCCCTCCCCTGCACGGTGAAGGGCAACTTCGTTCTAGATTGTCGATGTTTCCGAGCTAATTAAAACTGAATCTTCCTACATTAAAAGTGTAATGTACACGCACATTCATATATATGTGTGTGTGTGTGTGTGTTAAGTGCAGTAGTATAGACACACAGACATACAGTTAGGCAACTTTAGACAATTATAGACGCACGGTTACATACTTTGTGTGCTTAAATTTGGTGGCTAAGTCTGCTTTTCCGCAAATAAGCAACATGGACACATTAATCTTATGTATGCATGACTTCATAAGATATTATCAGGCTACATTATGCAGGGATAAATCTAGATATCAGAGGCTAGAAGAGCCAACATTAGTGTAGATTTTATTGGGATGATCGCTGACTGTTGAAAAAAATTTAAGTTGTTTAACTAAGGTACGGTGTAATCATTGAATACTCTTAATAATTAGTAAAGCTAGCACGAGCCTATCCTAGGTAATGCATAAGCTTAATGAAGTTTTTGCAAGTTCATTGACATTGAGCAATTTTCTAGTCGAATTGCATCTGCGGGTAAGCTCAAAGTAGTTCATAAATGAGTTTTAAGTTCCAGTAGCCTACAAGGTAACCAGCTCTAATCTTATTGTGCATATTGAAATTCACAAGTGGCGTTGACATGGATTAATGGCGATATTTCATGACGGCATTGGTTTACCTTTGTGCTTCAAGTCAATGTTTTGCAAGCAAGTTGTGCATACTGATCCTTACTTTCACCACCACCCTGCACATAAAACCAATGAATGCGAACTGTTGATCAGACAATTCTCTTTTGATGAACCAAATCAAAGCTAATATCTTTTCCTAACACATGAATATGTTCTTTAGAAATGGGTTAAGGTGAGCTTGACTCCCTTAATGAGCTTAAAAGAGAGGGACCAAAATGCCTTTTGTGCAGCATAGTGAAAGGAACGGAAAAGGATGAGACCCTAGCCAACCATTTGAGTGTCACAAGTCGATACTCAAATTATCTTTGCGTTTAACTTGCTTCTGCACTGACATGACAATTGACAGTATATTTTGGAACTCTTGTTTGGTAAAAAAGCACATGGGAAGATAGTTCACTTAATCTTTGGTCGAGTTCATACCGGGATTTCTTGATCCCTCCTGCGGGATCGACAGGCCTCATAAGCCTGAAGATAGACATTAGCTGCGTCACTTCTCTTAAGGCTTTGAAGAATTCCTGCATTTCGATCCCGTAGAGCTGGATCTTTGATAACCTGATGTTAATTCAAGAAAAGATTCAGTAAATTTCATTAAGTGTTCAGCCACTTCTATCCCGACAAAGGATTAAAGATCTCTTTTGAAAGCATTCTAATTTTTACCACTTTGTTAAGTAGCGTATCGCCTATTCCTAGGTAGTGACAGTTGGATCTCTTATCCTATGATTTTGATGATGACAAAACTGCATTCTTGGTTACTCACATGTTTTTTTAGAGGAAGCAAGCAAATATACATATGTCTTAAGTGCTCTAGATGCCGGTTACAGTAAAGGATGGCATTTACATCACAGCATCCAAGGATGCGGAGGCAAGACACAATTTATGGAAATGTTTAAAGTTGTGCATACCATGGCTCGGTGTTGTACTACTTATTTAAACTGTTGAATATCATTCATGAATATTGTCTATGCGATGGGTAATTGTCATCACACATAATTTTAGATAAATATATTTGGATATGTCCATACCTCCACCCCACCACCAACAATTGCGATGAATTCTGCTGTCTCAATAGCTCATTTTAGGTCAGACGAGTAAATTGCAGAGATCTCACATTCTTCAGACAGACTATCAGCTACCTTTTAGTGTGACCCATTAGATCATTCCGACTCCAAAGGGATAGAGAGCACCAAATAAGTCTACTTACCGCATGTGCTTGTAGCCTTCCCACCTCATTTAATTCCACATCTAGATGGCCTTGCTCAGACAAGAAAATTATTAAATACTCTCGGTTCACGTTTGCCCACGCCATGTGAACTGGTCGATCATGACGGTCGTTGGGTTTTGTCAGACCCATATGATCTAACAACTCACTGTGGAGTGAGTTCATGACTATGTAAACCGTAAATACGCAATAAAAGCTCACTCAAGGGAGAGCTCTTGACCAAGATCCATGAATTGAGGGTAATCACAATCGTCGAATCTTGTGGACCCATGTGTGACTATGAGGATCAAGGGCTGTAATTACCTTCATCTATGAAATATAGAGACCAAACAAGTATTTTCCCTGTTCAACTTAATTATAATTGTAGAGTAACATGGTAAATAGAAAGATGTGCATAAATAAGTTCAAAACCGAACAGGGCAAGGTGCGAGATGACACGTTAACAGACTCAAACTCGAATTGTCAAAATGAAATAAATATGATAGCAAACTGGACTAATTTGAACCCAACTCAGTCTTCTAATGAGGCCGTCTTGGGCAGGCACAGTAGTACTCCGTGCAAAGCTATAAAAGGTTCATTATTCCGACTTCCGACGAATTGAAGGCACCGAAGAGGAAAATGACAATACGCAACACTAATGTCGATAAACTCGTAATTGAAAGGAAAATGCGATTATGAAGATTGAGCCTGTCTTCGGTTCGTACCCAAATAATTTTCTCGACAGTCCTCTCTGTCTATCCATGACGCACGACGACGATCTCAGCACGGTCTATGCTGATGATTCAATTTAACAGCATCTTTAACAGGATCACAAGTGTTGAAATGACAGAGAGAGAGAGAGAGAGAGAAGGAGAGAGGGTTGATCGTACCTAAAGTCTGAACAAGAGGCGGCTGTCTCGGCCGATTTGACTATGTGCATCGCGTCCTCCATTGCTGTTGAACTTCAGATTCGGCAGGGAGAGAAAGAAAAACTTCTTGACAGGAAGGTTTCTTGTCGAGCTTCTTTTCTGGGGTCAGTGCAAGTTCAACAATGTGGAGCAGTTGAAGAACAAAGCCACGTGGGTTTGCTCATGATGCGTTGGTCTTCGTCTCCGACGGAGCTGATATTCGTAGAAAAGTTCATGATTGACCGATAATGGACAAAAGCACGAGTCATCTTTTTCTTCATGGTCTGAAGGTCTACATCACACTCCTCTCTCTCTCTCTCTCTCTCTCTCTCTCTCTCTGCGGCCAGATTTGAGGCCATCGCAACCTTGGAAGGAAGGTTGGGACAGTCACGATCTCTTGGGGTAAGAAGTTATTTTTCTGTCACTATTTAACTCGCACGGACCTGGAAAAGAAGTCGAATTAGAAACCTTCCGGGAAAGAAGTGATCTTTCGGTCTCCCAAATTGAAGTTCAACAGCAAAGGCGGACGTGATGCGTATATACTTAAATCGGCCGAGCCGGACACTCCCCGTTGTTTTCGTTTTATGGAACACGTCATTTTGGACTACATTAAAAAATTGTCAACAGACTCTTTGAGACGACTTCGATAGACAGCAATATTGATGGTGCTTTCCACCGGTGATTATTTATCTCGACTCCATATTACTAAGGGATATAACACCGTTCATAATGTGCCAAAAAATGTGCTTTTTACACAAGGAGTAATGGTTTATGATGTCCTCGAATTGATTTCTCTATGCTCAATACCGTAGCTTAACTTGGTTTTTTGAGTTTAGTCTTTGAACTTTTTATAATGGATTCCATTTGCCCTTTCCATTAATTGTTACTCCATATCACATGGCTCTTTTCAACATGGATTACTAAATAAACTATGACTGGTTAGAAAATGACATATCTTGGCACCTCACGTCTTTTTCTTTAATCTAAGTCAGCAAAAATTCTCTCGTTCTTTATTTATTCTTTACTTTTTTCAGGCCTTTCTTCCTCTCCTTCATTTTTGCTCAGCTATTGTCGTCATTGGATTTCCATCTCCATCTCTGCAAGTTGAATTGCAATTCTTGGATTTCCATCTAGGAGGAGTTGGAGTAACAACCTCCGTTCCCTCTTCTGGCTATTGGAACTCATGCCATTGCTTCAAAGAATATCTCCAATGCTCCCTTCGGCGCCGTTAGTCGCTGGCTATCCTCATCATTCCAGGGCCATGTACTCGCGGTTCTGCTCTCCCCTGTTTCATGGCCAAGGAACTGAAAGAACGGCAACTTCAATTAGAACTCTGCTACGAGCTCTGATTTCAATGAGCAAAGCACCTGAAAAGCCACTTCCTCTCTTTGAATCTCCGAGACATTGCTCAATTCGATTTCAATAGTAAGGTAATGATATAAGTTGAAAATACCCTGTTCTGAGAGAGGAATAACTGAGAATACCAATTCTCTGTGGATATAGAAACTCGATTATTAGGGTTTAATTCACTGACTACGAATATCTGGCTTGAGATTAACCTGAACTTAGGATGTGATTTAGGTTCGAAACAGTTGAGGTTCTCTTTTTGATCAGTTGCATGCCACCTGTTCGATGAAATCCCAAATCAAATTCATGTTTATGTGCTTCCAGTTTTCGACCGTTCTAAGTGTGTACGGTCATGGGTTGCACGACCCAAGGATTTTATTGATCACTAAACTTGATTGTAGTCTGATTTTTTGATTGCGTTCTAACCATGTCCTTTTTGTTCTAAAAATCATGATGAAACACCATTGAACACAAACCGATGTCAAAATGTTCAAACAAAAGGGATTAGAAGTCCTAAAACTTATTATGAAAGTGCTAATTAAATCTTAAAACTTTCAAAAAATGTAATCAAGTCCTAAAACTTAACACAAAAATGCAATTAACGGAATGACTTGATTGAAAAAGTTTTTTATGACTTAATTGTATTTTATTGATAAATTTTAGGATTTGATTGCACTTTTTAAAAGTTTTAAGATTGAATTAGCACTTTCATGACAAGTTTAGTAGGTAAACAACTCTTTGTTTCATGTGAAGTGATCTTTTGGAAGAAATGCTTTGGGATTTCCTGCTTTGTGGCTGCGTGCTTCCCTCTAGCTATAATCTTCATTCTTGAGCAGGCGCGCTTAGAAAAAAATAAATGCACAAACAAATAAAGTCAAAAGAAAACAGAGCTTGGACATTCGTAGAGCTGCTTGGTTTAACTTGGAATATGTTTGTTCAACGAGCTTAAACTCGATGCATATTTTAACAATTACAAATATTCTAACACATTCATAACTCCACCCAACCACAAGCAATTGGAATGAATTTTGCTGTCCTGGTAGCTCGTTTTAGGTCAGACAACTAAATTGCAGAGATTTCACATTTTTTGTATGGTTTATTAGATACCTTTTAATTTGAAGAGAGATATAAAAATAAGAAGCGAGATCCATTAGATTATTCCAACTCCAACGTGAGGTAGGGCATGAAATAAGTCCACTTACAACATGCGCTTGCAGCCTCCCCACATCATTTATTTCCACATCCAAATGCCCTGCTCAAATGGAAAATTATTAAATACTCTCGACTTACATTAATCAACGTCATGTAAACCGTTCGACTAGAGTGAACTCATGACTAAGTAGGCTGGGAAAACCTGATAAAAGCTTGCTCCTAAGAGAGCTCTTGACCAAGATCCATCGTGAATCTTATGGATCCATGCGTAACCAGCAAGATCAAGGTCAAGGATTTTACCTCCATCTACGAAAGATCGAGTCCAAACAAGTATTTGCCCTGTTCAACTTAATTATAATTGTAGAGTACCATGGTAAGCAGAAATATGTGCATAAATAAGCTCATCCAAAAGTGTAAAGGATGTGTTTGGAAACTACTTTGGACACCTAAAGTCCTTTGGGCCAAGTATAGGGGTGTTTGGCAAAAAAATTTTAACCCCCATTTGGAGAATGCCAGCTTTGTGAAGCGGAAAGCCCAAGGCAGGTGAGGACTTGCCTTGGGCTTTCGGCTTTTTCGACATGCCACGCGGATACTGTTATATATATATATATCCTTACGAACTTTTTGTTATTTCGTTTTTTACCCTTGTGAGGAGACACTGATCATCTTCTCCGTCTTCTTTGTCGAGGGTGGCCGCCGTGGTTGCGACAACCTAGGCGATTGTTGTCGGAGAGTCGGGCAACCTCCGCGAGTCACGGCGTTGCCGGTGACCGTCGCCTGCCGCACCGCGACCTCCGCACGGAGCTTGCCGGGGCTGCGCGACCCATCTGGTCGCAGGTCTGGTCGCGACCAGATCTGGTGTCGGAGGCTCAAGCGGCGACCAGATCTGGGTTGTGCGACCCAGATCTGGGGCGGCGAGGTCCTCCTGTGACCTCGCCGCCCTAGATCTAGGTCACCGGAGATCGAGGTGGCGTTGCGCGACGCGCGCGACCTCGCCGCCCTAGATCCGGGGTCGCCGGAGATCGAGGCGGCGTCGCACGACGCGCGCGACCTCATCGCCCTAGATCCGGGGTCGCCGGAGATCGAGGCTGTGTCGTGCGATGCGGGCGACCTCGCCGCCCCAAATCCGAAGTCGCCGGAGGTCGCAACGGCGTCGCGCGACCTCGCCGCCCCAGATCCGGGGTCATCGGAGGTCGCCGGAGGTTGCCGGCGGCCGCTGCCCTTGCCGGTCAATTTTTTTTAATTTTGCTTTTGATAATTTTTTTTATCACAAAATTCCTTTGTAAATGTGATTCCCCAAACACCATTTTGCTCAAAGTACTTCACAAAGGGCTTTCAAAGTACAATTTACCAAACATAGTTTACATTTTGGAAAATACCTTAGTCTTTGTATTTTCCTAAAGACTTTCCCAAAAGTCTTCCCAAACGCACCCAAAGTCCAAGATGGCACACTAACGGACTCAAACTCGAATTGTCAAAGTGAAATAAACAAGATTAGCAAACTGAACTAATTTGAACCCAACTCAGTCTTAGATTAGTCAACGCCCTCGTTAGGTACTTTGGCCCCTTACCGTTCGTTAGCAGGTAACGTGGTAAAAAAAGAGACTATTGGACTCTGATGGGTTGAACTTCTAAATGGACCATCTTGGGCACAGTAGAATTTCCGTGCGCAGCTGTAGCATATGGTTCTTTCCCTTTCGACGAATTGAAGGCACCAAAAAGGAAAAAGATAATACGCAGCACTCCAGTCCTGTCCATGAACTCGGAATTGAAAGGAAAAAAGCGATTATGAAGATTGACTCTGTCTTCGATCAGTACTCGAATAATTTTCTCAATGTTCCACTCTGTTTGTGCGTGCTGCATAACGACGATCTCAGCACTGTCTACGCTAACGGGAGTTAATTGACTATGCTCAGTCGATTTGACTATGGGCATTGCATCTTCCATTGCTGTTGAACTTCAGATTGGGTAGAGAGAGAGAGAGAGAGAGAGAGAGAGAGAGAGAAAAATTATTGATAGGAAGGTTTCTCTTTGGACTTCTTTTCTGGGGTTAGTGCAAGTTCAACAATGTGGAGGAGAAGTTGAAGAACAGAGCCGCCTGGGCTTGATCATGGCGCGCCGGTCTTCGTCTCGGTCTTCCCAGAGTAAACGCTAAAATACGACGAACTGATATTTCGTAGAAAAGTTCATAAATGATCAATGATGATGGAGAAGGGCTAAGGAAGAATAATGGATAGGGACAAGGGCTAAGGAAGAATGATGGAGAAGTAGAAAGGACCAAAGAAGAAAGAAGGAGAAAGGACCTGACGTGCTGACCATGTGATTTTTCTATTCAATCATCACTTCCTTAGCAATCCACATCGAAATAAGTAAAGTAATATGGGGTTAGAGGTGATGGAAGAGCCACATTGAACCCCCCATTAGAAAAAAGTTAGAGAACTAAATTTAAAAAGTAAAATTAACAAATGGTATCGAACAACAAAAAATAGTTCGAGAACCTCAGTACCTCTAGTGTTGAAAGAGCATTTTCTCACACCTAATGAATGAGTCATGTCTTGTAATAACATGAAAATTGCTTCAATAATTGCTATCACGGACCTAAGCAAGTCTTTAAAAGACTACATCCGAATCCTTGTTCGAATCTCAAGATCACTTGGATGTAAAACAATAATAGTGTATTGCCGGGTACAGGGGCAAGAAAAAACATATTGTACCGATTGGGGACACAAGGACACAAGATGTGTAGGCATTGAAACAAAATAAGGAATGCATCCATGAAACCTACCATCTCAATATATCAAAAGGGCAGGTCGTGGAGGCTCCTGATGTGTGAGTCATATCCTATAGTAACATAAGAATTGCTTCAATAACTGTTATCTAAGATCAAAATTACAATTGGCTCTACTCTTACCAGGACATTTCGAGTGATGTATTGAATAAACATTTTCCAAATTAATTACTTGATTCATTTAATTAATATCATGACTTATCTCTTGAATTTACCTAGATGTTGCCAATCTATTTTCATAGAATTGAATCAATTTGCATCGATACTAAAATAGTTCCATTCACGAGACAAAGAATTGGGAGAAACCAAACTAGTTAGAAACGAAGTGGATACCCTAGAAAGAGTACTCTTGAATATGTTTGAAGTGTTGTTTTCATAAATGTCATCACGTGGGTGAGGATCTTCTTTTCACCATGAGGATCTTGTAGTCCTTTGAACTTTGCTTTTATTGTTGTGCTCTCAGGTGGTCGGCCAATGGGGGTTCGAGCAGTAACTTTCAGCCGAAGCACTTAATGTATGTCAAGTGATGTTGGTCTTGTTCATTAAAAAAGCCAGTGCTTGCTTAGAGAGAACGTTTCTAAGTAGAAACACAACCAATGGCAAAGGTGGACATCGAAAATTACTGAAGATACTTATCGGATATAATATAGATATCATCACTGAAAATGTATTTTACATAAGGTATGGTATCATATCATATAAGAATATGGAAAATTTTATTGCTTAAGTAACTGGACACGCTTGACTCTGTCAATTGTCAAGCATTGTCTAATGAGTGGGTCTCTCGCATAAATTGGCTAAGTGATGACATGACTCTTCAACGGGATCGAAATGGATACAGAACTAGTGTCAAGTAAAATACCCAATTTGCCTCTCATCATATATCTCAAAATGCTACTGGAGCTTCTCTTCTGTTTGGTTGAGATGGCTATGATCACCCCAGGACTTTATGACCCAGTCGTCCCTGCTAAACAAGTGCAAAATGCTGATCGAACCATTTTGCACCTTCGGTGAAGGACCTTCATTCGGGCGAGCCTGCCGGTAGATAGACGTGTGCACGGTTCCATGAGTGACGACTACTACTCGCTCCCCTGCATGGTGAAGGGTACATTCATTTCCGATTGCCGATATTTCCACGCTAATTAAGACTCTTTCTAGGAATAAATGTCAAGGGATTAGAATGAAGTGTCTGTCGATAGTCCCTTGTCTAGTCTACAAATTTTAAAACCATTGAAGCAACGATTTTTGCTCCAAGCCATCCAAGATTCTCTCTCTCTCTCTCTCACACACGCATGCGTGCATGCATCCGGGTATAACCTTGAAAGTTGAATGTACACGCACATTCATATTATATTGAGTAACTATAGACGGACATTAACATAGGCATCTTCAGACAATTATAGACGCGCAGATATTTACCCTTTGTGTGCTTAAATTTGGTGGCTAAGTGTGTAGTTTTGGCAAATAAGCAAGGTAGACACATTGATCTTATGCATCCATGACTTCACAAAATATTGTCAGGCCATAGCCTGTAGGGGCAGATCTAGAAATCGGAGGTCATGAGAGCTGTCATTAGCGTAAAATCTATGGGACTACTACAACTCTTTCAAAAATTTTAAGTTGTTTGATTGATGAGTGGTGTAACGGATAAATAGTCAAACAATTAGTAAAGCTACCACAAGTCTATCCTAGGTAAAACATGTCTTTATAAAGTTTGTACAAAGTCGTTTATGTCGTGCAATTCTGTTGTTAAATTTCAATTGCGGGTAAGCTCAAAATAGTTTGTGAATGAGTTTTGTGGTCTTCCACTCTACAAAGATACTGGCTCTAGCCTTATTGTGCAAAGCGAAATTCGGAAATGGCTAGACATGGATTAATGGCAATAATTCATGATAATGCTGGTTTACCTTTGTGCTTTAAGCCAATGTTTTGCAAGCAACTAGTGCATCGCTGGTAAACTTGATCCTTGCTTTCACCACCATCCTGCGTATAAAACCAATCAATGCGAAGCCCTGATCAAACAATTCTCCTTTGAAGAACCAAGTTGAAGTCCACGCTCTCCAAGAATCTAATATCCTTTTCTAACACACGAATATGTTCTTTAGAAATGGGGGAAACATGTGAGTTTGACTTGACTTAATGAGCTCAATAGGGATCGACTAAAATTCTCGCGCATTTTGACCGGCATAGTGAAAGGAACAAAAACGGATGAAACCCTAGCTACCATCTTCTGAACCGGATGAAAGTCACAAATTGATACTAAAATGTTATCCTTGCGTGTCACTTGCAAAGGTTATCTAGGCACTGAAAAATAACCAGTTCAACTCGCTTCTGCACTAGCGTGACAGCATATTCTGGAACTTCTTGAACTTGTAAAAGACTCACATAGGAATTTAGTTACGTATTGAAGTTTAGGGAGGCCTAAATAAGAATCGATGAGCAATTAGCCGTTTGATTTTTGGTTGAGCTCATACCGGGATTTCTTGATCACAACTTCTGGACCGGTAGGCCTCATAAATCTGGGGATAAAGGCTAGCTGCCTCTTTTGCACTAAGGCCTTGAAGCTTTCCTGGATTTTGTTCCCGTAGATCTGGATCTTTGATAACCTGATCTTGATTCAAGAAAAGATTCAGTAAATTTTGTACAGGTGTTCAGCCACTTCTATCTTTTCCAAGGATTAAACGGCAGCTCTTTCCAAAGCATTCTAAAGCGTATGACTTTATTAAGTAGCGTGTCGCCTATTCCTAGGAGTTGGAGTAGTCGATGATTTAGATGATGACAAAACTGCATGCTTGGTTTTTTTTTTTTTGGTCGGAAAAGGAAATATGATATAATCAACGTAAAGAACCAGAGAAGCCCGTTGCTTGCTTGGTTACTCACATGTTTATTTGAGTGAATGCGAGGAAATATATGTATGCCTTAAGTGCTCCAGGTGCAGGTTATGGAGCCGTAAGATATTTACAGCACAACACCGAAGGATACGGACACTAGACACAGTTATTCACTCATTATGGAAACCTGGCTGTACGAATTCATTGGAAAGAAGACTTTGCACTAGGAAAGTTTTTAAACAAGTGTACAAAGTTTCATCCAGCTCAAATGAATAAAGAATATTTCTTATCAAGAGAACAAGTAACAAGTAAGGAAAGATTTTTGAAGCTGCATAAATTGTGACTCAGTATGGTTTTATGTGTTCAAATTGTTGAATAGCATTCATGGATATCTGTCTATGCGATGGGTAATTGTCATCCAACATAATGCTAGATGATGATATGGTGATAGTACATACCTCCCTCACACCACAAGTGGCTGCAATCACTTCAGCGGTCTCGATAGCTCGTTTTAGATCAGACGAGTAAATAGCAGAAATTTCACGTTCTTTGGATAGTCTATCAGCTACCTTTTTGGTTTCAAGATAGAAATATAATAAGAAGCAAGTGAGACCTATTAGATCATTCCAACTCTAGAGGGATAGAGAGCATGAGATAAGTCCACTTACTGCGCGTGTTTGCTGCCTTCCAACTTCATTTAATTTCACATCCAATTGACCCTGGCTCAAAAGGGAAATGATTAAGTACTCTTGTTGTATGTTAGCCTACTCCAAATGAGCTGTTAGATCATGTGGATTTTTACATCATGTGAGACTTAAGTGATCTAATGGCTCATGTGGACTGGGTAATTAAGCCAAGTAAGTTGAGAATACCCAATAGAAGCTTGCTAAAAGAGAGCCTAATTGCCTAGATTGAGGTCCATGGATTAAGTACAATTATGGCTATTAAATCTTGTGGATCCATGTGTAACCCACAAGATCAAGGGTTGTGATTATCTCTACTAGTAAGTATCGAGTCCAAACAAGTAATTGCCACGCTCGATGTAATCATAGTTGTACCATACCCTGGTCAGCAGAAAGGTGGGCATAAACAAGTTCAAATCAGAACAAGGCAAGGTAGGAGATAAAGTAGACTCAACTTTAAACTCTCAAAGTGAGTTAAATATGGTATCAAACTGAAATAATAATCCAATGGACTCCTAGGATTAGTCAACACCCAAATTGTTCTGATAGGTTGAACTTATAGATGGGCCATCTTGGACATCGGAGAATTTGGTGTGTATCCATAGCATGACCGGGCTGGCCCAAAGGAATAGCATGTGAGCCCTAGGCCACATAATTATTAGACTGCATTTTTTCTTTTTTCCCCTTATACAGATTAGGGTATGTTTGGCAACTTGCCAAATAGTTAAAATTTCTGTTCTTTTGTTCCTGAGAGTAGATTTGGAATAGAAATCCGTTTGATAAATTTTTTGTTCTCATGAATAAATTTGTTCCCAAGAATAGATTTGGAGTAGAATCAAGAAGTAAAAAAAAAAAAAAATTGATTCTTTGTTCTCCGGAACAATTTCAAAATCAAGTCAACCTATTTTTTTTTTCTCTTCTTTCTTCTTGTTCTTCTGCCCTCTCTCTTCTTCTTCAACCGCCCCTGCTACGGCCGCCCTCCACTACTGCCATCCGCCACCGTCGGCCACATCTGCTAATCGTCGGCAAATGGTCCGGCGAGCTCGCCCAGCCACTAGTGAGGCTAGCTTGACCTGGTGAGGCTCGGCCGAGCTATGCCCAACTACTGGCAAGGCTCGGCCAACGAGGCACAACCTCGCCGAGGGCCGACGATGCTTCGATGAGGTCACCGGCCCTCGTCTGGCCAGTCGCCGATCATTCCAAGGTTGGCGACCGGCAACCTTGAAGAATAAGAAGAAGAGAAAGAAAGGAAAAAAAAAGAAAAAGAAAAAAGTAATAAAATTATTTAAAAATTAAAAAAAATGATTTAGATGATAAATTTTGAGAACGGTACCAAACGTAATTCTATTTCATTAATAAAAATTTTGGACAGTTACCAAACGGCTTAAAATGCTTAGAAATTATTCTCGGGAACATAAAATAAAAAAGAATCATGTCTAATCAGAAATTGTTCCTGTGAACAGAATGATTATCAAACACGCCCTCAAAGGCTTGAACATTGAGGCTGTCAATGGTCCATACCTGAATTCTACGATCAATGTTCTAGTCTGTTTGTCCATGACGTACGAGGACGATCTCAGCATGGTCTACACTAGGGTGAATTGATTGAGCGTCTCTATCATCATTCAATTCAACAACATCTCTAACAAAATCGCAATTTCAAATATGAGGGTATCATCATTCAATTCAACAGCATCCCTAGCAAAATCGCAATGGTATCATCATTCAATTCAACAGCATCCCTAACAAAATCGCAATTTAAAATAAGAGAGAGAGAGAGAGAGAGAGTACCTAGACCCTAGCTCGATCGATTTCGCTATGTGTACTGCGTCTCCCATTGCTATTGAACTTCAGATTCGAGAGAGAAAAAGAACGAACTTGTTTTAAGGAAGGTTTCTAATTGGACTTCGTTTCGGGTGTTGGTGCAGGTTAAATAACGTGTAGGTGAAGTCGAAAAATAATGACGTTCGGGCTCTTGGTCTTCCTAGACTTCCCAGTGTAGACGGCAAATATGAATACGAGAAGTTGCAAAACAAAGCGGGGCGGTTTTCGTACAAAAGTTAATGGAGATAGCATAGTTTGCAACTGTGAGAGAGAGTGAGAGAGAGAGAGAGAGAGAGAGTTGGGTGGTGTTATGAATTCAATATGACAGTGAGTGGCTGGGTCCACTGATTTGACTGCGCACATCACGTCCTCCATCGCCATTAAACTTAAATTTAGGAGGGAGAAAAAGCACTTTCCAAGAAGGTTTCTAAGGCACTGTTTGGTAACCATCCAAACAGTGTTTGATTCTGATTTTTTTTTCCAGAATCAGTTTGGGAACATAATCGCATTTGGTAAAATTTTGGTTACCGAGAACAATTTTGGACAAGAATTGAGAATAAAAAAAAAAATGTGATTCTCGGTCTGGGAATCAAAAAAAGAATCAAAACAATGAATTCTTCTTCTTCCCTTCCGCCATCTTGTGACCGCTGTCCACCACTGTCTGCCGCCGTCCGTCGCCACCTGTCGCCGTTCGCCGCCGCACGCCGCCGTTCGCTGCCGGTCGCCTTTCGCTGGAGGCTCGCCAGGCCAGGGCGAGGTCCAGCGAGCTCGCCAGAGGCTTTGCCTGGCCCCCGGTGAGGCCCGCCTATCCACCGGCGAGGCTCGGCCTCACCAGATCGGGTGAGGCTGAGCCTCGCCGGGGCTGGGCAAGCCTCCTCGCGATGCCCAGCCCCGCCGGTGGCCAGGCGGGCCTCGCCCAGCCCTGCCGGTGGCCAGGTAGGCCTCGCCCAGCGCTGGCGAGGTCGGCCTAGCCATCGGCAAGGCTTGGCTGATGAGGGCCGGCCCTCGTTTGGCCGGTCACTGGTCCGGCGACCAGCCTGAAGAAGAAGAAGAAGAATAGGAGAAAAAAGAAAAAAAGAAAAGAAAAAAAGGAAAAAAGGAAAAAAAAGAAAAGAAAAAAGGAAAAGATTATAAAAAATATTTAAAAATTAAAAGAAATTGATTTGGAACATAATCAATGAGCACGGTACCAAATACAATTCTATTTTAGAATAAGAAATTTTGGACAGTTACCAAATGCGTTCTTTTACTCAGAATCAGTTCCCGGGAACAGAATAAAAAATAATCATTTCTGGTCAGAATCTGTTCTCGGGAACAGAATTGTTACCAAACACGCCCTAAGTTGACCTCTTTTCTGGGCTTTGTTTTGGAGGCGTTGGTCTTCGTGTTGGTCTTCCTCGAGTGAACGGTAAAAAATGTCCGACCGATCTTTCAAAAGAAAGTCTATAGATGAACGATAATGGAGAAAGCACAAGTCATATTTTTCTTCATGATTTGAAGGTTCCTCGTCTTCCCCGGTACCAAGCCAATCACTCGAAATGATTCCGGCAAAACATTTCGGATTATTATTATGTTAAAGTAAAAGGACTTCGAACTTTTTTTAATCGTTCGATATGTTGCTGTTTTTGTATTTTTAATTGTTCCGTATGGTCTTCGTCTTCCCCCGTCGCTATCCATGGCCCCTCTTTTTCTTGTGGCTGAAGACCACAACCACCACCAGACTAGACCCTGGAATTTCTGACTTGGCAACGACTCCTCGCCCTCCCTCGGATTGAATGTTGAGACAGTCAAGATATCTTAGAGATTGTGATGACCTCAAATTTGCGATTATGTTACAAGGAGAGAGAGAGAGAGAGAGTGCAACCCGTGGAAGGGGGTTCGTTGCGAGGTTTGCATATGTTGCAATGGTCGTGTCTCCTGTCAATGATCTCGGTAATGCACGACAACGAGGTCATGGATGGCGACGATAGATGAGGAATAATGAAGAAGAAGAAGAAAGGGCTAAAAAAGAAAAAAATAACAAGAAAATTTTATCTATCTTGGACAGATGGACATGAGGTGCTGCGCCATGTGCTTTTCCGTTCTGATGACTATGGGCGCGTTTGGTAACGTTTTATTTCAGAGAACAATTTTTGAACATAAATAGTTTTTTTTTTGTTTCTGTTTCAGGGAACAATTTCTAAATATAAGAACGCGCTTGGTAATTACAAAAAATTTGTACTCCAAGAACATAAATGCGTTTCGTAAACTTATATATATTTTTTTGTTTCTTTTAATTTTTCAATATTTTTATTATATTTATCTTTTTTTTCTTCTTTCTTTCTTTTGGTCGACGATCTCGCCGAGCCACCACCAGTCGACGTTGTCCGGTGGTGGCTAGGCGAGACCGAGCCTCGCCGATGGCCGGGCGAGCTCGGCCTTGCTAGATCTAGGCAAGCTCAAGCTCACCCGCCCAAGGCGAGGCCAAGCCTCGCCGGGCCGGCGCGAAGCTCGGCCTTGCCAAGCCGGGCAAGGCCAACCTTGTGTCGCCCGGGTGAGGCCAAACCTCGCTGGTGACCTTGCCTGGCCACTGAGGCCATCGGCGAGGCTTGGCCTTGCCCAGGCGGCATGAGGCTCGGCCTCGCCGGGGGCCGGCGACGCTCCGGCGAGGTTGCCGGCCCTCGACGGCCAATTCCCGACCATGGCCGAGGCCGGCGATCAGCCAAAAGGAAGAAAAAAAAAAAAAAAAAAAAAAAAAGAAGAAGAAAAATGAGAAGGAAAAAAAGTGTTTCTTAGACGTGTTCCCGAGAACAAAAAATAAGTTTTTTTTTTTATTTCTTGTTTCTATTCTAAATCTGTTCCCGGGAACAAAAAAATAGATTTTTTATTCCTGGGAACAAAAATGTAAACAAACGTGTTTTTGTTATTTTTTTATTCCTCGGAACAAAAGAACAAAAATTTGTGTTCTGGAGAACAGAAACACAAATAAACAAACACACCCTACTTATCTAAGTCGAATATTATAGAGTTCTAGTGAATAGAAATGTTACATCGTACTCATTTCTAAAAAGTCCAAGGTCTAAATTAAGATATAAAGTTAAGGAACGGGCATTGAACAATAAAAAGCAGCTCGACGACCTCATGAATCATTATCCCCAACGTGAAAAGCACGTTTTCTCGAACCTAATGAATGGTAATGTCCTGTAATTATATGAAAATTTGCGTCAGTAACTAAACACGCTTGCTCATGTAAAGCAATGTCCTACTAGTGGGACCCTCGTACACTTCGGCTGACGGAGCATTCGACCCTTGTACACTTCGGCAGAATTGGTCATTCTGCCGCCAAGCCAATTCCTCTGCAATCTTGGGAAAGAACTCTGCAAGGAGTTTCAACAGATCCTTGCAAACGAAGAAGTTCTTTGGCCGGTGAAATCCAGAACAGACTGGATCTCTGCTGGGGTGCGCAACACCTCCTTCTATCACACCCTTAATTATGGTTAGGCGGAAAGAGAAACAAATCACTTCCATCAATGATCAAAATAATGACTAGCTTTCAAACCTCCTGGACCAGATGAATTTAAATCCATCTTCTATCATAGTCTATGTCGCAGGGAATTTGAAAACTTCTTAGCCTAACCATTGTACTAAGACTGGTCATAGACAACACTTTAATTCAAAAGGACAGCCAATCTAACAACACCGTAATTCACGAGAATAACAGTGCCTTTCTTTTTTTCTTTTTTTCTTTTAACCACAAACAGCAATGTAATTCGCAATCAGAACCTACACAAAAAAGAGACATGAAGCAAATTGAGTAATTACATTCATATTCCGTTACATGAAAATCACATTATATATCATTTTACTTGCAACAATAGGAACAAAAATTAAAGTGGAACGTGAAACATTTTTGTTCAGCTGTAATTAATATAAAAGATACTACCTAGTAAATGAAAAAGAAACTGGCAAGCAAGTTGCGCGGATCTCTTGCGATTTGCTTCTCATTCTCCTTAATTTAAGTAGGTTTAACAAAATCTGTTAGCAGTCACGCATGGAGGCCGGCGGATTTAAGGGATAATCCGTTCGTTGATGGAGTGGAGGAGAAGAAGGACGCCAATCTCTTACCTGAGAAACACACCACCGAGAGCTTCTTTCCACTTGACCGACACCGGAATCCATAATTTTCCGGCAATCAGCACCCACCATGGGTTGCTTGCCGCGACTCGGATCTGCTTCGTTGACAAGGTAAGGCTTCGCCCTCAGTGCTTATAAAGGAAGAGACAGAGATGTCATCTTCTCTGCTAAGACCAAGATCGCTTGCGTTCGAATCTGTTTCATTGATTTTGAATGTCCTGTACTAATTTATTATGAACCTAGCCTGGAATCCAAGTCCAGTAGGGTCTCATCTCATTCATCGACCGACTGCACATTACCCTATTTGGTGATATGTCTGAACTAGGTCAGTATGGAATTGTTTTTGTTGTTCATTGACTTAAGAGCATATTGATATTATTGAACTGATAGTCGTTATTTGGTATATAACTGAATTTGTTCATGCTTTGGTTTGATTTCCTTTAATCTCAAATAGATTTGCCCATCCATTGACTATGATAAGACTTATCGACTTAGCATGAATGGAACTGGTTTTTGTGCTCTCGATGAAGTTTTTACTTTTTCTACTTTCACGTGTTGATTTTCTTGATGTGGCAGCGTGAATAGTTGGTTTTGTTCTGAAAAGGTGCCTATTTTCATAGTCTTGTGTTTTGAATTGGTCTAAAAAAGTCGATCATTTGTTCCAATGACTATAGAAAGATGGTGTTTCAATTGGGAATCTGTCTTTTTGGAATTGGAATTTTTCTTGATTTTCGTGATGCTTCGGTCCGACTTCTATATGTGCATTCTTGAATCAAAATTTGGCGGCTGACTGAGGAGATACATGTTTTCTACTTGTTTGAGAGGCGAAACTTGTGGTTGGCATGGCATTGAACCATGGAAAAGAAGTGTCTGACTAAGATCCCACACGCTTAGCTAGTTGTTAAATTGATGGATATTACTTGATATATTACTTCGACTACATATGGTGATGGGTTTATATGAATGTCCTTCCATACTATACTCAAATTTGATGGGTCATTACTTTGACCAGATATATGATATGTACCACAAAAGGTAGTGGTGTATTTCAACAATCTCATATATTTGGTCAATGATTTTTTTTTTTTGGGATGTGCTTGAATTAGCGTGTTGGCATATATATATATGGGGAAAGTAAAAGGGAGACAAATCATACATAAAAAAGGACAAGAGGATTTGATGGGTATCCTCAACGTGTTCTCACTCCTCGGGTTGACGATGGTGAGGTGGAACCTCAACGGGGTTGATTGCCGCTACACGTTCATGTTGGTGGTGGCCCTTTTCTTCGCTAGGCTCCTCATGGGCTCGCTGAGGTCTCCCTAACCTTCTTCCCCCACCTCCTTCTCTAAGTTACTCTAATAATTTTTTTTCCTAATTTTGTAGCATATTTTCATTTATTTATTTTTTGTCATCAATCAATTTTTGTATTTTTCATGTTTGACTGCATTCGTCTTATTACATGAAATATTGAAGTTAGAAATGTGACTATTTTTTATTTGTCATCTTGGCGGTTCAGGTGTTCATTAATGTCGCGATGGTCCTTGGCCATGTATGCATTTACATCTTCTCCAAGCTCCACCTCAACCTCGGTTGGCATGTCATGCTCAACATGGGTTAAATACTTAATATAAATGAAGCATGGGTTAAATACTTGATATAGATCATGGAATTTACTATGCTTGGAATGACTACTTGAGCCATGTCGGTTATCTCATGGACAGAGTTTTATTTAGTTCATGAAGATGAAGTGGTATATTTAAAGGCCTATGCAGATTATTCAAGTTGATAGAACTAGTACGAGCACCTAGGGGGAGGTGAATAGGTGATCAAAAAGATTTTTGCTAATCGGAACAAGATAGATTAATTTTTATTGATTGATAGACTAAGAGATTGAAAGCAATAATAGACGTATGAAGAAGCGATGTAAAGTAAAAAGATTAGGGATAGAGAATCAAAACTCCAAGTTTATAGTGGTTCGGCTTAAACCAAACCTACGTCCACTGTCCCGCACTGACAGCCCACTGGCTGGATTTCACTAAGAATCAAAAAGAGAATTTACAGTCTCACGTCTTTGATTCCACAGTATAGAGACTCTACTACACTTCCTCAAGGTCTTACAAAAATTAAGTCTCTCTTTTGATTACAAATATAGCTCGACGAATAAGATCGCAAAAGAACAAGGAGATTCAGACTTTGAAATTTTTCTATCGGGCACTCTTGAACAACTTGAATGTCTCCCTTATATACTTCTTTATGCCTTCAATACCATTGGCACCTTCCAAAGAAGTTATTCCAATCAACCCGTTGGACAAAATCAATTAGAGAGATCTCGAGCTATTCAAGGAAAATGACGATAGCCCATCAATCCTGCTCGCCCATACAATCAGGATCTCGGTTTCCATAAGTAGAACCTTCCAAGTATAATTCGTGGATCAAGAGGATCTAGATTACTCGAATATGAATAACAGATCTTGAAGTGCTAACTCCAGCCGAGAGATCTTCTTCAGTCGATAGAATCAAATCCTTAAAGAATTAGGATAAGTCTTCTTCGACGGTCTAGAAACTGTCAATGAGGGTAGACTTTGAATCTTGAGTCTGGTGGTCTGGCGGTCTTCAGACTTTGACGACAAAGTCTGCATGTCTTCGACCCGGACCGATTGAAACGTTTTGTCGCTTCAAAACACATAAGGAAGTTTTCTCCAACAATCTCCCCCTTTTTGATGGTGACAAAACTTTCCTGTAGATTTGGATACTTATGACATGCAAAACAATACTTTAAGCAGACATGGATATCTCATAAAAGATAAATGAGTTAGTATAAAGATAGTATCGAATTTGCATTCACAAGAAAAGAGTTAGTCCCGTAAAAACAACTATCTTTGCCATGAATATCAACATGCTTAGAATACCGAAAGCAAGCATTAAGCAATCCAAACCAGTCCAAACCAGTCACAACCAAAGTCATAACCAAACAACCAAAACAAAAGTAAAGTCCAAACAAAAATCAAACCAAAGTCAAATAAGTCAAATCTGCACTTCAGCTTCTCCCCCTTTTTGTCAACATTAAAAAGGTAGAGAGAAAAAGAGAATAAAATTAAGATTGTCTTGGAATGCGAACAAGCTGGAAATCTCCCATCGACTGAACAATTCCTTCCAGCCTTTTCAAATCCTTCTTTAGTTGAGCCACTTCTTCACCCTTGGCATTTGCTTGAACTTGAAGAGAAAGGGCATGAATTTGATCATGGAGAGAAATTGAAGAGGATTTTCCTGCATTCTGCAAGTTCTGAACTTCGCATCCCAGGGCATAAATTTGGCCTCGCATCTCCATAAGAATTTCAACCACTTTTCGAAAGTCTGCCGAATTATCAGTCTGAGTGCTTGCTTCAGCATGATCAGTTTGAGGAGTATTTGCAGATGATGGCATTTCAGCATGATAACACAGATTAGGAGATGAAACCTCATGATCTTCCTTAGGAAATTGAGTGGCATATACATCTTCTGGATCTGCAGGTGAACGGCTAACATCTTCATTAGGAAAAGCAATTGAAGAAGTACCTCTTTTCTCAGTAGCTCCCTCTGTTTCAGTGCCTTCGGGTGGAGAGAAGTACTCTTCATGCTCTGACTCTATTTGTTCTCCTCTACCCTCTTTTTCTTGAATTCTTTCTTCCTCTGCTTCTTTCCTCATCGATTCCCTTTCTTCATTTCGCTGCTCTATTTCTTCTCTGTCTTGATTCTGTCTCTCCTCTGTCTCTGGAACAAAATGTTGAAGGTTCCTTAAGGTAAGAGCTGATATGGTGAGATCATCATCATCTTCTTCATCCTCCAAGATGAGTGCTCTTCTTTTCTTGGATGGAGCTGTCATAGGCTCCTTCCTTTTCCTTTTTGCAGACATAGAGGCTTGATGAGTCTTGACAGGGATTTTTTCTTTAAATCGCTCCAAAGCCTTGTTCAGCTCCTTCAGACGCATTTTGGAAACCATCTTCAGTCCCACAACCATTTGATCACAGGTTCGAACACACAGAATTTTGGAAGGCTGAATATTAAGATGTCTGAACAGCTTAGTAACAAGTGCGTAATAAGGAAGTTGACCCTTGTCCTTCAGCATAGATCTGTACATGTGAAACAAGATAGTGTGCGACAAAGAGAACTTTTTGCCAGCATTGATAGCATACATCAATTTTGCTTTTGAGTTGGAGACATCAGTCTTTGAAGTTGATTTGGGTCTAAGACAGTTGATTACGATCTTGTGAAGCAAAATATTTGAGGCATTCATCCTCAAGTACGAAATTCGTCCTTCTGCCATTCCATCTCAAACAAGCTCTACCGTCACACGACCAACAGACACACTAATTGATTGAAATGCCCCTCGCTCTACTCCAATCACATCCGCCAATGTGTCCATATCAACGATATAATCCTGGTCTCGAACACTAAAAGAAAATCTATTTGCATCCAAGAAACTTAGATTAGAATAGAAGTATGCAGTAAGTTCTAGATAAGCCACCGTTGATTCAGAGCAAAATTGTTCAAGTTGAAGAAGAGTGAATTTCTCTCTTAGCTTCACATTCAGAGAGTCAAGGAAATCAAAGTCCACACTTCTTGGGTTGATTACCCCTCGCTTTAGCAACTTAGAATAAAGTCGCTTGTGTTAGAATAAAGTCGCTTGTGTTCCTCCGAGCGAAATAACTCAGTCCTTTAGCTTCGAAAATTTGCTGCAACACCCATTCTAGGCTTAAAATGAGTGTACATTTTATCATCATCATTTCCATCAGGCTAACTAAAACCTCTAACGCGTGGATCACTTGGAACATTTGCAAATGCTCGATCTGCCGATCCCTCAGGAGCAATTCCCAAACGTTCCATCGTTCGCAAAAAATGAGTTTCATTTTGATATCCTTTCTCTTTCAAAAATTCATCAATGGAATTCAATGCAGAACCTCCTTCCTTTAAAGCAATGTACAGTTTGAAAACAAAAGCAGGTTTTAGAGTCCTTACAGGTTCGGCATCCTCAATGATTTCTTCTTGTTGTTGCTGATCATTCTGTGGTCTAGACTGTGGAGAAAGGCGCGATTGAAAATGTCGTGGGCTTTGCTGTTGCCTTGGAGATTCTTCTTCCTCGGTGAGATCAAAATGCGTAGGACCCTCACGCATATGCTGTGGTCCCCTGCTTGCTATTCTTGAGGACTTTCTTTGGGAGGGAGGCCATTATCACAATATTTGAGAGATTCCAAACTCGATTCGTGAGAAAGATTAAAGCTTTGAGGAATAAACTAGAGAGTAACAGTAAGAAAGTAAAGTTCTATGCTTCTAGGGTTTGCGAGGAGGAAAACGAACAGTATATAAGGCGATCGAAATGGGGTATACGAATCGCCGTAAAAGGAAAAATACAAAATGCCTTTCCAAAAAATAATTGCCTTTTTGAAAAGATAAATAGATAACTGTTATTTCAAAAAATAATTCTTTTTCGAAAAGGAATGATTGCAATAATCACGAAAACTTGGGAAGATAACATCAATCAATTACTGATTAATCGATGAACGTACCTTTTCGAGATTTTATCCACGAGATAAACTTCTAAAAATAACTTACAGTTGTGAATCTTGATCTTCTGAGTCTGAATGTCTTTAGGCTTTTGTCTCTGAGTCTGAACTTCTTCAGTCTTTAAGAGATAAGATATTGAGTCTTGAACGTATAGACTCAAATGAGCTTTTCTCAAGCGACTTTGTGAATATGTCTGCTAGTTGATTCTTTGAGTCGATAAACTGTATCAGGACTTCTCCACTTTGCACATGATCTCTGATAAAATGATGTTTAATCTCTATATGCTTTGCTCTTGAATGAAGAATTGGATTCTTTGAGAGATTAATTGCACTGGTGTTGTCGCATTTGATCTCGGTGCAAGAGTTTTCGATGCCAAAGTCTCGTAGTTGTTGTTTTATCCATAGTATTTGAGAACAACAGCTTCCAAGAGCTACATATTCTGCTTCTGCTATTGAAAGTGCTACGGTACTTTGCTTCCTTGAAAACCAAGATACTGCCCTGTTACCAAGTAATTGACAAGTGTCAGATGTGCTCTTTTTATCAACTCTGCATCCTGCAAGATCTGCATCTGAATAGCCAAGGAGAATAAAGTCTCCTTCCTTGGGATACCATAGACCAAGATCAGCAGTAGTTGCGACATATTTGATGATGCGTTTTGCTGTGCTTAGATGTGATTCTTTGGGATCTGATTGAAATTTAGCACAAATGTAAACACTAAACAAAATGTCAGGCCTAGACGCAGTAAGATAAAAAAGTGAACTAATGATACTCCTATATAGTTTTTGGTCGACTTTCTTCCCTCCTTCATCTTTGTCTAGCTTCAGCGAACTTGACATTGGTATATCAATCTTTTTGCAATTTTCCAGTCCGAACTTTTTAACAAGTTCTTTTGCATATTTTTCTTGATGAATGAAAATTCCTTCTCTCAGCTGTTTCACTTGTAGGCCGAGAAAGAAGGATAGTTCACCCATCATACTCATCTTGAATTCATCCTGCATAGACTTAGAAAATTTCTTGCACAGACTTTCGTTAGGTGATCCAAAAATAATATCATCAACATATATTTGAACAAGTAAAAATTTTTTACCTTCCCTTTTGATGAATAAGGTAGTGTCAACTCTACCTTTAATGAAACCATTTTGAATTAAAAAGTTACTTAACCTTACGTACCAAGCTCGAGGAGCTTGTTTTAATCCATATAGCACTTTTTTCAGTCTAAACACAAAGTCTTGTTTCTTTGGATCTTCAAATCCAGGAGGTTGTTCCACATAGACTTCTTCTTGAATAAATCCATTCAGGAATGCACTTTTGACGTCCATTTGGAATAACCTAAAATTCTTATAGCAAGCAAAAACAAGTAATAATCTAATTGCTTCTAACCTTGCTACATGAGCGTAAGTCTCATCATAGTCTATCCCTTCTTCTTGCGTATATCCTTTAGCCACGAGTCTTGCCTTCTTCCTTGTCACTTTTCCTTTTTCATCCACTTTGTTCCTGAAAACCCATTTAGCTCCAATAATAGATTTACCTTTTGGTCTAGGAGTTAATTCCCAAACATCATTGATGCTGAATTGTCTGAGTTCTTCTTACGTTGCTTCAATCCAGCTTTCGTCAGCTAAGGCTTCTTCTATATTTTTGGGTTCCATTTCAAAAATAAGTGCCACATCACTAGACTCTTCTCGCCTTTTGGATTTGGTACGAATCCCCTCATTAATATTACCAATAATGAGTTCTTCGGGATGACTAGACTTATGCTTCCAGTTACTAGACAGTCTGACAGGTTGTTGATCATTTTCTTGAGTTAATCCTTCAACATCAATTTGTTGTTCTACTGGGTCTGAACTGTTTCAGGGGAGGTAGACCTTGTAGAGTTTGGAGCAGGTTTAGATTCTTCAGTCTGAATCGGTTGAATTTGTGGAGAGTCTTGAAATTTAACGTTCATTGATTCTTCCACAGTCTGAGTCTTCTTGTTGAATACTTTGTAAGCTTTGCTTGAAGTTGAGTATCCAAGAAAGAATCCTTCGTTCGATTTTTCTTCAAACTTACCAACTCGATCATTTGCATTTTTCAGAATAAAGTATTTACAACCAAATACTTGAAAATACGAAACAATTGGCTTCTTTCATTTGAAAAGCTCATAAGGAGTTTTCTCAAGAATTGGCCGTAAAAATACTCTGTTAATAATATAACAGGCTGTAAAAACAGCTTCAGCCCAAAAACGTGAAGAAATATTACTTTCAATTAAAAGAGTCCTTGCCATTTCTTGTAAAGATCTATTCTTCCTTTCCACAACCCCATTTTGTTCTGGTGTATATGGAGAGGAGAATTTATGCTGAAAACTAGATTCATCACAAAATTTAACAAAGTCTTGATTTTCAAACTCACCTCCATGGTCTGTACGAATACTTGAAATAGCATAACCTTTTTCATTCTGCACTTTCTTAGCAAATTTAGAAAAATGAGAGAAAGTCTCAAACTTACTTGCAAGAAAGTAGACCCAAGTAAATCGTGAAAAATCATCCACTATTACTAGGCAAAACTTTTTTCCACCAATGCTTTGAGTTCTTGTTGGTCCAAAGAGATCCATATGCAGGAGCTGCAGTACACGATTAGTGGAAATTTGATTTATTGGTTTAAAGGATTTCTAATCTGTTTTCCCAATACACATGGTGTGCATAAGTCAGACTTTTGGTAATTGAGATTGGGTAGTCCTCGAACAAGCTTTTTAGAGGAGATTTTGGTAATTTGCTTCATGTTGATATGGCCAAGTTTTCGGTGCCATAGATTTGCTTCATCTTGTACTGATATTAAGCATTGTGATCTTTCTTGATTCACATCCATAAGATAGATATTTCCATGTCTACGCCCAGTAAAAGATTGAGAGAAGTCTTTACTGGTTCCTGAGCATATTCCTTCCTGGAAGTTGATCTTGAAACCACTATCGCACAATTGGCTTATGCTGAGTAAATTGTAATTCAATCCTTCTACCAAAGAGACATTATTGATTGTTGGACTTCCAATTTTTACTGTTCCGCGACCAATAATCCTTCCTTTGCTGTTACCACCAAAAGAAACTTTTCCTCCATCTATTTGGACAAGATTTATAAAACAACTTGAATCTCTTGTCATGTGTCTTGAGCAGCCACTATCCAAATACCATTTGATCTTCCTTTTGATAGTGACCTGCGATTAAGAGAAAATTCAAGCTTTCTTTGGTACCCACAACTTCTTGGGTCCGGTGGAGTTAGTGCAATAAACAGTCTTTGCCCAATCTCTTTTAACAGGTCTCCAAACCATATGGCATTCTTTCTCAAAGTGTTTTGAGCTTTGACACTTTGAACATTTGAGAGCATTTCGGCTAACAGGTTTTACAAAGACTTTTTGAAAATGATTTTTATAAACAATTTTCATAGGTCTTTGTTTGATTCTTTCCTTTACCTTTGGAAAATCAATTAGAGGAATGGTTTTAGCAGTCATTCCTAAGCCTGATTTGTTAAAGTAAGGTCTTTGTACTGAAAGAATCTTTTCTAATTTCTCAGATCCTATTGAAAACTTCTTTGAAATGCTTGAAATGTCATTTTTTAAATGGGTATTTTCTTTTTAAAGAGAGTCTGAGTTTTCTTTTAAAATGATAAAGTCTTTATCTAAATTTTCAAAATTTTCTTTCCAAGATTTTTCCTGTTGCTTCAAAGTAGAATTCTCCCTTTTTAATTCGGAGATCCTCTTAAGAGAGGTTTTGAGGTTAAGACATAGTTCATCAATATATTTCGAGACTTTAACAGGAATTTTTAGATTACTTACCTCAATTTCACTGTCTGAGTCTGAGTTTGAGTCTGAGTCTGTATTTATCTCGAGATCTGAGTCTGAATTCGATTTTGCCATTAAACAGATGTTGGCATAATCATCATCACTTTCTTCACACTCAGTATCACTCCATGTTTCTGCTTTGAAAGCCTTTCTGTATTTCTCAGTCTTTCCTTTCCTTTTCTTTAATAAAGGACAGTTGCGTCTGATGTGTCCCTTTTTCTTGCATTCGAAACAAGTCACGTCTTTGTTGGAATCATCATCTTTAGTTGATTTATTCTGAAATCTTTGAGTACTTTGTCTCTTCCAATTGAATTTTCTTCCCCTTTTGTTCAGCTTTCTGAACCTCTTTATCATAAGTGCCAATTCTTCATCATCTAAATCTTCTTCGGAGTCTGTAGTATCAGAATAATCGTTAGACTTTAAAGCAATAGAGTTCTTACCTTTGGAGTCTTCTTCATCGTTGGTGTGCTCCACTTCGTAAGACTGAAGTGTTCCAATCAATTCGTCTACAGAAAGTGGTGCAATCCTTTGTGTTTCTCTTATTTAAGTCTTTATATAATTCCAGTCCTTAGAGAGTCCACGTAGCAGTTTGTTGACCTTCATTTGTCCTGAGATTAGATGTCCCTGATATTCTAGACCATTCACAATTTTAGTAAAACGGCTAAACATATCAGTGATTGATTCTCCTGATCTCATTTTGAAGACTTCATATTGTCCCAAGAGAATATTGATCCTTGTCTCTTTCACTCGATCAGTTCCTTCATAGGTAATGTGCAGCCTATCCCAGACTTCTTTTGCTGTTTCACAAAAAGATATTCTGTTATACTCAGTAGGAGACAAATCATAATATAAAGAGTAGATAGCTTTAGCATCAAGAGTTTGTCTCTTGGTTATTTTTTCTTGTGTTATCTCGATAGGAATAACAACTTCTTTTCCTCTCTCTGATGCTGATGCGGCAGTAAGAATGATTCCTTTTTCTACCACTTCCCATTCCAAGGGATTTTTCGATCTTAGGAATGCTTTCATCTTATTTTTCCATATGCTGTAGTCTTTTCCATCAAAATATGGAGGTCTGGTGTTGTTTTGACCTTCAACCAGCCCTGTAGGCAACATACTAGCCATAGATCTTTAACTCAGAAGTAAAAACACTTCAAATAAATGAGTACACAAGCTCTGATACTAATTGATAGAACTAGTACGAGCACCTAGAGGGGGGTGAATAGGTGATCAAAAAGATTTTTGCTAATCGGAACAAGATAGATTAATTTTTATCGATTGATAGACTAAGAGATTGAAAGCAATAATAGACGTATGAAGATGCAATGTAAAGTAAAAGGATTAGGGATAGAGAATCAAAACTCCAAGTTTATAATGGTTCGGCTTAAACCGAGCCTACGTCCACTCTCCCGCACTAACAGCCCACTGGCTAGATTTCACTAAGAATCAAAAAGAGAATTTACAGTCTCACGTCCTTAATTCCACAGTGTAGAGACTCTACTACACTTCCTCAAGGTCTTACAAAAATTAAGTCTCTCTTTTGATTACAAATATAGCTCGACGAATAAGATCGCAAAAGAACAAGGAGATTCAGACTTTGAAATTTTTCTATCGGGCACTCTTGAACAACTTGAATGTCTCCATTATATATTCTTTATGCCTTCAATACCGTTGGCACCTTCCAAAGAAATTCTTTCAATCAACCCGTTGGACATAATCAATTAGAGAGATCTCGAGCTATTCAAGGAAAATGACGATAGCCCATCAATCTTGCTCGCCCATACAATCAGGATCTCGATTTCCATAAGTAGAATCTTCCAAGTATAATTCGCGGATCAAGATGATCTAGATTACTCGAATACGAATAACAAATCTTGAAGTGCTAACTCTAGCCGAGAGATCTTCTTCAGTCGATAGAATCGAATACTTAAAGAATTAGGATAAGTCTTCTTCGACGGTCTAGAAATTGTCAATGAAGGTAGACTTTGAATCTTGAGTCTGGTGGTCTGGCGGTCTTCAGACTTTGATGACAGAGTCTGCATGTCTTCAGACCAGACCGATGGAAACGTTTTGTCAACTTCAAAACACGTAAGGAAGTTTTCTCCAACACAAGTCAGTCGATGTTCGTGCGTTGATGTCATTGAAACTAAAATAGGATATGGATGAACATACACATGTTTGCCCAAATTCATATCACCATAGCTTTTCATGATTTTATCAATGTTTTTCCTATTCAAATAGACTCGTTTAGGCCGAGCTCTTTTTTTTTTTTTTGGGTATTTGCCATATCTTAATACCGCTTTAACTGTACAAAATATTAAAAGAAAATGTGGGAACTTTATTATGATTTCTTTTTGGCCAGCGGACTTTATCATTATAAATTGCAATAAAATAAAAAGAAGCAATCTTTTTTTTTTTTTAGCAATGCAGCCCCTCTTGAGGAGGGCTTGACTTTGAACACTAGTTAGTAAATTAAACCCAGTTTTGATTGTCTAGGTTTGCTGGTAATAAATCACAATTATCGAATATAGTCAAGGGTCTCCAATCCTGCACTAGGCGTATGCATGTGAAATAACGAGAAAGGAAGCAACAATAATGTTAACTTTTCCACTTCTTTTCATAATCTTTTGTTTGCTAGTATTTTCATTTTGGGGTCACTCAATGATTTCACGCGTTATGCACTTGCGTTTTGCCTTTGGCCTTTGGGGATTAATGCAATTAATTCTCCACACAAGAGTCTGTCTTATGCGTGAATCCATCGAGATGATTTATATTTTTTCTCCTTTTTTTTTTTTTTTCGGCTTCCATGGTAATCTCGAGAGTCTTCTCCTCAGGTTTGATGTTTGCCAAGTTCTCCAAAGACATGTCGAACAATAAATTGAATAGGAAATTTTTTGATTTATCCCTTGATACATTTCATTAAAATCATGACCTATGATTCGCATTTTCATAAATTTCATGATGTCGGCGAGACCATGTCATTATTATTACATACACCCGACTTTAAGAATTCAGTGCAATTGAGTCATTAATAAATTTGATGACACTCGGAAGGGATTGATCGCGACAGCTCATGACATGCATTGTGTTTTGATGAATCAGGTACAAGCAGGAGTAAACTTACCTTACAAGGCCAGCAAAATCATATTGCCACCCATCCAATCCCTCCGGCCGTAATTGCTCCTAAAGACTATCTGCATCTCCTTCATGATTTATCTACTTTGCTTCTCCTAGTTCAACTTAGCCAGACCCAAAATAAGAAGAAAGTTAACATGAATCTAAGTGAACGATCAGGTTTCAAGATTTACTTGATCAATGGTCTTGTATTTTATCTCTTTGTCTTGTTGCTAGTCCACTCCATAAGATTTTGCAGTTTGAAGCATATTATGCCAAATTTGATCTCAACTTTAGAGTACCAGTTTCAGAGTTAGATCTGCTCACCTCGTTTGATGAAGGCGAGGTGTAATTGTCGGAGCTAGATGGCTCAAACAAAGCATTACTCTTGATTGAGAGTACAATTGAACAGAATTTGCACAAGTGAAATAGAGAAGAGTATCTTTGAAATATATATTTCAAATTACCCATATATATGTATATATATACAGTCGTTTACGGAAAATGATCTAAGAATCATCATGTTCACTTCAAATGATGGTTTGGGAACGAAATCAATCAAATGCACATGTTATAAATTGAACACGGAAAATGTGGACAATCAAACTTCACACAAAACTATACGTGTCCTCCCATATGAAATTTCTCTCATTTTTCTTTCTCGTGGAAACCCCATTTTCCCATTCCATCTCGGTCAGCTTTATTGAATGACCATTTCCATGTTTCCCTCAACTTTTGACTTACCAAAACAAGGCCTTTTTGACTGACAACATGGGTTCGAGCACTCATGCCCCAAATTATCTGGATCTCAATGCAAATACATGAACTTACGTTGACGTTATCATGGAACTTTTTGCCACGCGCAAAACCGGCTTGTTTGACTTTGGATTGCAATGATGGTGACACTAGCAATGCGATTATGAGCTCTCTCGTTCCATCATGTTCTGCCTCTGGCTCCAAAGATCCCCCCGAGCCATCATTTTATCTTCTGCCCGAAATCAGGTCGATTGTTGTCATGTGAACCAAAAGCCTTTTCAATTTGAGCAACTGGATTATTCCCTTTTATGTATTCTCTGATAATCTTTTCTTGGTACATAAGAATAAGCAAACTCGACAATCGGGCTTGTGTGTTACACGCGTGTGCTCTTGACCCGTTGATGACGCGCCGTCGAGTCTATAAACAGGGGAATGAAGATTGTTGCTACGCGATTGGACGGGTGTAATTAATTATATCGACTGAAATCGCTTTATACTTGAATATAGCAACATCTTAAATTAATCCTACACATAAAGAAGAGCAGCCAATAATTAATACTATGAAAAGTGAGAACCAATTGAGATCCATTAGATCATTCCACCTCCAAAGTGATATAGGGCATGGGATATGTCCAATTACCACACGTGCTTGCAGCCTCCCCACCTCATTTAATTCCACATCCACATGCCCTGCTCAAACGGAAAAATTATTAAATGCTCCAGACCTACGTTAGCCCACACCGTGTAAACCATTCAATCATGTTGGTTGTTTAATCATGTGAGACTCACATGATCTAACAAGTCATGCAGAGTGAGCTCACGATCCCATAGGGTAGGAGTACAAGATCAAAGCTCACTCCAAAGAGAGCTCTCGACCAAGATCCATCGCGAATCTTGTGGATCCATGTGTGACCAGCAAGATCAAAGATTTTGATTACCTTTATCTATGGAAGATCAAGCTCAAATAAGTATTAGCCAAGTTCAACTTAATTATAATTGTAGAGTACCATGATAAACGGAAACATGTGTATAGATAAGTTCACAACCGAAAAGTGTAAGGTGCGAGATGACACATTAATGAACTCAAACTCGAATTGTTAAAATAAATAAATATGATAGTAATTTGAACCCAGCTCAGTCTTAGATTAGTCAACACCCTTATTTTGTACTTTGGCTCCTTACCGTTCGTTAGTAGGTAACGTGGTAATATAAGGGACTATTGGACTCCGATGGGTTGAACTTCTAAATGGGCCATCTTGGGCACCGCAGACTTTCCGTGCGAAGCTACAGCATAAGGTGGTTCCTTCTTCCCCTTTTGACGAATTGAAGGCATCAAAAAGGGGGCAAAAAAAGGAAAAATATAATACGCAGCATTCCTGTCCTGTCGATGAACTCGGAATTGAAAGGAAAAAGAGATTATGAAGATTGAGTCTGTCTTCGGTTGGTGCCCGAATAATTTTCTGTTCAACTCTGTTCGTCCGTGGCGCACAATGGCGATCTCAGCACGGTCTACGTTGACGGGAACCAATTGACTGTCTGTCGTTATTCAGTTCAACGACACCCGTACTACGTGGAGGAGAAGTTAAAGGACAAAGCCGAGTGGGCTTGTTCATGACGCGCTGGTCTTCGTCTCGGTCTTCCCAGAGTAAACGCTAAAAAACGACGAACTGATATTTCATAGAAAAGTTCATCAATGACCAATAATGATGGAGAAGAGCTAAGGAAGAGTGTTGGAGAAGTGGAAAGGACTAAAGAAGATTTTTTTTTTTGCTGACTTTAAGATAAGGACAAGACGTGCTGACCATGTCATTTTTCTATTCAATCATCATTTACGTAGCAATCCACATTGAAATAAGTCCTGCAATATGAGGTTAGAGTTAATAAAAGAGCCACATCGAACCCCAATTAGAAAAAAGTTCGAGAACTAAATTAAAAAGTAAAATTATTGAATGACATCGAACACCAAAAAATAGTTTGAGAACCTCATGAATTTGTACCCCTAATGTCGAAAACATATTTTCTCACACCTTATGAATGAGTCATATCTTGTACAACAAAAAAATTGCTTCAAAAATTGTTATCATAGACCTAAGCAAATCTTGAAAATGCTTCATTTGGATTATCATTTGGATCTTGGGATCACTTGAATGTAAAACAATAAGAGAGTATTGCTAGGTAGATGATAAAAAAAAAAAACATATTGTACCAATTGGAAGTATAGAGCATGTGGGCATTAGCATGTTAAAATAAAGAACGCATTCATGAAACCGCCATCCTTGTATATCAAACAGACAGATTGCGGAGGCCCTTGATGTGTGAGTCATATCCTCTAGTAACATAAAAATTACTTCAATAACAGCTATCTAAGACCAAAATGATAACTACCTCTACTCTCACCAGGAAATTTCAAGTGATGTAATAGATAGGGATTGTCCAAATTAATTACTCGATTCATTTAATCAAAATCATGAGCCATCTCCTAAATTTACCTAGAGGTTACCAATCTATTTTGATAGATTTAATCAATTTGCATTGATACTAAGAGAGTTCCATTCACGAGACAAAAAATCGGGAAGTAACCAAACTAGTGAGAAACGAAGTGGATATCCTACAGAGTACTCTCTTGAATATGTTTGAAGAGTTGTTTTCATAAATGTCATGGCGTGGGTGAGGATCTTCTTTTCAACATGAGGATCTTAAACTCCTTTGAACTTTGCTCTTATTGTTATGCTCTTAGGTGGTCGGCGGATGGTGGTTCGAGCGGTAACTTTTAGCTGAAGCACTTGATGTATGTCAAGTGATGTCAGTCGTGTTCATTAAAAGAGTCATTGCTTGCTTAGAGAGAACGTTTCTCAGTAGAAACGCAACCAATGACAAAGGTGGACATTGGAAATTACTGAGGATACTTATCAGATATAATATAGATATCATCACTTAAATGTATTACACCTTTATCAACACTTAAAGATATTACACCTTAGCCTTAAGTATGGTGTCATATCCTATAAGAATATGGAAAATTTTATTACTCAAGTAACTGGACACCGAAGGATATGGATACAAGACACAGTTTTTCACTATTATTATGGAAAGTCTAGTTGTACGAATTCATTGGACAAAAGACTTAGCGCTAGGAAAGTTTTTAAACAAGCGTAGAAAGTTTCATCCAGCTCAAATCAAGAAAGAACATTTCTTCTCAAAGAAACGACTAATTGACTGTAACAAGTAAGGAAAGATTTTTGAAGCTGCATAAATTGTAATCCGATATGGTTTTATGAGTTCAAATTGTTGAATAGCATTCATGGATATATGTCTATGCGATGGGTAATTATCTATCAAACATAATGCTAGATGATGATACGGTGATAGTTCATACCTCGCTCACACCACAAGCAGTTGCAATCACTTCTGCTATCTCGGTAGCTCGTTTTAAATCAGACCAATAAATATAAAAGATTTCACATTCTTTGGATCAGCTAATTTTTTGGTTTCAAGATAGAAATATAGTAAGAAGCAAGCGAGACCTATTAGATCATTCCAACTCCAAAGGGATAGAGAGCATGAGATAAGTATATTTATTGCACTTGTTTGTCACCTCCCAACTTCATTTAATTTCACATCCAGATGACTCTGGCTCAAAAGGGAAATGATTAAGTACTCTCAGTGTACGTTAGATTACTCTATATGAGCCGTTATATCACGTGGATTTTCATATCATGTGAGACCCACGTGATCTAACGGCTCATGTGGAGCGGACAATCAAACCACATAAGCCAGGAGTACCCAAATAGAAGCTCGCTAAAAAGAGAGCTAATTGCCTGGATTGAGGTCCATGAAATCTTGTGGATTTATGTGTAACTTGCGAGATCAAAGGTTGTGATTATCTTGATTCGTACAAATTGAGTCCAAATAAGTATTTGCCATGTTTGATGTAATTATAATTGTACAATACTGTGGTAAACAGAAAGATGGGCATAAACAAGTTAAAATCAGAATAGGACAAGATAAGAGATAAAGATGAACCAACTCGAACTCTCAAAGTGAATTAACTAGGATATCAAACTGAAGTAATCATCTGATGCACTCCTTAGATTAGTCAACGCCCAAATTGTTCTGATGAGTTGAACTTATAAATGGGCCGTCTTGGGCACGTAGAATTATGTGAGTATCAATAGTATGGCCGAGCTGGCCCATATAAATAGCGTGCGGGCCTCCTCCTAGACCCACATAATTATCGGACTGCATTTTTTTCTTGTTCCTCTTTATACGAATTAAAGGCTTGAAGATTGAGTATGTTAATGGTCCGTACATGAATTCCATAATTAACATTTCAGTCTGTTTGTCCGTGACGCGTGGCAACGATCTCAGCATGGTCCACACTAGTGGGATCCGACTGAGCATCTCTATCACCATTCAATTCAACAGCATTTTTAGCAAAATTGCAATTTCAAATACACACCTAGCTGGTTCAACCGATTTCACTCTGTTCATTGTGTACTCCATTGCTGTTGAACTTCAGATTCGGGAGAGAAAAGGAAGAAACTTGTTACCAGGAAGGTTTGTATTTGGACTTCTTTTCGCGTGTTGCTGCGAGTTAAATAGCGCGTAGGAGAAGTTGAAGAGCAACGCGGTTTGGGCTTTGTTTCGAAGGCGTCGGTCTTCCTCTCGGTCTCCCAAGACTTTCCTTAGTGTAAACGGCAAATGTGTACACGAGAAGTTTATAAATTGACCAAATGAAATTCGAAAGGAAGAGCGCAAGCCAATCACCGTCTACGTGATCCCTCTCTTTACAATTGAGGGGCCTTTGTCTTCCTTGGTGCCAAGCCAATCAGAGACCAAATGAAGTCTTTTTCATCGTTTGACGTGTCCTTTAATTCGGTTTTTACAATTCAGTCCTTCAACTGCTGCACTTCCTTTACGGTCAAAAGACAGGGCTACGCGTAGCGTCACACCAGGGAACACGGCAAGGGGAAAAGGACAAAATAAGAAAGAAGAGCGGAGGGCAAAAGCCACCCCTGTACTAAACTCTACTGTTTCTTTTAGTCCTCATCCCCGACGCATCGCCATTTAGACTCGCTCGGGCCACTACACTTCACGCACTGGCGAAGGAATACGCCCCAACAACACACACAGTCTCTCTATCTCGCGGCGGTTCAGCGCGATTAAATCAGAGTGATTGCCAAATCGGCACCAATATTGATCTGTTAAGAGATTCGAATTTGAGTTTGCTGACACCATCGCTATCAATGGTGGCGCTGATTATCCCAAGAGAAAGTTATAGTTGTTCTTAAATATTTTCAAATATTTTTCTTATTTAGTTTAGGTCTATTTCACTCTTTGCTTCAGATATCTTATCCGTTATTTTATCCGGACATGTTTTTCTTTATCTGATGTGGAGGGCATTCCCAAGCATCAAATAAGACACTAAATTATCTATGCAGACTTAAATTAAGGTTGCCAAACGCAATCAACCGGTAATTTTTTCCCCATATTTATTCCATCATTTCTCGCTGTACGAGTACATACTTCCCCTCTCTCCATAAATATTAGGTACTCCCGCTCTTTCGCATCACTGTAGTCCCGCGCCATTCAGCGATTGCCACGTGGCATGGGTGGGTCCCATAGACGAAGCTTCTCTTCCTCTTTCGTTCTGTCCGCTGTTTATCTTTCCCAACAAATCCTCTAATTTCATCCCAATTCTCTCTTTCCACGGTTCATGGATAACCCACATGGTCACCGGAGGGCTTCACCCTCAGAAAGGGCCCTAGGTGACCCGCCGTCGGCAGTGGCGGCCCCCCTCTCCGGTCATACGGTGACTTACGTCATCGCTGTCAACTTCTAGCTAAATGTTAAAATTTACATATATCTGTATCTATAAATTATGTACATATTCTCCTCCAATCCCAAACAAAAGAAAAAGATATAATAATAAGGAAAGAAGAAGACCAAGAAAGCTGAGGCTGAGAAACGTAAAAGATCAGTTGAAATGCATCTACTTTGCTTTTGTTTTCCTCATAGTCTTCATCATCATCATCTTGATCATGCCTTTCTAGAAATTTATCACAAATAGCTTAGAACAGGAAGTGCCATGGTACTATTATTGTCTAGGTTGCCTTAGTTGAAAACCACTTGCTGCTATGATGAGGCTTGAGCTAGCTTATGGCCGGTCGTCAGTTGCTACCATGGCTAACTACCAACCGAGAAAGAAGCCAAAAAAAAAAACAGAAAAAGAAAAATTTAAATTTAAATTTAAAACAATTATAAACTTGATTTTTTTAAAATAAAATAAAATAAAATAAAAGTGTTTGATGAAAGAAAATACTTGGTCGAGAGGTGAAAGAAAGAGGATGGTAAATACTTTCCGCTTTCTGGAAAGGGGATAACATTTTTTCCATTTTTAAAAGTGTTTTTTCCATTGGTAGAAAATGTTTTCTTTAATTAGTTTTTGTGAATCAAATGCCAGAAAATGTGAAAAATTTGTTTTCTGTGAAATGAACGGAGTCTTAAATAGAAGGGTTGTTTTCCGACCTCCACATTGAAAATAACTACGTGATATGAAGTTACAATTGATGGAAAGGGCATATGGAACCCATTTAAAAAAGTTCAAAGACTAAACTTAAAAACAAAATTAAAGAACGATGTTGACCAATGAAAACCAGCTCGAGGACCTCATAAAAATCATTACTCCTAATGTAAAATGCACAATTCCTTGCACCTAATGGTTTCATATCCCCCAGTAATATGAATTGAGAACATAACAAGAAGTGGAGAGCACATTAATATTTGCTCTCTTTCAATGTTGTCCTGAAAATATCTACTAATGATTTTCCAATGTAGTTCAAAAGAATGCCGTTTTATAAAATCGAAACGACAGTGAGTGATTGGCTCGGACGATTTGACTATGTGCATAACGTCCTCCATTGCCGTTGAACTTCAATTTGGGAGAGAGAAAAAGAAATTTCCAGGAAGGTTTCTAAGTTGACCTCTTTTCCGTGGTCGGTGAGAGTTAAATAGAGCTTAGAAGAAGTTGAAGAATAGCATGGTGTGGGCCTGTTTCAGAGGCGTTGGTCTTCGCCCCGGTCTTCCTAGAGTAAACGATAAAAAAATGTCCGACCGATCTTTCATAGGAAAGTCTATAAACGACCAATAATGGAGAAAGCACAAGTCATCTTTTTCTTCATGATTTGTAGGTCTTCGTCTTCCCCGGTGCCAAGCCAATCACTCGAAATAATTCTAGCAAAACATTTTGGATTATTGTAATATTAAAGTAGAAGGACTTTGAACATTTTTTCATCGTTCGATGTGTTGTTGATTTTTTTTTTAATCGTTCGATATGGTCTTCGTCTTCCCCTGTCACTATCCATGGCCCCTCTTGTTGTTATGGCTAAACACCACAACCCCAACTAAACTAGACCCCACAATTTCTGACTTGGCAACGACCCCTCTCCATTTCTTGGTCGGATTTGAGGCTGTGGCAACCCTGGATTGAATGTTGAGGCAGTCGAGATATCTTAGACGTTGTGATGGCCGGCCTCAAATATGAGGTCAAGAGAGAAAGTGCAACCTGGGGAGGAGGGATGTATTACGAGGCTTGCACATGCTGCGATGGTCGTGAATTCTGTGTCGGCGAAATAATCTCGGTAATGCACGACAATGAGGTCATCGATAGCGATGACAACAGATGAGGAAAAATGAAGGAGAAGAAGAAAGGGTTAAAAAAGCCAAAAAAGAAAAAAAAAGAAAAAGAAAAAAATAACGAGAAAACTTTTACTGACTTGAATAGATGGACATGAGGTGCCAAGCCATGTCACTTTCCTGTCCGGTGATTACTTACGCAGCAATCCACGTCGAATAAAGCCACATGATATAGAGTTAATATGAATGGAATGGCTACATTGTACCCATTTTAAAAAGTTTAAAGTCTAAATTAAGACAAAAAAAGGTCATTCTGCCGCCAAGCCAAACTCCGCAAGGAGTACTAAAAGATCCTTGCAAACGAAGAAATTCATTGGCCAGTGAGTCCAGAACAGCCTGGATCTCTGATGATGAGGGGCGCAACACCTCCCATCATCACACGCTTTACTCTGGTTGGGCAGAAAAAGAAACGAACCACTTCTATGAAAGATCAAAATAATGACCATCTCTACTCCCGCTAGGACAATGAAACTCACGTAAACTGTCATTTTTCTTGCTTATTTACTGCGAAAACAATCTTCAATGATCTCCTCCCTTTTCTAGATATCCAATGGGGACAGATTAATCTCTCCCGAATCAGCATAGCTCCTAGCTCAGCCCATCCTTGATTCTAAAACCAAAAATGTTGTTTGGGGTCTTAAAGCTTTCAAATCTCGTGGACCAGATGGATTCGAACCCATCTTCCATCATAGTCTCCGTCGCAGGGAATCTGAAATCTTCTTAGCCTAACCAATGTACTAAGATAGGTCACATACAACATTTTATTTCAAAAGCGCCCTTTTTACCACGAACAGCGATGCATAGGCAATCAGAGATTCAGAACCTACACAACAAATAGACATGGAACAAATTTGGAAAACAATCTCAGAAAGAAACTCCTCAGATATTGAAGACTATTTATTTCTTTTGGAAAGGAAATGAAATCAATAAGAAGGAAATCCAATTACTTCATGTGATTTTTTATTTATTTATTTATTTTTTTAACTTTTAATAACTACTTGAGCAAAACTCAATTATGTTGCATTGTACCCACGAAAAAAATTTGACTTATCATAGATGTAATGCAAGTCAAATTAGCAACCGCACGAGTATGTTTACCTAATTTAATGAGATTTCGCAGAATTACTCAACAAGTGAAAATTTGTCGATTGCAACATCTGATCTGGCATTTGTTAATCAAATATAATGTACTTAATTTTTTAAAAACATTATTTCATTTGTGGGCGGTCACAAGATGATCACAAATTTTGATTTACTTTGAATAACTACTTGAGCACAACTCAATTATTTTGCAGCGTATCCACTAAAAATAATGAAAGTCAAATTAGCAACCGCAGGGGTATGTTTACCTAATTTAATGAGATTTCAAAGAATTACTCAACAAGTGAAAAATTACAGATTGCAACATCGACTCTGGCATTTGTTAATCAAATCCAAAGTGATTAAATATTCAAAAACATTATTTCATTTGTGGGTAGTCACAAGTGTTATGATATATGTTAATTTAAATGTGATCCAAATTTTGTATTTCCCAATTAATTTTGATTCTTTACTCAATTTATTGCTTGTGCTTATTATGTGATAATTGCTCATTAATATATTACCATAACGGTTTCGATGGAAGATGTTAAGAAATGGAATAGTTTAAACTCTATTGATACAAAAAACACACCATCAAGTTTTGAGGAGTATTGGTTAGTGAAACGGGACATTCAGATAAGATGATTCCATGTATCGATCGATACACGGTTCGCACATCTGTTCAAGGTTTTTGGGTATTTGTAGATTTTCATCAATGACCTGAGGTATGTCGATCCTTACATTTCTGCAAAATTGTTGCCGATTATGCCTGTATTTATTTGTGAATGATAAATCGGGATGTTAATTTTTCTTTAGACTTCGTCTAACATCAGGATGATCACAAATTTTGATTTTCAAGTTAACTTAGACAGCTATAGCTCAAGTTGAACTTAACCTTTCATTTAAGTCTGTAAAATTATTACAAGAAACAACATTAAGTAACATGAAAAATGATAGCAGAAAAATTTAAAGTAATTGATTTTGTCATATTAAAAGATTTGGACTTCTATTAGTTTTAAATCGGGGAAGACATTAGAATGAACAAAATTGAGGGGTGAATACAAACACTACTTGATCTTTTTTTCTTGATAAAGTTGGTCATATTTCTTTTGAATAAGGCCTTACATAGAGTTATTAGATTTATACCATATTAAGTGATTTTTCCAAAAAAAAACCAAAGGATCCAATAGCGCAAATTGAGAATTCAAGGACTTAATTGGACAAATCACATAAGGTAAGGACCAATAATGAAATTATCCTATAAGACATGGCAAGTGGGTGAATCATCCCCTCAGCACGGCCTTATCGTAGCTCATTACAGGTTAGGGCTACTAGAACGGCATAAAGAGTTGATCTAACTAGAAGATCTATCTCCACCAAACCCAGTTCTCAAATAGTCTATTTGGTTGAGATGACTAATATCACCCTCGGATTTAAAGACCCAGTTGTCCCCATCAGCTAAGTGGAAAAAGTTGACGGAAGTATTCAAGAACTTCACAGGTTGGTTATTTGGGCAACCCCGCGCATGAAGCGTTTGGAGTACTCCATCATGAGTGACTGCTGCTACTCGCTGTCCTGCACAGTGAAGAAAAATTTATTTGCAATTTCTATTTCCAGCTTTACTTATATTAGGAATTCTTTAGTAGTGAATGGAAAGAGCAATTAAATCATGGTCGTCCTTGTCCTCGTCCTCATTCTCATCTTTCTTCTAATAGGAAAAAGTTCCAAAAAAGTTCTAAACCTATTGCATTGGTACCAAGTTCTAAACTTTTCAATTGGACCAATTCAGTCCTAAACCTTTTAATATTTGTACCAATTCAATCCATCCGGCCAATTTTAGCCGGCCGGCGCTGATGTGGATGCCAACCGGTGGCCGGACGCTGACGTGGCAATTTTCAAAAATATCTTTTAATAATTTTATTAATTTTTTCTTTTTTTTTTCCCTTTATTTTCCTCCCTTCTTCCTCCTTGAATTGTTCTGGCGGTCGCCGCGAAGCCCTCGCCTGCCACTGGCGAGGGTTGCGGCTCTCGCCCGACCTCTCCTAGGGTCGCCGGTGAGGCGGCTTCGCCTTGATCTGGGCGAGGCCAGCCTTGCCTTGGCCTTTGTTGCGGGCGGAGGCGGCCTTGCTAGCGGTTGGTGAGGCCATAGCGGCCATCGCTAGGGCGGAGGTGAGGGCTTCTAGGCCGGAGGCTCATTGGTCACTAGGCAAGGGCCGCTAAGCCCTTGCTAGCCGCCAACGAGGATTGCGGCCCTTGCACGGCCTCACCTAGGGCCGCGGGTGAGGCGGCTTCACTCAGATCTGGGTGAGGTTAGCCTTGTCCTAGCCTTTATTGCGGGTGGAGGCGGCCTCGCCTGCGGCTGGCGAGGCCAACACAGCCCTCGCCAGGCCTTGCTGCAGGCGAAGGCTCCCTGTAGAGCTCTGCTCTGCTGCTGCAGCAGGATGCGAGTTCGTTATGCTCCGGGATCCGGTGCGGCGCAGCCCCATTGTGCGTAAGATATTGGTCCAATCCATTTCGAAACTTGAGGCATGGGTCCTTGATGATCTGACAAGTGGCTCGTTTTGGATTGGGGATCGAGACGATCAGCGGGGAGATGGGAGCAGCAGAGCTAGAATGCCGTTGCGGTGCAAAGTGTCAGCAGTTGTCCTGCGCGCTCGACGCGTGTCTCCAAGATTTGAGCCGGATCGGCACGGGCCAAACCCCATTCCAGGGGTTGTGTTATAGGCCATGTCCAAAATGAATAATGCAGAAAAATTAAATTAATATCATGACACCTCCTGAATTTACCTATATTTTGCCGATCTATTTTTACAGAATTGAATCAATTTGCATCGATACTAAAAGAGTTCCATTCACGAGACCGAGAATTGGGAGAAACCAAACTAGTAAGAAACGAAGTGGATACCCTAGAAAGAGTACTCTCTTGAACATGTTTGAAGTGTTGTTTTCATAAATGTCATGACATGGGTGAGGATCTTCTTTTCACCATGAGGATCTTGTACTCCTTTGAACTTTGCTTTTACTGTTGTGCTCTCAGGTGGTCGGCCAATGGGGGTTCGAGCGGTAGCTTTCAGCCGAAGCACTTAATGTATGTCAAGTGATGTTGGTCTTGTTCATTAAAAAAGCCAGTGCTTGCTTAGAGAGAACGTTTCTCAGTAGAAACACAACCAATGGCAAAGGTGGACATCGAAAATTATTGAAGACACTTATCGGATATAATATAGATATCATCACTGAAAATGTATTGTACATAAGGTATTGTATCATATCATATAAAAATATGGAAAATTTTATTGCTCAAGTAACTGGACACGCTTGACTCTGTCAATTGTCAAGCATTGTCTAATGAGTGGGTCTTTCGCATACATTGGCTAAGTGACAACATGACTCTTCAATGAGATTGAAATGGATACAAAACCAGTGTCAAGTAAAATACCCAATTTGTCTCTCACCATATATCTCAAAATGCTACTAGAGCTTCTCTTCTGTTTGGTTGAGATGGCTATGATCACCCCAGGACTTTATGACCCAGTCGTCCGTGCTAAACAAGTGCAAAATGCTGATCGAACCATTTTGCACCTTTGGTGCAGGACCTTCATTCGGGCGAGCCTGCCGGTAGATAGACCTGTGCACGGTTCCATGAGTGACGACTACTACTCGCTCCCCTGCATGTTGAAGGGTACACTCATTTCCGATTGCCGATGTTTCCAAGCTAATTAAGACTCTTTCTAGGAATAAATGTCAAGGGATTAGAATGAAGTGTCTGTCGATAGTCCCTTGTCTAGTCTACAAATTTTAAAGCCATTGAAGCAACAATTTTTGCTCCAAGCCATCCAAGATTCTCTCTCTCTCTCTCTCTCTCTCTCTCTCTCTCTCTCTCACACACACACACACACACACACACACACACACACACACACACGCATGCGTGCATGCATTCCGGGTATAACCTTGAAAGTTGAATGTACACGCACATTCATATTATATTGAGTAACTATAGACGGACATTAACATAGACATCTTCAGACAATTATAGACGCGCAGATATTTACCCTTTGTGTGCTTAAATGTGGTGGCTAAGTGTGTAGTTTTGGCAAATAAGCAAGGTAGACACATTGATCTTATGGATACATGACTTCACAAAATATTGTCAGGCCATAGCCTGTAGGGGCAGATCTAGAAATCGGAGGTCATGAGAGCTGTCATTAGCCTATAATCTATGGGACTACTACAACTCTTTCAAAAATTTTAAGTTGTTTGATTGATGCGTAGTGTAATGGATAAAGAGTCTAACAATTAGTAAAGCGATCACAAGTCTATCCTAGGTAAAACATGTCTTTATAAAGTTTGTGCAAAGTCGTTTATGTCGTGTAATTCTGTTGTTAAATTTCAATTGCGGGTAAGCTCAAAATAGTTTGTGAATGAGTTTTGTGGTCTTCCACTCTACAAAGATTCCGGCTCTAACCTTATTGTGCAAAGCGAAATTCGGAAATGGCTAGACATGGATTAATGGCAATATTTCATGATAATGCTGGTTTACCTTTGTGCTTTAAGCCAATGTTTTGCAAGCAACTAGTGCATCGCCGGTAAACCTGATCCTTACTTTCACCGCCCTGCGTATAAAACCAATCAACGCGAAGCCCTTTGAAGAACCAAGTTGAAGTCCACGCTCTCCAAGAATCTAACATCTTTTTCTAACACACGGATATGTTCTTTAAAATGGGGGAAACATGTGAGTTTGACTTGACTTAATGAGCTCAATAGGGATCGACTAAAATTCTCGCGCATTTTGACCGGCATAGTGAAAGGAACAAAAACGGATGAAACCCTAGCTACCATTTTCTGAACCGGATGAAAGTAAAAAATTGATACTAAAATGTTATCCTTGCGTCACTTGCAAAGAATATCTAGGCACCGAAAAATAACCAGTTCAACTCGCTTGTGCACTAGCGTGACAGCATATTCTGGAACTTCTTGAACTTGTAAAAGACTCACATGGGAAGTTAGTTACGTATTAAAGTTTAGGGAGGCCTAAATAAGAATCGATGAGCAATTAGCCGTTTGATTTTTGGTGGAGCTCATACCGGGATTTCTTGATCCCACCTTCTGGACCGGTAGGCCTCATAAATCTGGGGATAAAGGCTTGCTGCCTCTATATCACTAAGGCCTTGAAGCTTTCCTGGATTTTGTTCCCGTAGATCTGGATCTTTGATAACCTGATCTTGATTCAAGAAAAGATTCAGTAAATTTTGTACAGGTGTTCAGTCACTTCTATCTTTTCCAAGGATTAAACGGTAGCTCTTTCCAAAGCATTCTAAAGCGTGACTTTATTAAGTAGCGTGTCGCCTATTCCCAGGACTTGCTGTAGTCGATTCTCTTTCTCGATGATTTAGATGATGACAAAACTGCATACTTGATTACTCACATGTTTGTTTGAGTGAATGCGAGGAAATATATGTATGCCTTAAGTGCTCCAGGTGCAGGTTATGGAACCGTAAGATATTACAGCACAACACCGAAGGATACGGACACTAGACGCAGTTATTCACTAATTATGGAAAGCCTGGCTGTGCGAATTCATTGGAAAGAAGACTTTGCACTAGGAAAGTTTTTAAACAAGTGTACAAAGTTTCATCCAGCTCAAATGAAGAAAGAATATTTCTTATCAAGAGAACGACTAATTGATCGTAACAAGTAAGGAAAGATTTTTGAAGCTGCATAAATTATGACTCAGTATGGTTTTATGAGTTCAAATTGTTGAATAGCATTCATGGATATCTATCTATGCAATGGGTAATTGTCATCCAACATAATGCTAGATGATGATAGGGTGATAGTTCATACCTCTCTCACACCACAAGTGGCTGCAATCACTTCTACTGTCTCGATAGCTCGTTTTAGATCAGACGAGTAAATAGCAGAGATTTCACGTTCTTTGGATAGTCTATCAGCTACCTTTTTGTTTTCAAGATAAAAATATAGTAAGAAGCAAGTGAGACCTATTGGATCATTCCAACTCTAGAGGGATAGAGAGCATGAGATAAGTCCACTCACCACGCGTGTTTGCTGCCTTCCAACTTTATTTAATGTCACATCCGAATGACCCTGGCTCAAAAGGGAAATGATTAAGTACTCTTGTTGTATGTTAGCCTACTCCAAATGAGCCGTTAGATCACGTAGATTTTTACATCATGTGAGACCTAAGTGATCTAATGGCTCATGTGGACTAGGTAATTAAGTCAAGTAAGTCGAGAATGCCCAATAGAAGCTTGCTAAAAGAGAGCCTAATTGCCTGATTGAGGTCCATGGATTAAGTACAATTATGGTTGTTAAATCTTGTGGATCCATGTGTAACCCACAAGATCAAGGGTTATGATTATCTCTACTAGTAAGAATTGAGTCCAAACAAGTAATTGCCATGCTCGATGTAATCATAGTTGTACCATACATTGGTCAGTAGAAAGATAGGCATAAACAAGTTCAAATAAGAACAAGGCAAGGTAGGAGATAAAGCGGACTCAACTTTAAACTCTCAAAGTGAGTTAAATATGATATCAAATTGAAATAATAATCCAATGGACTCCTAGGATTAGTCAACACCCAAATTGTTCTGATAGGTTGAAATTATAGATGGGCCATCGTGGACACCGGAGAATTCAGTGTGTATCCATAGCATGACTGGGCTGCCCCAAAGGAGTAGCATGTGAGCCTCCTCCTAGGCCCACATAACTATTAGAATGCTTTTATTTTTATTTTTTTCCCCTTATACATATTAGGGTCTATTTAGCAACTTACCAAATAGTGAAAATTTCTATCCTTTTGTACTTGGGAGTAGATTTGGAGTAGAAATCAATTTGATAAATTTTTTGTTCCCGGTAATAAATTTGCAATAGAATTGAGAAGTAAAAAAAAAAAAAAATCAATTCTTTGTTCCCCGGAACAATTCCAGAATCAAGCCAACCTATTTTTTCTATTTTCTCTTCTTTCTTCTTGTTCTTCTTCCCTCTCTCTTCTTCTTCAACCACCATCGCTGCTACTGGCCCATCCGCCGCCGTCGCCCATAGTTGCTAGTCTCCAGCGATCGGTTTGGCGAGCTCGCCAGAGGCTCGCCTAGCCACCAATGAGGCTCGCTTGATCGGGCGAGGCTCGCCTAGCCCTGGCGAGGCTTGGCCGAGCCATACCCAATTGCCGGTGAGGCTTGGCCGATGAGGCACGACCTCACCAAGGGTTGGTGATGCTCCAATGAGGTCGCCGGCCCTTGTCTAGCCGGTCGGCGATCATCCCAAGGCCGGCGACCGGCAACCTTGAAGAAGAAGTCGGCGATCATCCCAAGGTCGGCGACCAGCAACCTTGAAGAAGAAGAAGAAGAAGAAGAAGAAGGAGAAGGAGAAGGAGAAGGAGAAGGAGAAGCAGAAGAAGGAGAAGGAGAAGAAGGAGGAGAAGAAGAAGAAGAAGGAGAAGGCGAAGAAGAAGAAGGAGAAGGAGAAGGAGAAGGAGAAGAAGGAGAAGGCGAAGAAGAAGAAGGAGAAGGAGAAGGAGAAGAAGGAGGAGAAGGAGGAGGAGAAGGAGGAGAAGGAGGAGAAGAAGAAGAAGGAGAAGAAGAAGGAGAAGGAGAAGGAGAAGAAGTAGAAGAAGAAGTAGAAGAAGGAGGAGAAGTAGAAGAAGAAGAAGGAGGAGGAGAAGAAGAAGGAGAAGGAGAAGAAGAAGGAGCAGAAGAAGGAGAAGGAGAAGAAGAAGGAGCAGAAGAAGAAGAAGAAGAAGAAGGAGGAGGAGGAGGAGGAGGAGAAGGAGAAGAAGGAGGAGAAGGAGAAGGAGAAGGAGAAGAAGGAGGAGAAGAAGAAGGAGAAGGAGGAGAAGAAGAAGAAGAAGGAGAAGAAAAAAGTAATAAAATTTTTTAAAAATTCAAAGAAAATGATTTAGATGAGAAATTTTGAGAATGATACCAAACGATTATTTTAGAAATAAAAATTTTGGGCCGATTCTCGAAACTAACTTAAATACTTAGAAATTATTCTCGAGAACAAAATAAAAAAAAAATTTCCGATCAAAAATTATTTTCGGGAATAGAATGATTAGTATACACACCCTTAAAGGCTTGAACATTGAGTCTGTCAATGGTCCATACCTGAATTCTATAATCAACGTTCCAGTCTGTTTGTCCATGACGTACGACGACGATCTCAGCATGGTCTACACTAGGGTGAACTGATTGAGCATCTCCATCATCATTCAATTCAACGACATCTCTAACAAAATCACAATTTTAAATATGAGAGTATCATCATTCAATTCAACAGCATCCCAAGCAAAATCGCAATTTAAATACGAGAGAGAGAGAGAGTACCTAGACCCTAGCTCGACCGATTTTGCTATGCGTACTGCGTCCTCCATTGCTATTGAACTTCAGATTCGAGAGAGAAAAAGAACGATCTTGTTTTCAGGAAGGTTTCTAATTGGACTTCGTTTCGGGTGTTGGTGCAGGTTAAATAACGTGTAGGTGAAGTCGAAAGATAATGACGTTCGGGCCCTTGGTCTTCCCGGACTTCCCAGTGTAGACGGCAAATATGAATACGAGAAGTTGCAAAACAAAGCGGGGTGGTTTTCGTACAAAAGTTCATAAAATGACCAATAATGGAGACAGCACAAGCCAATCAGACCAAATGAAATTTGAAAGGAAGAGCGCAAGCCAATCATCGTCTACGTGATCTCTCTCTTCCGATCGAGGGGTCCCTGTCTTCCTCGGTGCCAAGCCAATCAGACCAAATGAAGTCTCTTTCAGTGTCTGGTACGTCCTCTAATTCAGTCTTTACAATTCAGTCCTTCAATTGTCCCACTTTCTTTAGAGTAAAAAAACAGCTACGCGTAGCGTCACACCACCGGACCCGGCAAGGGCAAAAGAACGAAATAAGAAAGAAGAGCGGAGGGCGAAAGCCACCCTGTCCTCTCTGTAGCCGTAAACTCTACCGTTACTTTAGTCCTCACTCCTCCCCATAAGCATCGCCATTCCCACTCGCTCAGTCCACTACACGCACTCGCACCAAATACGCCCCAACACACACTCTCTCTCTCTCTCTCTCTCTCTCTCTCTCTCTCTCGCCCTTCTGTTTCCTGCAGAATTCGGGACCAGTGGAAAAAGAGAGCCATGGAGGGGAAGGGACAGACGTAGCAGGTGTCATCACAGTTCGCAATCAAGAGAGATAGAGAGAGAGAGAGAGAGAGAGAGAGCTGGGTGGTGTTATGAACTCAATATGACAGTGAGTGGCTGGGTCCACTGATTTGACTATGTGCATCACGTCCTCCATCGCCATTAAACTTAAATTTAAAAGGGAGAAAAAGCACTTTCCAAGAAGGTTTCTACGTTGACCTCTTTTCTGGGCTTCGTTTCGGAGGCGCTGTTCTTCGTGTCGGTCTTCCTCGAGTAAACGGTAAAAAATGTCCGACCGTTCTTTCAAAAGAAAGTCTATAGATGAACGATAATGGAGAAAGCACAAGTCATCTTTTTCTTCATGATTCAAAGGTTCTTCGTCTTCCCCGGTGCCAAGCCAATCACTCGAAATGATTCTGGCAAAACATTTCGGATTATTATTATGTTAAAGTAAAAGGACTATGAACTTTTTTTAATCGTTCGATATGTTGTTTTTTTTTTGAATTGTTCCTTATGGTCTTTGTCTTCCCCCGTCACTATCCATGGCCCGTCTTTGTCTTGTGGCTGAAGGCCACAACCACCACTAGACTAGACCCGGGAATTTCTGACTTGGTAACGACTTCTCGCCCTCCCTCGGATTGAATGTTGAGACAGTCAAGATATCTTAGAGATTGTGATGGCCTCAAATTTGCGATCATGTTACAAGAGAGAGAGAAAGAAAGTGCAACCCGTGGAAGGGGGTTCATTGCGAGGCTTGCATACGCTGCAATGGTTGTGTATCCTGTCAATGATCTCGGTAATGCACGACAACGAGGTCAATGAAGCCTCTCTTCCTCTTCCGTTCTGTCCGCCGTTTATCTTTCCCAACAAATCCTCTAATTTCATCCCAATTCTCTCTTTCCACGGTTCATGGATAACCCGCATCGTCACCGGAGGGCTTCACCCCCAGAAAGGGCCCTAGGTGACCCGCCGTCGGCAATGGCGGCCCCCCTCTCCGGTCATATGGTGACTTACGTCATCGCTGTCGACTTCTCACTAAATGTTAAAATTTACATATATCCGTATCTATGTATTATGTACATGTTCTCCTCCAATCCCAAACAAAAGAAATAGAAATAATAATAAGGAAAGAAGAAGACGAAGAAAGTTGAGGCCGAGAAATGTAAAAGATCAGTTGAAATGCGTGTACTATGATATTGTTTTCCTCATCGTCTTCATCATCATCATCTTGATCGATGCATTTCTAGAAATTTATTACAAATAGCTTAGAACTGAAAGTGCCATGCTTTACTATTATTGTCCAAGGTCACCTTAGTTGAACACCACTTGCTGCTATGAGGAGGCTTGAGCTCGCTTATAGCCAGTTGTCGGTGGCTGCCATGGCCAACTACCTGAGGAAGAAGCCAAAAAAAAAAAAAAAAAATGAATTTAAAATAATTATAAACTAGATTTTTTTGAAAATAAAAAATAAAAATAAAAGTAAAAGTGTTTGGTGAAAGAAAATACTTGGTCGAGAGGTGAAAGAAAGAGGATGGTAAATATTTTCTGCTTTTTGGAAAGTGGATAAAATTTTTCCCATTTTTGAAAATTTTTTCCATTGGCAGAAAATATTTTCTTTAACTAGTTTTTGTGAATTAAACGCTAGAAAATCCATAAAAATTTTTTTCTATGAAACGAATAGAGCCTTAGATAGTAAGGTTGTCTTTCAACCTCCACAATGAAAATAACTACGTGATATGAAGTTACAATTGATGGAAAGGGCAAATGGAACCCATTTAAAAAAGTTCGAAGACTAAACTTAAAAACAAAATTAAAGAACGATGTTGGCCAATAAAAACCAGCTCCGAGGACCTCATAAAAATCATTACTCCCAGTGTAAAATGCACAATTCCTTGCACCTAATGGTGTCATATCCCCCAGTAATATGAATTGAGAAAATAACAAGAAGTGGAGAGCACATTAATATTTGCTCTCTATCAATGTTGTCCTGAAAATATCTAATAATGATTTTTCAATGTAGTTCAAAAGAACGCCGTTTTATAAAATCGAAACGACAGTGAGTGGTTGGCTCGGACGATTTGACTATGTGCAAAACGTCCTCCATTGCCGTTGAACTTCAGTTTGGGAGAGAGAAAAAGAAATTTCCAGGAAGGTTTCTAAGTTGACCTCTTTTCTGTGGTCGGTGAGAAATAAATAGAGCTTAGAAGAAGTTGAAGCATAGCATGGTGTGGGCCTGTTTCGGAGGCGTTGGTCCCGGTCTTCCTAGAGTAAACGATAAAGAAACGAACCACTTCTATGAAAGATCAAAATAATGACCATCTCTACTCCCGCTAGGACAATGAAACTCACGTAAACTGTCATTTCTCTTGCTTATTTACTGCGAAAACAATCTTCAATGATCTCCTCCCTTTTCCAGATACCCAATGGGACAGATTAATCTCTCCCGAATCAGCAGAGCTCCTAGCTCAGCCCATCCTTGATTCTAAAACCAAAAATGTTGTTTGGAGTCTTAAAGCTTTCAAATCTCGTGGACCAGATGGATTTGAACCCATCTTCCATCATAGTCTCCGTCGCAGGGAATCTGAAATCTTCTTAGCCTAACCAATGTACTAAGATAGGTCACATACAACATTTTATTTCAAAAGCGCCCTTTTTACCACGATCAGCGATGCATAGGCAATCGGAGCTTACACAACAAACAGACATGGAACAAATTTGGAAAACAATCTTAGAAAGAAACTCCTTAGATATTGAAGACTATTTATTTCTTTCGAAAAGGAAATGAAATCAATAAGAAGGAGATCTTCATGTGATTTTTTTTTTTTTTTTTGCTTTGAATAACTACTTGAGCAAAACTCAATTTTGTCACATTGTACCCACGAAAGAAATTTGACTTATTATAGATGTAATGAAAGTCAAATTAGCAACTGCACGTGTATGTTTACCTAATTTACTGAGATTTCACAGAATTACTCAACAAACGAAAATTTGTTGACTGCAACATCTAATCTGGCATTTGTTAATAAAAAAATGTATTTAAAATTTTAAAAACATTATTTCATTTGTGGCGGTCACAAGATGATCACACATTTTGATTTACTTTGAATAACTACTTGAGCAAAACTCAATTATTTTGCAGTGTATCCACAAAAAATAATGAAAGTCAAATTAGCAACCGCAAGGGTATGTTTACCTAATTTAATGATATTTCAAAGAATTACTCAACACTGCAACATCTAATCTGGCATTTGTTAATCAAATCCAATGTGCTTAAATTTTCAAAAACATTATTTCATTTGTGGGTAGTCACAAGTGTTATGATATATGTTAATTTAAATGTGATCCAAATTTTGTATTTCCCAATTAATTCCAATTTATTGCTCAATTTATTACTCCTGTTTATTACATGATAATTGCGCATTAATATATTACCATAATGGTTTTGATGAAAGACGTCAAGAAACGGAATAAAAACATAAGGTCATCTAGTTTAAATTCTATTGGTGCAAAAAACACACCATCAAGTTTTGAGAAGTATTGGCTAGTGAAACGGGATGTTTAGATCAGATGATTCCACGAATCGATTGATACACGGTTTGCACACCCGTTCAAGGTTGTTGGGTAACTGTATTCGTATATTTTCATCAATGGCTAAACATATGTCGATCCTTACATTTTTGCAAAATTGTTATCAATTATGTACATATGTGTTTGTGAATGATAAATCGGGATCGTCAGTTTTTCTTTAGACTTAGTCTAACAACAAGATGATCACAAATTTTGATTTTCAAGTTAAGTTAGACAGCTATAGCTCGATATGAACTTACTCTTTCATTTAAGTCGTGTAAAATTATTACAAGAAACAACATTAAGTAACATAAAAAATGATAGCAGAAAAATTTAAAGTAATTGATTTTGTCATATTAAAAGATTTGGACTTCTATTAGTTTTAAATCGGGCAAGACATTACAATCAACAAATTGAGGGGTGAATACAAACACTACTTGATCTTTTTTCTTGAAAAGTTTGGTCATTTTTCTTTTTGATATGGCCTTACATTGAGTTATTAGATTTATACCATATTGAAGTGATTTTTCCAAAAAAAAAACTAAAGGATCCAATAGTGCAAATTGAGAATTCAAGGACTTAATTGGACAAATTACATAATGTAAGGACCAAGAATGAAACTATCCTATAAGACATGACAAGTGGGTGAATCATCCCCTTAACAAGGCCTTATCGTAGCTCATAACAGGTTAGGGCTACCAGAACGGCATAACGAGTTGATCTTGTTAGAGAAAACTCGTTTATTATTTTGAAGTTGACAAAACATTTCCAAAGTTTATACCTGAAGATCTCAAGACTTTATCGTCAAAGTCTGAAGACTGATAGACCATCAGATTTTAGACTCAAAGTCTATCCTCACTGGCAGTTCTAGACTGAAGTATGAAGACTTATTCAATTGCAGGATTATCATCCAAAAGCAAGATTATCTTCAATGTTTCGTTTCATATGATTATTGGAAGATCTTATAGCTAGATTTCACATCTACTTAATTGATTAATCTTATTGGAAACTACTCCGATATGAAGATCTTTTAAAGGCGAGCTAAATTTAGAAGGTTCTACTTATGGAAACTCAAGATCCTGATTTGTATGGGCGAACATGATTGACGCGCTTTCAACACAAATCTTCTAACGACTCGAGATCACCTTAATTGATTCTGTCCAACGGGTAGATTAGAAGAATTCATTTGTAAAGTGCCAACGGTCAAGAAGGCATGAAGGAGTATTTAAGGATTGACCCCTCAATTGTTTGAGGAGTGCTTGAAAGAGAATTCCAAAATCTGAAGCTTTCTAGTCTCTTGCTTTTTCATTCATCGAACTAAATATTGTATACAAAAGAGAGAAATTCTTAGTGAGACTGTGTGGGAGTTCGAGAAAGACTCATCACTGTGATAGTCGAGATCACGAGCCGTAACATCTTTTTTGATACTTAGTGGAATCCAGCCAATAAGCTGTCAGCGAGGAGAGTGGACATAGGCTTGGTCTAAGCCGAACCACTATAAACCCCGTGTTCATATTCTCTTTTCCTGAACTTCTTACTTTTGTTGACTACTTGTCTATTTGTTTAAGTTGAAATACGCTTAATGTCTAACATCTTCTAAAATCAATTTACTTTCATTAAGTCTTGTAAAAATTTTTATTTACACATATTCACCCCCCTCTAGGTGTACTCACTAGCCCCTTCATTTGGCATAAGAGCTTGTGTGCTTATTTGTTGAAGTATTTACTTCTAAAGCTAAAGATCTATGGCTCGTATTTTGGCTCTAGGACTGGTTGAAGGTCAAAGCAACACCAGACCTCCTTACTTTGATGGGAAGGAATACAACGAATGAAAGAACAAGATGAAAGCATTCCTAAGATTGCAAGATCCCCTGGAATGGGATGTGGTAGAAAAAGGAATTATTCGTACAAATACATCAACTTTAGAAAGAGGAAAGGAAGTAGCAGATGCTAGCGAGATGACATAAGCAGACGTAACCAAGAGACAAGCTCTTGATGCTAAAGCTATCTACTCTTTATATTATGCCTTATCTCCTACTAAGTATAACAGAATTTCATCTTGTGAAATAGTAAAAGAAGTCTGGGACATGTTGCATGTTACTTATGAAGGAACTAATCGAGTTAAAGAAACAAAGATCAACATTCTACTCAGACAGTATGAAGTTTTCAAAATGAAGTCAGGAGAATCCATCACTGATGTGTTTAGTCATTTGACAGAGATTGTAAACGGTCTTGCATATCATGGACAGCCAATTTCAGGGCAGATGAAAGTCAACAAGTTGCTGCGAGGACTCTCCAAAGACTGGAATCACATTAAGACTTCCATTAGAGAAACACAAAGGATCGCGCCTCTATCAGTAGACGAATTAGTGGGCACACTTTAATCTTATGAAGTGGAGCAAATCAATGAGGAAGAAGATCCTAAATGTAAGAAGTCAATTGCTTTAAAGTCTAATGATGATTCTGATGATACATATTCAGAAGATGACCTAGACGATGAAGAACTAGCACTCATGATAATGAAGTTCAGAAAGCTAAACATAAAAGGAAGAAAGTACAACTGGAGGAAGCAGAGTACTCAAAGATTTCAGAATAAATCAACTGAAGACAATGAGACCAACAAAGATGTGATCTACTTCGAATGCAAGAAAAATGGACACATCAGACCCAACTGTCCTCTATTGAAGAAAAAGAAGGGAAATACAGAGAAATTCAAAAGGGCTGTCAAAGTAGAGACATTGAGCGATACTGAATGTGAAGAGAGTGATGAAGAATATGCCAACATTTGTTTAATGGCAAATTCAGAATTAAACTCAGACTCTGAAACAGATTTAGACTCACACTCAAACAAGGAAATCGAGGTAAGTAATTTTAAAATTCCTGCTAAAGTTTCAAAGTATATTGATGAACTCAGTCTTAGCCTCAAGGTATCTCTTAAAAGAATTTCCAAACTAAAAAAAGAAAATTCCAAACTGAAGCAACATGAAATTTCTTGGAAAGAAAAATTTGAAAATCTAGATAAAAATTTTGTTGTCTTGAAAGAAAATGTAGATTCTCTTTTGAAGGAAAACATTTTTTTGACAGAAGATATTTCAAATATCTAAAAAAGATTTTCAAAAGGATCTGAGAAGTTAGATAAAAATTTTTCAATACAAAGACCTTATTTTAACAAATCAGGTTTAGGAATGACACCATAAACTATTCATTTAATTGATTGTCCAAAAGTAAAAGAAAGAATCAAACAAAAACCTGCTAAAAACCTTTTAGCTGAAGTGCTCTCAAATGTTGAAAGTGTAACAACTCAGAACATTTCGAGAAGGGTTGTCCTAAAGTTTAGAGACCTGTTAAGAGAGATTGGGCATTAGAATTAACTCTCCTGGACCTAAGAAAATATGGGTACCAAAGAAAACTTGAAATCTTCTTATAACTACAGGTCACTATCAAGAAAAAGATCAAATGGTATTTGGATAGTGGCTGTTCGAGACATATGACAGGAGATTCAAACTGCTTTATAAAGCTTACTCAAATAAATGGTGGAAAAGTCTCTTTTGGTGGAAATAGTAAGGGAAAAATTGTTGGATGTGGAACTGTCAAGATTGGAAGTCTCACAATCAAAAATGTTTCCTTGGTGGAAGGCTTGAACTATAATCTACTCAGCATAAGTCAACTGTACGACACTGGATTCAAAATCAACTTCCAAGAAACATCTATCTACTGGATATAAAATTAGTAAAGATTTGTCTCAATCTTTTACTGTACGAAGACATGGAAACATCTATCTACTGGATATAAAACTAGAAAGCTCTCAATGTCTAATTTCTATTCAAGATGAAAAAAAGCTTTGGCATCGAAAGCTCGGTCATGTCAATATGAAGCAGATAGCCAAAATTTCCTCCAAGAAGCTTGTTCGTGGCTACCAAATTTGGCCTATCGAAAATCTGAATAATGCACACCTTGCATTTTGGGTAAATGAGTTAGAAGTTCTTTTAAGCCTATAAATTAGGTTTCTACTAATCGTGTTCTGCAGCTTCTGCATACGGATCTTTTTGGACCAACCAGAACTCAAAGTATTGGTGGAAAGAAATACTGCTTAGTAATCGTAGATGATTACTCATGCTTTACATGGATATTCTTCTTGGTAAGTAAGTCTAAAGCATTTTCTCATTTTTCAAAGTTCGCTAAGAAAGTTCAGAATGAGAAAGGATATACTATTACAAGCATACGAACAGACTATGGAGGTGAGTTTGAAAATCAAGACTTTACAAATTTCTATGATGAATTTGGTTTGCAGCATGTTTTCTTATCGCCATATACTCTAGAGCAAAATGGGGTTGTGGAAAGAAAGAATAGATTATTACAAGAAATGGCTAGAACTCTTTTAAATGAAAGTAATATTTCTTCTCGTTTTTGGGCTGAAGCAGTTTCTACATCTTGTTATATCATTAACAGAGTATTTTTTAGGCCTATTATAGAGAAAACTCCTTATGAAGTGTGTAAAGGAAAGAAGCCAAATGTTTCTTATTTTCACGTATTTGGTTGTAAATGTTTTATTTTGAAAAATACAAATAGTTGAACCGATAAGTTTGAAGAAAAGTTAGATGAAGGTATTTTTCTTGGCTACTCAACATTAAGCAAAGCATATAGAGTATTCAACAAAAAGACTCAGTCTGTTGAAGAGTCTACGAATGTCAAGTTTCAAGACTCAACACAAAATCAAGTGGTAGAGACTCAACTTGAAGAGACTGAACCTGCTTGAGACGTTACAAAGTCTACTTCCCCCGTAGAAGTTCAAACTCCTGAAATTCAAAAATAGAAAGAACTGGAAATTTCAACTGAAGCAGAGAATAAGCAGACTCATAAACCAACTAGCAATTAGAAACATAAGTCAAGTCATCCCAAAGATCTTATCATTGGCAACATTGATGAAGGAATTTGTACAAGATCCAAAAGGCGAGAAGAGTATAGTGCTTTGGCACTTATTTCTGAAGTTGAACCCAAAAGCATAGAAGAAGCCTTGGCTGATGAAAGCTGGATTGAAGTTATGCAAGAAGAACTCAGACAGTTCAGCATCAATGATGTTTGGGAACTAATTCCTAAACCAAAAGATAAATCTATTATTGGAGCTAAATGGGTTTTTAGGAACAAAGTGGACGAGAAGAGAAAAGTGATAAGGAACAAAGCAAGACTTGTGGCTAAAGGATATATACAAGAATAATGGATAGATTATGACGAGACTTATGCACCAGTAGCGAGGTTAGAAGCAATTAGATTACTTCTTGCTTTTGCTTGCTTTAAAAGTTTCAGGTTAGTCCAAATGGATGTAAAGAGCGCATTTTTAAATGGATTTATCCAAGAAGAAGTCTATGTGAAATAACCACCTGGTTTTGAAGATTCAAGAAATCCAAACTCAGTCTACAGACTGAAAAAGGCACTTTATGGACTAAATCAAGCACCTCGAGCCTGGTATGAAAGGTTAAGTAATTTCTTAACTCAAAATGGATTTGTTAAAGGAAAAGTAGATACTACCTTGTTCATTAAAAAGGAAGGTAAAGATTTTCTACTTGTTCCAATTTATATTGATGACATTATTTTTGGATCACCTAATGAAAATCTATGCTAGAAGTTTTCTAGATGCACGCAGGATGAATTCGAAATGAGCATGATGGGTGAGCTAAATTTCTTTCTGGGATTACAAGTAAAACAGTTAAAGGAATGAATTTTCATTTACCAAAAGAAGTATGCGAAAGATCTTATCAAGAACTTTGGATTGTAAAACTGTAAAAAGACAAAGACACCAATGTCAAGTTCTTTAAAGCTGGACAAAGATGAAGAAGGAAATAATGTGACCAGAAGCTATACAGGAGTATCATTGGATCACTTATTTACCTTACCGCATCTAGACCTGACATTTTGTTTAGTGTTTGAATCTGTGCTAGATTCTAATCAAATCCCAAAGAATCTCATCTCAGTGCAGCAAAGCGAAATATCAAATACGTTGCAACTACTCCAAAGCTAGGACTTTGGTATTCCAAAAAATGAGACTTTACTCTTCTTGGATATTCAGATGCAGACCTTGCAGGATGCAAAGTGGATAGAAAAAGTACCTCTAGTACATGTCAATTGCTTGGCAACAAGCTGGTATCATGGTTCTCAAGAAAACAGAGTACCGTAGATCTTTCAACAGCTGAAGAGGAATATGTAGCACTTGGGAGTTGCTGTTCTCAAATCTTATGGATGAGGCAACAGCTAAGAGATTTTGGAATTGAAGAATTATGTACTGAAATTAAATGCGACAACACTAGTGCCATCAATCTCACAAAGAATCCAATTCTTCATTCAAGAGCAAAGCATAGAGATAAACATCATTATTTTATTAGAGATCATGTTCAGATTGGAGAAGTTTCGATTCAATTCATTGACTCAAAGAATCAATTGGCGGACATATTTACAAAGCCACTAGATAAAAGCTTATTTGAGTCTATTCGTGCAAGACTAAACATCATATCTCTTGCCAGGTAAAGTTTGAAAGTGTTCAGACTCAAAATTTCCAGAAGTTGTGACTGTAAGTCAATTTCTTCTAATTGTTGTAAAGTTATTTTTAGATAAAATTTTGAAAGGTACATTATCCCTTTGAATCATTTTTTTACCTATCTCAATTTCAGAAATTATCCTTAATGACGGATCTTCATTTTCAAAATGACAGTTATTATTTTTGAAAAATGCACTTTTACTTTTTCCTTATGACGTTTCATTTACCTCGTTTCAACTTACTTTATATATAATAGAAACTCGTCTTCTCCATTTACGCGTTCTTTTTGAAACCCTAGAATATTGTGATCTTACTCTCTCTCACTTTTGCTTAAGTTTCAACCAAAAATTTTCCACCTTTTCAACGAACGAGTTCGAGTTCGAGAAATTCCCTTTGACTACTACAATGTCTTACCAAAGAAAGTCTTCGAGAATTGCAAGTCGGGGACCACATTATATGTGTGAGGGACCTACGCATTTCGATCTAACCGAGGAAGAAGATGCTAGTCAATGACAACAACAGCAACAACCAAGACAACATTCTCAACCTCGCCAACAAGCAACACAAGATCCTCCTCCACAGCAAGAACAAGAGGAAGTTATTGAAGACGTTGAACCTATAAGGACTCAACAACCCCAATTTATCTACAGACTGTATTCCAACTTGAAGAGAGGTGGTTCTGTTATGAATTTGATCGATGAATTCTTAAAAGCGCATGGTTACAAAAATGAGCCTTTCTTCTTGAACACTATGGAAAGAATAGGAGTTGTGCCTCAGGGTACGGCACAATGGTCGTTTGAGAATTTTCCTAGTGATCCGAGATTTGGTCAAATAGAGGAGAAGGACGACGATGAAAAGATGTTTGTTCATTTTTAGCCCAGAATGGGCGTTGCTGCAAAGGTTCGAGGTGAAGGAACGAATTTATTTCGATCCAAGGACCACAAGAGGACTTACTCGAGTTTGCTGAAAAGATAGGTTATGAACCCTAAGAGCGTGGATTTCGACTTTCTTGATTCTTTAAAGATTAATTTGAGAGAAAAGCTTGGTTTGCTTCAACTTGAACATTTTTGCACCGAGACAACCGTCACATATCCCAAACTTACCGCCTACTTTTATTCAAATCTGTCATTTATAGATGCGAATAAATTTAGCTTTACTGTGAGGGATAAATAGTTCGTAGTTGATGTAGACACTTTGACTGACATAATTGATGTGGAAAGAGGAAGATTCCAACCAATTGGTGCATCTTATGCCCATGCTACCTTGTCCATAATGAATGACAGAATGGTCGAAGGTAAGATTTCTTAATCAAGGATGAATTCTCCCAATATCCTTCTTCACAAGGTGGTGATTAACTGCATCAGGCCAAAGTCTACCTCAAAGATAGACGTTTCTCGTTATGAAGCGAAACCAATTTACGCGATCAACACTGGTTGTAAGTTCTCTCTGCCTCACACAATTCTTATGTACATGTATAGAACTATGGTGAAAGATAAGGGACAACTCCCTTACTCTGCGCTTATCTCACAACTATTCAAGCATTTCAAGATCAAATTCCTTACTCCTCTTTGTGTTAGAACCATTCCTCCAATGGTTATTGGTCTCAAAATGGTTTCTAAAATGAGGCTGAAGGAACTGAGCAAGGAGCTGTAGCGCTTTAAGGAGAAGTCCCCTGTGAAGGCAAAGCATGACTCTGTTGCAAAGAAAAGGAAGGGAAAGGAGCCTATGACAAAACCTGTGAAGAAAATGAGATCTCTTATCTTAGAATACGAAGAAGAAGATGATGATGATCTTACCATCTCAGCTATTGCCCCACGGAATTTACAAAGTTATGTAAGCCATACAAAGAACAAAGATCAAGAAAGAACAGAGAGAAGAGAAGAAGAAAGAGAAGAAGAAAGAAGAAAAGAAGAAGAAGGAGGAGGAGAAAAAAATAACAAGAAGGAAGAAGAAGCGAAGAAGGAAGGAGTCGTGATGACTCTTTTGAACCGACACTGGCTGCATCCGATGATCCGAAGAAGACAAGGAGTGAGAAGACTGGAGAACAACATCACTATAGTGCCGAAGCAGAGCTTGAAGAAGAACATACCTCTCCACCTGAAGGCACGAAGACGGGGGGAGATGCTGTAAATTAAGGTACTTCTTCACCCATCTTTACTAGTGATGTTAGTAGATCTCCACCAGACCCAGAAGAGGTCTATGCCTCTCAATTTCCGGCGAGACTTCGAGGCATACACTCCTACTCATGGCGATAGAACAACTGATGTTCCCCCTCATTTTCAAACTCCTGCATCTAATTTGGCTGGTCCCAGCATTGCTATAGATCACTCTGTAGATTTTCAGCAAGTGATGGAACTTCTTTTGGAATTAGAGGGACATCAATATGCTTTTTAGTTTAAAATGAAGCACATGATAACTGTCTTCAAGGCATCTACAGACTCTCTTCAAGAACAGATTAAAGCCCTCAATCAAGAACAGGCAAAGGGTGCGGATATTCAGCAGCTTAAGGAGTCTTTGTAGAAGCTTGAAGACACTAGCAAGTCCATGGGGGATTTCTAGCTCGTTCGTATCCCCATGCAGCCCTAATTCAAACCAACGTTTTTCAATCGTTTTTGTCTTCACTTTTTGCTGATGACAAAAAGGGGGAGAGTTTGAGTGCAGATTTGGATTTTATGTTTGATTTGATTTTTATGACTTTGAGCTTTACTCTTTGTGGACTTTTCGATTATTGTTTGATTTGACATTTGACTGTGGATACTGTTAATCTTTTGATGCTTGTAGTGCAGTAACTAAGTTTGCGATATTACTTATGACTGGCTTGGACTAACATGTGTTCTGCGGTTGCAGAATCAAAGTTTTCAAAGTCCTAATTAAATTTATAAGATATTATATATATATTGCATAAGTACTGTTTTGCAGCTCAAAAAGTTTTTTTTTTTAAAATCCGTAGGAAAGTTTTGTCACCATAAAAAAGGGAGAGATTGTTAGAGAAAACTCGTTTATTATTTTGAAGTTGACAAAATCTTTCCAAAGTCTGTCGCGACCTCTTTTTTTCTCAGCGCCCGCAATCGGGTACGAGCACCTAAGGAGGCTAATGGCTCGACTGAAATTAGTTATGCCCGGACTCTCCCAAGTCCACCAATTCACGACTTAATGGTTCAAGTTTTTAACTTTGTAAATCAATTTTTAAAATGGAGTCGCCACTAATCGATTTGGGGTGGGTTGATTAGAAACCGAAGCAAAGTATTGGGAGAAATACTCACTCCTGCGTAACCAGAGAAATTAGGATCGGGGACTTGATTACACTAGTTAATCACTAATGCCCTTTCGGTACCTAATCTTGTTTAAACCTTGAGGTTTTTTTGATGTTCGAGGGATTTTCCATGCATTTTTGAGAGGAAGAACATTTCTTGAGTCTTTTTTTAATTTTTTTGGAAATAAAAGGGATTTTTGGGATTTTGGAAAATATGGAATTTTTTTGATTTTTTTGATTTTTCGGAAAATAAAATATTATTATTATTATTATTTTAATATTTTTCAAAATATTTTTGGAAAATAAATTATTTTTTACTTTTCTCGATTTTTTAGAAAATAAAACATTTTTTTAATATTTTTCGATTTTCTGGAAATTAAAACATTTTTTAATATTTTTTTCGAAAATAAATTATTTTTGATTTTTTTTTGAAATATTAATTTTTTATTATTATTAAAAATATTATAAAAACTGACCGGGTCGGATCCGCGGGTTGGGTCCGACCCGGCCGACGACCCGCGCGGACGGGCCCGCGTTGCGGGCCCGACTCGGATTTTTTTGCCCTTTTTTTTGCCCTTTTTTTTTTTTTTATATATTGAAACGGCGTCGTGGCGGGTGTTTAGGGACAACCGGCCCGGCCCGACAACCCGATCCGACGGCCCGCTCCACGACCCGGCTCCCCGTGAAAACCCTACCCGGATCCGACCCGACTCGCGACCCGACCTTCGCCGCCCCCGGGATTTACGGAATCCCTACCCGGTTCCCGACCCGGGTCTGACCCGACAATCCGGGATCGTGACCCGGAAAATCGGGAACCCTAGGGTTTCCGAATTGAGGCGCCCAGGAGGCGCAGCGGCGACGACGGCGATGACGGCGGCGACGGCGGCGATGACTAGGCCGAGAGAGAGGAGGTGGCGATGGCAACGGCGACGGCGCGGTACTGTTCGTGACGACGGCGCGACGAAGGCGGCGATGACAGCGAAACCCCCGCGAATCTCTTCTTCTCCGACGTCTCTCTCTCTCTCTCTCTCCGGCGAGACCCAGATCTGAAGCCGTGAGCCCTCGGCCCCCCCTGAAGTCTCTCAGTGGGGTGTCCAAGGGTTGCGACTTCGATCTCCTCTGCCTCTCTCCCTTCGATCTGGGCTTGCGAGCGTCGAGCCTCCCCTGAAGTCTCTCGGGGGGAAGCTTGAACGCTGGCAGCTTCGATCTCTCTCCCTCCGGCCGCGAGCTCCCAGATCTCGGCCTGCTCGTCTTCGGCCCCCGTTCGAAGTCTCTCGGTGGGAGGTTTCGAAGATCTGCGATCCTCGATCCTTCGCTGCCTCTCTCTCTCTCTGCTGATCCGTGCCCTCGTCGACGGAGATGGACGGCCTATTTATAGGCCGAGGGGCGGCCGGTCGACGGAGTTTGGACCGTCGGTCTCCACGGCCTTCGCCGGCCGAACCGTCGTCCCATCCGACACCAGCTGCCTCTGCTCCACGTGCGTCGCCGTCCGTCCACCCTTCCGGCGTCGCGCCCTCTGCGCGTGAGTTGCAGAGGTGCGAGGAAGGGGATGACCCGAAGGGGGCCGGGCCTTGCGCTCAAACCGTGGAGGCCCACAGGAGAAGCTGCTGCTGCTGCTTTTTTTTTTTTTTTTTTTTTTGTTGTTTTCTCTTTTTATTATCCGAAAACGGTAAAAAATAATAATTAAAAGAAACCTAATTAATTAATTATAAAAAACGAAATTTAGGTGTCAACAGCTGCCCCTCTTTGAAGGTGAGCTCGCAGAGGTTGCATTCAAAGACAAACTGATGCCTAAATTTTATCCATGCATGCGTAGCAGATTATATTTCATTTGGGACCTATTATTCTATGCAGAAAAATAGCAATATAACTTTACATATACTAAGACGAGATAAGAAAATACCCGGAGTTACTTACCGGAGTGAGTGAGATAGGGTGTGAACCCCGAGTTTGGCAAGTATCAAGGCGTTATCTTATCGATGACATGAGGAGGTTGCTTCTTCGGGACCCGAACCATTCTTCGGTCGCCTATTAGAGTAATCGGTGATTTGTCGAGGACCCGAACCTTTTTCGGTCGCCTTGACGGAAATTGCCTTCTCCGAACCATTCTTCGGTCGCCTATTAGAGCAATTAGTGGTTTGTCGAGGACCCGAACCTTTCTTCGGTCGCCTTAACGGGAGATGCGCCGACCTTTCTCAGGGCATCTATTTGTGGGTGCTTGATCTTTATCAAGGACACCAGTTGGTACCCAACCTTTCTCGGGAGATGCGCCGACCTTTCTCAGGGCATCGATTTGTGGGGTGCCTGACCTCAGTCAAGGACACCGATTGGTACCCGACCTTTCTCGGGAGATGCGCCGACCTTTCTCAGGGCATCAATTTGTTGGGGGTGCCTGACCTCAGTCGAAGACACCGGTTGGTACCCGACCTTTCTCGGGAGATGCGCCGACCTTTCTCAGGGCATCAATTTGTTGGGGGTGCCTGACCTCAGTCGAAGACACCGGTTGGTACCCGACCTTTCTCGGGAGATGCGCCGACCTTTCTCAGGGCATCGATTTGTTGGGGTGTCTGACTTCTGTCGAAGACACCAGTAGGAACCCGACCTTTCTCGGGAGATGCGCCGACCTTTCTCAGGGCATCAATTTGTTGGGGGTGCCTGACCTCAGTCGAGGACACCGGTTGGTACCCGACCTTTCTCGGGAGATGCGCCGACCTTTCTCAGGGCATCGATTTGCTGGGGTGTCTGACTTCTGTCGAAGACACTAGTTGGTACCCGACCTTTCTCGGGAGATGTGCCGACCTTTCTCAGGGCATCGATTTGTTGGGGTGTCTGACTTCTGTCGAAGACACCAGTAGGAACCCGACCTTTCTCGGGAGGATGCGCCGACTTTTCTCAGGGCATCGATTCTGGAAGATACCTGGAAATTCACAGGCATATCAAAGAGTACCTGGATATTCACAAGTACTAACCTGAAGGATATTTGAGCCTTTGCAGGCGTCAAAAGGGTATTTGACTGATCATAAGCATTGGAGGGGTACTTGGATGATCACAAGTACGAATTCTTGAAGGATGCTTGGACATTCGCAGGCGTTGAAGAGGTACTTGGATGATGACAAGTACAAATTCTTGAAGAATACCTGGTCATTTTTCGAAGGTCTCTTGGTAGACGGAATATCGAGGACGTACCTGAGATATTCTTGAAGGTCTCTCGCCTCCTGGTAGTCGGAATATTGAGGACGTGCCTCAGCTATTCATGAAGGTCTCTCACCTCCTGGTAACTGGGAATATCGAGGACATGCCTCACATATTCGTGAAGGTCTCTCACCTCATGGTAATTGGGAATATCGAGGGCGTACCTCCTGGTAATTGGGAATATTGAGGACGTGCCTCGCATATTCATGAAGGTCTCTCACCTCCTGGTAAATGGGGAATATCGAGGACGTACCTGGGATATTCATGAAGGTCTCTCACCTCCTGGTAATTGGGAATATTGAGGGCATGCCTCGCATATTCATGAAGGTCTCTCACCTCCTTGGATATTCGTGAAGGTCTCTCACCTCCTGGTAGTCGGGAATATCGAGGACGTACCTTGGATATTCGTGAAGGTCTCTCACCTCACGGTAAATGGGAATATCGAGGACGTACCTGGGATATTCGTGAAGGTCTCTCACCTCCTGGGAGTTGGGAATATCGAGGACGTACCTTGGATATTCGCGAAGGTCTCTCACCTCCTGGTAGTTGGGAATATCGAGGACGTACCTAGGATATTCGTGAAGGTCTCTCACCTCCTGGCAGTTGGGAATATCGAGGACGTACCTTGGATATTCGTGAAGGTCTCTCACCTCCTGGTAGTCGGGAATATCGAGGACGTTCCTTGGATATTCGTGAAGGTCTCTCACCTCACGGTAAATGGGAATATCGAGGACGTACCTGGGATATTCGTGAAGGTCTCTCACCTCCTGGAGTTGGGAATATCGAGGACGTACTTTGGATATTCGCGAAGGTCTCTCACCTCCTGGTAAATGGGAATATCGAGGACGTACCTTGGATATTCGTGAAGGTATCTCACCTCCTGGTAAATGGGGAATATCGAGGACGTACCCGGGATATTCGTGAAGGTCTCTCACCTCCTGGGAGTTGGGAATATCGAGGATGTACCTTGGATATTCGTGAAGGTCTCTCACCTCCTGGTAGTCGGGAATATCGAGGACGTACCTTAGATATTCGTGAAGGTCTCTCACCTCCTGGTAAATGGGAATATCGAGGACGTACCTTGGATATTCGTGAAGGTCTCTCACCTCCTGGTAAATGGGAATATCGAGGACGTACCTTGGATATTCGTGAAGGTCTCTCACCTCCTGGCAGTTGGGAATATCGAGGATGTACCTTGGATATTCGTGAAGGTCTCTCACCTCCTGGTAGTCGGGAATATCGAGGACGTACCTTGGATATTCGTGAAGGTCTCTCACCTCCTGGTAAATGGGAATATCGAGGACGTACCTTGGATATTCGTGAAGGTATCTCACCTCCTGGTAAATGGGGAATATCGAGGACGTACCTGGGATATTCGTGAAGGTCTCTCACCTCCTGGTAAAATAAACTTGAATGTAGCACAGGGCTTACCTGGAAGGCCGCAGGCACTTTAAAAGGGCTGGAACACCTGGGTAGCCGCAGGTGTACAAAATACTGGGATACTTGGATGAACATAAGTATTTAATGATATGATCAGGGACCACTCAAGCTGGTCCAAGTGTAAGAAAGCATACCTGGGTAACCACAGGCGCACAATGCGATGGAATACTTGAATGGCTGCTAGTATTCAATGATACAGTTTTGAGGACAATTTGGAGAGGTCAAGTGTCACGGAAATGGAGTACCTAGACAATTAAAGGCACTCAAAGGTAGTGGGATACTTGGTCAGTTGCAGGCATCCTAGCTATGAAGACAACTCGAACAAGTTGAGTGTCAAGAAAAGGGAGTATCCGAATAGTGGCCGGTACTCAAAGACAAAGGGACACTTGGACAGTCACAAGTATCCAAACTTTAAAGACAACTTGAACAGGTCGAGTATCAACAAAGGGAGCACCTGAGTAGTGGCAGGCACTAAAAAAAAGGGGATACCTGGACAGTCGCAAATATCAATACTCTGGGGACGACTCAAATAGGTTGAGTGTCAGGGAAAGGGAGTATCCGAACGATGGCCGATACTCAAAGACAATGGGGGTATCTAGACAGCAGTAGGTATTCAACGATAAAGGGATACTTGGTCAGTCACAAGTATCAATACTCTGGGGACAACTTGAATAGGTCGAGTGTCAGGGGAAGGGAGTATCCGAACGTTGGCCGATACTCAAAGACAATGGGGATACCTAGACAGCAGTAGGTATTCAACGATAAAGGGATACTTGGTCAGTCACAAGTATCAATACTGCTGAGACAACTCGAATAGGTCGAGTGTCAATAAGAGGGAGTACCCGGCAAGTGGTGGGTACTCACAGACAAAGGGATACCTAGACAATTGCAAGCACCCAAACTCAAGGGACGACTCGAATAGGTCGAGTGTCAAGAAGAGTACCTAGACAAAGGGTAGGTACTTTAAGACAAATGGGATAGGGATATGTTTACCCGGTAATATCTCGATTTCGAGAGTATGTCTATTATTTGCACAATACGCACACATGATTGTATATGCTGTAAATTTAAGAGTTTAAATGTGATTTATGCATGACAATTTTGTCGGTTTTACATCATTTGAGTTCCACTGGGGAAGATTTTGAAAGACAACCTTTATTCGGAATATAGATGTCTTGAGCATGCCAGATGAGGGACTTTCAGTTTGAAAGGACTTTTCACTCACTCTCATGGAAAAGGCTATCCTGACCATTGATGCAGGATTTATAAGGACCACACATCTCACTGTCATCATGTCAGCAGGGGTCCGAGTATTCTTGCAAGTGGTACGATTTTACCAGTGTGAGAGGTCTTTGGTTGAGACCGTAATGTGGGCTTGGTTGTTGGCTCGTCAATGGGGACCATCATGGTCAAGGCTTATGAATAGAACGCTACACGATCATCTCTGGTTTTGCAAGTTTAGGAATCCTGCGAAAAGAGATAGAATAGCCTTGTTCGCACTTCTTCGAGCGTTATTTATAAACATATGAAATCCTACGTTAATTGAAGTGCCCTAGTCTGAAGAGAATGGGACGCAATGTAGGCTTGACCCATGTGCAAAAGGATGAGAGCTCGTGTTTGCCTTGGCATTTGTTGCCGATCTTTCTTCTCACTGTCAGATAGAGGCTCTATCAATTGAACCACAACATCAACTTTTCTTGAGAATACAATTGACTATACTCTTTAGTTGGGGGGCATTGGCCTTGCTTTTACCAGGCACGCTGCTTTTTCATGCCCCCTAGTTTCTATTCCAGTTTTTCATTCACGGGCATTGACCTTGCTTTTACCAGGTACACTGCTTTTTTATGCCCCTAGTTTTTTTATTGCTTGAGGAACTAATCTAGACAAGTTCAAGCAAACGCCGTTGTTAGACTGTTAAGTCTTCATTTTTTTGCCGGCGCTCCTGATTATGCTGCTTGAATGGCAGTAACTTCTGTTTTGCCTCCATGTGAGGGTAAACTTACAGACTCAATTGGGTTGTACAATGAATACAAGTGCGTAAAGAAAGAATTGCTCTTCATGACTCTATGGCACTTAAATTAACGCGAGTGTTCATATGCAATAAAGACACTCGAAGATTGATGCAAGTGCAAGCAAGAGAAACGCTATCCCTTTTCTCACCTCGTGATGCTGACTTGCCTTTGACCTGCCCCAATGTGGGGCAGTTTTTTTGACATGCTCCAATGTGGGGTGATTCTTAATGAGAGAAGCTTCACCAGTGTATGGGGCTCGAAAGGGGGTGAGCAAGGAAATGCCTCTCACTATTTTGGTTATCGTACCATTCGCGAGAGAACTCTTTACCCCTGCGATCACGGAATCTTCTGCACTCATCTCACAAGTGTATAGATGGGGGACTGTGTGTAGGATATGGCTTGCCCGTCATCATTCGACGCGCCTCATCTAGCATGCTCAATCAATCTTGTATTCTTCACTTAGTTATCTCTGTTATGATAATCCTCAATGGAATCAGTGATTTGGACAGACGAAATCATCATGCAAAAATCCAATTGGAGAAGGCATGCAGCATTTTTAAGTATGAGAGAGTTTGTACTCTCAAAACAAATGAATGATTTTTACTCAAGAAACCCTATTGACAACTTTAGGGGTATTCACTTGATGAAATTGTATTTACAAATGTGTTGAATTTTGAACATCAAAAGAGTTATTCACAAATGGGTGTCAATGGATCGTCCTTATAGGAAAATGACACAAGAATGATCGGTCAAGGATTGGGAATCTGATTTATTGATTTGACGGGCCTTTATGCTTTTGCCCTTGTAGAAGAGAAAATGTACAAGTAGATCAATTAGTCTGGCCAAAATCAAATGTGAGTTGAGGCATGAAGATTTTCTGTCATTTATTTTGGCGATACTTGAGACGCCATTTGGCTTGGGAGTGCTTATCAGAGTTTGACATATCTTTTCTTGATTTGTTATCCTTGTTTTTGACAGTCAGATAATCCCTTCATTGATTTGCAGATGATTGGATGGACCTGAAGTGCAAGTGGGACACGAAGTCCTATGTCTTTTGCTTCGTTAGGTCACCTGCTCTCTCGTAATTTGCAGGCGCAAGAGAAGCAAAAAATTTTTTTTATTATATTTTTTTTTACCAAGCGGCTAACTGCCGCGTCGGGGATTCGAACCCCCGACTTCGGACCATTTTGCTTCTTCCCGGGTACCACTCGGCTAGAGGCGCCGACGGTGTCCGTAGGGCGCTTCTTTTTTATTTAACCAAACCGGCTCTTGGATGACACGTCCTTTCATACCAAGTTAGGTAAATCGATATGGGTCACTTGATTTGCCCAAATTAACCATTAAGCTTGTTTCTTGAATCCTATGCTTCCTGTCAATAGGAGAAAAAATGTCACAAGCGAGTCCGGATATTGGGAGTATTGGAAATGATACCAAATTACTCTCCCCGAGTTTATATGTGCTGGCTCCTAGGGATATTTGAATGTCGATGACGGCCTCTTTGTCTCGACACAGTTCAACGTTTCGATTGGCCTTTCCCATTTGTGGCCATGTATGCATGATTGCTGGTCGTTGATTCATCTTCAACGCCTTCCTTCGTGGAATTTCTCCTTCGTCTTTAACTATTGCAACACTGGGCAAAGTCATGTACCTCAAGCTTCCATGGAATCTGAGATGGACAATCAAAATCTCCAGTCTCCTGAAGGCAATTATTTCTTGGAAGAATATGCGTATGGAACACGGAGTAAAGGTTCCGGATTCTAAAGTCGTTGTCAGGAGTGGGGGGGCTATAGATCGCCTTGACTGTCTGGATTTTCTCCCTGTTGACAGTAGCCAATTCAAAGAAAGAGAACAGATCCCTTCCTTGTGCTTCTGGGCTCGTCGAAGCTGGAAGTCCTGTTGATGAAGCCACATCATCTAGTTGCTCAAGCACGTTGTGGGGAAAAGACATTGCTCCGGCTTGAGAAGAAGTTGGATACGAGTGAGGTGGAGTGCACAAAACTCCTGAGGACGGCTTGCAAAAGCAGCATGGGGGAGGTTATCCTGCCTCGAGCTACCATGGTGTGCATGCTTCGAGTTTAACCGTATGCCTATGCCTATTACCTCCTATTTTTTGTTTCACTTTTTGGAACAGGATGCTCCTTTCTGTTTGCCCCTGCTTTTTTCGAAAAGATACCCTTGAATTTGGTCTGTTCACATGATGCGCCAGTTTCAACTACCTTTTGTCACATTAAATCAAAAGGGGATGATATTCTGAAACATGAAGTGAGTGAGTCAAAAAGACAAACATGATTAAAATTAACATTTTGTTTTGACAAAAGCTTTTGGTGATGAGATACTTCTTATTTTCAAAGTATGTCTTTGGGGGAAAAAGCATGAGGAAGCCCAAATTCGGTATTCTCCTTGGATGATGTTTTCTTTTCATGGTTGGATAACATCACTGGGCTGGTTTGGAATACCGCCTCATGCCTTCAAAATACTAGAATTATACATTAGAGTACTTGGAATGGAAAATACAACAGTAGCACACTAGACAAGATAAGAGACATGAAATCATAAAAACAAGTAAAACCCATGAAAACTCTTGTGTAAAGGAGCGCTTTGATAGTGCTGGTCTTGAAGCTAAACATCTTTGAATTCCTCGCCTTCAGTAGATTCGAAGTATTCGCATGCGATGACTACCTCGTTGAAGCTACGGAAGTGTAACCCATGCAGCCAACAGCGATGCTTGCAGGACAAAGTTTCTATGAACCACTTCATTGACTCCTCTTCAGCCAGTTCAGGGTGGATTTGCATCATGAAAGCCCTCCACCTCCCTGCATATGTTCGGAAATCCTCCATTGGTCTTCTTCTAAAGTGAACCAAGTTTTCGCAAGGCGATTCGGTTCAATCTGGTTTTGGTACGATGCGAAAATGTGGAAGACAACTCATTCCAATCCCTCATGAGATTGATATCTGCTGTGACGAACCATTGCAATGCAGACCCTGTAAGACTTTCTTGGAAGGCTTGAGTTGTGAATGACATTGGGCTGTAGTACTGACTCATTTCAGCATGAAGATATTGCAAATGGGCCACGGGGCAAGTCGTGCCATTATACTTGCGGAGATTAGGTATCCACATCTCTTCAGGGGTCATGATCCTATGAGCGCAGGACGAGCTTGATGTATCTTGGTTAGGCCACTGGTTTTCCCACTGCATATCTGTTGTAGTGGTGAATTTTTCTGCTTCAGGGAAGTTGGATTCTACCGAGATTACCCCATTGCTTTCTTCTTGGTCGAAATTTCCGAATGAGGATAAAGTATTGAAGCTATCCTCATGGTTAGAGGACAAGCTTAGTACTTCGTTAGGATCGTAGCGGATAAAGACGTATGCTTCCTCTTCTGACGGGCCTTCATCCCCGGATGAGAGTAGGAAGCAGTTATACGATGAATCGTCAGTTTCATTGTTGAAATAACGCTGGAAGTCCTTGAGATTGTATTCTGGAGCCGGGAAGTCTTCAGGGTTGTACTCTAGGGGATGGTAGCCTTCAAAGCTGTATTCTTGGGAATGCTCGAAGCTCGGTGCGGTAGCTCGTTGGCGAATGCTGAATTGATCTGTTTAGGCTTTCTTTTCTTGGCCTCGGTCCGGATCTTTTGAGTAAGGCCCCGTGTTTCGCCAACTCGATTCTGTCAAGGGAAGTGAGAGACATTAGAGTTTCACTGTCTGATTCGCTTTCCAGGTTGATAGGGGTCGGTATTCTTTGGACCCTAGCTCTTGGAGTAAGCTTGGGGAGTCGTCCAGTCATGTTCCACTCTTGAACAGGCTCTGTGTCTTTGATCTCGTACAGAGGCTCCTTGCCTTTCCTAGTGGGAAATTTTCCAGCAACAAGATGTTGCTCAGCTGGCCATTTATCATGCAAGGCTTGATTGACATGCTCCTCTCTTATCTTGGCGACTAACGGCTCCTCGTGTTCCGCGATCATCGGCTCTTCGTAGGGTAAGGCGATGTCAGGGCTGACATCAATATCATATTCTTGGTGGAAAACATGAATTAGTTCCCTCCAGGTTTTAAGGGGACTAATCTTCCCGACAATGTACCATCGCAAGCGGGGGCCGGTCAAGCTTGATTGGTATGATTGAATCATCCTTCGAACCGGTAGGCTGTAAGTAGGTTTACGGGCGGGAGGTATTAGCATACCTTTCGCATTCGGTGCTTTGAGTTTTTCAGGGATCTCAATGCTAGCATAATTGGACAGGTCGATGGGATTCTGCCCCTACAGCTGGTTTAACTTTTTCATGATCTTTTCAAACTGTCCATGGTACTGGCTATTTTTTGGCGAATATGTGGGTGTCATGATGGTGTTTAAGGTAACTGCAGAGTTGGGCTCAGCTTGAGTAGATTTCATTTGTCTTGAGAGTTGTTGAAGGACAATGGACATCTGTCCTACGCCGTCTTCAATGTTAATGAGGCAATTTTGTACATCATTCGGATCGGGCCCTAGTGCATGAGGCCATTCGCGAGCTATTGGTGGCCGGCGATTCATAATTACCTGTTGTCGCGAAAATAATGAATGAGCACGAAAGTAAACAAAGATTGACCCATGGCAATGGTCTAACTGCTTTTTATTTATCAAAAGAGGATTTTATAGACCGCGAGACTTCGACATCTAAAACTTGAAATTGAAATGACGAAGGAAATACTAGATTTTAAACAAAAGTCCCTAAACAATGGGACAAAACTTTCACGATATTAACACTAAGGGGCACATGATTGCCAATTTATATGCGACGAGGAGCCTTATTCTTGCGAGGATGCTGTTTCTTTGAACGGCTCGAGATATGTATCCATCCATTCCCAAATCCCTCTCCATGAGCTCGCTTGCTCGTGCTTGGGTGTTCTCACCGATTGAGTGAGGGACCAATGGCTTCCATTTTGTCGGGATACGATGGTTGTGGATGTAGGACGTAGAGGCGTGGTGGGCTTTTTCTTCTCCCTCAAGCCCTTCAGGTACCACAATCCTTTTGCGATGGCACTTGTTCCATGTTTCCTCGATAATGTCAATCTCGAATGTGTATTCACGGCTTTGATGGGTGAAAAAGAGTGGAGGGGTCTTCCTCTTGAAAAGTGGCGGGATCTCCTGAAGGGCTCCATATTGTCGTGCCACCCGATATGGGAAATAGGAAACAGCGCCGGTGAGGCCGAGCAACGGAATTGGATGGCAGCGTCTATAAGCAAAGTGAGCTCTCTTTTCATGGAACCAACCAGCACACCATTGGAATACCTCGGGAATCGGGTTTCTTAGGAAGTTTATCCAATTTAAACAGCTTTGGTTAGGAATGTATGGTCCTAAAACCATAAACTTCTGCAATGGATTTTCAAAATTATTTGCTTCAGATGATTGCATGAAGCATCTATATTCACTTAGGTGAGAAAAGAACCAGACTTGTAAAATTTCCGGGGAGACCCGCATGACTTTTTCCGTGTTTCCTTTAAAACGATTGAGGGACAAGAATGTTTCGGTTAAAATCATGTTGACATAATTTTGCCCCCTTGAGATTTGATCAACTATCCATGCCATCTTTGGACTTATGACGTTTCTTTGATGGGGAAAATGATGAACCCGAAAAAGGCCAGGAGAAAAATCTCACTTTTTTGGGTCATAGGTTGGTTTTCAAAACAGGCAGTCAAAAATGCTAGTGGGCAGGTATTATGGTTGTTTTCAAGAATTTGCCTCATGACATGGACTTCAGTTCTTAAAATTCGTGCTAACCCACGCAACGGGATAATGCCCGTTGATGGCCTAACAAGCTTTTTCTCGAGAGGCATTCCGGTGATGATGCTGTATTCTTCCCGAGTTGGGGTTAGCTCGAACTTACCGAACATAAAAGTAGTCGTCTTCGGGCACCAGAAATGTGTCATGGCCTGTATGACTTCAGGCTGAACACGGATTCGGATCAACGATAGAAGATGACCGACTTTGGCTTTCACGTGGTATTGGGCATACTGGTCCAATTGACCCCACCATCTGAAGAGTTCTACTTTGGGAGCGGGAATGAACTGGATATCATCTTCTCCCATTGTATATAAACCGGGACTCGAAAAACCTACCCTAAATTGCCATGGGCCAATAAAAAGATTGAGTAAAAGTAAATAAATTACTTCGCTTTTAAAGAAAATGGCAAGCACAAAGTCATGCACATGGAACGTGCGGCTCGATTTCTAACTATGAAGGCTTGGTGAGATTAAAAGGATATCCGCCCGTCGCGAGTCTCGCGTTAGCAGCATATCCTCCTAACCTCGGCTAAGAAATTCGGGGAAAAGAAAGGCAACCTCTACATCGCAGGTCTCGCGTTCGAGGTCGTATCTTTCTTAACACCATCCTAGAAATCCTATGGCGGCCCAGGTCCGGCGGCCGGGTTGTGTGTGCCATGTGTAGTGTTTAAAACAGTAAAGAATGCACAACAGTTTATAATTACAAGATAATCTATTTTAAGCAAACTTAAAATAAATTTATAAGCTTTTGACCTGCATAAAGAAAAAAACCTAAGTCAGTAAAGAATTTAAACAAGACAAAAATGGCCTAAGTCTTCACGTCCCTAGCGGAGTCGCCAAGCTGTCGCGACCTCTTTTTTTCTCAGCGCCCGCAATCGGGTACGAGCGCCTAAGGAGGCTAATGGCTCGGCTGAAATTAGTTATGCCCGGACTCTCCCAAGTCCACCAATTCACGACTTAATGGTTCAAGTTTTTAACCTGTAAATCAATTTTTAAAATGGAGTCGCCACTAATCGATTTGGGGTGGGTTGATTAGAAACCGAAGCAAAGTATTGGGAGAAATACTCACTCTGCGTAACCGAGAGAAATTAGGATCGGGGACTTGATTACACTAGTTAATCACTAATGCCCTTTCGGTACCTAATCTTGTTTAAACCTTGAGGTTTTTTGGATGTTCGAGGGATTTTCCATGCATTTTTGAGAGGAAAAACATTTCTTGAGTCTTTTTTTAATTTTTTTGGACATAAAAGGGATTTTGGGGATTTTTGGAAAATATGGAATTTTTTTGATTTTTCGGAAAATAAAATATTATTATTATTATTATTATTAATATTTTCAAAATATTTTTGGAAAATAAATTATTTTTGACTTTTCTCGATTTTTTAGAAAATAAAACATTTTTTAATATTTTTCGATTTTCTGGAAATTAAAACATTTTTTAATATTTTTTTTCGAAAATAAATTATTTTTGATTTTTTTTTGAAATATTAATTTTTTATTATTATTAAAAATATTATAAAAACTGACCCGGGTCGGATCCGCGGGTTGGGTCCGACCAGGGCCGACGACCCGCACGCGGACGGGCCCGCGTTGCGGGCCCGACTCGGATTTTTTTGCCCTTTTTTTTGCCCTTTTTTTTTTTTTTTTTATATTGAAACGGCGTCGTGGCAAGTGTTTAGGGACAACCGGCCCGGCCCGACAACCCGATCCGACGGCCCGCTCCACGACCCGGCTCCCCTATGAAAACCCTACCCGGATCCGACCCGACTCGCGACCCGACCTTCGCCGCCCCCGGGATTTACGGAATCCCTACCCGGTTCCCGACCCGGGTCTGACCCGACAATCCGGGATCGTGACCCGGAAAATCGGGAACCCTAGGGTTTCCGAATTGAGGCGCCCAAGAGGCGCAGCGGCGACGACGGTGATGATGGCGGCGACGGCGGCGATGACTAGACTGAGGAGAGGGAGGTGGCGACGGCAACGGCGACGGCGCGGTACCTGTTCGTGACGACGGCGCGACGAAGGCGGCGATGACAGCGAGACCCCCCGCGAATCTCTTCTTCTCCGACGTCTCTCTCTCTCTCTCTCCGGCGAGACCCAGATCTGAAGCCGCGAGCCCTCGGCCCCCCTGAAGTCTCTCGGTGGGGTGTCCAAGGGTTGCGACTTCGATCTCCTCCGCCTCTCCCCTTCGATCCGGGCTTGCGGCGTCGAGCCTCCCCGAAGTCTCTCGGGGGGAAGCTTGAACGCTGGCAGCTTCGATCTCTCTCCCTCCGGCCGCGAGCTCCCAGATCTCGGCCTGCTCGTCTTCGGCCCCCCGTTCTGAAGTCTCTCAGTGGGAGGTTTCGAAGATCTGCAGTCCTCGATCCTTCGCTGCCTCTCTCTCTCTTTGCTGATCCGTGCCCTCGTCGACGGAGATGGACGGCCTATTTATAGGCCGAGGGGCGGCCGGTCGACGGAGTTTGGACCGTCGGTCTCCACGGCCTTCGCCGGCCGAACCGGCGTCCCATCCGACGCCGGCGCCTCGCTCTCCACGTGCGTGCGTCGCCGTCCGTCCACCCTTCCGGCGTCGCGCCCTCTGCGCGTGAGTTGCGAGGTGCGAGGAAGGGGATGACCCGAAGGGGCCGGGCCTTGCGCTCAAACCGTGGAGGCCCACGGGAGAAGCCGCTTCGCTTTTTTTTTTTTTTTTTTGTTTGTTTTTTTTTTTTGTTGTTTTCTCTTTTTATTATCCGAAAACGGTAAAAAATAATAATTAAAAGAAACCTAATTAATTAATTATAAAAAAACGAAATTTAGGTGTCAACAAAGTCTATACCTGAAAATCTCAAGACTTTATCGTCAAAGTCTGAAGACCGACAGACCATTAGATTTTAGTCTCAAAGTCTATCCTCACTGGCAGTTCCAGATTGAAGTATGAAGACTTATACAATTGTAGGATTATTATCCAAAAGCAAGATTATCTTCAATGTTTCGTTTCATATGATTATTGGAAGATCTTATAGCTGGATTTCACATCTACTTAATTGATTATTCTTATTGGAACCTACTTCGATATGAAGATCTTTTAAAGGCGAGCTAAATTCAGAAGATTCTACTTATGGAAACTCAAGATCCTGATTTGTATGGGCGAACAGGATTGATGGGCTTTCAACACAAATCTTCTAACGACTCGAGATCACCTTAATTGATTCTGTCCAACGGGTAGATTGGAAGAATTCCTTTGGAAAGTGCCAACGGTCAAGAAGGCATGAAGGAGTATTTAAGGATTGACCCCTCAGTTGTTCAAGGAGTGCTTGAAAGAGAATTCCAAAGTCTGAAACTTTATAGTCTCTTGCTTTTTCATTCATCGAGCTAAACATTGTATACAAAAGAGAGAAACTCTTAGTGAGACTGTGTGAGAGTTCGAGAAAGACTCATCACTGTGATAGTCGAGATCACGAGCTGTAACATCTCTTTTGATACTTAGTAGAATCCAGCCAATAGGTTGTCAGCAAGGAGAGTGGACGTAGGCTTGGGCTAAGCCGAACCACTATAAACCCTGTGTTCATATTCTCTTTCCCTGAACTTCTTACTTTTATTTACTACTTGTCTATTTGTTTAAGTTGAAATACGCTTAATGTCTAACATTTTCTAAAATCAATTTACTTTCATTAAGTCCTGTGAAATTTTTTTTTTACACCTATTCACCCCCTCTAGATGTACTCACTAGCCCTTTCAGATCTAACTAGAAGATCTATCTCCACCAAACCCAGTTCTCAAATAGTCTATTTGGTTGAGATGACTAATATCACCCCCGGATTTAAAGACCCAGTTGCCCCATCAGATAAGTGGAAAATGTTGACGGAAGTATTCAAGAACTTCATAGGTTGGTTATTTGGGCAAGCCTGCGCATGAAGCGTTTGGAGTACTCCACCATGAATGACTGCTACTACTCGCTGTCCTGCACAGTGAAGAAAATTTTATTTGCAATTTCTATTTCCAGCTTAACTTATATTAAAAATTCTTTAGTAGTGAATGGGAAGAGCAATTAAATCATGGTCATCCTCGTCCTCATCCTCATCTTTCTTCTGCTATCATGAAGCGGGCAAACCCAAGAAAGGGCATTTAAAAGCAAAGAGCATTAGTAAACTCTTAGAAAACATTAAAACAACAATTATAGCTATTCACCAAGTCCTGCTATGCTTAGCTTTCAAGACTGGAAAAGGTAATCTAGGAAAAACTCCTTTAAAAAGAAGCTATGGAGATTCGAACTGGTGAAATATGAGTATTATTGTGCCCGGTGAACACTATGCAACGAGTCACTTTCATGGACAAAACTATTAACACTGCATTTAGGCTAGTAGAAAACTCCACAATTCTGGTGAATAAGTGAAATAAATAATCTCTTTACCTTTGTGCTTCACACTGATGTTTCGTAAACATGTAATGCAGCGCTGATAAACCTGATCAATACTTTCACCACCACCCTATGTGTAGAAAAAAAAAAGAACAATGACTGATCAGACATTCCACTTGTGAAGCAATTTGAACCCTACAGACTACCAAATTCTTTCTCAATAAATGTTAATCTTGTAATCCTTTGTTTTGTAACACCTAACACATGATATGCGAGCTTTATTATGTTTTACAGATTAAAAAGAACATGTAAGATGTGAATCCATTAAACAGACTAAAATATGGGACTGAAATATTTATAGTTGTGTATTAAACATATAGAAAAGAACACATCACCTGAACCATTGAACAAGTCCAATAGCAAAAACTATGAATTTTGCAGTATTCACATATGGGTAGGTTCCATATAGAAAGTTAGTGGCGAAATGCAAATTGACAAATCAGGTGCATTTTGTCGAGCTCTCTGCAAATAAAAACTCACCGGAAGTTCTTGATCTGTCTTCTGCGATAAAAGGGCTTTATAGGCTTCAGGACAGACACTAGCTGCCGCATGTGGCTGAAGGCCTTGAAGATCCCCGAGATTTCTTTCTCATAGACCTGGATCCTCAATAACCTAGTTTCTCATTTGTAAAGAACGTGCAAGAATTTTCAGCGGACCCCATCATTAATCGAACCATAAGAATAAAGATGAACTTTTACAACATTCTGAACTTTCCAACAAATAAAGAAAGCATCTAATAGAATTTTTTAGCTCTACATCATCGTCCGAAATTACGTATATGTTGGGTTTTGTAACACCAAATGGGTAATGCCAAATTCATGTGTAATTCTCGAAAAATAGAATGCCAAATCAAGAATGGTCTCACTACATTCATACCTCCAGTCCATCACAAGCAGTTGCAATCAGATTTGCCGTCTCAAAAGCTCGTTTTAAGTCAGATGAGTAAATTGCAGAGATTTTGCCTTCTTTGGATAGCGTTTCACCCACCTTTTAGGGAAAATAACAGAAAATGTTAGTAAACTTGTTAGTCAATCCAAAGAAATGAATTATATATCACTGAAAATACTCATAGCAGTTGCTTGCTGCCTCCCAGTTTCATTCAATTCAACATCCAGAGTTCCCTTTTCAATGTAATGAAAGTAATTCGCAACATCCAGAGTTCCCTTTTCAATGTAATGAAAGTAATTCGAAGGTAAATAGAAAAAGTGGCAAAAACCAAATTTAAACAAAATAGATGAGATGACCGATATCAGTACAATTAGAAATAGATTTGCTTAAACCCACGCATTAATACGGAGAAACCACAAGCTATTTATGCTTTTTCTCTAATTTGATTAGGCATGTCCTATCATGGAATGAATATTGATCCCTCAATCACAAAAGCCGTAATAGAAGATATGAAACCTTAGCGGTAGAGTGTACATATTCTTTGCTATTACATCTTCTCTCTCATCTTTTGGGATCACCCTTAGTGTTTCCTTGCCATCACAGGTTCCGATTTTATATAAGAAAAGAGAATTATGAAAATCAAAATAGTATTCTGAAGCAAAGGCTTGTACTGGTGTATTCACAATGCAATTACAGATTTATGTACATAGCTTAACAAGAACTGATGTCATTCACCAAAATGATGCCTCTATTAATTAAACGTTTGGACTGTCTTTTGTCACACAACGGGCAAATATCTAATAGTGTACTACATGCAATATTCGATATTATAACGGTAATTAGCAAATTCTACAAAATTAGAAGGCTAGAGAGAAATCCAAAACCTGAAATCTTCCGTCAACATTCCAGTCTGTTTCTTCATGACGTATGACAATGATTTCAGCATAGTTCACCCCAACTAGAACCGACTGAGCATTAGGGGTGAGCGCGGTTCCCGGATAGAACTGGGAACCGGAGAACCGCACCGGAGGGTCCGGTTCGGTTCTCGGTTCTAAAGGGATCGGTTTCGATTCCCGGTTCCCTTTTTCTTGGAACTGGAATCGGAACAGAAACCGAAACCGGTTAGGGCTCCAAAAAATCAATTACCCTCACTTCACTTTACACTTTCACAATTCTCTAAGTCTCTCCCATTCTCTACCTTTGCCTATTGCCGACGCTGCTCACCCTTGCCGCCGCCGCCACCGCCGGACATTGCTTGCCCTCAATGCCACCACTAGACGCCGCTAACCCTCAACGCCGCCGTCGGACGCCAGTCACCTTGCGCTTGCCTCGGCCTTGCCTCCCTTAACGCCGTCACCCCTCGCTCGCCTCGTTGCTCAGCCGGCAATGGACGCCGATCGTCCAGCCACTAGACGCCAGTCGGCTCGCGCTCGCCCCGCCCTTGCCTCCCTCGACGCCATCGAGGGAGAGATGGCTGTGAAGAGCAAATCTCAGAGGAGGATTCAGTCTCTGTATCTGTGGCAACCCTTGACGGCCCTCGATCCGCTAGGGTCGCCACGATTCACTTGCCTTTCTCTTGTTATGATACTCTATTACTCCGATACCAAGGAATTATAATAAATCTATAAGTACTAGGGGTTTATATCTCTTAGCTCAGTCCTTGCAGAGTTTATATAGCAGAAGTGCATTCATCAACTTCCCTTTCTGAAATTAAAATGATGCACACCTACTAAACATTTTATAAGTTAAAGCCGAACACTTTTATTTACATAACTAGATGGACATTACAGGTCGGTACATCAAAAGATACCTGACTATTCCAACAGATTATCTACAAAAGTCCATCACTTAGTGTCGGCGTCCAAAAATGCTTCCTCTGCTGTCCTTCACTCTTGGTTAGACCCATCCGTCCGGTTCGTCTGCTGGTGGCGGTGGCAACGGCCCCAGCATATGTCCATCTCGACGGACAAAAACTGTAAGATACTCTTGAAGTACTGGGCCGGTGGGAGAACCAATATCAAACACAACCAACACCTGTACTCGTATGAAAACCAGCCCTCGCACCTCGGGATGGTGATGCTCCGACAACTCGCACTATAAATCGACCGGAAGTCCATAGAATGAACCGGGAGTTACAGGCAGCAGAGGCATCTCTTCTAATATGAAATGTTAGTCCCCTAAAGGGGTGAGTACAACCACCAAGCAGTTGAAGATCTACTAAGCTATATTATGCAAGACATCACAATCCAAGTCCATGCAAGATAGATAAAACGAGTAGTCAAAAGAATAAGTATGCATCAACTTATTAAAACTTTTGAAAGCAATGACAAATGCAGTTTCAAAATCAGAATGCGTCATTTTAGTCGCACACAGGTCCCAATTATAGGCCCAAATCGTAGTGACACGTCCCATACTATGCCATACGATTTAGTCCCATAATCAGGCGCAGTTATTAGCAAGGTCGTTGTTTTTAGAAAAACTCAGTTCATTTTCATTTCCCTATGTCTAGCCCAGAGGACCGGTGTTTGCGTCCCTCTGGGATTTCGCACCCACCTGGCATCGTGAAAGCCTCTGGTATTCAATCACCGGGTATCCAGAGCGTGTTACGTCACACCTCCAGGTATCTCGCATCCCACCTAGCATCACGAGGAATCGCCGAGGCTTGCCATGAAAATGGTTACCCTTACCCTCCGGAATTACGTACCGATGTACCACTGGGCATCCCGACACTCCCGAGGGAACCTCTGGGCACTGCGGACCCCAGGCATCCAGCAGCATCGCCTTATGCGATCCTATGGGCATCCCGACACTCCCGGGGCATCGTCGACTCAAAGGTCCAACGGCATTCACAACACATCTCAGCCATGGTGTCTCAAGCAAGTCGTTTCAATGTCAAAATATTTTCAAAATAACAACAAGCTTTGAAATCATAAACCAAAACGTTTTTGAATCACCAATGAACAAAACTCAGTAGTAAAACAGCAAGCCCATAGGTCCACTCCCACGGCTAACCTTCCAATGCATTTCACAAATCATTTGCGATTCCATAAACCATGCTTGCAACTCTCATACAAAATTGGAAAGAGTTATCAAAACAAAAATTTGAATTCGGCACATTGACAAGTCTAAACTTCACTTCTCACTTCATGATTTTATAAGAAAAATCAGTTCGCATCAAAGTTCGAGATTCCGAGAGCACCAAGAACCTTTTCTTTTTCTTTTTGAAACCTTGGTGGGATAATATGTGCCTTATTCGTGATACCTTGATTGTCTTGTCTGATGCACTGTGTAGTTTGGTGGATCTTTACTGCTGAGTGGTTGTACTCACCCCTTTTGGGGATTAACATTTCAGATTGAAAGACGCCTCTGCCACCGGTCACGCGTGGTACTTTCTATGGCTTACCATATGATGTTGAGGTTGAGTGCTCGGAGCATTCCTGTGTTAGTGTTCCTGGTCTGGTGTTTATTCGAGTTCGTGTTTTGGTTATGTATGATGTGGGTCTAGCTGTTGGCCCCGTAGTCCAGGAGTTCCTGTCCGTACACGTTCGACGCGACAGGGTGATGATAGGGATGCTGCCGCCGCCACCGGCCGATGCACCGAGATGGGTGTGATTGCCCGTGCGACTGGTAGAGGATGACACTTTTTGGATAGCCGACACTTGATGATGGATTGGTGTACATGTCTGATTTAGGGTCGAGTTCTTTTGGGTTATAGCCGAGCTTAGTTAAAAGCCTTGGCCTTTTGCTGTATCGACCCGAGATGTCCATCATAGTTATGTAAATAAAAGTGGCTCGGCTCTATCTTTTTTATCTGATGCGTAGTTGGTGTGCATTGCATTATTGTTGTTGGAGTATGGGATAGGGAGATTTGATTATGCTTTTGTTATATGAACTGCGCTGGGACCAATTCAAAAAAAAAAAAATTATTAACCCCTATGATTTATGGATCCGCTATAAATAAATGGTATCAGAGTGGTATATTAATTAGAACAAGTGAAAGGTACTTGTGGTGACCCTAACGGATCGGGAGCCGTCAAGGGGTGTCACAAGATAATCCGCCAAAGTTTGCCGAGTTTGACCTTAATAAGACGTGTGAGTATCACATATGAGAAAAAGGTCACCATGTGGATAACTGTCTAGTACTCCGTTCCAAGATCCAGAACTTGCTGGATAAAAAGCTACTCACCTTCAAGGATTCAATGTTGAATGTCCAATAAAACCCCCTTCCAAAACATTCTAAAGATGTCAACATGATTTATGGGGATGACGACAAGCATACACTCCTGATGGATATCAAAAAGTTGGAACAGATCACGCCATTTGCTGATCGCCAGCTGAAAGGTGACATTACTCGTGATGAGAAGATAGCTTGCTTAGCGAAGCTAGTTAAGCTGGGAATTGTCCAATATGAAGATGATGAGCCTGCTCTTAAACGGATGTCTCTAGTTGAAGTCGATTTGTCTAGCAATGATATAATCTCAAAAGTCATAAGGAAGGTTAGGAATCTAAGTCAGGATGACACTCGAGAGGAGGATCATCGAGCCTCAAAAAGCAAAACCCCTATGTACTAAGACTTTGACATTGGAAGCAAGGATGAATATAAGGCTTCTCGCATGGACCGTGAGTTTGTTCGAAAAGCTCGCGAAAATGGTGAAGTTGTTGGTATCCTTGGCCAACCAAGTGATAAATATGACTTTAAGTGAAGTTCACACCACCACCAAGTTTCTTCGTTGACATGAAAGATATTGTCCCGAGTGGATGGGATGATGAAGAAGACCTTACTTCAACTTTGCCGAAAGATAAAGAGGTATACTTTAATGACGGGGATGAGGATGACTACAAAACTTCTTGTTCAGATTGTGAGTTTGTAAGGAAAGCTCGTGAGAGAGGTGAAGTGGCGGACACCTTGGGACAACCAAGTGGGAAGTACGATTTTATTGTCAAGTATACTCCTCCTCCAAGTTATTTTCAAAACCCCAAAGACATCGTCCCTAGTGGATGGGGAGATGAGTTCAGGGATGACTTTGTGGTTATGATTGAGCCTATTGTGATTGATCTGACTAAGGAGAAAATCCCTTGTAAGGCTGATACAATTGACAAGGGCGTCATCAAAGTCGGCTCATTGATTGACAATTTTGGAGCCATGAAGATCTCAAGCATAGGTTTTGGACCCGTTGTGATTGAATTGCCACCAGAAGTTGGTGAATGTTCCAATACTAAGGTAACTCCTACTTATGACACTAAGGTGGTCCCTTGGAACTATAATACAGATGAAATCGACGCCATCACCCGATCAGGTCGAATCTACCCACCACGTGAAGGTGTGGAAAAGAAGGCCGTAACTAATGAGGAAGCGGAACAACTCCTCAAAACACTCAAGACAAGTGAGGCAGAAGTGATAGACCAATTGCGCAAGATGCCTGCACGGATTTCCTTATTAAAGCTTTTCAAGACCTTTGAAAAGCATTGAAATGTTCTCCTCAATATTTTAAATGAAGTCCACGTGCCCGAGACCATTGCAGAAGTACAATTGGAGGAGTTTGTGGGTGCTATACTTTTTAGAGATCAAATTACCTTCTCTAAGAAAGAGCTCTCTCCTGAGGGCCAAGCACACACTAAGGCGCTATATGTGTCCACTCAACATTTTGAGACTAGGATTTCAAGAGTCCTAGTCAATAATGATTCTGCCTTGAACATTTACCCTATCCACCCTCCGTCAATTGGGGATAGGAATGGAAAATGACTCCCCTCCAAAAATTCTCGTCTGAGCCTTGGATGGGATGAGAAAAGAAACAATAGGGGAAATCGACTTACCACTGACAATTGGCCCTATTACCATTACTAAAAAATTTCAACTACTGGATGTTCCAAGTAACTTTAGCTTGCTATTGGGACAACCTTGGATCCATGCTATAAGGATCATTCCTTCCAGTCTTCATCAGATGATGAAACTTCCCAATGATGGAAAGATCGTGACCATCTGATGTGAAAGAGATGTGGAGACTTTTCATGACACCGCCATACCTTTCATCGAGCCTGAGGTCAAGGGAGAATCGAGCTACCACTCATTTGAGATGGTGTTTGTCACTCATGTGCCTATTGGGTCGATCATCAGGAAGCCTTAGTTCTTAAAAGCATCCTTGATGTCAAGTAAAGAACTTATCAAGAACGGTTTTGCTATTGGGAAAGGTTTAGGTAAGCTCGCCCAAGGCATGCGAAATCCCATTAAGGTGGTCAAGATCAACAAGCATGAAGGCCTAGGTTATCAAGGCGATCGTAAGGATCAAGGTAATCATAAAGGCCCAAACATTAAAGGTAAGAGCTACCAACGTCTCTTGCCTCCACCTTTGAAGGATTTCTCCCCTGGTCCACCAAAGTTCTTGCAAGAAGAAGAGGCCAATGTCTACCACTTTGCTTATTTGTTTGAAGATGGTTTAGTTGGCACTATTGGTGAAGATGAAGAGCCTATAGTTCCCACTGTGTAAGGGATGTTTCTAGTTCTTGCATTTCATTTTTAGTCGTATTCCATTCATTTCTCCCCTGCAAGAGACTTCCATTCATTTCATTCGTTTACACTTGTAATAATCTAGATCATAAACTCTATGGATCCAAGATGATATATGTTGTAATACAATTTTTGCATATCAATAAAATTCACGTTTTGTTAATAGACGTGTGAGGTTTCCCAAATCAATCATATGATGATGTTTTGAGGCCTGAGCCTCCACACAATCTATAGTTTCAAAATATTTTAGTGGAACGAGGACGACCAATGACATGAGGACTAGTTCCCAAATAATTTTTTTTCAAAACCTCGAGTTTGAAAACAAATTTTCCATGACATTTACATATATTACATTTATTTATATGTATATATACAAACAATTTTTTGATTGCATCTCGAGCATGACATTTCACATCATGATAGTCATTTGCATGGCTCGGATTCGCATTCAAAAGATTTTGACGAACATGATTATTCCAACTCAGAGAATGAGGATGATCCTCGAGTTATTGAAAATGAATGACTCAGACATGAAGAGTCCAAACCTTCTACCACTGAATAGCCAATCACTATGAATTTAGGAGATTCGGATAACCCGAAAGAAACCAAGATTGGGCAGGTCTCTCTCAAACGGATGCCAATAGATTAATTGGACTTTTGAAATAGTACCAAGATGTTTTTGCTTGGTCATATGCCGATATGCCGGGTTTAGACCCTGAGATCGTGGAACATGCGTTACCACTTTATCCTAATATTCCGCCGAAGAAGCAAACGCTCATAATGATGAAACTTGAATTGTCAAAAAAGATTGAAGAATAAATCATGAAGCTCTTAAATGTTGGTTTCGTTGAAGTCACACATTATGCTAATTGTATTGCTAATATAGTCCCGGTTATGAAGAATGATGGACGAGTCCGAGTATGTGTTGATTACCGTGACCTAAATAAGGCAAGTCCTAAGGATGATTTTCCTTTGCATCACATTGATGTCTTAGTTGACAGTATTGCTGGATTCAAATTGTTCTCCTTCATTGATAGATTTTCCGATTATAACCAAATTCGGATGAAAGAGGAAGACAAGACTAAAACTTCTTTCATCACTCCATGGGGAACATTTTGTTACAAAGTGATGTCATTTGGCTTGAAGAACACAGGGGCAACATATTAAAGAGCCATGGTAACACTATTCCATGACATGATGCATAAAGAGATTGAAGTCTATATTGATGACATGATTGCAAAGTCAAGACAATGTGAAGATCATGTTGAAGTCTTAAGAAAACTATTTGACCGATTCAGGAAATTCAAGCTGAGGCTTAACCCTGCAAAATGCATATTTAAGGAAAAGTCTGGGAAGCTTCTTGGATTTACTAAGGGTATCAAGATAGATCCCTCTAAGGTGAAAGCCATGTGTGATTTAAAACCTCCTTCTACTATTAAAGAAGTCTGGAACTTATTAGGAAGATTGAATTATGTTGCAGGATTGATCTCTCAATTGTCAAAAACCGCTAAGCCATCTTCAAGCTCTTAAAAAAGAACGCCAAGGTCAATTGAGATGAAGAATATCAGAAATCATTTGAAGAACTTAAGCGATATGTTTCGCAATCTCCTGTACTCATACCGCCTATCCAAGGCGTACCTCTAATCTTATATCTCACGATTTACGAAAAGTCTTTAGGAGCCATGTTAGCACAAAAAGGACCAAGGGATGGAATAGAACGTGCTGTATATTACCTCAATAAGAAGTTTACTACTTTCGAGATTTGATATCCTGAAGTGAAAAAGACCTGTGTAGCCTTGATTTGGGTTTTACATCGACTGAGGCAATACACTCTTCATCACCGCATCCTTCTGGTGACTGAGAATGACCCAATATCTTTTGGAGAAGCCCGCATTGATTGGAAGGCTCACTAAATGACAAATATTACTCTCTGAGTTTGATATTCAAAGCATGTCACAAAAGTCTGTCAAAGGGCGAGCCATAGCCGATATGTTAGTTGAAAATCCCAGGAAATCTAATGATTGGGATGAAATCGATGAACGGATTTATTTGGTCTCACCTGACAAGTGGACCATGTATTTCAATGGTGCAATTAACCTTTATGATTCTAGCATTGGGGCAGTTTTAATATCTCCAAAAGGTCAACATTATCCAGTAGCTGCAAAGTTGGTATTCCCTTGTACCAATAATATTTCTGAATATGAAGCTTGCATCCTTGGTTTGCAATTAGCCATTGATATGAAAGTAAGAAAGCTTCAAGTTTATGGTGATTTTACACTCATCATCCTCCAGACGGGAGGTGAATTATGCAGAACGTAAAGTTGATTCCTTACCATGAATATCTCGAAGACTTGGTCAAGAAATTTGATGAAATCTCTTTTGATTAACTTCCGAGATCACAAAATCAGTTTCCTGATGCCTTGGCAACTTTATCTTCAATGTTACAAGTAACTGATGGTTTGAGCATTGATCCTTCGCAAATCGACGTCTTAAAGAAGCCTGCTTATTGTCGGATGATTGAAGAAGAACCTTATGGTCAACTCTGGTATTATGACATTATGAATTACTTTCGAGAATGCAAATTCCCCCAAGGGAGTCAAGCCAATGATCGAAAATACTTGATGAAGTTGGCATCCAAATTCTTCCTCAGTGGAGAAGCCCTTTATAAAAGGTCTTTCGATTCAGTTTTACTAAAGGGTGTGGATGCATAAGAAGCTAAACTCCTGATGAAAGAAATACATGAAGAAGATTGTGGCCCTCATATGAATGGTCATCTTCTAGCTAGAAAAATCATGAGGCTCAGTTACTATTGGTTGACCATGGAAGCCAATTGTATTTAGCATGTGAGATGCTGTCACCAATGCCAAGTCTATGGAGACAAAAATCAATGCTCCTCCTAATGAGCTACATCAAATGTCCGAGTCCTAGCCTTTTTCAATGTGGGGCATCGACATCATTGGACCAATTAATACTAAAACGTCCAATGGACACCGTTTTATCTTAGTAGCCATTGATTACTTCACCTGTCACGTCCTGAACCCCGGGCACACAATAAGCCCTTACTTGGTCGATAGAAAGCGATGTCCTAGGACTCATCGCCGACCCTTCATTTTTAATCTTTCATTATGCGCAAGCGAAAAACAAACCATCTCCCCATCAACAAACAATCAAGCAAGAAAACAAGGATAGCGAGATGAACAGTAGAAACACAACCTCTACTCATATAAACACATTTTTAAATTTTCATATTGGATTAACCTACGGAGGATCGTTTCAGATTTACAAGCCTAATAAAGGGGCTGATCCATCCTCTAAGCCAGACCAAAAAGAGACTAGTCTAGGCTAACCCAGCTATACACCAAAAAGAACTTTTAGGTTCGAAACTACAGTCACTCGAATCCAGTGGACTCAGACCCCGTCGATTCAGAGTTGGAGCTGTACAGATCAGTTTCTGGTGTGGCCCGTCAAAACCTCTTAGAGGACTGAGCAGCATATCTCCATCATGTATAAACCACGCCAAGAATCTATGGGGTATCCATTGCCCTGGTCCCACATCCACCCAGATGGTAGAGAGATACTTCTTGTACAGATGTGATCGTCCCAGGAAGCGGTGGTGCGTCACGATAGTATCCCAGTCCTTAGGGATACCGAACCTCATTGGCAAAAGCACCATCCTAAGGACTTGAAAGTGGTTATACAATAACCAATGAGATATAAATCTCAGTGAGTTCTCCCCTAAGCCCCTGATTAGGACACTAACTTAACTCGGGGTATCTCTTCAGAACCAACTCACAAACAAAACAAAGATTAACAGCCAACAATCAATAGTCGGTTCACATATAACCTTACCTGGTATGCCATACCTTGCATGTTATAACTTAGCATGATACACACAATGCACATGGCCATTAGATGATGCTGTTCATCAATCACATACGAGTCGCCTCACAAGCGATCTCACCTGGCCATTGCCATACCCTGCACGTTATTGATTTATGCGTGCATGCCATAAACAATGTACTCAACTCATGCACCGTCGAAACCAATGATGCCATGATTCTCATATGCTCTTGTACATTAGTGCGCCACCTATCATGCATCAATCGATCACACGGGTCTCGATTATAACGTAAAATCGTTATGACACATCCCATACCGTACCACACAATTTTACCTAATAATAAGGCCCAATCATCTCAACACTCACGCGTGTTCCAGTTCTTACGGCCCATTGGCTACGGTCAACTCTCAGTTGACGGTACTGCTAACTCCCCGGTTAGTGGTACGTTCAACTTCCCAATCGACAATCCGGTTAAATATGACCTCCCGGCCATGGCTAATTTCCAGTCAGTGATCATCCGATTCCCGCCGGGCTATCGATAAAAAGATCGGGCTTCGTCTCGCCCCTTCAGGAACGGCTACGTCTAGAACTCTCGTTCAGACGGTTTCCCAAGAAGGGACATCGGTCTAGAATCTACTGCGACCGGCTTCTTACTCCCGCCGGGTATCGACCCCCAACTCCTGTTGGGTGATGGTCCAACATTTGATCATGCAAACATACCCCCTCAATTCCTTCTCTTCTAAAAGCAGTCTATCTCCAAAGTCCCTCGGACAATCCATTATTCCATTTTTTTCTAAAAATCACTCGATTCAAGCGGATGCCCATGCATCTATACACGCATTCACTTCATAGGATTAAAATACATGAATTTAGACAACTTTTCATTCTCGGGTGAACAGTGCTTGTGAATAGTGCGCGTAAACAGTGTTTCGCGAATAGTAACTTGTGAACAGTGTTGTGAACAATAAACTTCAGAATTTAATAACTAATAAATTAAATCCAAAAATCATTGAAAATATTAATTAAAGTAAACAATTAATCCATTAAGGTTAACCAAGCTCAATTAAGCACATAAGCCACAATTAAGCCAATAAAGTAAGATTAAACTAAACTAATCTTAGCCACTAATCTAACCACCTATCTTAGGACTAATATAACTTAATTAAATCTCCTAAACTAAAATCAACACTAATTAAACCAACCCTAAGCAATTTTAGGCACTAATCAAACGATTATGAGCTAAACTCACCCGTTAAACGGGTCGGAGACACGGACATGGCGGCAACGACGAAGGCTACCCACCGAGACCTCAACCACAACGATCCAAGGTGGTCCCAAGTCAGAACAGCAACAACAGGTCAGACTCCCATTGAAACTCCCAAAAACTGGACTGTAGAGGCGGGAAAGAAGTTAAGCGGCTGATCGGAGCTCCGGTGAGGGGTTGGCCGGCAACCGGCGGCACCAAGGGGTCAAGGGGGAGTGGTTGGTAGCTGGGCTGGATGAAAGCTTGGTCGAAATGGGAGAGAACGGGCTGAAATCGCGAAACAGGCGGACGAGGCGAGCTATGAAATCGTCCGGCGAGGGGCTGCTTCCGGCCGGCTAACGACTCCGTTCGGTGGGCGGCTGGGCTCGTCCGCACGGTTTGGCTATGCTAAGCACGGTGGTGGGTGGCACAAAGGCTGATTCTCACTGGAAGACCACTTTTAACTTGGGTTTTTGGAGAAAGGTCAGCTGGAGCATAATAGGACTAGACGGTCGGACTGGTGCTTGCTTCTGGCCGGCCGACGGGTCATCCAGGGGCTCCAACCGGCGAACGGTCAACTCCAGGTGGATGGTTTGGATGTCCTGAGCTCAATGGTGGGTGGCACGCGAGCTGATTCGTTCGGGAAGCCAACAATCAACTCCTGTTTTTGAAGGAACGTTTGTTGGAACAAAAACGAGAAGAAAGGGAAAACGAGAGGAGAGAGGTCGATCAAGAGAGGGCTGAAGGAGGGGAGAGAGAGAGTGATGTGAGGGCTACTGCACTCTTCTAGAAGGCCAAAAAGTATGCCCCAAATCCCCATGCACATGACCTCATCTTTCTCTCTCTTCCTTTGCCTTTATCCAATTACTTTTAGGGGCAATTTGGTCATTTCCACCTTGCACAATTTCCCCATCTGCCCTTGGGCTGAAATTGACGCATGGGCCTAAGAAATGGACTAGGCAATGAATAGAAATGAGCTTGGGAATTCATTGGGCTCAAATGGGCTTAATACTAGGTAATGGGCTTGTAAGAAGAAATAGTTGATTGGGCCCAATGAGCTCAATTGCTTGCTTTGGGCCTTCCATGGTGGCTGTCCCACCTTGGCCTAAGGTCCACACTAACTTTGCTCAGCCCACATCCTCGTAGACTTGCCTTCTCGGTCCATAAGTCCTTTTTCCCCACACTCAGCTTGCTTAGCACTGCTAACTGTCGAAGTCGCATCATCCAAAGTCCGTCAGGGACGTTCCCGATAATTCGAAGTCCTATCTTGGGTTCTCATGCCATGTCAATTTCGTCCTAATGCCATTTTTGGTACAACTCAGACTGACAGGCGGCATTGAGGATTCACACGTAATCAGCTCATGCCAAACCATGTTCAAGACATCTCAACACATGGACGTCCTTTACTACACAAAATTGCAGAGGATAGATTCTTATTTCAAAGTACACAATTACTAAGGATCAACCTAGTATCGTTCGCGGGCTCGATAATAGTAAACGGAATCAGCCGTCGTTCCATTATATTCTATCCGCGAATCAACTTCTAGTCGTCCTTAAAATTGACCTGCCTATCTACAGGATCGTCCTCACGCAAGTCTCACGGTTATGTCGTTTTCCCAAGTCAAGTTCTTTAGTCGTACGAGTTCTGTCCTTACTAGCCTTTCCCCTCAAGGTCAGTATCTTAGGAGTGATCAATTCCGAGTGAGATTAACCAACAATGCATTGACGAAATTCACATTCATTTATCCCACAGAGGGCTCAAATTTTAGGATGTCACATCACCAAATGGATTGAAGCCAGTTTTTATGCCCATGTTACTACAAAGAGCGTGGCAAAGTTCATCCATCGTGATATCATCGCTCAATATGGAGTTGCTGAAGTGATTATCATAGACAATGGATCAAATCTAAACAACAAGGTGGTAGATGAATTGCTTGGAGAATTCCACATTTGCCATTTGAAATCTTCTCCTTACCACCCACAAATGAATGGAGCTATGGAAGCAGCAAATAAGAACATCAAGAAGATTTTAAACAAAATGGCGGAAAATTATCGTGATTGGCATGATCGATTACCATACGCTTTGCTTGCTTACCGAACTTCAATTCGCACTTCAACTGGGGCAACACCATTCTCATTGGTTTATAGGATGGAGGTTGTATTACCCGTGGAAGTGGAAATCCATTCACTGTGGGTATTTTCTCAAATCAAGCTCTCTGAAGTTGAATGGGTTCAACAAAGGTTTGAACAAAATATGACTGATGAAAAGAGGGTAAAAGCCTTATGCCATGGACAGAGCTATCAGAAAAGAGTAGCTAGGTCATTCAACCACAAGGTTAGGCCAAGACATTTTGAGATCAATGATCTTGTCTTGAGAAATGTCTTACCTATCATTCCAGATCCTCGTGGGAAGTTTACTCCAAATTACAAAGGTCCATATATTGTAAAGAAAGTGCTAACTGGTGGGGCATTAATCCTTGTAGAAATGGATGGTCGAGAATTACCAAGACCTGTAAATACTGATGCTATCAAGAAGTATTATCCATGAGTAAAGTAAAAGGCCTTTGAGCCACTTTAAGATGTTTGCATCATGCATCTCATGCATACATATTACATCTACATGTTTGTTCATTTTGCAGGATCTCTGATGAAGATTCTACCTGTCCACAAGAGGTTCATCTCAGAAATGCAAAACTTAAAAAAAAAAAATGGTCATCTTCTTTAGAACTTAGAAGTGACCCTATCCCTTAGAATGCCAAAAGAGCTAGTTAGAACTCTAGAAGTACAGTTAGAGCTCTAAAAGTGAACCCCTGTGCTGAGCAAAGCCTGTTATGTCTACAAACTTTGTTCAACCTTGTTTTCAAAAGTCTCCCCAATAAGGTCGAGGAAACATGTCATTTCAAAAAAAAATTTCATTACATTTTCATTCCCAGGGGGTTGAATTTAACCAAAGTGCGCTTTGGAAAACCTGAAAATGATTGTTAAATATGCCAAGTGGTAGTGCCTAAAATGATGAGACGCAACCTCTTTACCAAACATGTCCTTATACACTCTTTGAGAGAATTGAGTGAAAAGAACCATGTCTTAGGGCATAGGATTCATTCACAGTGAATACATGGTTTGAGATGATGAAGGCATTTCATTTCTTAATCCCAAATACTATTGATATCCCTTGCAAGCCATTTTGAGCCAAATAGGGAGCATTTCCAAAATAACCCTATCAAGAACAACCCCACATTGGGGCAAAATGGGGGTCTTGGTTGAAAATTATGGAGCAAAAGATTAAGAAAGATTTTATTGCTTTCACTTGCATCTATCTTCTTGTGCTAGCTTTAAGTGATTTCTTATCGAAACTCGAAGCATCCCGAATTGACAAAAAGCATTATGTTCACTACCATAAACACAATTACCCTTTGCTTAGCCAATTTGAGCCTTATACGATTTTTTCATAACCCTAGATGATGATTATCTCCCCCACACTAGGGCAAGGCACATGATTTACCAACAAAATTGAGAATATTGGTAATGTTTGTAAATGCCACTCGAAAGTCCTAAATACTCAAAAGAAAATGAAAACTAGGGGCATGAAAAAACAGTGTGCCTGGAAAAAGTAAGGCCAATGCCCATAAAAAAAATGCAAAGAAAAGAAAAAATGCAAAGAATAGCGAAATCAATGGTCATGCAAAATACCATCCATTGAAAAACAAAGAAAAGCCTTGCAAAAGAAAATGTATGGCAAGCAATGTCATTAGAATAGAGAGCGAAGCTCTCATGTCTCAAGACAAATTATCAAAATGACTCTCAATATAGGTTAAATTTCAAGAGTCAAATTTTCGAAAAGTCATGTGATGGTAATGATGCCAAGATAATCACTCACTTTTACCCCTTCGATATCTAAAAAATTTTCAAGCCTTTTTAAGCCTCACACGAACCAACGTTACAACCCTTATCCGAAGTCTCTTCCGATTGGGATGGTTCAAGTTAAAATAAGAGTATCACATAGGAGCTACCGCTAGAAGGAGTGGAAGCAATCCTATCTTATCTTATCTTTGAGGTTCTTGACTTGTAAACCTGATAAAGATATCGATTGAATATTCATTCTTTGGCCTCAGAGTGCATACCCTTTGTGTGAGCCCATGACCAAGCCATCATCATGGTCCTTTTAAAAGATCTTTTGATAAATGGATTGTATTCACTGTGAACATTTCCGAAAGCTTTAGACATAGGTTAAGTGAGACTTCTCCAATGAGATTTAAACAGTTTTCCTATATCAATGGCTGGGAATAAAAGCCCTTTTTGAGAGTCAGTGTGAAAGACCTCTTTTGATTAGGATATTTCCACTTGTCATATTTGACTTAACCCTTAGATGGTTAATCAAATCTCATTTTGTTAAAATCCTCTCTAAAGGGATTTGACAATCGACATTGTTTTGCAATATTGGCTCTCAAGCAATCTCAAAACCCTTTTTCAAAATATTTGTTCCTTAATGAATCAGCTTTTGGTCATCTTAAACCATAATCCTTACTTTTGGTTTGATAACCCTAAACCATGCCCCTCATTTTAGGTTCCTGATCAACCTTAAACCTCGTCCCTTAGGTTCTTGGTCAACCTTAAACATTGTTTCTTAGGTTCTAGTTATCCTTAAAATTTGTCTTCAGGTTCCAGGTTATCCTTAAACCTTGTCTCTTAGGTTCTAGGTTATCCTTAAATCTTGTCTCCTAGGTTTCAAGTTATCCTTAAACCTTGTCTCCTAGGTTCCACGTTATCCTTAAATCTTGTCTCCTAGGTTCCAGGTTATATTTAAACCTTGCCTTTAGGTTCCAGGTTATCCTTAAACATTGTCTTCTAGGTTCTAAGTTATCCTTAAATCTTGTCTTCTAGGTTCTAGGTTATCCTCAAACCTTATCTTTTAAGTTTTAGTGATCCTTAAACCTTGTCTCTAGGTTAGTGATTATCCTTAAACCATACATTGTTCATTTAGTAATTGCATTCCCTTTATTACATTCCAAGAGAGAGAGAGAGAGAGAGAGAGAGAGAGAGAGAGAGAGAGAGAGAGAGAGAGAGAGATGAAGTGAATAAACCCCAACAAAAGTTCATAAACCCTGATGAACAAAGGTAAGTGTCAGGTACGTCATTAACCAAATATCATTGCTTTTATCTTTTTTCTATTTCCAAAGTGGAGTCGACTAAAAATTGCAAGTATCAATTTTGTCTTTGAGTGGAACCTCTTCGAACTCCCACTCAAAAAGAGGCCGCTGTCGACATCTGATTTTTAGTTGACATATCATTAAAACATTAAAAGATCGAGATTTAGGTTTTTAATCGAGACGGAACTCTATCTCTTGACCAAAAAAATGTTGTTTTTCATTTTTTTTTTTGGCATTGTCGTTTTTTTTTGCATTGTTGTTTGACTCATTTAAGGATCAAATCTTGCAATCATACCTTCATGATGATTGAACTGCATGTTACAAAGTTTGCATATGTGTTTAGGTCATGTCATTTGAGTTTCATCTTGCACATCAAATTGTCTCACAAAAAGTGTTCATCACACTTAGAATTCACAAGTATATCATTAGGAATCATGAATCATCTCATAATGTCATTTAAATTGGATGACATTTTGCATGCCAACTTAGGATTAGATGACTATCCAAACTTTTTGCCGCATCTAATCCTAAGTCCCGTGTGATTTCTTCATGCCGTTTGGGCATTCTTTGAGTGATTTTAAGGTTTTTTAATGAATGCTTATCTTCTTACTAATGCGCGCACTTTTAGAGACCTCGATTTTAGGATACCAAATTGACCTAGTTTGGACTTGAGCTCTGTAGGAATATGTAGGACACACTTAGAAGTTTCTAATGCCGCTAATTTCATGTCAATCGCTCATCGTTTGCACTATTTTCCTGTTTTTGAAAGCCAGATCACAATCTAGACTATGGATCAAATTCGGACCCCTATTTTAACCCCTGTTTTAACCCCTGTTTGGATAGACCTTTGATATTGTGTTCCATCTTTTCTATTTGGAATATGAACTTGGCCTCTTAATGAAACTTGCTTGTCATCATGTTGGATATGTTGTGTGTAAATTTGATGATTTTTAAACATGTTTTGATAGGACAAATTCTCATGACATTATCTAAATGTCTTGTTGTTTTGACAAATTTCTGATGTGTTGTTGCTTGTTGTTTGATTTTTGTAAAATCATGTGTACATTTTTTGAGAAAACTCTCTTCATGAAAGTTGTTTATCATTATGTCATGCATGTTATAAAATTTTTTCATTGCCAAATTATTATTACGTATTACCCAATTTTGCTGTCCTTGCACATTTGTTCTGAAATTTCCTGATATAAACATGATTGTGATTGTTTAGCTATATCTTTTAGGTTAGTTTGTGCATGAAATTAGGGCATGTCATCTTCATGAAAATTGTTCTAAATGCTTTGATCTTTTGTTGTTAAACAATAGGTCTTTTTCAAATTGCATCTTTCAAAAAAAATGTTTTGGTACATGTGATGTTTCTCAAAAACAATTCCTAAAATGGTTATTCTCCGAAGCTCGATTTGGCTTAAGGAAAAATCATAGTTTTGATCATATTCAAAATGTTTGCGACGCTTGTGAGTTCTAATGCAAGCCCCGGGCTAACCTTGGCAATTGAATGTGTTTCATAATCTAGATATTCCTTAATCCTAAATATTTTCAAACCTTTTTTTTTTTAAATCCTGATTTGACATTATGAAAGTCAAGGTTTGAATTGTATTCAAAATGCCTGCGATGCTTGGTGAGTTCTATTGCGAGCCCCGGGATAGCCTTGGTAATTGAATGCCTTTCATAGCTGAGACATCACCTTGTCTCAAAACTTGTCATGAATGATTTTGAGATATATTTTTGAAATATCTTATGTACCATTCATACATATAATTCCATTATGCATTAGAAATTGATTGTGTTTGTGATTGGCGCATGCCCTTGATAATAAGTGACCCACCAACGGTTCACTTTCTTGCTTGATTGGTTGAGAAACAAGGTTCAAAAGACCTGCATGCATGTTTACATTTTTGCAATGCATGTGATTTTAGATGAATGATAGGGTCGATGCATGACAACGAGGGAAAACCCTGGGATCACATGGATCGCTTGATTAGGAGACTTATACGCGTTATTGGCCATGCGAGAATACAATTGGTCAACAAGTGCTATAAGTCACATAAAAAATGGATTGGGTAGGTGTCTTAGTGGCACCCTCGCATGAAAGACAAAGGCCGACCCCGAGACCCTAAAATTTGACTTTCGTATTGCACTTCCTTTAAATGATTGATCTCAATATGATGTCTTGTTTTTTATTGTTTTGATGTGTATGCTTGTATCTTTCCATTGTATGCACCTTGTTATAAGTTTCTTAGATTATGATTAGATTAGAATCCCGAAGATGGAGAAAACGCGAAGACGGTGGAGGTCGATGTCCATTCCAACCATTATCATGTACTATTCATTTTTCTAACATATGTCTTGGGTTTTATTTGTTGTATAAAACCCGACGAGTCACGGCTTTTCTCTCTTTCTCTCATCTTTTTCAATTGTGTTTCTCTTTTATATTTTTTAGGATTGCATTATAGATTTATTTCTTTCATTGATTGTTTACTTATTGTCTTGCAATTTCAATTCCATTGATTGCTTTCTTTTCTTGTTTTTCTAGAAATAGAATATAATGAAAATGACCAACCATGCATGATCACTTAGTTTAGGACAAATGATCCCGAAAATGTAAAAAGAAACGCATGGACATGTTAGGAAAATACAACATACTATTTAGGTACCGAAAACGTGCTAATAGAAATATTAGCATAACCCAAGTCCCCGAACCTAGATATTTGGTTGCATAGGAATCGAGGGAACACTCTCGACCCCCGATTGGGTTTTCTACCCGACCCTTAAAATGAGGCTAGTGGTGACTCCCGTCTTATTTTTTGACTGTCATATACAACTAGACGGTATAAATAAACCCGTCAAGCGGGGTATGAGTTTCGATGAAACTCACCTTGGTTTAGCATACTCGATATGGGAGTAACCCAAAGGATGAAGTAATGCCATCCTTATGGGTGAGGCGTACTGTCGAGAGGGCTACCATGGTAAAGGTATCCTTAAATTCGATATCTACACCCGACCTCTTCTTCTAAGGTGTGTCGCTCGTGTGGGTACGGATCATGACACTCCACTGTCACATGGGAAATGAGCTTGGGAGAGCCCGTGATCTCGTGAAGGGAACTCACGAGAGGCTTGATCCAAAAGGCGAGGTGATGACGTCTTTTGAAACGCGCGCCGTGAGGGAACTCTTGAGATCAAGAACCCCTAAACCCGACCTTTTCTCATTTTCTCTCCTCGTGATGAAGAGGGGTCCAAGGGCGGCGAGATCGGATCGCGACAGGTACGATATGTCCTAGAGTTTTGGCTTGATGAGCAAGATCTGGTAGGGATGACTTACGTGTCATGCCTCATATCCATCTTTAGTGAGTTTTGATGTGATTAGTATCTTCGTAATCCAATGTCCCCATGATATAAGACAATCTATCCACCGAAAATTTCCTTCCACTTTCATCCCATCAGAAAATTGTAAAAAAATTCATAAACCTTGTGGTTAGGCCAATTTAGTCATATATTTATTGCCAATTGAATTCTAAACATTTTGCATTTGTATCGATTCAATCTATTCGGTCAATTATGATTATAAATTGCTGACATGAATGCCGGATGTGGCATCCGCATTTTGCCGACCTTGGAAAAATAAAGATACATTGCGGATTGACAAGATTGTTATCGGAATTCGTCATTGTTAGTATCATATTCAATCCTGTTGAGCCGTGCAAATTTGTTTTGATGACACTACGCAATTGTACCACCAAAGTGTATAAGAAATGAGAAGGAAATTTGGACTTTGATTAATTAATTCTTTTAGAGCCGAAAGAAGGAAAATTCGGTCATGCGTGGGGATGCTTATACACGTATGGAAAGGGGAGACCGTCCATGTACAAGCCGCCCCAAACTCCTCCCCATTTGCTCGACAATTTGGGGTCAACACTCCTCAAAATTCCTTTAGCTTTGTTGACCAAGGAGCCCTCATCATTGGACACGTCGGTGCATGCGAGGGGACAGAGCTGGCAACCGAAGGACCCGCTACTTGCCACGCCACCCTCCAGCTGTCTTCGGTCTTGGACGCCACCAAACAACCTGCATGCATTGACCAAATTAGTCAATGAATCAAAGAACAAAATGGCTCGTGAGTGTGAGCAGGAGAGAGAATGAACCGAGCGGAAACCTGAACAGAGAGAGTGATCGAGAGAGAGAGAGTTTGAGCGAGTGAGTGAACGGAGAGAGGAAGGGGGAGAAGGTCGCCCCTCTGTCCATGCTCATGCGTCCGTGCTTGTAAGTGTGTGTGCTGCCGCCGTCGACGCCGCTCGTCTTCACCGTCGTTGGGCCTCATTGCCAAACCGAACTCCCTAGTTGTGGAACCGTAGGACTTGAGGCAAGTAAAAGTTCACTAACCTATATCAATGCTGTCATGGTCTGATGTAGTGCAATAGAGTTGGAAGTGTTTGGGTTTTGGATGATGGATGCTGAATTTTGGCTGATTGAAATGGTAATGGGTTGAGGAATTGAGGAAATGCTTTGGTTTTCTATATGTACTTTTTAAATTCCTTTGAACTACATTAAGAAATATAGATTTGGATGGACTTTTGCAAAGTAAATTAGCCAAGATATAGGCATCGGATTCCACTGAATCCATGTAGTCCAGAATAACTTATGTGTAGCCTAGTAATTTTGTCGATTTTCTATAGAAATTTCCAGTATGACTTTGATCTTGATTTCTTGATGAAAGCTGTAAAGAATTGTTTAAGCTATAACATATGTTTTGGTTAGATTTTTCGAAATTCATATAGTGGCATAAATTTATTTTATTGTGCGGTACTTTTATGTTGGAGTGTGAATTCTGGAATAAACTTGGGGCTGAGTTGTGCGATCTGTTGCAATTCATACATAGCTATTTTGGCTTAGTGTTCTTCATGAAAATTTTTCCTTTAGGTCTTATTTATATCATACTAGAATCTTATAATTTTCTGAGTTCATTTAAGGGTTAGTCCGAAATTTTTACTAAAACTGTGCATTCTGATTTTTGAACTATTTTATTCCGAATTTGCTCAATTTGTTCCAAAGGTGAACGCAGCTTGGGTTGTCATTTGATATGATGGTTTTTGGCTTTCGGCATATCATTCAACACCGAAGATTCCAACGAAACTCATGTATTTTCCAATGTCATTGCATTGAAAATGTTTTTTTGGTATTGAAATAAATTAAGATGTTAATGTTGCCGTTGAACCCTCGGGTCAACGATGCCCCAGGAGTCGGGAGGCCCGAAGGCTCGAGTGAGTCGATGTCCTTTGGATGCCTGGGGTTCATACTGCCCCAGAGGTTTTCCCCGGGAGCTTCGGGATGCCTGGTTGTATGCTTGTCGGTACGTAAATCTAGAGGGTAGGGGTAACCATTTTCATGGCGAACCCCGAAGATTCCTTGTGATGCCAAGTGGGGTGCGAGATTCCCGGAGGTGTGATGTAACACGCTCTGGATGCCCGGTGGCCCTAAGTGGCTGAATGCCGGAGGCTTTCGCGATGCTAGGGTGGGTGCGAATGCCCAGAAGGACACAAACATTGGTCCTCTGGGGGGAGAAACCTTTTTAAATATTAAAACTGATGGCTCTACTAAGTGTGTGTGTGTGGTCTGGTTATAGGACTAAATTGTATGGCATGGAATGGGACGTGTCATAACAATTTGGCCCTATGATAAGGACTTGGGTGACTAGAAATGATATATCTTGATTTTGAAACTGCACTGGCCATTGCATAAAAAGTTTTATGGATTTGATGCATACTCATTTCTTTGGATATATGTTTATCTTGCATGAAATTAGATTATGATGGTTATGCACGATATAGTTTAGTGAATCTTTTGCTGCTGAGTTGTTGTACTCACCCCTTTAGGGAAACTAACCTTTCAGACTAAAAGATATGCCTCTGCTACCAGTCACTCCCGTCACATTTTATGGTATTCCGGTCGACATTCAGTGTGAGTGTTCAGAACACCACCATCCTGAGATACGAGGATTGGTCGTTGTTCGAGTGCGGGTACTGATCATGTTCGACATTGGTCCTCCCGCCGGCCCAGTGATTCAGGAGTTTCTGACTGTATTCGTCCACCATGATGGGAGTACGCTGGGGCCGTTGCTGCCGCCGCCAGCTGATGGACCGGATTGGGTGTGAGCTAGAGTGATGGTCAGCAGATGAAGCATTTTTGGACCGCTGACACTGACTGATGGGCCTATGTACATGGTTGTTAGAGAGTCGAGTACCTTTTGAGAATAGCCAAGTTTAGAACAATCTTGGCATTTTGATGTACCAACTAAGATGTCCATCAAATTTATGTAAATAAAAGTGTCTAGCTTTTACCTATAAAAGTGTGTAGTTCGTGTGCATCGTTTTCTGAATATAAGGAAATGAGTTGTTGGATACGCTTCCGCCATGTTTTGCGCAAGGACCAATGGAAAAGATATAAACCCCCAGGACTTATAGACTTATTATAATTCTTTGGTATCATAGTAATATATTATCAGGTCAAGAGAAAGGCAAGTAGACTATGGCGACCCTACCGGATCGGGGCCCGTTCGGGGGTGCCACACCGAACATCCTATGTCAAATGACCGATAGTTTTGTGGATGATTTTTAATAATATTTTAACAAATTTTCAAATTTTTATTTAATTTTTTTCATTTATTTTGCGTTTTCTTTTCCTTCTTTTCTTTTCTTTTTCCTCACTGTGCCCAACAAGAGTTGTTAGAGCTCATCAACCACCGGGCGAGGCCTTTTGCCCTGGTGCAAGGCACGACAGGTTTGCTAGAAGGTGCGGCGATGCTAGACTTGCTGGAATCTGCAAAAAATCGAGGACTCTACTGAGCTTATTTTTTCATACGTATAGAGAATGGTGTGAATGCCACCGATATAGCCGAGTGAACCGAAAGCACCGAACATCCACGCATAAGGATGCAATAGAAAAGCCATCCAAGGGACATCTAAATCAAGCAGACATCATCTTCAAGGTTTTGCTGATTCTGAGGAGGAGGAAGAAGAAGAGGGTGAAAAGGAACAGGAAAAAGAAAGTGATGCTGAAGAGTCTGAAGAGAAGGAGGATGAGAATGAAGACTCAAAAGGAGATGGTGGAGTGAACCAACAACTGGAAGACATTGAGGAAATTAGGGACATTGATGCCCCTGAAGTTGAGGAGACTGAACCAGAAAAGCGATCTCATGCTAGAAAAGAGAATGTGAAAAAAGGAGAAGTTTCATCTCAACCTAAAGGCACTAAAACAGGGAAAGAACGTAAGAAAACTCCATTAGTTGCACCTTTGCTAGTGATGGTATCAGTGGATCTCCTGCAGATGCTGAAGATGTATTCACAAATCATTTCCCTAAAGTTCCAACTAAAGGTGTTGAAGAGGAAACTCCAATTCAGGGGAAGCAACAAACTGAACACGTTCAGGTTGACATTCCTTCACTTCTGGATGCTCCACAGATTCATTTTACTGAAGCTAGTGCCCAAACTAAACCGGACGCAAACTATACACAGATAGTAGAACTCCTCCTGGTGATAAAGGCACAGCAATATGCGATGGAGTTTGAGATTCAAAATTTTCATGCTGCTTTAAGATCTACCTTAGAAAATCTTATGGGCAAGGTATAGTCTCTTGACACTCAAGTTCAAATGTTTAATCAACAGGCTTTACAGACTATAGCCAAAGTGGAGACTGTCTATCATCAGTGCTTGCATAAGTTTGAGGAGAACATGCAATTTTTGGAGGATTTCCAACTTGTTCGTGTTCCAAAACAACCATGATCATCTTCTCAATCATTCTTTTTATACTTAACTGACTTTATCTTTTTATTGATGACAAAGGGGGGGGGGAGAGTGGATTTAAAGTTCTTTTTATAGTTAATTAACTCCCGTTAGTGTAGAAGGCTGTCAGCGTGGGAGAGTTGTCACGCCCCGAACCTCGGGCGCGCGCACATCCCACGGTGGTCGATCAGATATGCGACGTTCCCAGGCACTCGTCACCGACCCATTCATTATATTTGCACACGCGGAAGCGTGTTATAAAACCCTTGACAATAAAGTACGGGATAGGAAAGCAAGAAAAAATTTCTCAACCAGTCACTTACAAAAACTAACGGAGTTTACAAATAGAGATCTACAACCAAAAGTCTACAACAAGTCGACTCTCAAAAAGAGGCTGTCCTACGACAAACTAGTCGAACAAAATCTCCAATCCAACAGACTTCACCTCTGCATCTCCATAAGGCCAATCAAAACAATATGGCCGCTCCGTCCACTAGGGACCTAAAAATGTAAGCCCACAATGGGGTGAGACATTGTCTCAATAAGTTCAACCCCCTAAACCCCTATTAGAAAGAAAATGCGCCCAAGGGTGGCCTAGCCACACAACACAGAAGACTTACCTCAACTTATTTCTTTCCTGCAAGTTAGTACAATTCATATCACTAAATCACAGGTAGTCATAAGAACTTAAGCCATTGGAACACAATCACTTTCATAGAATCAGTAACCACACTCAGCACACGTTCCAATTTTTACTTATCACCACATATGGACATAGCCTACTCGCAGTTCGGCAATCTACTGACATTAATGCCAGGCATCGCCTCCCCCCTTGGAGCGTGGCTTCCTCACTACGTCGACGGCGTTCTCGAAAGAGCATAGGTCTAGTTGGCCTAGCCTCTACTGCGACCCGAGCCTCGTCCCTATGTTGACGACGATTCTAAAGGAATACAAGTCCAGTTGGCCTAGCCACTACTGCGACCGAATCTTTCAACCAGCACATGACAATTTAATACTAACCCCCGGACACTTTGCATTTCACTCAAACACTCCCATTACAATAGTAATCCTTAAAAATCCAATTTCGGTGCCAAACCCAACACTTGGGATTTTATGAATAAAACCCATATTTTTCACAATCAATACTTAATTTGCATTATCCACTCATCAAATTCAAATTCTAAATACACAGAATCGATCAGCACGAAATTCTGAGCAATTGAGGTTAGAAATAATTGTTTTCGATTTTTTTATTAATATTTTAATAATTTTCGAAATATAATATATTATTAAATAATCCAACAATTTCGAAACATTTATTTAAATCATAAATAAATTCATTTAAGTCACATCAAGGCGTATATTAAAATAAACCTACTTAGCTTTAAACTAAACACACTTTAACTTAATTAAACACCTTAATCTAATCATCAACTAAATAAACTAATCTAACCACCTAAGCTTGCTTAACTTAAATTAAGAACACACTAAGCATCATTAACCATCTAATCAAGGTTTAGTGTGCTAAACTCACCGGAATCGCTTTACGATGAGTCCCCGGTGAAGAGGACGGTAAGGCCGTCAACAAATATCCTCGGGGCGACACCAAAGGAGGATCGGAAGGCACCCGAAATGAGCCTTGAAGTTCTAGATCTAGGGCTGGAACTCCGGTGCTGTGCTTAGTCGAACGGGGGTGGCTCGGCGGTCGGATGGGTGCGAAACCGGCAGATCGGGCGGCAGCAGCTTGTGCGGGCGAGGCAGCGGCTCTGGCAGGTCTCCGGCGACCCTAGCAACGGCGGCAGCTAGGGACGACTGCTAGATGGTGTATGAAGGCCGGAGACGCGGGCTGAGGCGGAGCGAATAGGTGAGCTGGGCCAGCGAGCGGTGCGGGGCGGACGTGCGACGGCGACGGCGGCGACAAACGGGCGAATGAAGGGCGACCGGTGGTCGGACGGGCTTGGCTGGTTCGGATCCCCCTCTCTCTCTCCTCCAAGAAGCTAGAGGTTGACGATCATGTTGATAGGTGCCTTTTTTGAGATCCAATTCCCACCCTACACTTGTCACAATCCTATTCACTTGGCCCTAACCACCATGACATAAGGTGATGTCATCTTCCACTATCTCCAATCTCCCACAACCTTATTCCACTGGGTGCAAGTTCTTTTCCGCCGAGGCATAGAATCTTGTACATTAAATTCTTCAATTCCAATCAATTATCTTCCAATTGAGTTCAATTGAAATCTATAAATTAATCCAATGTTCCTAATAAGATTTGTGACATAATAGGACTTCCAATTTCTGAATTCACTTTCAATTTCACGATTAATTTCACTATAGCACGATATTAGCGCGTCCTAACCTACTAGGTAGCTTTTAGAAATTTTCATGCATTTGACCTGTGGTTGATTATTTCCAAGCCAAAATGTACATCTTTGACACATTGGCGACTCTCAGTTGTCTGGTAATCTCAAGGTTTCAAATACGGACACATGGGACCCAATAGACAGAAAAGCCAGTCTAGTGCTGATCGACAAGAATAGTGCGATCTAGTGGAATCACCCACACTTGATCACATGCCTCTGTCGAGTCGACCTATCTCCAGTCTCTAATCAATTTTTAATTGTGCCGTAATGACCCTTGCAGATTAGCTCGATCGAAAGGTCGTTTCCTGGTCAAATTCTCGAGTATGATGCATTAGAATCTCTTACCGCCTTCACCTGATAGACTAGTTTTCACATGAGTGACCAACTCAAGGAAAAGGAACTATATGTGTGAAGATGAAATGCCCATCTCATTTTATTAAAAACAGAAATAGGAAAATCAGGATGTCACAAGAGTGGAAGTAAGCTTGATCAAAACCGAACTACTATAAATCTTGTGTTCAATTTTCTTTTCCCTTAACTCCTTTAATCTATTTGTTGTGATATTTTTCTAAGTTTCGCTATTTTTTAAAACATCTTATTTGAGTCTGAATCTATATCAAAAGTCTGGTGTCTAAGAGACTCAGTTTGAAGAAAAATATTTTACTGCATCTTTAGATCAATCTGTTTTTACATCTATTTCCCCCCCTCTGGATGTTAATACTAGCTCTTTCAGGTTGAACTTCTAAATGGACCATCTTGGGCACAGTAGAATTTCCGTGCGCAGCTGTAGCATATGGTTCTTTCCCTTTCGACGAATTGAGGGCACCAAAAAGGAAAAAGATAATACGCAGCACTCCAGTCCTGTCCATGAACTCGGAATTGAAAGGAAAAAGGTGATTATGAAGATTGACTCTGTCTTCGATCAGTACTTGAATAATTTTCTCAATGTTCCACTCTGTTTGTGCGCGGCGCATAACGACGATCTCAGCACTGCTATGCTGACGGGAGTTAATTGACCGTGCTCAGCCGATTTGACTATGTGCATTGCATCTTCCATTGCTGTTGAACTTCATATTGGGTAGAGAGAGAAAAATTCTTGATAGGAAGGTTTCTCTTTCGACTTCTTTTCTGGGGTTAGTGCAAGTTCAACAATGTGGAGAAGTTAAAGAACAAAGACGCCTGGGCTTGATCATGACGCGCCAGTCTTCGTCTCGGTCTTCCCAGAGTAAACGCTAAGATACGACGAACTGATATTTCGTAGAAAAGTTCATAAATGACCAATGATGATGGAGAAGGGCTAAGGAAGAATGATGGATAGGGACAAGGGCTAAGGAAGAATGATGGAGAAGTAGAAAGGACCAAAGAAGAAAGAAAAAGAAAGGACATGACGTGCTGACCATGGGATTTTTCTATTCAATCATCACTTACTTAGCAATCCACATCGAAATAAGTAAAGTAATATGGGTTTAGAGGTGATGGAAGAGCCACATTGAACCCCCATTCGAAAAAATTTAGAGAACTAAATTTAAAAAGTAAAATTAACAAACGGTATCGAACAACAAAAAATAGTTCGAGAACCTAAGTGCCCCTAGTGTTGAAAGAGCATTTTCTCATACCTAATGAATGAGTCATGTCTTGTAATAACATGAAAATTGCTTCAATAATTGATATCACAGACCTAAGCGAGTCTTTAAAAGACTACATCCAGATCCTCGTTCGAATCGCAAGATCACTTGGATGTAAAACAACAATAGTGTATTGCTGGGTATGGGGCAAGAAAAACATATTGTACCGATTGGGGGCGCAAGGACACAAGATGTGTAGGTATTGATACAAAATAAGAATGCATCCATGAAACCTACTATCCCAATAAATCAAAAAGGCAGGCTGTGGAGGCTCTTGATATGTGAGTCATATCCTATAGTAACATAAGAATCGCTTCAATAACTGATATCTAAGGTCAAAATTACAACTGGCTCTACTCTTACCAGGACATTTCGAGTGATGTATTGAATAAAAATTTTCCAAATTAATTACTTGATTCATTTAATTAATATCATGACGCATCTCCTGAATTTACCTAGATGTTGCCGATTTATTTTCATAGAATTGAATCAATTTGCATCGATGCTAAAAGAGTTCCATTCACGAGACAAATAATTGGGAGAAACCAAACTAGTAAGAAACGAAGTGGATACCCTAGAAAGAGTACTCTCTTGAATATGTTTGAAGTGTTGTTTTCATAAATGTCATGACGCGGGTGAGGATCTTCTTTTCACCATGAGGATCTTGTACTCCTTTGAACTTTACTTTTATTGTTATGCTCTTAGGTGGTCGCCCAATGGGGGTTCGAGCGGTAATTTTCAGCCGAAGCACTTAGTGTGTGTCAAGTGATTTTGGTCTGGTTCATTAAAAAAGCCAGTGCCTGCTTAGAGAGAACGTTTCTCAGTAGAAACACAACCAATGGCAAAGGTGGACATTGAAAACTGAAGATACATATAGGATATAATAAGATATCATCACTGAAAATGTATTGTACATAAGGTATGGTGTCATATTATATAAGAATATGGAAAATTTTATTGCTCGAGTATCTGGACATGCTTGACTCTGTCAATTGTCAAGCATTGTCTAATGAGTGGGTCTCTCACATACATTGGCTAAGTGACGACATGACTCTTCAACTGGATCGAAATGGATACAGAACTAGATCGAAATGGATACAGAACTAGTGTCAAGTAAAATACCCAATTTGCCTCTCACCATATATCTCAAAATGCTAGTGGAGCTTCTCTTCTGTTTGGTTGAGATGGCTATGATCACCCCAGGACTTGATGACCCAGTCGTCCTTGCTAAACAAGTGCAAAATGCTGATCGAACCATTTTGCACCTTCGGTGAAAGACCTCCATTCGGGCGAGCCTGCCGGTAGATACACCTGTGCACGGTTCCATGAGTGACGACTACTACTCGCTCCCCTGCATGGTGAAGGGTACATTCATTTCCGATTGCCGATGTTTCCAAGCTAATTAAAACTCTTTCTAGGAATAAATGTCAAGGGATTAGAATGAAGTGTCTGTCGATAATCCCTTGTCTAGTCTACAAATTTTAAAACCATTGAAGCAACAATTTTTGCTCCAAGCCATCCAAGATTCTCTCACACACACACACACACACACGCATACGTGCATGCATCCGGGTATAACCTTGAAAGTTGAATGTACACGCACATTCATATTATATTGAGTAACTATAGACGGACATTAACATAGGCATCTTCCGACAAATTATAGACGCGCAGATATTTACCCTTTGTGTGCTTAAATTTGGTGGCTTTGTGTGTAGTTTTGGCAAATAAGCGAGGTAGACACATTGATCTTATGCATCCATGACTTCACAAAATATTGTCAGGCGATAGCCTGTAGGGGCAGATCTAGAAATCGGAGGTCATGAGAGCTGTCATTTGCGTAAAATCTATGGGACTGCTACAACTCTTTCAAAAAATTTGTAACGGATAAATAGTCTAACAATTAGTAAAGCTACCGCAAGTCTATCCTAGGTAAAACATTAGTCTTTATAAAGTTTGTGCAAAGTCGTTTATGTCGTGGAATTCTGTTGTTAAATTTCAATTGCGGGTAAGCTCAAAATAGTTTGTGAATGAGTTTTGTGGTCTTCCACTCTACAAAGATACCGGCTCTAACCTTATTGTGCAAAGCGAAATTCGGGAATGGCTAGACATGGATTAATGGCAATATTTCATGATAATGCTGGTTTACCTTTGTGCTTTAAGCCAATGTTTTGCAAGCAACTAGTGCATCGCCGGTAAACCTGATCCTTACTTTCACCACCGTCCTGCGTATAAAACCAATCAATGCGAAGCCCTGATCAAACAATTCTCCTTTGAAGAACCAAGTCGAAGTCCACGCTCTCCAAGAATCTAACATCCTTTTCTAACACATGAATATGTTCTTTAGAAATGGGGGAAACATGTGAGTTTTTTTTACTTAATGAGCTCAATGGGGATGGACTAAAATTCTCGCGTATTTTGACCGGCATAGTGAAAGGAACAAAAACGGATGAAACCCTAGCTACCATTTTCTGAACGGGATGAAAGTCACAAATTGATATAAAATGTTATCCTTGCGTCACTTGCAAAGAATATCTAGGCACCGAAAAATAACCAGTTCAACTCGCTTCTGCACTAGCGTGACAGCATATTCTGGAACTTCTTGAACTTGTAAAAGACTCACATGGGAAGTTAGTTACGTACTAAAGTTTAGGGAGGCCTAAATAAGAATCGATGAGCAATTAGCCGTTTGATTTTTGGTGGAGCTCATACCGGGATTTCTTGATCCCACCGTTTGAACCGGTAGGCCTCATAACTCTGGGGATAAAGGCTAGCTGCCTCTTTTTCACTAAGGCCTTGAAGCTTTCCTGGATTTTGTTCCTGTAGATCTGGAGCTTTGATAACCTGATCTTGATTCAAGAAAAGATTCAGTAAATTTTGTACAGGTGTTCAGCCACTTCTATCTTTTCCAAGGATTAAACGGCAGCTCTTTCCAAAGCATTCTAAAGCGTAAGACTTTATTAAGTAGCGTGTCGCCTATTCCTAGGACTTGGAGTAGTCAATTCTCTCTCGATGATTTAGATGACGACAAAACTTCATGCTTGGTTACTCACATGTTTATTTGAGTGAATGCGAGGAAATATATGTATGCCTTAAGTGCTCCAGGTGCAGGTTATGGAACCGTAAGATATTTGCAATACAACACCGAAGGATACGGACACTAGACACAGTTATTCACTCATTATGGAAAGCCTGGCTTACGAATTCATTGGAAAGAAGACTTTGCACTAGGAAAGTTTTTAAACAAGAGTACAAAGTTTCATCCAGCTCAAATGAAGAAAGAATATTTCTTATCAAGAGAATGAGAAATTGATCGTAACAAGTAAGGAAAGATTTTTGAAGCTGCATAAATTGTCACTCGGTATGGTTTTATGAGTTGAAATTGTTGAATAGCATTCATGGATATCTGTCGATGCAATAGGTAACTGTCATCCAACATAATGCTAGATGATGATATGGTGATAGTTCATACCTCCCTCACACCACAAGTGGCTGCAATCACTTCTGCTGTCTCCATAGCTCGTTTTAGATCAGACGAGTAAATAGCAGAGATTTCACGTTCTTTGGATAGTCTATCAGCTACCTTTTTGGTTTCAAGATAGAAATATAGTAAGAAGCAATTGAGACATATTAGATCATTCCAACTCTAGAGGGATAGAGAGCATGAGAAAAGTCCACTTACCACGCTTGTTTGCTGCCTTCCAACTTCATTTAATTTCACATCCGAATGACCCTGGCTCAAAAGGGAAATGATTAAGTACTCTTGTTGTATGTTAGCCTACTCTAAATGAGCCCTTAGATCACGTGGATTTTTATATCATGTGAGACCTCAGTGATCTAACGGCTCATGTGGACTGGGTAATTAAGCCAAGTAAGTTGAGAATACTCAATAGAAGCTTGCTAAAAGAGAGCGTAATTGCTTGGATCGAGGTACTTGGATTAAGTACAATTATGGTTGTTAAATCTTGTGGACCATTGTGTAACCCACAAGATCAAGGGTTGTGATTATCTCTACTAGTAAGTATCAAGTCCAAACAAGTAATTGCCGTGCTCGATGTAATCATAGTTGTACCATACCTTGGTCAGCAAAAAGATGGGCATAAACAAGTTCAAATCAGAACAAGGCAAGGTAGGAGATAAAGCGAGCTCAAATTTAAACTCTCAAAGTGAGTTAAATATGATATCAAACTGAAATAATAATCCAATGGACTCCTAGGATTAGTCAACACCCAAATTGTTCTAATAGGTTGAACTTATAGATGGGCCATCTTGGACACCAGAGAATCGGTGTGTATCCATAGCATGACCGGGCTGGCCCAAAGGAATAGCATGTGAGCCTCCTCCTAGGCCCACATACTTATTAGACTGCATTTTTTTTTCTTTTTTCCCCTTATACAGATTAGGGTTTGTTTGGCAACTTATCAAACAATGAAAATTTCTATTCTTTTGTTCTCAGGAGTATATTTGCAACAAAAATATATTTGGTAAATTTTTTGTTCTCAGGAACAAATTTGTTCCCAGGAATAGATTTGAAGTAGAATCAAGAAGTAAAAAAAAAAAAAATTGATTCTTTGTTCTCCGGAACAATTCCAAAATCAAGTAAACCTATTTTTTTTTTTTTTTTTTTGTTCTTCTTGTTCTTCTTCCCTCTCTCTTCTTCTTCAACTGTCGCCCTCCACTATTGCCATCAACTACCGTTGGCCACAGCTACCAGTCCTCGGTGACCGGTCCGGCAAGCTTGCCCAGCCATGCCCAGCTACCGGCGAGGCTCGACCAACGAGGCACAGCCTCGCCAATAATAATTTTGAAAAATTATCAAACGGCTTAAATTGTTTAGAAATTATTATCAGAAACAAAATAAAAAAAAAATCATGTCTAATCGGAAATTGTTCCCGTGAAAATAATGATTATCAAACATGCCCTCAAAGGCTTGAACACTGAGGCTATCAATGGTCCATACCTGAATTCTATAATCAACATTCCAGTCTGTTTGTCCATGACGTATGAGGACAATCTCAGCATGGTCTACACTAGGGTGAACTGATTGAGCATCACTAGGGTGAACTGATTGAGCATCTTTATCATCATTCAATTCAACAGCATCTCTAACAAAATCGCAATTTCAAATATGAGTATCATCATTCAATTCAACAACATCCCTAGCAAAATCACAATTTGAAATACTCCAGTAAAATCGCAATTTGAAATAAGAGAGAGAGAGAGAGAGAGAGAGTACGTAGACCCTAGCTCGACCGATTTCGCTATGCGTGCTGCGTCCTCCATTGCTATTGAACTTCAGATTCGAGAGAGAAAAAGAACGAACTTGTTTACGGGAAGGTTTCAAATTGGACTTCGTTTCGGGTGTTGATGCAGGTTAAATAGGGTGTAGGTGAAGTCGAAGAATAATGACGTTCGGGCTTTTTGTTTCGAAGGCGTTATTCTTCCTCTTGGTCTTCCCAGACTTCCCAGTGTAGACGGCAAATACGTGTACGAGAAGTTGCAGAACAAAGCGGGGGGGTTTTCGTACGAAAGTTCATAAAATGACCGATGATGGAGACAGCACAAGCCAATCAGACCAAAATGAAATTATAAAGGAAGAGGGGTCCCTGTCTTCCTTGGCGCCAAGCCAATCAGACCAAATGAAGTCTCTTTCGGTGTTTGGTACGCCCCTATAATTCGGTCTTTACAATCAATTGCCCCACTTTCTTTAGAGTCAAAAGACAGCTACGCGTAGCGTCACACCACGGGACCCGCCAAGGGCAAAAGAACGAAATAAGAACGAAGAGCGGAGGACGAAAGCTCAGTCCACTAAACGCACGCGCAGCAAATACGCCCCAACACACAATCTCTCTCTCTCTCGCCCGTCTGTTTCCTGCAGAATTCTGGACCAGCGGAAAAAAAAAAAAAAAAAGCCACGGAGGGGAGGGGACAGAAGAAGCAGGTGTCATCACAGTTCGCAACCGATAGAGAGAGAAGAGAGAGAGCTGGGTGGTGTTATGAACTCAATATGACAGTGAGTGGCTGGGTCCACTGATTTGACTATGTTCATCGCGTCCTCCATCGCCATTGAACTTAAATTTAAAAGGGCGAAAAAGCACTTTCCAGGAAGAGAGAGAGAGAGAGAGAGAGAGAGCACAAGTCATCTTTTTCAAAAGAAAGTCTATAGATGAACGATAATGGAGAAAGCACAAGTCATCTTTTTCTTCATGATTCAAAGGTTCTTCGTCTTCCCCGGTGCCAAGCCAATCACTCGAAATGATTCTGGCAAAACATTTCGGATTATTATTATGTTAAAGTAAAAGGACTTTGAACTTTTTTTAATCGTTCAATATGTTGTTTTTTTTTCTTTAATTGTTCCTTATGGTCTTCGTCTTCCCCCGTCACTATCCATGGCCCGTCTTTTTCTTGTGGCTGAAGGCCACGACCCCCACTAGACTAGACGCGGGAATTTCTGACTTGGTAACGACTTCTCGCCCTCCCTTGGATTGAATGTTGAGACAGTCAAGATATCTTAGAGATTGTGATGGCCTCAAATTTGCGATCATGTTACAAGGAGAGAGAGAGAGAGAGAGAGAGAGAGTGCAACCCGTGGAAGGGGTTCATTGCGAGGCTACATATGCTGCAATGGTCGTGTCTCCTGTCAATGATCTCGGTAATGCATGACAATGAGGTCATGGATGACGACGATGGATGAGGAATAATGAAGAAGAAGAAGAAAGGGCTAAAGAAGAAAAAAAAATAATAAGAAAATTTTATCTGTCTTGGACAGATGGACATGAGGTGCTGCGCCGTGACTACTTATCCTAGTCTAATAATATAGAGTTCTAGTGAATAGAAATGTCACAGTGTACTCATTTCAAAAAGGTCCAAGGTCTAAATTAAGATTTAAAGTTAAGGAACGGGCACTGAAGAGTAAAAAGCAGCTCGACGACCTCATGAATCATTATCCCTAATGTGAAAAGCACATTTCTCGAACCTAATGAATGGTAATGTCCTGTAACTATATGAAAATTTGCGTCAGTAACTAAACACGCTTGCTCATGTAAAGCAATGTCCTACTAGTGGGACCCTCGTACACTTCGGCTGACCGAGCATTCGACCCTCGTACACTTCGGCAGAATTGGTCATTCTGCCGCCAAGCCAATTCCTCTGCGATCTTGGGAAAGAACTCTGCAAGGAGTTTCAACAGGTCCTTGCAAACGAAGTTCTTTGGCCGGTGAAATCCAGAACAGACTGGATCTCTGCTGGGGTGCGCAACACCTCCTACTTTTACACCCTTAATTATGGTTAGGCGGAAAGAGAAACAAATCACTTCCATCAATGATCAAAATAATGACTAGCTCTACTCCCGCCAGGACATCGAAACTCACATAAATGATCATTTCTCTTATTTATTACTGCGAAAACAACCTTCAACGACCTCCTCCCTTTTCCAGATACCCAGTAGGATAGATTAATCTCTCCCGAATAAGCAAGGCTCCTAGCTTAGCCCACCTTTGCTTCTAAAACTAAAAATGTTGTTTGCGGTCTTTTAGCTTTCGAACCTCCTGGACCAGATGAATTTAAATACATCTTCTATCATAGTCTACGTTGCAGGGAATTTGAAAACTTCTTAGCCTAGCCAATGTACTAAGACTAGTCACAGACAACACTTTAATTCAAATATAGATATCATCACTTAAACGTATTACACCTTTATCAGCACTTAAAGATATTACACCTTAGGTATGGTGTCATATCCTATAAGAATATGGAAAATTTCTCTTTATACAAATTAAAGGCGTGAAGATTGAGTATGTCAATGGTCTGTACAAGAATTCCATAATTAACATTTCAGTCTGTTTGTCCGTGACACGTGGCAACAATCTCAGCATGGTCCACACTAGTGGGATCCGACTGAGCATCTCTATCACCATTCAATTCAACAGCATTTCTAGCAAAATTGCAATTTCAAATACACACCTAGCTGGTTCAACCGATTTCACTCTGTTCATTGGGTGCTCCATTGCTGTTGAACTTCAGTTTCGGGAGAGAAAAGGAAGAAACTTGTTACCAGGAAGGTTTGTATTTGGACTTCTTTTCGCGTGGAGCGCGTTGGAGAAGTTGAAGAGCAACGCGGTTTGGGCTTTGTTTCGAAGGCGTCGGTCTTCCTCTCGGTCTTCCAAGACTTTCCTTAGTGTAAACGGCAAATGTGTACACGAGAAGTTTATAAATTGACCAAATGAAATTCGAAAGGAAGAGCGCAAGCCAATCACCGTCTACGTGATCTCTCTCTTTACGATTGAGGGGCCTTTGTCTTCCTTGGTGCCAAGCCAATCAGAGACCAAATGAAGTCTTTTTCATCGTTTGACGTGTCCTTTAATTCAGTTTTTACAATTCAGTCGTTCAACTGCTCCACTTTCTTTACGGTCAAAAGACAGCTACGCGTAGCGTCACACCAGGGAACACGGCAAGGGGAAAAGGACGAAATAAGAAAGAAGAGCGGAGGGCAAAAGCCACCCCTGTACTAAACTCTACTGTTTCTTTTAGTCCTCATCCCCGTACGCATCGCCATTTCGACTCGCTCGGGCCACTACACTTCACGCACTCGCGAAGGAATACGCCCCAACAACACACGCTGTCTTTCTATCTCACGGCGGTTCAGCGCAATTAAATCAGAGTGATTGCCAAATCGGCACCGATATTGATCTGGTTAAGAGATTGACACCATAGCTATCAATGGTGGCGCTGATTATCCCAAGAGAAAGTTATGGTTATTCTTAAATATTTTCAAATATTTTTCTTATTTAGTTTAGGTCTATTTCACTCATTGCTTCGGATTTTTTATCCGTTATTTTATTCGGACATGTTTTTCTTTATTTGATCCGGAGGACATTCCCAAGCATCAATAAATTATCTATGGAGACTTAAATTAGGGTTGCCAAACGTAACCAACCGGTATTTTTTTTCCCTGTATTTATTCCATCATTGCTCGCTGTACGTGTACATACTCCCCACCTTCTCTCTCCATAAATATTAGGTACTCCCTCTCTTTCGCATCACTGTAGTCCCGCGCCATTCAGCGATTGCCATGTGGCACGGGTGGGTCCCATAGACGAAGCTTCTCTTACTCTTTCGTTCTGTCCGGTGTTTATCTTTCCCGACAAATCCTCTAATTTCATCCCAATTCTCTCTTTCCACGGTTCATGGATAACCCGCATGGTCACCGGAGGGCTTCACCCTCAGAAAGGGCCCTAGGTGACTCGCCGTCGGCAGTGGGGGCCCCCCTCTCGGGTCATACGATGACTTATGTCATTGCCGTCGACTTCTCGCTAAATGTTAAAATTTACATATATATTATCTATATAATATGTACATATTCTCCTCCAATTCCAAGCAAAAGAAAAAAGAAATAATAATAAGGAAAGAAGAAGACGAAGAAAGTTGAGGCCGAGAAACGTAAAAGATCAATTGAAATGCATCTACTTCACTTTTGTTTTCCTCATAGTCTTCATCATCATCATCTTGATCGATGCCTTTCTAGAAATTTATCACAAATAGCTTAAAACTGAAAATGCCATGCTACTATTACTGTCCAAGGTCACCTTAGTTGAACACCACTTGTTGCTATGACGAGGCTTGAGCTTACTTATGGCCAGTCGTCGGTTGCTGCCATGGCTAACTACAAACTGAGAAAGAAGCCAAAATTTTTTTTTTAATTTAATTTAATGTAAATTTAAAATAATTATGAACTCGATTTTTTTAAAATAAAAAATAAAAATAAAAGTGAAAGTGTTTGGTGAAAGAAAATACTTTGTCGAGGGGTGAAAGAAAGAGGATGGTAAATATTTTTTGCTTTTTGGAAAGTGGATAACATTTTCCCCATTTTTGAAAGTGTTTTTTTCATTGGTAGAAAATGTTTTCTTTAACTAGTTTTTTGTGAATCAAATGTCAAAAAATTCAAAAAATTTATTTTCTGTAAAATGAATGGAGCCTTAGATAGAAGGGTTGTTTTCCGACCTCCACATTGAAAATAACTACGTGATATGAAGTTACAATTGATGGAAAGGGCAAATGGCACCCATTTAAAAAAGTTCAAAGACTAAACTTAAAAACAAAATTAAAGAACGATGTTGGCCAATAAAAACCAGCTCGAGGACCTCATAAAAATCATTACTCCTAATGTAAAATGCACAATTCCTTGCATCTTATGGTGTCATATCCCCCAGTAATATGAAATTGAGAAAATAACAAGAAGTGGAAAGCACATCAATATCAATAATGTCCTGAAAATATCTAATAATGATTTTCCAAAGTAGTTAAAAAGAACGCCGTTTTATAAAATCGAAACGACAGTGAGTCGTTGGATCGGACGATTTGACTATGTGCATACCGTCCTCCAGTGCCGTTGAACTTCAATTTGGGAGAGAGAAAAAGAAATTTCGAGGAAGGTTTCTCAGGTGACCTCTTTTCCGTAGTCCGTGAGAGTTAAATAGAGCTTAGAAGAAGTTGAAGAATAGCATGGTGTGGGCCTGTTTCGGAGGCGTTGGTCTTCGTCCCGGTCTTCCTAGAGTAAACGATAAAAAAATGTCTGACCGATCTTTCATAGGAAAGTCTATAAACGACCAATAATGGAGAAAGCACAAGTCATCTTTTTCTTCATGACCTGTAGGTCTTCGTCTTCCCCGGTGCCAAGCCAATCACTCGAAATAATTCTAGCAAAACATTTTGGATTATTGTAATGTTAAAGCAGGACTTTGAACATTTTTTCATCGTTCGATGTGTTGTTGATTTTTTTTTTAATCGTTCGATATGGTCTTCGTCTTCCCCTGTCACTATCCATGGCCCCTTTTCTTGTTGTGGCTGAACACCACAACCACCACTAAACTAGACCCCACAATTTCTGACTTGGCAACGACCCCTCTCCATTTCTTGGTCAGATTTGAGGCTGTGGCAACCCTGGATTGAATGTTGAGGCAGTCGAGATATCTTAGACGTTGTGATGGCCTCAAATTTGAGGTCAAGAAAGAAAGTGCAACCTCGGGAGGAGGGATGTATTACGAGGCTCGCACATGTTGCGATGGTCGTGAATTCTGTGTCGGCCAAATAATCTCGGTAATGCACGGTGATGGGTTTTTTCTATGTGATGAATAGCCTAAGTGGGCCCGTCCGCCCATGTTGGGCCTAAGAACCCAGCCCGCAGATTAAGGGCTCATGTATGAAAGGTTGAGATATGAAGAGGTGTTACATTGAGAGGTTGCGTCTTTTGGAGGAAATGCTTTGAGGGAAAGAAACAAAAAAAGGGGAACGTACCTTTTGGCGTACGTACGTTAGAAGTTCTCTCCCTCTCCCTCTCCCAAAAAAGAACGAAAAGACAACGGTACCTCTTGAGATAGAGTTTTCTTCCCCTAATAGCAACAGTACGCTCCTCGGTAGAATGGGATCAACATTCTTCCTCAAACTTCAACATTGGTGTTTAATCTGTGAACAATAAGGTACGCTCGATTCCATTGTGTATCTTTGATCGGTGATACATGTGATTCCTGGGCTCATCTTCCGCATTCGTTTTAGGGGTTTGATTTATTGTCGAATCCATTTTAGGGAATCCTTTATTCCTAACATTGGTATTAGAGCCATCATTCATGTTTCCCGATCCCTTTTCATGTTTATGAATTGCTTTTTCATTGATTTTTCGTGAAACACCGTTGTCGGCCGATCGGGGACGGAAAATCCCGACACCGTACTGTTCCCCTAGTTTTTTTGACTTTCTGTAAGTCGAAGTTTGTTTCTGATAGCATAGGATCGAAGCTCTCGTCGAAACGAGAAAATCGAGTGGCGGATCGCCGCCGAAGGCCACTTCCTTCGTTGAGAGGTAAAGGATTAAATCCTTTTAAGAAATAAAGTTTTTCTTCGGATGTGCCGCCAGATAGGTCGCCACGCGCGGCCGGAAGAAATCGGTGTCGTCAACGCGTGCATTGGTCTTCCCCAGGCGCGTGCGATGCACGCGCCGTTTCGGCTCAGGCGCGTGCTGTGCACGCACTAGCTGACGTCATCGTGACGTCAGCCACGCACGCACATGGCACATGCCGGTCGGTTCGTCCGACCCGGCACGTCCGGCTTGATCGGCCCGATCGGTTTGACCCGACTTCGTTGACCGTTGACCTCGACCGTTGACCAATTTGACAGTTGACTGGAGTTGACCTGCGTTGATTACGTTGATCGGCGTTGACCACCGTTGACCGGCATTGACCGGCCAAAAAAAAAAAGGAAGGAAAACTATGTATTTTCTAATTTGTTCATTATGGATTATAAGTAATCCATTTTTGTTCTGCATTTGTTGTAGGAACCATGGAAAATTATGTATTTTCCCTTTTTGTTCATTGTAGATTATAAGTAATCCAATTTTGTTCTACATTTGTTGTAGGAACTATGATGCGTTATGCACGCATGCCTGCATTTCCGAGAACGAACGAAGAAAATGCAAGAATTAAAGGGCTAATAATAAAGTTAGCTAGTTATCGGTTGAATGACGGTGATGTAGTATCACACGTGGTCATGGTCAATCAGATGATACAAGAAATCATCTGTAGTGATTATCTTATGCCGAATTTTGAGAAGGTACCGACCTTAATGAACACTCTTCCACCTGAATGGCAAGTAGTGTTAGATCGCCTATGGGAGGTCAACGTGGTCCCGTATTATAGGAGGCTTATAGTAGCTTTTGTCAGAGAGTACTATAGGATTGAGTTAACCAAAACTTCAACCCTTGGGATAAGTGCCACATGGCGCAGAGTAAATGCGCCTTGGAGGTGGCATGAGAGCTCTCCAAAAGTTTTTCCGTGATTGGCCAATGTACCTTCAGATTTCTTAGAGAATTTTACTGATAGATTAGAAGAGACTTTCTCTACTTATTTCTTAGATTAGTTTGAGATGTTTTAGGTATAAATATCTCTTTCTATGTTGATATTTTTCCTCTGATTATATTACTCAGTGTAATGGACATGATTAATTATTGAAAGTTCAATGTTATTTATTGTTGTAAATTAGTATGTTAATTTACAATTCATTGTGGGAAGTTCGAGAAAGTTTTAGTGACTTTGCTGAACTTATTTTGCATAGAAGATTATATTAATGATAGTTTTGAGTTAGGATTTTTTGGATGATGATTGGAAACATAGTGACCTTTTGATTCTGAAACCTTACTTGAAATTATTCATTAATATGATGGATCTGTGCAAAATGGATGCATAAATGATAGGCATTAATAATTCGTGCATATATGTCTGATATGTTCAGATCGATGGATTCAGCAACTAAAAACATAATTGCTGATTTGAACAAAGAAGACAAATTGAACGGTGAGAATAGTGAAATATTGAATATGAAAATTCAATATGTGCTTGAAAAGCAAGAAGCACTAAAAGCTCTTGACCATGTTATGGAAGATCTTAAGAATGCTATGTCCCACCTTGAGAGCAGAGGACTACCTCAAGGCTTTTGAGCGGGATATAGATATTTGCTGTGTTGCTTTCAGCTCAAAAGGGGCTTCGAGCTCTAAGCGCAAGCGTTCAATATGTGGAAATGCAAGGGATCAAGTCATTCTTGCAAGAAACCAAGAGCTGACCAACATAAGAGAGGAAAATGTTCCCGAGTGAAGAGTATTTCAAGGATGAAGTGTTACAACTGTGACCAGAACGGTCACTATGCTCGCGACTGTCGTGAGCCAAAGAAAGTAGTCACCCATTGTACTCTTAAGAACTTTGCTTATGTGTCAAGTTCTGTATTTTTAACTGAATCTAATCCTTTGTGGACTGTAGATTCGGGAGCAACAGACCATGTAGCGAAGGATAGAGAATCATTCGTGGAATTTCGACGAATACCGACTAGAACTAAGTGGATCTATGTAATAAACAACTTCAGAGCAGAAGTAAAAGGAATTGTCATATGTCAATTGAACATGCGTGGTGGACGTACTTTGTTCCTACATGAAGTGTTGTATGCTCCGGAGATTCGTCGGAATTTAGTGTCTGTTTTAGTGTTGGTTAAGCTTGGTCTGTTTTAGTGTTGGTTAAGCTTGGTTTTAATATGAACTTCCATAATAGTGGTGTGGATTTGTATTTGGATACAAATGACCATGATTGTGGTTATTTTCTAGATGGTTTCATTGTATTAAATATTGACTATGGTAATGTCAATGTTTATTATTCCCTTTTCACGTCTCCTAATTTATATGATAATGATGTGAATGTGTGGCATGTTAGACTTGGTCATATTGGTCAACAATGTATGAATAGATTAGCTAATGAGTTCAGAAAATTATGTGATGAAAAAGGAATAGAAAGACAGTTGTCTATTCCATATACTCCTCAACAAAATGGTGTTGCAGAGAGAAGGAACAGAACCTTACTAGAAATGCTTAAGTCTATGATGGCACATGCTAACTTACCTATCACTTTTTGGAGTGATGCGTTATTAACTGCTGCCTATATACTTAACCGGGTGCCTTCTAAATCAGTTACTTCCACTCCATATGAGTTATGGACAAGTAGAAAACCGGACTAAGTTTTTTTAAACCATAGGGTTGTGTTGCTTATACTCATGAGCCCTCTCACAAGTTTGGGAAATTGGGTCCTAGAGGAAAGAATAATATTTTCATAAGATACTCTGAACACTCGAAAGGGTATGTGTTAATAGGTGAGCAGGAAAGTGGAAGTATAACTGAATTCGAATCACGAGATGTCACATTCTTAGAGAATGAATTTTCTAAGAAGGGTGAAATATGTGAGGATTACTCCCTATTTGAAACCTTGGATCAAGATAATGAACTTAATGGAGTTCATCCAAATGGGAGTAACATGAGAAGTGATGAATTTAATTCAACTCACTCTCAATTACAACCACATGATGATATGATATCGTCATTATCTAATCCGAGTGGGAGCATGATGGGGAATGGTATACAAAGTGTACAATCTCCCATACGGCGAACAAGTCGTAAAAGTATTCCATGTCGACGTTTTGACATTGAAGGGGAAACTTTTATGGTTGCTCCACAAGATGAGAATGAGTCAAGAAATGTTAATGATGCTCTAAATTGCTCTAGTAAGGAAAAATGGATGCATGCAATGTAAGAGGAGATGGAGTCAATGAAGTTAAACCATGTTTGGGAACTGGTTGATCTTCCAAAAGGACGCAAAGCTATTGGGAACAAGTGAGTTCTCAAAATAAAGCGTAAAGCTGATGGCTCAATAGAAAGGCATAAAGCTCGCCTTGTGGCAAAGTGGTATAATCAACATGAATGAATTGATTATGAAGAAACATTTTCTCCTGTAGTGAGATTTACCTCGATTCGCATTATTCTGGCAATAGTGGCAAGTATGGATCTTGAGTTACATCAAATGGATCTAAAGACTGCTTTTCTCAATGCAGAATTAGATGAATAAATATATATGAAACAACCTGCTAGTTTCATTATGGAAGGCCAAGAAGAAAATGTATGTTGACTTTTGAGATTGATATATGGCCTTAAGCAGTCGTCAAGACAATGGTATATACGTTTTCATAATACCGTAATGGCATATGATTTTACAATGATTGATGAGGATCATTGTGTATAAATCAAAAGATCTAAAGATCAATTTGTGATCATATCATTATATGTTGATGATATACTAATTGCCAGAAGCAATATGGAGTTTGTTAATACTGTCAAGAGTTGATTATCTTCCAACTTTGAGATGAAAGGTATGGGTGAGGCTGCATACATTCTTGGAGTTAAGATTTCAAGAGATCGTTTGAAGAGATCATTATCTCTTTCGCAAGAAACATACATAAATAAGGTTCTTGAACGATTTCGTATGCAAGATTGTAAACCCATAGATACTCCTATTGCAAAAGGTGAATGATTGAGCCATAAACTGTGTCCAAGGACTCCACAAGAGAAGGAATAATTGAAACATGTTCCTTATGCTAGTGCTGTGGGAAGCTTAATGTACGCTATGATGTGTACAAGACCTGAAATATGTTTTGCAGTTGGAATGGTGAGTAGATACCAATCCAATCCAAGTCAAGCACATTAGAAAGCCGTTAAAAGAATACTGAGGTATCTGAAGGGAACTGCTGATTACAAGCTGAATTACTAAGGAAAGAATCTGCGACTGGAAGGCTATTCAGATGCTGATTGGGGAGGAGATTTAGATGAAAGGAAACCTACCTCTGGTTTTGCTTTCTTATTGAACAATGGTGCCATATCTTGGAGTAGTAAGAAATAAACGTGTATAGCCTTGTCCACGATGGAAGCTGAGTTCGTGACATTATTAGCAACAGTACAAGAAGGTGTTTGGCTTAAGAGATTTTTGGATCATTTAGGTGTTATTGGGTATGCTGCAAGTCAATTATTGGTTAACTGCGATAGCCAAGCAGCTATAACGTACACCAAAGATCCAAAATATCATGGCAAGACCAAACATATAGATACCAAGTATAATTTTGTCAAGGATATGGTTGCACGAAAAGATGTGAACTTACAGTACATATCTACGCATAAAATGGTAGCAGATCCTATGACAAAGCCAATACCTAGAGATGTGTTTTGTGGTCATGTAAAATCTTTAGGACTACGTAGAGGCTGATATATTGAATATTGTAATTTCCCTTAAGTGTTCACATTTAATTAATTTGTGTTTTTTCATTATTAATGCCTATGAATTTTTGTTTGACGTTTATGCATCTTAATGCTTAATACATTATATAAAATTGAGAATGTATGTCAGACAGATGAAAGATTAGCCCACTCATACGGGTAATCGTCTCTATTTACTATGTGATAGATAGGGATGAGACGGTTTTTTAAGCTTATTAGCTAGGTGATAATCGAGAGCTCAAACTTAAAATATATATGTCACCTTAACTGAGTGTTAAGATGATGACATAATATATATTATGTCTGAATGTAAAATAACCCACATATTTTACTTTATCTGTCTATGATGCCAGATGTGAGTTCTAATGAATTCTGTGAATGAGCAGATATGTGAACTCAAGTTAGACATTCGATATGTCTGAACTATCATCTGTACAGTATTGATGATGTAGACATACGCTCCGTGGGAAATGAGTTAATACCGTAATATGTATTTCATACTACGTATGCATGAAATGACCAATAAGAGTGGCAAAAGTTTGATCTCAACTTTTATGCCGTGTGAGACTCTTAAGTAAAAGAGTTCCTCAATTTAGTGCCCTCATGACTCTTTCTTATTCTCAAGATTTCTATTTAGTATTTGCTATCTTAGGATGTTGCCAATGATCATGTATTGATTCGATCTAATGGGACATTTCTAGAAAAGCAAGCTAAATTGAAATTGAGAGTTTTAAGTAAAGAGGAAGATCGAATTTGGGAAATCACATTCTAGTTTTGTATTCACTAGTCGACCAATTATGATTGTTTTTGGGATAATCATAATTGTGAATATAACATATCATTGTTTAAAAAGAGATCAAGAGAGATATAAATGTAATCGATCGATCTAGGGTACTGCATACTAAATCTACTCAGAGTGTGATGCCCATTATGAGCTGCTATATATTCCTAGATGTATGTATGGCAACGAGCTCTCAAAGTATCTTTGGTCGCACGGATTATTCATCGGTATGAATGTTGTAGAGAGGTAAAGAGCATCCTGTTTGGCCCACCATGTGCGAGTGGGAGATGATGGGTTTTTTCTATGTGATGATGGACCTAAGTGGGCCCGTCCGCCCATGTTGGGCCTAAGAACCCGGCCCGCAGATTAAGGGCCCATGTATGAAGGGTTGAGATATGAAGAGGTGTTACGTTGAGGGGTTGCGTCTTTTGGAGGAGACGCTTTAAGGGAAAGAAACAAAAAAAGGGAAACGTATCTTTTGGTGTACATACGTTAGAAGTTCTCTCACTCTCCCAAAAAGGAACGAAAAGACAACAGTACCTCTTGAGATAAAGTTTTCTCTCCCCAATAGCACTAGTACGCTCCTCGGTAGAATGGGATCAGGATTCTTCCTCAAACTTCAACATTAGTGTTTAATCTGTGGACAATAAGATACGCTTGATTCCGTGGTGTGTCTTTGATTGGTGATACATGTGATTCCTGGGCTTGTCTTCCGCATTCGTTTTAGGGGTTTGATTTAGTGTCGAATCCATTTTAGGGAATCCTTTATTCCCAACACACGACAATGAGGTCATGGATAGCGATTACGACAGATGAGGAAAAACGAAGGCAAAGAAGAAAGGGCTTAAAAAGCAAAAAAAAAAAAAAAAAAAAAATTAACGAGAAAACTTTTACTGACTTGAATAGATGGACATGAGGTGCCAAGTCATGTCATTTTCCTGTCCGGTGATTACTTACGCAGCAATCCACGTCGAATAAAGCCATATGATATAGAGTTACTATGAATGGAATGGCTACATCGTACCCATTTTAAAAAGTTCAAAGTCTAAATCAAGACAAAAAAGGTCATTCGGCCGCCAAGCCAAACTGCGCAAGGAGTTCTAAAAGATCCTTGCAAACAACGAAATTCTTTTGCCAGTGAATTCAGAACAGCCTGGATCTCTGATGATGAGGGGCGCAACACCTCCTGTCATCACACGCTGAACTCTGGTTAGACAGAAAAAGAAACGAACCACTTCTATCAAAGATCAAAATAATGACCATCTCTACTACCGCTAGGACATCGAAACTCACGTAAATTGTCATTTATCTTGCTTATTTTCTGCGAAAACAATCTTCAATGATCTCCTCCCTTTTCTAGATACCCAATGGGATAGATTAATCTCTCCCGAATCAGCAGAGCTCCTAGCTCAGCCCATCCTTGATTCTAAAACCAAAAATGTTGTTTGAGGTCTTAAAGCTTTCAAATCTAGTGGACCAGATGGATTTGAACCCATCTTCCATCATAGTCTCCGTCGCAGGGAATCTGAAAACTTCTTAGCCTAACCAATGTACTAAGATAGGCCACATACAACATTTTATTTCAAAAGCGCCCTTTTTACCACGATCAGCAATGCATATGCAATCGGAGCCTACACAACAAACAGACATGTGTCACGGGCCGATCGATTGAGATTATGACCGCGCGGCGACTCGGGTTATTTTGGATCACCCAAGCCAAGCCTTGCTCGATCGAACGCTCACTCACTCCCTCACCCGGATCATAGAGAGAGAAAGTATCTAGAGAGAGAAGCTCTGGAGAGAAAGAAGCTTTATATTGCTGAAATAGTTGGATGGATCCAAATGAGGGGGAGGGCACCCCTTCTTATACTCGAGGCCCTCTGATTACATCCGTTGATCTAGATCTTATCCAGCGGACGAGATCGCACGCCTTATCTATCGACACTAATGGAGGCTACTAACCACCGACATAAATGAGAGCTACCAACTACTGACATTAAATAAAGAGAGACTAATGACGGTATCGCCCGCCCTTGGAAACTTCTGGAAGAAGGCTCGTTGGAAATCTGAGCGAGCATAAGAAATCCTCCACAGATGGGTCACGACCGTCCTTGAGGAACCTCTTGGATCGGTCCTCTTTCGGGCCGTGACATTCTGCCCCACTCAATCGAGCGACGCCCTCGTCGCTCACAGCTGTACGGGCAGCCTTCCTCGCACGAGCACTGGCTCTCTTCTTTTGGTTTTGCTTAGTGCGGACGCTCACGTACGATGGACCACACCCTTCCATTTTCAGCTCGGAAATGGCACACAGCTCCATCTTCGGTTTGGGCATGGCGCACGACGAGTACGCAACCTCGGGGAAAAGCGCTTGGATCGGCATGTCGCCAGTTGGCGTAGGATCCAACTCTACCTTCGGCTTCTCCACGGATGGCTCATTCATGCACTTCACGGCCTTCAAATTCTTGTCGAGACGCCAGATCGTCGCGATGGTCTTGGTGTCGACCACTCCTTTGATCATGGGAATCATCGACGGGCATTTTGGGTCGAGGATCATAATGCACTTGGTCCTCATGTCGATCATGGCTCTCACGCTATTGAAGAATTGCATACTAAGAATGAGATCATAATCATCAAGAGGGATTACCTCGAATGCCATCTTGCCCTTCCATCCACTGATCTTGACATCCACATCCGAAGTCGATCCTACACCATGGATGCCCTCCGAGTTGATGGGTTTGAAGGAATTCCCGGTTGGCTCCACGCGAAGTTTCAAGGCCTTCGCCACTTCAGTCGACATGAACATGTTCGACGCACCCGTGTCGACCAAGGCGTATAGCGTTTAGCCGCACACGTCGACTTCCACGAAGAACATTTCTGAGTCCGACGCAGCTTCTTTTTCTTTGGTCGGCGATCGAGCTTGGACAGAGTTGATCATCTTTACAGCTCCAAGTCGAATCTGCCGCTTGTCTTCTTTGGGCTCCTCCTCTTCTTCGATGGCAAGCAAGGCGTTGATTCTACCCTTCTTCGGGCACTTTTGGGTCCAGTGTGGACCTTTGCAAATGAAGCAAGGAGAAGGTGGGGGTTGGTCGAACTTACTCGTCGGGCAGACCATTGGTCGACTCCTTTGGAAGGCCGGCTTAGAAGTGCCTTCACCCCATGTTTTGACTCGGCTACTTTGATCATGCGGGCCTCGGGGAGTACTCCTTCCAGCTTCATCCTCGGATCGATCCGACCTCCAATCCCTTGCTCTATTCCTTAGTTTGGTTTTGGTGAGGTCGACGAGCGACTCGGCCACGCTTAGCGCTCTCGCGAGATTCGTCACTTCCCGTCAATTGAGCTCGAGAAGTGCCCACGGCTTCAATCCATCCATGAACGCTCCGAGAGCCTCCTCTTCGCTTCGGTTGTGAATTTAGAGTTTGAGCTCCGTGAATTCCTTCACGTACTCTCGGATCGCACCTCTTTGTTTGAGGCGATGGAGTTTGCTACAGGCTTCTTGTTGAGCAAACTCGGGGAAGTAGTCGCGGAACTCTCTCACGAAGTCATCCCATGTGCTCACGGAATCGACGCCGCGTCTTGTCTCGTCACACCTATTGCGGCACCACAGCATCGCAGTATCAGACAGGAACATTGAAGTAGTTCGTACCTTGATCGACTTGTCGTGGATGTTGACGGCGCCAAAGTATTGTTCCATGCTCCAGGTGAAGTTGTCCACCTCCTTGGCGGATCGGTCGCCTTTGAACTCCTTGGGTTTTGGCACCTCAATTTTAGGCACCGCTTGAGTAGGCACAGCATCGTTGGTGATGCTCAGCTTGCATAAGACGAGCTCAGTCTTGAGCTCTTGGATCTCCGCCTTCATGGCTTTGACCTCGTCCCTACAAGGGCTTACCTCCTCGATCACTTGGACGCACTCCTTCCATCCATCGATCGATGCTTCAAGGGCTTCGTCCTTGTCGTGCAATGGGGCTGTAGCTTCATTGAGGCCGGTCGTGAAGTCTTCACGGAGTGAGGTCTCAACCTCCATGATTCGGTCTCTCACATCGTCAAGACCTTCCATGAGTTCGAGCACGGCACTCCGGACCTTCACGATCTTCTCATCGAACGCAGCTGCAGCATCCATCGAGGCGTCTCTTTTCTTTGGTCGGCCGCGAGGTTCCTTGACTTGCACAGCCTCTCCATCCATAATAGCATCTTGGCTCGACATTCTCTCAAACAGTTAGCGCTCCTCAACTTTGGAAACGGATCTCTCTTTTGCTCTGATACCACTTGTCACGGGCCGATCGATTGAGATCGTGACCGCGCAGCGACTCGGGTTATTTTGGATCACCCAAGCCAAGCCTTGCTCGATTGAACGCTCACTCACTTGCTCACCCGGATCGTAGAGAGAAAGTATCTAGAGAGAGAAGCTCTGGAGAGAAAGAAGCTTTATATTGCTGAAATAGTTGGATGGATCCAAATGAGGGGGAGGGCACCCCTTCTTATACTCGAGGCCCTCTGATTACATCCATTGATCTAGATCTTATCCGGTGGACGAGATCGCACTGCCTTATCTATTGACACTAATGGCGGCTACTAACATTAAATAAAGAGAGACTAATGACGGTATCGCCCGCCCTTGGAAACTTCTGGAAGAAGACTCATTGGAAATCCGAGCGAGCACAGGAAGTCCTCCATAGATGAGTCACGACCGTCCTTGAGGAAACTCTTGGATCGGTCCTCTTTCGGGTCGTGACACATGGAACAAATTTGGAAAACAATCTCAGAAAGAAACTCCTGAAGACTATTTATTTCTTTCGAAAAGGAAATGAAATCAATAAGAAGGAGATCTTCATGTGATTGTTTTTTTCTTTGAATAACTACTTGAGCAAAACTCAATTTTGTTGCATTGTACCCACGAAAAAAATTTGACTTATTATAGATGTAATGAAAGTCAAATTAGCAACTACACGTGTATGTTTACCTAATTTACTGAGATTTCACAGAATTACTCAACAAACGAAAATTTGTCGACTGCAACATCTAATCTGGCATTTGTTAATGAAATCCAATGTATTTAAATTTTTAAAAACATTATTTCATTTGTGGCGGTCACAAGATGATCACAAATTTTGATTTACTTTGAATAACTACTTGAGCAAAACTCAATTATTTTGCAGTGTATCCATGAAAAATAATGAAAGTCAAATTAGCAACCGCAAGGGTGTGTTTACCTAATTTAATGATATTTCAAAGAATTACTCAACACTGCAACATCTAATCTGGCATTTGTTAATCAAATCCAACGTGCTTAAATTTTCAAAAACATTATTTCATTTGTGGGTAGTCACAAGTGTTATGATATATGTTAATTTAAATGTGATCCTAATTTTGTATTTCCCAATTGATTCCAATTTATTGCTCAATTTATTACTCCCGTTTATTACATGATAATTGCACATTAATATATTTCCATAACGGTTTTGATGAAAGATGTCAAGAAACGGAATAAAAACGTCAGGTCGTCTAGTTTAAATTCTATAGGTGCAAAAAACACACCATCAAGTTTTGAGAAGTATTGGGTAGTGAAATGGGATGTTTAGATCAGATGATTCCACGAATTGATTGACACACGGTTTGCACATCCGTTCAAGGTTTTTGGGTAACCGTATTCGTATATTTTCATCAATGGCTAAAGATATGTTGATCCTTACATTTCTGCAAAATTGTTATCGATTATGCACGTATTTGTTTGTGAATGATAAATCGGGATCGTTAGTTTTTCTTTAGACTTAGTCTAACAACAAGATGATCGTTAGTTTTTCTTGTGAGGTTGGGTTCCGGTTGGCCCTGCGTGGTCTCCTCCTTCCTCTTCGACTCGTTTGCCTTCTGTCTAGGCTTCTGTTTTCCTTATCCGCCCTTGTGGCGCTCTTTTTGCATCTGGTTCCCTTTCACTCGCACAGACTTCTGGTCTTGTTGAGTGCAAGTTTTGTGGTGCCGGATCTTGTGTATTTGTTGGCTTTTGCTCCTTATATGATTATTACCTCTTACCAAAAAAAAAACAAGATGATCACAAATTTTGATTTTCAAGTTAACTTAGACAGATATAGCTCGAGTTGAACTTAATCTTTCATTTAAGTCGCGTAAAATTATTACAAGAAACAACATTAAGTAACATGAAAAATGATAGCAGAAAAATTTAAAGTAATTGATTCTGTCATATTTAAAGAGTTGGACTTCTATTAGTTTTAAATAGGGTAAGACATTACAATTAACAAAATTGAGGGGTGAATACAAACACTACTTGATCTTTTTTCTTGATAAAGTTTGGTCATTTTTCTTTTGAATATGGCCTTACATAGAGTTATTAGATTTATACCATATTGAAGTGATTTTTCCAAAAATAAAAAATAAAAATAAAAAACAAAGGATCCAATAGCGCAAATTGAGAATTCAAGGACTTAATTGGACAAATCACATAAGGTAAGAACCAAGAATGAAATTATCCTATAAGACATGACAAGTGGGTGAATCATCCCCTCAGCAAGGCCTTATCGTAGCTCATTACAGGTTAGGGCTACTAGAACGGCATAAAGAGTTGATCTAACTAGAAGATCTATCTCCACCAAACCCAGTTCTCAAATAGTCTATTTGGTTGAGATGACTAATATCACCCCCTGATTTAAAGACCCAGTTGTCCCCATCAGATAAGTGGAAAATGTTGACGGAAGTATTCAAGAACTTTACAGGTTGGTTATTTGGGCAAGCCTGCGCATGAAGCGTTTGGAGTACTCCACCATGAGTGACTGCTACTACTCGCTGTCCTGCACAGTAAAGAAAATTTTATTTGCAATTTCTATTTCCAGCTTAACTTATATTAAAAATTCTTTAGCAGTGAATGGAAAGAGCAAGTAAATCATGGTCATCCTCGTCCTCATCCTCATCTTTCTTCTGCTATCATGAAGCAGGCAGACCCAAGAAAGGGCATTTAAAAGCAAGGAGCATTAGTAAACTCTTAGAAAACATTAAAACAACAATTATAGCTATTCACCAAGTCCTGTTATGCTTAGCTTTCAAGACTGGACAAGGTAATCTAGGATAAACTCCTTTAAAAAGAAGCTATGGAGATTCGAACTGGTGAATATGAGTATAATTGTGCCCGATGAACACTATGCAAGGAGTCACTTTCATGGATAAAACTATTAACACTGCATTCAGGCTAGTATAACACTCCACAATTCTGGTGAACAAGTGAAATAAATAATCTCTTTACCTTTGTGCTTCATACTGATGTTTCGTAAACATGTAATGCAGCGCTGATAAACCTGATCAATACTTTCACCACCACCCTAAGAAAAATGACTGATCAGACATTCCACTTGTGAAGCAATTTGAACCCTACAGCCTACCAAACTCTTTCTCAATAAATGTTAATCTTGTAATCCCTTGTTTTGTAACACCTAACACATGATATGCGAGCTTTATTATGTTTTACAGATTAAAAATAACATGTAAGATGTGAATCCATTAAACAGTCTAAAATATGGGACTGAAATTTTTATAGTTGTGTATTAAACATATAGAAAAGAACACATCAGCTGAACCATTGAACAACTCCAATAGCAAAAACTAGGAATTTTGCAGTATTCACATATGCATAGTTTCCATATAGAAAGTTAGTGGCAAAATGCATTTTGTCGAGCTCTGTGCAAATCAAAACTCACCGGAAGTTCTTGATCTGTCTTCTGCGATAAAAGGGCTTTATAGGCTTCAGGACAGACACTAGCTGCCGCATGTGGCTGAAGGCCTTGAAGATCCCCAAGATTTCTTTCTCGGAGACCTGGATCCTTAATAACCTAGTTTCTCATTTGTAAAGAACGTGCAGGATTTTTCAGCGGACCCAATCATTAACCGAACCATAAGAATAAAGATGAACTTTCACAACATTCTGAACTTTCCAACAAATAAAGAAAACATCTAATAGAATTTTTTAGCTCTACATCATTGTCCGAAATTACGTATATGTTGGGTTTGGTAACGCCAAATGGGTAATGCCAAATTCATGTGTAATTCTCAAAAAATAGAATGCCAAATCAAGAATGGTCTCACTACATTCATACCTCCAATCCACCGCAAGCAGTTGCAATCAGATTTGCCATCTCAAAAGCTCGTTTTAAGTCAGATGAGTAAATTGCAGAGATTTTGCCTTCTTTGGATAGCCTTTCACCCACCTTTTACGGAAAATAATAGAAGATGGTAGCAAACTTGTTAGTCAATCCAAAGAAATGAATTATATATCCCTGTAAATACTCACAGCAGTTGCTTGCCGCCTCCCAGTTTCATTCAATTCAACATCCAGAGTTCCCTTTTCAATGTAATGAAAGTAATTTGAAGGTAAATAGAAAAAAGTGGCAAAAACCAATTTTAAACAAAATAGATGAGATGGCAGATATCAGTACAATTAGAAATAGATTTGCTTAAACTCACGCATTAATACGGAGAAACCACAAGCTAGCAATGCTTTTTCTCTAATTTGATTAGGCATGTCCTATCATGGAATTAATATCGATCCCTCAATCACAAAAGCTGTAATAGAAGATATGAAACCTTAGCGGTAGAGTGTACATATTCTTTGCTATTACATCTTCTCTCTCATCTTTTGGGATCACCCTGAATATTTCCTTGCCATCACAGGTTCCAATTTTATATAGGTAAGAGAATTATGAAAATCAAAATAGTATTCTCAAGCAAAGGCTTGTACTGGTGTATTCACAATGCGATTACAGATTTATGTACATACCTTGACAAGTGTCATTCACCAGAATGATGCCTCTATTAATTAAACGTTTGGATTGTATTTTGTCACACAACGGGCAAATATCTAATAGTGTACCACATGCAATATTCGATATCGTAACGGTAATTAGCAAATTCTACAAAATTAGCAGGCTAGAGAGAAATCCAAAACCTGAAATCTTCCATCAACATTCCAGTCTGTTTCTCCGTGACGTATGACAATGATTTCAGGATAGTTTACCCCAATTGAAACCGATTGAGCATCACCATTGCAAACCATTTCAGCAGCAACCCTGAAAGATAACGCGTGAAAAGAGAGAACTGGAAAACCTCATGCATATAAAGACAAAGCTACCACGACAGCAAAAAAGTAAGGGATATGTGCACTGGAAGTCCTAAAACTTGTCACGAAAGTGCAATTAAATTCTAAAACTTACAAAAAGTATAATCAAGACTAAAATTTCTCAAATTAATACAATCGAGTTCTTCTGTTAACTCCATCCATCTAGACTAACGGAGAATGCTACCGTGGCTTTTTAAAATATTTTCTCACTCCTACATGGCAATGATGTAGCCAAAACATAGAACACTAGGCTAAAACGATTTCATTTTGGATTTAATTCTATTTTTTAACCATAAGCTTAATTAAATAAAATAAAAAATATTTTAGAAAACACAAAAAAAGGAGCAAAGGCAAGGGTGGAGGCCCTTGCCGATGCCTACCCCATTGCTTTGGAAAAGGTTGAGGGGGCTCGGCGAGGGCTGGCAGGGATTGCCAGGGCCTCAACCGGGGCGAAAGAACCTTGCCCATTAGGTGAGGGTCACGGCCTTCCACCTAGATTTGGGCGAGGGTTGCCTACCCTCGGTGAGGATTTCCAATCCTTGGTGCGATCTAGCGACCCTCACCAAGGGCCACCATAGCTAGGAAGAGCCGGCGACCCTCTAAGGGCCGATGACCCTCGCCTAGATTTAGGTGGAGGGTCGCGGGCCCTCTTTTTGCGGTTGGTGAGGGTAATTGGCCCTGGTTGAGGCCCCAACAACCCTCGCCGGCCCTTTTCGGTGACGAGGGCAGCAGCAGCAAGGACCCTACCGCCCTCGCCTTCAGCTTAATTTTTTTTTCCATTTTTTGTTTTTGGAAATACCTTTTTATTTTATTTAATTAATATTTTGGTTAAATAAATTAGAATTTAAGCCCAATCGTCACCATGTTGGAAGCAATATATTTAAAAAAGCCATGTCAGCATTTTCCTTTACTCTAAATGAATGGAGTTAATTAAAAGACTCGATTGTACCAATTTGATAAATTTTAGAACTTGATTGCAATTCTTGCAGATTTTTGGACTCGATTGTTCCAGAATAGAAATATGTATGATAGGACACCTAATTTTTTTGTCTCTTTTAATTTGTTAATACTTTTATTTTTTTATCTTGTTTTTTTCCTTTTTCTTTTTCCTTCTCTCCTTTTTCCTCCTTCTTTGTGGCCGATCGTGGGTGACGGTGGTGGTCGGTGATTGGCTAAGCAAGGTCCGGCGAGCTCGGTAGAGGCTTGCCTAATCACTGCGAGCCTCGGCCTCACCAGATCTAGGAGAGGCCGAGCTTCCCCTGGTGCAAGGTTGGCCTTGCCTTGGCCTAGCGAGGCTCAGCCTCCTAGTGAGGCCCAACCTCGTGCCGACTGGGCCTTACCAGGTCAAGGCGAGGCTGACCTCAGGCCGCTTGGGCGAGGTTAAGGTTCGCGGTGGACTAGCGAAGCTCCAACGAGCTCGTTGAACCTCACCCAATTGGTCCCCGGCCAATGCTGCCAACAGTGATGGTTGCGGAGCCCCGCAATGGCTAGCAACCAGTTGGGGGGAAGAAGAATAGAGAAGAAGAGAGAAGTAGAGATAGAAAAGAAAAATAGGTTTGGGTTTTGATTCTAAAATTGTTCCGAAAACAAAGAAGCAACTTTTTTCTACTTCTTAATTTTGTTCCAAATTTATTCCCCGAAAAAAAACAAACAGGGTTTTTTTTTTTAGAAATAAAAAAATTATCAAACGGATTTCTGTTTCAAATTTATTATCGGGCACAAAACAATAAAATCAGTTACTATTGGACAAGTTATCAAACATGCCCTTAATTAGTTGTAACAGTGAATCGATCATTTGCTCTATCAGCAGCAAGCTCTTATCACCACCAGAATGACAGAAAACAGAACGCACCCACAAAACTAGATTGAGCTCGCCAATTCCGGAGTTTTTCATTATCTTCCACATTTTGCGGAACTTCAGGAGAAACCAAAAAAAAAAAAAATCGACGAAAATGGAGGACAACGTCAAACCTCGAGTTTGAAGCCGACATGGCGAACTCGCGATTTGGCTCTGGACCGTGGGCCCCTGATAGCAGTTGACCGATGAACGGAGTTGCGAGTCCCAAACTTCGAGTTAAAGGAGCTACAACGGGCGGAGTGCTTCGGCCAATAAGCAAACGAAGACCATTAATCTTGATGGAGTCGCTGAAAATTTTATAGCAAAATGCATTTGATTCGGAGCCGTTGGTCTTCGCCTCGGTCTTCCCTGTGTGAATGATAAATATTAAATATGTGCACGAAAGTTGCAGAACAATTCCGTGTGGCCTCCGTCTTCATGATCTTTCGTAGGAAAGTTTATGAACGACCTGACGGATTACGGGAGAAAACAAAAGGCGTGTTTTTTTCATTATGATCTGAATGTCTTCGTCTTCCTCGGTTCACCTGACAAAACACGAGGTCTTCAAGTTTCGTATCGTCGTCGTTCTCTTCTTTTTCCTCAGCCTAAGCTGTTCAACACTTCTAATTTACTTCTCTCTCTCTCTCTCTCTCTCTCTACGGTCAATATCCGCGGCAGCCTTAAAAACGAGGCCCAACAATTGGCGGACATTTGATTCGACCATATTGCTTGGTCCAATCTTTGGATTCGAAATTCACTTCGTTTCTTGACTACTGGTATCCTATTTAATATTCATTCAATATTTGGGTTTGCTAGTTTCTTCCTGCAAATTCGATTTAGATTTTTCTATTATTTTACTAACGGATTTTGTCCTTGTCGCGATCAATTTTTCGGATGTGAACCACCTAGGGTTTGGCTAATGGATTGTTAAGCCTAGACTTAATCCGGGCTCTCCCAAGCCCATATCAATTCGCGACTTAGGTTCAAATTTTAACATGCAATTAATTTTTAACTAGGAGTCGCCACTAATCTATTTTTGGTGGGTCGATTAGAAACCCAAATAAAGTAACAGGAGATTTACTTTACTCCTACGAATCAGAGATCATGGGTACGGGGACTTGGTTACACTAGATTTCTCTAATGCCATTTCGGTACCATTATTTTATTTTCAAAAATGTTTTTGCAGGCAGCTTAATTTGATTTTAAATCTCTTTCCCTAACATGTGAGGTGATCATACGAGTGCGCAAACCACCAATTTAACACCCAAGTAAAGCAATAAATAAATTGCAGAACTTGCCTCATAGCAACAAAAGCATCTGCGTTGTTAGATCAGAATTCACATAAGCAATCATAAATATGATTTCTAATTAACACGCCATCACTCAATTTTTGTTTTCGCTTTTTAACGAGAATATAGTCCATATGCAATGCAATGCAGTGCTTCTAACCTAATATGAAATAATATGGCATGGCAAAATGTCTTAAACAATATGAATGATTAAAAAAAACTAATGATTTTTTTAATAAACATGCAATGATTAAATATGCAATCTAAATTAACAAAAATGACCTAATTCTAATGACGGGCAATTTCTAAATAAATGAACCTAATAACAACTAAATGATGTGCATTTGATATCTCTATTCTTAAAAAAATGCAATTTATTCTAAAAATTGAGTCTAATTTATGCAGAGACAAATTTTGTTTTCATTTTTTCATGAAATTCGAAATTTAAGAAAAAATGCAAAAATGATCTAGCTAGATTAAGATTCTATCTAATTTAAACTAAGGATTAATTCATATTAAATCCTAATTTAAACTAAGACATTATCTTAATCTAAAATGCAATTTATCTAAAAGGATGATCTAAATTTAAAATGAAATATGCAATTTTATCCTAATATGCAATGACGTGCAAAGAATGCCCTAATTCTACATAACATATGCATGATGACTTTTTTTTGTTTTTTTTAATAAAATTCGAAATTTAAAATTGCCAAATAATTAAACGTGCAATTTAAATTAAAAAAAAAAACTAACATCCTAAATGAATGCATTTTTTGATTTTTTATTTAAAAACTCAAAATAAGATTGCAATTCTAAACGTGCAAGATAACCCTAAGACTAGGAATATTCTAAAACGAACCTAACCCTAATTCAACTTTTTTTTTTGGATTTTTTTACGAAAATAAAACCGACTCAAACACCACGACATCAAATCAAACAAGATAAGATTAATATCCAAAAATTGGCGAACCATATCTCGCGCATGAGATCGGGTTGACCAAATTTAAAATTAAATTGCGAATCGAATCTCGGGCGTGAGATTGGATTGTCGATTTTTGCAAGGGATTGCGAATCGGATTTCGGGTGCGAAAATCAGACTGACAACCCCTAAATTGAGGGGCACTTTCATGTTGGAATATCAATCATATATTTAGGAACAACTTCACTAAAAAACAAGCTATAGAGGAAAATAAAAACAAACAATAAATAAATAAATAAAAAGACTACCTAATCCTCTTTTTTTTTTTCTTTTTCCCAAAAGTGGGCTTGCTCGTGCGGCCGGTCACCGGCTCCGGTGAAGGGCGACGGATCGGAGGTCTGGCAAGGGGAAACTCCGGCAAGGGTGGCAACGAGCGGAGGCAGGTCGCAAGGCTTCGGCTCCGAGCAACAGGGCGTCGAGATCAAGGCCCTCGGTCGCTGGTCCTCGGGGCAATCGGGCTCGACAGAGCAGCGACGGGTCGGAAGGCTCAAGCAGCAGGGCGATAGTTGTGCGCGGTAGAGCGGAGCGGCGAGCTCGCGGGTGCGGGCGCGCGGCGTCGGTTGCTGCGGAGAGGTACGATCGAGTGGCACTCCGGTGCGGTGGCGGGCGAGCAGGAGGTCGCGGGTCACAGTGGGCTGCAACAGAGGGCAGATCGGCTCGGCGGTGCGGCTGATTTGGGGCTTCGATGGCGTCGGGTCGCGATTGGGGGTAGAGACACGGCAAGGTCGATGCGAGGGTAACCGAAGCGCAAGACTGGGGACTCGCAGGTTGCTGGTGTCTCGACGGTGGTGGTGCAGTGACCGGCGCGGTGGTGCGACACGGAGCTTCACGGTTGTCGGGGATGGCGACCAGTAGGGCGTGAACAGCAGCGGCGAAGACTCATCGAGGGAGTGGCACAGCGGAGTGGCGGCAGTGGCGACGGCAAGTTGCTGGTCACTCAGGTGAAGGAGAAGCCCGGACAGCTGCGAGGCTCGACGAAGATGTTGCGCGAGGAAGAAGAAGACCCATTTTTCTTCTTTTTCCCTTTTTTCTGCTCTACTCTGCACGTCCCTCTCTCTCTCTTTGTCATTGTTACTCTCACCTCTCTTCTGCTTGCTTTTTAGCGGAAGAAGAAAACTCTTTTTGAATTTTCCTTCACAAAAACTTTATCTCCTTAATATTCCAAACGATTTTATCATCTAAAGACTAAAGATAATATTGCAACTGGATTCCAAAAACCACCATAATATCACATCAAATCTCAATTTCCTACAAGATAATTAAAAAAAAAAAAAGCAGCGGGCTTGGGCTAATTTACTCCTTTCGCGGTCCTAATCCGGCCTGCCAAGCTAGAGCTCAGAAATATTAATTCAAACCCATCCACCACCAGTCCTAAAAATAAGATGCAAAACATGTAAATTAAAAATAAATGCACCTAAAAGTTATATGCTATGCAATTGAATTATAATACTTTTTCTTAGGGGTTAAAAATTAATCTCTAATTTTTTATGCAATATATGACTAAATGGGTTGCCCAAAATTTAGTTGTCAACAGTTGCCCCTCTTTGAAGGTAAGCTCGTAGAGGTTGCCTTCAAAGATAATTTGAGACCTAAATTTTGGTTATGCGTATGCATTGAATGATTTTTGTTGGAAAATGAATTCCATTTTTGGATGTAACTTATATGATGCATGGAAACGCAAATGACAAATGAACCTACTTGGAATAACTTACCTTCAAGGAGGATAGAGTAATTCGAGATAGTTTATGTTACATGTCCAGGACCCGTACCATTCTATGGTCGCCCAGAATAGTAACATGGCTTTGTAAAGAGACTGCTTTCCAAGGACTCATACCTAGAGCTGGCAATATGGGTCAAAAACCCATATTATGACCCATTTTTAGTTAAATGGGTCATATATGGGTCAAGTGAAAGTTAAATATGGGTCAGAAATGGGTCAAGTAAATGTTAAATATGAGTCAGAAATGGGTCAAGTGAAATTTAAATATGGGTCAGAAATGGGTCAGTGAATGTAAAACAAAAAAAGAAATAGTCTAAATAGGTTATAAGGAAACCCATTTTAAAGTTTAAACCCTTGGCCTTTTTTAAATTTATAAAAATATTTTTTAATAAAAAATCGAAATTATAATTATTTTTCATATTTCAATTTTTTTTTTTTTTTTTCTTTTTCCTTTTCTTTTTTCTTTCTTTTTCTTCATTCCTTACCGCACGGCCGGCGGGCGATGGCTGGCCGGCGACAGGCCTCGCCGATCTGGCGAGATTGAGCCTCACCAGATCCGGCGAGTCTCGGCCTCGCCGACGACTGGCGAGGCTCGAGCTCGCCGACGTCGGGCGAAGCCTCTGCCTTGCCGGATCGGCGAGATCGAGCCTCGCCCAACGCCGGCGAGCTCGATCTCGCTTTGTGGCTGGTCGCCCGGCGTCGTCGTGGCGGCGGCCGGCCAAAGGAGAAGAAAAAAAAAGAGAAAAGAGAAAAATAAAAAATAAATATTAAAAAATAAAAATTATATTTTAAAAAATAAAAATTATAAAAATTATATTTTTAAAAAATAAAAATAATTAAAAATTATATTTTAAAAAAATTAAAAAATTATATTTTAAAAAATTAAAAAATCGATTTTTTTAAAAATATTTTTAAAAAAATTATAAAAATTTTCCATTAAATTTGTATTGCATAAAAATTGTTAAAAAATTTGTATTACATAAAAATGTTTTAACAATAAATAGGTTTTAGCAACACGGGTCGGGTCGGGTATGGGTCGGATACGGGTCGGGTCGGGTATGGGTCACTAGATTTACATTACAAGAATATGGGTCAAAACGGGTTAAATGGGTCAAATATGGGTCGACCCATTTTCGACCCGACCCATACCCGACCCGACCCACCCATTTGCCACCTCTACTCATACCATTCTACGGTCGCCCAATATGGCAGTGCTTGGTTGTGTCTAGGACCCGTACTAATCTACGGTCGCCTAAACGGGGATTTACCTTCGAGGACCCGTACCATTCTACAATCGCCTGAATAGGGAAACAAATGTTGTCTAGGACCCGTACCATTCTACGGTCGCCTAAACTGGGATTTACCTTCCAGGACCCGTACCATTCTACGGTCGCCTAAACGAGAATTCACTTTCCAAGACCCGTACCATTCTATGGTCGCCTGAATAAGGAATAGGTGTTGTCAAGGACCCGTACCATTCTACAGTTACCTGAATGAGGAAATTGCTTTTCTAGGACCCGTACCATTCTACGGTCACCTAAACGGAGATTTTGCTTGGCTAGGTACCGAACCATTCTTCAGTTGCCCAGCGTTGCAACACAGAACATCTGACCAGGACCCGAACCGTTCTTCGGTCGCCTTAATCATACTGAATTTAGAGAGAAATCTTTGAAGACAATTCAATTGAGTGTCGGCGTAAATGACTCTGGGCTACGAAAGCACGCCAGATCGATAAAACAAAATCAAGCTACGGAAGCATGCCGGGTCAATATGAATGAACATCGGGCTACGAAAGCACGCTGGGTCAATAAAGAGGGACTCTGGGCTACAAAAGCATGCCAAGTCAAGAACTCCGGGCTACGAAAGCACGCCGGGTCTATTAAAAGTGATATCAGGTTACGGAAGCACGTCGAGTCGATGAAAATGACTCTGGGCTACGAAAGCACGCCAGGTCAGAAACTCCGGGCTACGGAAGCACGTCGGGTCAATAAAGGGACATCAGGTTACGGAAGCACACTGAGTCAATGAAAATGACTCGGGCTACGAAAGCACGCTGGTCGGGAACTCCGGGCTACAGAAGCACGCTGGATCAATAAAGGGACATCGGGCTACGGAAACACGCCAAGTCGATGACTCTGGGCTACGAAAGCACGCCAGGTCAGGAACTAGACAGTTTGACCAAGTCAAGTGTCGATGCACTTGAGAGAGAATACATGCACAATGACAAGTATTTAGAGTATGGGTAGATATACTTACCTGGTGATATCTCTAATTCTTGGGGATATGTCTTTTGGAATTTAGATATCCCGTGGAGGTATTCACCTCATGGTGGAGGTTTTTCATCTCCTAATATCATGAGGCATTTTGAAAGGAACTTGAATTACCTGTCAGACATGATTTACAGCAAAAACTGATATACATTCATCAAAGAGATAGACAATCTGAGCTACTTTAGAATGCACATTTCAAAGTTCAGTGGGGCTTCCATCCATTCAATCAAGGTTTATGCATAATGACTTTACCATATTTGCATCACCCAAATTTCCACAGGAGATAATTGTCGTTCAAGACAATGACATGGATTTCTTAAAAATGCTAAATGAGGGACTTTCAGTTAGAAAGGACTTTCACTCACTTTCATTTAGAATGGCTATGTTGTGAGAATCACTCAATCTCAACATCATCATATCGACAAGGGTCCGAGTATTCTCGCAATCAGTACGATTTTACCAATTCGAGAGGTCTTTAATAGGGACCATAATGTGGGCTTGGTCAACGGCTTAACAAAGGGGACTCTTTGAGTCAAGGTAATTGAAAGAACAATTCTGTAATCATCTCCGGGTTTACAAGTCGAGAACCCTGCAAAATGAGAAAGAAATAATTTTGCTTGCACTTCTTCGAGCGATGCTTATAAACATATGAACTCCTATGTTAATTCAAGTGCCCTAATATGAAGAGACTTTGTAAGGGACGTAACATAGGCTGGGTTCACGGGTTGAGAAACGAAAGGATGATTAGGCTCAAAATGTGTGTGAATGGTGAGAGTTGGTGATCATCTTGGCATTGCCACTAGTTTTATTTTTTATCATCGGGGATTGTTTGCATGAAATGCCCCATTGATTTTAAAAACTCAACTTTTGAGTTCTTTGAGTATTACTCCATCGGGATTCAATTCTTGCAATTGACAGTCACCTTATCTTGACTCTCTTTTTTCATCTATGGGTATTGGCCTTACTTTTACCAAGCACACCGCTTTTCATGCCCCTAGTTCTCATTCATTTTGTTTCGCTTCTTTTTCATGGGCATTGGCCTTGCTTTTACCAGGCACACTACTTTTTCATGCCCCTTAGTTCTATTTTGATTTCAATTCTTGTGCACTATGCATGTGTCAAGCAATTACACTTTGAATGACACTCGAACATTTCAAAAGTCTTCATCTGCCTTTTGCCTTGCCCTAGTGTGAGGGATGATCACCAACTGGGTTTAAAGAAATGAAATTGCAAGCTCAAGTGGGCTATGCAAAGGATATAAATGTATAGGATAGTGAAAGAAATGCTCTTGGTCATCCTAAGGCACTTAAATTACCATATGAATTCAATGTAATAGCATGACTAGAAGATTGATGCAAGTGAGAGCAAAAAAATTTCAATCCATTTTCTTCACCTTATGATGCTGTCTTACCCTCCAATTTGCCCCAATGTGGGGTGGTTCTTGACATGGGTAATTTGAAAGAATTTCCTCAAGTGTATGGGGCTCAAAGGGGTTAAGCAATAGGTCACATGTTGTGTTTGAGATAGAGAAATGAATTGCCCCTCATCATTTCGGTCATCGTACCTTTCGCGAGAAAACTCTTTATCTTGCGGATATGTAACTTCCTCCACTCATCTCACAAGTGTATAAGTAAGGGACTGTGTATAGGATATGGCTTGCCTTTCATCATCCTGATATATCTCATTCAGCGTTCTTAAGCATTGATGTCACTCCATTGAGTTGTCTATCTTGACAAATCTCCACATGAAATTGGTGAGCTAAATCAATATGAAAATTCTCTTTTCAAAAGAGTCCAACAACTTTAAGCATGAAAAGAGCTTGTGACTTCAAAACAAACAATTTATTGCACTCAAAACATGGTTTTAAGCATTCATTCAGGGGATTGCTCCACAAAGGGATTGTCTTAGCAATGGATGCCATTAGATTGTCTCTATTAATCAAAAGTGAAAATCCGCTTTTGCCCCTGCACAAGAGAACGTGCATGAATAGGATACTATGCAACATCAAAGTAAATTCAAATTGCATATCCATTTTGGCTCGGATCGAGATTTTATCCCGGTCGAGTCACTACCAAAGTCTGCCATGCCCCAAATCTGTCATTTGATGCGCCATTTTCAGATCGGGACAAGAAAGTAATACTCTAAAACATGAAGTAAATGAGTCAGAAAATTAAACAGGGCTAGCCTAATGCATGCTTTTGGAAATGGCTTGAAAAATGATTTTCTTTTTTTTTAGGAATATTTTGGATAAGGAAGCATGAAGAAGCCCAGTCCTCAGAATTTCTCCATGGATAATATTTTCTTTTCATTGTTGGATATTGTCACCGGGTTGGTTTGGTGTACCTCATCATGTCCTCAAAATTGGAAATAAAATTGTAATTTCATTGAATAGAATCGAATGAATTACATTATTGGAATGGAAAATGCAAACAAGCCAAACCTTAAAAGCGAAAGCAATAATTGAAATTTCAAAAAGCAGGAAATCCTAAACAAAACTTGAAATCTTAGAAGATAAGAACTTCTTCACTCAGTGACAGCGTTCGCGCCTCCATCATGGTTAGGCAGAGGATTTTTCAGATTACTGCTGAAAGAGAACACCTTTGTATCCAAGAGGTCTTGGACCTTATGCTTCAAAACACAGCGTTCGCGCCTCCATCATGGTTAGGCAAAGGATTTTTCAGATTACTGCTGAAAGAGAACACCTTTGTATCCAAGAGGTCTTGGACCTTATACTTTAAAACATAGCAATCATCAGTGGAGTGACCAACTTCTCCCATATGATAGTCACACTTTTCAGAGGGATTATATGCAGGATAATGCTCGGGATTTGGTCGCTTCGGCTCAATAGAGAGTAGTCCCTTCTTTTGGAGAACAGGCAAAACTTTGGATAGGGGTCCAGGAAGAGGTGTAAACTGTCTCCTAACATTACGTCGTTGACCCGAGAGCTGATATTCTCCACCTTGTTGCTCAGTAGAAATCTCAATTACCGAAGCGCGATTGGATGTATCACGATTCGGTTGAAAGTAGGCCATATTAATCTCAACTTCAAGGTCCTTCTCCTTCTTAGTAGAAAATCTCTTGTCAGAAGGCTCAGTAAACCACCCTTCTCTTATCCCCATCTCGATCTGTTCACCCACCAGGATAAGTTGGTTGAAGTTCTCAACATATGTGCTGGCCATTCGATTACGGAACTCAGACAAGAGAGTCTTGACGAACAACTTCATCAATTCCTTGTTGGTGGGCTCAGGAGTGATTTGAGCTGCCAGATTTCGCCATCTCACGGCATACTCTTTGAATGACTCACTCCTCTTCTTCTCCATCCTCTCAAGATCTTCTTGGGAAGGTGCAATGTCCATGTTGAACTTATATTGCTTGAGGAACGCATCAGCCACTTCATTCCAAGTGTCAAGAAGGTTCACATTCTTCATCATATACCAGCTCAGTGCGGGCCCAGTCAAACTTGCATAAAATGATTGGTTCATAAGGGGCTCGTTCTTGACATATCGGGCCATGTGTACGTGATACATCTGCAAATGAGCTTTCGGGCAGGAAGTACCATCGTATTTCTCGAACTCCGGCATCTTAAATTTCTTTGGCATCTTGACTTTTTCATACACGGACAAGTCAAACGGGAGTGAACTCTGCGACTCTTGCAATTGCTTCACTTTTTCCTCGAGTTTGGCAAAACGTTCATCTTGCCCCGCCTTAGGGACATTGTCAGGCTTTGTCTTTTCAGCAGTGACCAACAGTAAGTCATCTTCGAGATCAGGCATGTCGTCATCACTCATTTGAGCCTTGTTTGCTTGATTTGGGACAACTATCTAGGGGAGAGCAAGTGCAGGAGTCAGATTCACTCGGAGGGATTGGATTTGAGTTGTCATGAGTTGCATAGAGGTGAGCAATTGTTTGAGTTGGTCTTCCACGGCGGTCATACGATCACGCATTTCGATTTGGTCGGTCATTTTTGCTCTCGATCGTGTAATAATGGGTGAACGTGGAGGATCCGTTATCACCTAATTGAAATAAATGAAAATATGTAAGCACGATGTGTGAATAGAGAGCCAATCCATGACAATGATCTGATCGATTTTTCATTTTTTCATGAAAAGTTCGTACAAGAAGGGAATTTCTTAAAGAGCGTTGGAAAAATAGACACCCTAGTGAGATCAAATGTCCTAGGCATGAATTGCAGACAAATTTTCCAAAGTTATTTTTGTTATTTTCCAAATGATTCATTGCATGGCAATTTCCTCATTTCATTTCTAATTGACAAATGAATTAAATCAGTGATTGACCTAGATTGTCATGGACGGACCAAGAGTATGACAAAGTAAGTAAATTGCATTAGTATATGGATAGAAGACTTACTTCACCAAGACAAATCGACGGCAATCACATAGACATGCGCATGGTAAATGGCTCGATTTCTAATCTATAAGGCTTATCAAGGTGGAGCCACAAGGATGATCAAACTAGCCACGGGCTTGTGGACTATGTCGGGTCCTCATGACTCTGGCTTGGTCAAAGAGCCGACCCGGGTCGCGGGCATGCGAACCGAGGTGGGTACTCTTGACACCATGAAAGAAATTTCAAGATTGAGATGGGCGACTCGTACCACGAGCATGCGGTCGGAGTGGTATCCATCTCAATACCATCCTAAATGATCCAATGTGGCCCAGGTCCGGCGGCGGGTTGTGTGTGCAATAGTGTAGTGCTAAATGCATGGCATACACAACAATTTAAATCATACAACACTTCAATAACTTGAATTTAAAACATTCATCCTCGACTCCAATCTGCAAGACAAGGGTTAACAATCAGTACTCCCCTTATACCTCACAATCTGCAAAAACATTTAACACCTAAATGTTAGGGACGTACCTGAAATCCTTGCTGCCAAACACAAACATTTTTCAAAAGAAAAGAAAGTTGGCCTAAGTCTACTAAGAGTTTCAACTCAAGTCCCCAGTGGAGTCGTCAAGCTGTCGCGACCAATTTTTCGGATGTGAACCACCTAGGGTTTGGCTAATGGATTGTTAAGCCTAGACTTAACTCGGGCTCTCCCAAGCCCATACCAATTCGCGAATTAGGTTCAAATTTTTAACATGCAATTGATTTTTAACTAAGAGTCGCCACTAATCTATTTTTGGTGGGTCGATTAGAAACCCAAGTAAAGTAACGGGAGATTTACTTTACTCCTACGAACCAGAGATCATGGGTACGGGGACTTGGTTACACTAGATTTCTCTAATGCTCTTTCGGTACCATTCTTTTATTTTTAAAAATGTTTTTGCAGGAAGATTAATTTGATTTTAAATCTCTTTCCCTAACATGTGAGGTGATCATGCGGGTGCGCAAACCACCAATTTAACACCCAAGTAAAGCAGTAAATAAATTGCAGGACTTACCTCATAGCAAAGAAAGCATCTACGTTGTTAGATCATAATTCACATAAGCAATCCTAACTATGATTTCTAATTAACACGCCATCACTCAATTTTTGTTTTCGCTTTTTAACGAGAATATAGTCCATATGCAATGCAATGCAGTGCTTCTAACCTAATATGAAATAATATGGCATGGCAAAATATCTCAAACTATATGAATGATTAAAAAAAAAACTAATGATTTTTTTAATGAACATGCAATGAATAAATATGCAATCTAAATTAACAAAAATGACCTAATTCTAATGATGGGAAATTTCTAAATAAATGAACCTAATAACAACTAAATGCTTTGCATTTGATATCTCTATTCTTAAAAAATGCAATCTATTCTAAAAATTGAGTCTAATTTATGCAAAGACAAATCTTTATTTTTCATTTTTTCATGAAATTCGAAATTTAAGAAAAAAATACAAAAATGATCTAGCTAGATTAAGATTCTATCTAATTTAAACTAAGGATTAAGTCATATTAAATCTTAATTTAAACTAAGACATTATCTTAATCTAAAATGCAATTTATCTAAAAAGATGATCTAAATTTAAAATGAAACATGCAATTTTATCCTAATATGCAATGATGTGCAAAGAATGCCCTAATTCTACATAACATATGCATGATGACTTTTTTTTTTTTTAATAAAATTCGAAATTTAAAATTGCCAGATAATTAAACGTGCAATTTAAATTAAAAAAAAAACTAACATCCTAAATGAATGCATTTTTTGATTTTTTATTTAAAAACTCAAAATAAGATTGCAATTCTAAACATGCAAGATAACCCTAAGACTAGGAATATTCTAAAATGAACCTAACCCTAATTCATCTTCTTTTTTTTTGGATTTTTTTTTACGAAAATAAAACTGACTCAAACACCACAACATCGAATCAAAGATAAGATTGATATCCAAAAATTGGTGAACCATATCTCGTGCATGAGATCGGGTTGAGCAATTTTAAAATTAAATCGCGAATCGAATCTCGGGGGTGAGATTGGATTGTCGATTTTTGCAAGGGATTGCGAGTCGAATTTCGAGCGTGAAAATCAAACTGACAACCCCTAATTTGAGGGGCACTTTCACGTTGGAATATCAATCATATATTTAGGAACAACTTCACTAAAAAACAAGCTATAGAGGAAAATAAATACAAACAAAAAATAAATAAATAAAAAGACTACCTAATCCTCTTTTCTTTTCTTTTTTTCTTTTTTTTGTTTTTTCTTTTTCCCAAAAGTGGGCTTGCTCGTGCGGCCGGTCACCAGCTCCGGTGAAGGGCGACGGATCGGAAGTCTGGGAGGGGGAAACTCCGGCAAGGGCGGCAACGAGCGGAGGCAGGTCGCAGGGCTTCGGCTCCGAGCAACAGGGCGTCGAGATCAAGGCCCTCGGTTGCTGGTCCTCAAGGCAATCGCGCTCAGACAGAGTAGCGTCGGGTCAGAAGGCTCGAGTAGCGGGGCGGTAGTGGTTCGCGGTAGAGCGGAGCGGCGAGCTCGCGGGTGCAGAGGCGTGACAGCAACGGTTGCTGCAGAGGTGTGGATCGAGTGGCACTCTAGCGCGGTGGCGGGCGAGCAGGAGGTCGCGGGTCACAGTGGGCTGCAACAGAGGGCAAATCGACTCAGCGGTGCGGCTGATTTGGGGCTCCGGTGGTGTCGGGTCGCGATTGGGGGCAGAGACACGGCACGGTCAGTGCGAGGCTAATCGAAGCGCAAGACTGGGGACTCGCAGGTTGCTGGTGTCTCGACGATGGTGGTGGAGTGACCGGCGCGGTGGTGCGACGTGGAGCTTCACGGGCGTCGGGGACGGCGACCAGTAGGTCGTGAACAGCAGCGGCGAAGACTCATCGAGGGAGGGGCACAGCGAAGTGGCGGCAGTGGCAACGGCAAGTTGCTGGTCGCTCAGGTGAAGGAGAAGCCCGGACAGCTGCGAGGCTCGACGAAGATGCTGCGCGAGGAAGAAGAAGACCTATTTTTCTTCTTTTTCCCCTTTTTCTACTCTGCTCTGCACGTCCCTCTCTCTCTGTCATTGTTGCTCTCACGTCTCTTCTGCTTGCTTTTGAGCATAAGAAAACTCTTGTTGACTTTTCCTTCACAAAAACTTTATCTCCTTAATATTTCAAACGATTTTATCATCTAAAGACTAAAGATAAGATTGCAACCGGATTTCAAAAGCCATCATAATATCACATCAAATCTCAATTTCCCACGAGATAATTAATAAAAAAAAAAACAACGGGCTTGGGCTAATTTACTCCTTTCGCGGGCCTAATCCGACCTGCCAAGCCAGAGCTCAAAAATATTAATTCAAACCCATCCACCACCAGTTCTAAAAATAAAATGCAAAACATGTAAATTAAAAATAAATGCACCTAAAAATTATATGCTATGCAATTGAATTATAATATTTTTTCTTAGGGGTTAAAAATTAATCCCTAATTTTTTATGCAATAAATGACTAAATGGGTTGACCAAAATTTAGGTGTCAACAGTCCTTAAAACAATTACTAAATAAACTTAAAGTGCTTTTATCTAACAAACCCAATGGCGCTTTCAATAAAACTTTATTATATGCATATAACTTATTTGATCTTTTAAAATACATATATGATCTATAAGCATCCTGTTTTAATTGCATATTTTCACCGTGCAGGGACAAAATGTGTCGCGCAAAATTGTCAGTTTTATGTAAAATAAGCATATCATTGTATTATTTTCCAAACTTACTAACAAGTATGTTTACTTAGGATTTGTTGTAAGTTTGCTTCACTAAACATTGCTTTTTGTAAAAATAATATAAAATTAGTGTCAGAATCTTGGGTTATTCTAGTTGGTATGATATGCCCTAGAGTTTTGGCTTGATGAGCAGGATCTGTTAGGGATGACTTAGGTGTCATGCCTCATATCCATCTTTAGTGAGTTTTGGTGTCATCAGTGTCCTCGTAATCCCATGTCCCCATGATATGAGACAATCTATCGACCGAAAATTTCCTTCCACTTTCATCCCATCCATTAGGGGAAAATTATAAAAAAAAATTCATAAACCTATTGTAGTTAAGCCAATTTAGGCATAAACTATATATATATATATATATACATGCCAATTGAATTCTAAACATTTTGCATTTGTACCAATTCAATCAATTCGGTCAATTATGATTAGAAATTGCTAACATGGACGCTGAGCATCCTACGTCGCACAGCCGACAGTTGCGTGGATAATTTTTAATAATATTTTAACAGATTTTCAAATTTTTATATTATTTTTTTCGTTTATTTTGTCTTTTCTTTCCCTTCCCTTCTTCTCTTTTGTTTTTCCTCACGGTGCCCAGCAAGAGTCGTTAGAGCTCATCAACCACTAGGCGAGGCCATTTACTCGGGTGCAAGGCACGACAGGTTTGCTGGAAGGTGCGGCGATGCTAGACTTGCTGGAATCTGCAAAAAATGGAGGACTCGACTGAGCTTAGTTTTTCATACGTATGGAGAATGGTGTGAGTGCCACCGATATAGCCGAGTGAACCGAAAGCATCGAACATCCACGCATAAGGATACAACAGAAAAGCCATCTAAGGGAGACCTAAATCAAGCAAACATCATCAATTGCATTCATGCCTACCAAGCGGACAGAGCTCAAGAACAAACCCCTAAAGAAAACTGCGAATGTAGAACCTATAAAGACATAATCAGATATAATTACCATTACCTAAACACACTAATCAATGTATGAAATTTTATTAGTAATAACAAGAAATGATCACGTGTGTGACATCCTGAATTTCAACCATGTCTCGATTAAATGAAATGGGTATTTTGTTGACACACATATGGTCCTTTTTCTCGGAGCTGATCACTCACGAGTTAACTGATCTATCAGGTGAAGCCATTAAGGGATACAAACACGGCAGACTTGAGAATTCGGTTAGAAATCGACCGCTCGATCGTGCTAATCGGCAAGGGTCAATACGGCACCATTATAATTGCTTAGAGATTGGAGATAGGTCGATTCGATAGAAGCACGTAATTAAATTGTAGGTGATTCCACCTGATTACAAAATTTCGCGTCGAACGGCACTAACCCGATTTTCTGTCAATTCTATACTCTGTGCCCGTAATTGAAACCTTGAGATTTTCACGACAACTAAGAGTCGCCAACGAGTCAAACGCGATAAAATCCCTAAAAGCTACCCGATAGGTTGGGTCGCACTAAAATCACGTCTGGTCGATTTTAACCACGAAATTGAACTCGGTTTCGGGAATTGAACGTTCGAGCGTGTCACGATTTATTTTTAGGACATTACCTCATCCTTTGAAGAATTTTCGGCGAGCCCAGAATTTCGGCGGAAAAATCAAATTCGGCAAAGTAAAATCAAGGAAATTCGGAGGGGCACCTTTAATTGGATTTTTGGCCATCAATTTGATTTGTTATATGAGGGATTGAAGGGAAATTTGTCTAGGTTGTTGCCATGGCATTTTTGGCCATTAAATTGAAGTTGTTTTGTGAGGATTTGAGAAGAGATGGGTGTAAATTCGTATGATCAGTAGAGGAGGCAATTTTGGTCACCTAATTGGCTTTGTTTGTGAAGGAATTGAGAGAAAATGGCCATTGGTGCATGCCTTGACAATAGGGGGGTTGAAGACTTTGTGCAAATTGTGATCATTGCATGGGATATTTCTCTTTGAATCCCATTGGCCAAAGAATGGACTTGCTTGGCCTTTTGTCTACCCCTCCTGCTTCAACCATGCGACCAGCCCCCTACAGACCAGCCCTTCAGCTTCTTCTTCCTTTCTTCTTCACTTCATCTACTTCCTTGCTGCTGCCGCCTCATCTAGAACGCCAGCCACAGCCAGCCAAGCCACCGTGCTAACCGCCCGAGCTCAGTCGTCCCAGCTCCGACCAACCCACACAAGCTAGCCCACAACGCCTAGCTGTCCGACTCACCGCTCGTGCCAGCGCCATCCCCAAGCTCGACCGCTCGCGGCTCTTGCCCGTCCGAGTTACGCCGCTGTCCAGCTGGTCCGCCATCGGCCCCAGCTCGTCCGGCCGTTCGTCCCTATCGCCGCTTGCCCCCGTCTGGCTCCGCCAGCCACCTTAGCCAGCCATCCACGTCGTCCTAGCCCGCCAGTTCAGCCCTTTCGCAAAACCAAACTCCCAACTCAAGCTGTGAGCTTGTGGGATGCTTTTCAGCTTCTTTCGGCCCTCCATTGGAGTCGCCGTAAGCTCGGGATCTCATCGCCGTCGCGTTGCCACCGCCATGGACCCGTTATCTCACTAATCCGGTAAGTTAGTATCCTAATCTTTAATTAGGGAGTTAATTATACTTAGGAGGATTAGTTTAAGGTTAATTAGGATTAAAGGTTAATTTAGTTAATGTAACTAGTAGTTGGGTAGTTAGTTAGATGGACTACTTAGTTAGATTAGTTAGTTAGGTTAGTTGATTAGATTAGCTAGGTTGGTTTAATTAGCTTAAGTATATTAGCCCGGTTAGCTTATGTGGATTAATTAAGTGGTTTAATTTAAATAATTTGTAATTTATTTATTTAATTTGAATTAGCATAAAATATATCGGGATAGCCAGTTAGTAGAATTTTATGCTGATTATCGTGGCTGAATTGAATTATGCAATTGGATGCTTGGTGACGATTTTTGAATTATTATTGCAAAAATATGATTTTGTGGTATTTAATTAGAAAAATACCGGGTGTCGGGTCTTGACGCCAAAAATATTTTAGGTACAATATAAAATCGTGGAATTTTGAAATGGGAGAATATTACATTTTGTGGATCAATTTAAATGTGTGACCACCCACAATTATTTTACCAGGTATTTTTAATACGAAGAAAATTGGCCAAGTCAATTATTTGAAATTGAGGCATTTAAGTGTAAAGCACGATGTTCTTGGCCGAGCATGGATGTGTGTGTCATCACTTAAGTACCCTGATGCGTTTATGCAGGGTAGTGAACTCGTCTTGATGTGTTCACGCAGGACGATGCCTGATTAAGTTCAGATGCCCTTGACAATGGATGCCAATCGCAGTGGAGGCTGGGCCTATGCTCCTTATAGAATGCCGTCCTGATGCATTTATGCGGGACGATGCCATGCTCGATGGGGCGAGACGACGCCCGGCTATGCCGGATGACTGCTGATTAATGAGTTGGCTATGGCCATTGGGTCGTAAATAACTGGGACACCAGTGAGTGTTTGAGATAGCCGCGCCTGATTATGGGATGAAATTGTGTGGCACAGAATGGGACGAATCATAACAATTTGGCATTATAATCGGGACCCCTGTGATTGTTTGAGAAATGAATTGAGGTGTTCCAATTATTGAATACATTTATTGTATGCATATGATATATGAGATGTACTAACATGTAGGGAGGTGCTGAGGCAAGGTAAGTCTAATATGATGTATGTTTAGGCTGTCTCTAGGTGAATTCTCGTCCTAATCAAGATTTAGGGCGTTGACTCGCTGAGATTTTGTCTCACCCAGTCGTGGTTTAAAATTTTTTAGGTTCCTAGTATGGAGAACCCGGAGCTCGAGGCTGAAGGGTCTGAAGTGTAGGTGGCTTAAGGTTTTCTTTTTGGACCAGACTTATGTGTATACAGTTGTAGGGTTGACCGAGTGTATATGTGAATAGTAGTTGTGAAAATAAATGGCCTGTCTTTCGACTATCCCTATGTTTGATTGTTGTCTGGGGTTTATTAATTCGCTTCCGCATGTGCATAAAAAGAAAGGGGTTGGTGACACGTCCTGGGAACGTCGCAATTCTATCGACCATCGAGGGATGTTCATGCGCTCGAGGTTCAGGGCGTGACAACGTGGCTTGACACAATTTACAATGTCAAGCAATTCATATGTATATGGGTACTTCTAACAATTGAGGCACCCGAAACACTTTGGTCGAGTGACCAGAGGATAGAACTCTTCTGGGCCATTAAGAAAAATAATACATGTTGCTCGAACAATCAATATATGCCTTCTCTCAGTTCTTCCCACTGATTTTGGTCTTACCATACCTCATTGCTAGTAGGCTACTGGAACAGCATCCAGCCCGATCGATCTAACTAGGAGTTCCATCCCCACCAAACTTTGTGCTTGGATATTTCATTTGGTTGAGATGACTAACATCACCTCAGGATTTCGAGATCCAGTTGTCCCCATCAAACAAATGGAAAATGTTGACAGAAGTATTTAGTACCTTTTTGCCAGACAGTTTATTTTGGCAGGCCCGCCTATGAAGGGATTGGATTACACCACCATGAGTGACCACCACTACTCGTTCTCCTGCTTAGTGAAGGAAAATTTTATTTGCAATTTCCCTTTGCCAACTTAAATTGTATCAATATTCTTTAGTATTGAACATGAAGTACATTTAAATCATGGTCGTCTCGTCTTCGTCTTTCTTCTGCTATAACAAAGCAAGCAAATCGAAGAAAGATCATTTAAAAGCAAAGAGCACCAGCAAAGCTTTAGAGAGCATTAAAACAACAATTAAAGCTGTTCACCAAGTCTTGCAATGCTTAGTTTTTGAGATTGGAAAAGGTAATCCTAGAAAAACTCCTTTAAAGCAGCTATAGATCGAACGAGTAAGATGTAACTTATAGTGCCTTGTCAACACTATGCAAGGAAAGAAAAAAAAAAACACTATGCAAGGAGTAATATTCATATAAAAAACTATTAACATGGCATTTAGCTTATTAGAACACTCACACAATACTAGCTATTAAGCAACTTAAAGGGATCTCTTTACCTTTGTGCTTCATACTGATGTTTCGCAAACACGTAGTGAAGTGCTGGTAATACTTTCACCACCACCCTATGTGCAGAGGAAACAAGAGAAACACCGATCAGACATTCCACCTATGAACCAATTTGCACCTAGTAGACTACCAAACTCTTTCTTGATAAATGTTTATCTAGTAAATAATTTTTTTGTAATGCCTAATATATGAGATGAGAACTTTACTATATTTTAAGGACTGAAAGGACATATAAGATGTGAATCCATAAAAAAGCCAAAAGAATGGGACTAAAATTCTTCTAGCCGTATATATAATATCACGTGAACCATTTAAACAACTCCAGTGACGAAAACCATGTAATTTGCAATATCCACACACATTACGCACGGTTTCCATATTGAAAGTTGGTCGCAAAATGAAAATTGACCAAAGTCAGGTGCTTATTGTCGAGCTCAGGGCAAATCAAAACCCACTGGAATTTATCGATCCGTCTTCTGCGATCGAAGGATTTTGAAGGCTTCGGGACAGACCCTAGCTGCAGCACGTGGCCGAAGGCCTTGAAGCTCGCCTAGATTTCTTTCCCGTAAACCTGGATCCTTGATAACCTAGATTCTCATTTGAAAACAACATGCAAGATATTTCACAGGACACAATCATTAACTAAACTGTAAGAATGAACATGAACTTTTAAAACATTCAGAACTTTCCAACAAATAATGAGAACATCTGATGGAATTTTTTAGCTCTATATCACTGCTTGAAATTTTCGTATTTGCTAGGTTCCGTACTTCCAAATTGACAATACAAAAATTTATGAGTAATTGTCATTAAAAGAAAGCCAGATCAAAAATGTTCTCATTATATTCATACCTCCAGTCCATCACAAGCAGTTGATATCAGATTCCAAAGCTCGTTTTAGGTGAGATGAGTAAATTGTAGAGATTTTACTTTCTCTGGACAGCCTTTCACCTACCTTTCAGGGAAAACAATAGAAGAAGCAAACAAACCAGTTGGTCGGTCCAAAGAAAGGGATAACATATCACAAAAGTACTCACTCATTTAAATCAATATCCAGATGTCCCTGTTCCATATAATGAAATAAGTAATGAAGGTAAATACAAAAGGCTGTAGAAACAAGTGCACAAACAAAATTCATGAGATAGCTGATATGAGCACAATTGGAGATACACTTGCTTGAACTCATTTCTCTAATTCTATTAGGCATGTCCTATAATGTTATGAATATTGATCACTTAGTCACAAATACTGTAATACATTTTCTTTGCCATTACGTCCTCTCTGTCATTTTTTTGGCTCACCTTGAGGTGTTACCTTGCCATCACAGGTACCATATTTACATAGGAAAAGAGCAATATGGAAGTCAACATATATTCTCAAGCAAAGGCTAGTAATGGTGGATTCACTATGTAATTACAGATATATGTAGCCCAATGCAGCCACATAGCTTAACAAGAACTGATATCGTTCTCCAAAATGACGCCTCTATTAACTTAGCATCTGCATTGTATCCTGTTCGTTTGTCATACGATGGGCAACAATCAAATACTGTTCTCCATGCGCCTTTTATATCATAATAGGTGATGAGCAAGTTTTATAAAATTGAAAGGCTAAAGAGAAATCCAGAGGCCAAGAAAACCTGAATTCTTCCATCAGCATTCCACTCAGTTTGGCCATGATGCACGACAACAATTTCAGCATAGGCTACGCCATTTGGAACCGGTTGAGCATTGCCGTTGCAACCCAAGTCAGCAGCAACCCTAACAGATAAGCAGGAAAACAGAGTACTGGTTAACCTCCCGCACATGAAGACATCAGCTAACAATAATCACTAAAGAGTAAAAGATTAAAACAAAAACGAACATTAAACGCAGCCTAAGACGCTCACACAGTGACATTGGTTTGGAAAATGGTCCAAAAGAATCCGCAAACAAGCAAACAAGTGAAGCGAGAGAAACAACATCGAAACTCCACTGAATCAATTAGAACAGTCGATAGACTCGTTTGGTTTATCAGCTGCAAGTTCTCATCATCACCAACATGCCAAAAAAACCAGAGTGCAGGCAAAAAAATATATTGAGCTCAGTCATTCCAGAGGGTTTCACCGTCCTCCAAATTTCACGGAACATCACGACACCCAAAGCAAAAAGTCGACCGCAACAGGGTCAGTCAGACCTCGAGTTCGAACCCAAAATGGCAGGCTTGCAATTTGGCTCTGGACCTTGCGTCCTCGATTGCCATTGCGCGATGAATAGAGCCTCAGTCCCAATCTTCGAGTACAGGAGCGACAATGTGCGATACGACGACGAGAATGACAAAGAAGAAGAAGAAAACCGTTGGATTTGGAATGTGCGGGACGGGCGGTGCAGCGCTCATGCTCTGCGCGAAGCGTCAGACTCGACCTCTCCCGGGTTGCTTTCTACGCACCGCGAAGCGGATGGGCCTGGCCCACCTAGAGAAACAACCAGCCCAAGCCCATTATATAAGTTGGACTTGTCTTACTGGACTTTGAAATCTTTGTGTCCAGAATTCTTTGGGGGGGGGGGGGGCACAGGTGCGTATAAAATAGAGAAAATGAAACAAATAATCTTTGAACTTTGATTAAATATATACTATGGTATCTGAACTTTGGTTTGATGTGTAATGTGATATCTAAATTTTTAATTTATTCAATGCGACCCCTCAATTTTAATACTTATTCATTTTTATTTTTGGACTATATAAAAATACTCAATACTGTGATTCTATTAATTCAAAGTTCAAAGATAATATTGATCATTTTGATAAAGTCAAGAGATTAAATTGAACATGTATTAAAATTTTAGGGACCATATTTAATATTCATGGACTGTATTAAATAAATTAAAAGTTCATAAACGACATTACATATTAAGCCATCATTTAAGACACCGTAAATATTAGGGTTAATATCGCCAAAAACCCCAAATCAAAACACCATGATCACATTTACCTCAAAACAATTATTGTGTGACAAAAATTCGCAAATTAGTATATACATACCAAATTTACCCTTTGTGTCATGAAAACTTCCCAAATTGATATAACCATGTCACATTTACCCCAAATTGATATACTTGTCACATTTTATCCCAAATTGTGGTAAATCTGATTTTTCTTTTTTTTGGGTGAATGTCACATGAGTGCACTAGTTTGGGATAAATGTGACGTTGTACTAATTTAGGATTTTTTAAGACATAATTTTTTTTGTGGCAAACGTGGATTGAGTGCTACCAATTTGGAGTAAAGGCAACATGGGTGCACTAGTTCCGGAGTTTTTTGTAACATAAAAATTTGTTTGGGTAAATATGGCACAAATGTTCTAATTTGGGGGGTTTTGTAGTATTTACCTGACACATTATCTTATTAAAATATCGTAAATATTTCTTCAGCATACTTTAACTATGTATTGTGTCGGGGATAAAAGATAGGATCATAATGTATGACTTCCAATTATGTCTCGAATGATACTGAGTACGTATATCAATAGGAATCTGCTCATATTACGAGATGCATGTGCATCATAAGAACAAACATTTGCGATCCGTGCCATCTCCAAGGGAAATGCACAGGACACCCCAAATTTTCCTTCATAGAGAAATTTAAAACAATAAGAAGACTTACTAAGAATGGTAGAATTTTCGATAATTGCTCATTTGAAACATTAAAGCCTATTAAAACTATTTTTTTTTTCAAACAAAACTTTTGTTCATCTTTTTGCTTTTCTGTTTTGCTCTCTTTTTCTCTATATTTAAGCATTTTTTTTCCAGACATATGCTCTGTTGTTTTTCTCTTTTCAAAATATTTAAAATTGCCCTACCAGCAGCCATGTTAGAATAGTTAAGTTAATTAAGGACAGAATGACTCGATTACATAAATCACAAAAACTAAAGGATCCAAATAGTGCAAATTGAGGATTCGAGGACTTCAATTGGACGAATCGCATAATGTAAAAACCAAGAATGAAATTATCCTTTTAAGACGATAAGGAGTAAATCATGCTCCTCGGTAGGTCCCACCACAACTAATTATTGGTACTGTAAAAGCACCCTAAAGATTTGATCTAACTAGAAGTTCTATCCCCACCAAAGCCTGTTCTCAGATATCCTATTTGGTTGAGATGACTAACATCACCCCCGGATTTGAGGACCCAGTTGTCCCCATCAGACAAGTGGAAAATGTTGACAGAAGTATTCAGGAACTTCACAGATTGTTTATTTGGGCAAGCCCGCTCATGAAGCCTTCGGAGTACACCACCATGGGTGACTGCTACTACTCGCTCTCCTGCACAGTGAAGCAAAGTTTCATTTGCATTTTATGTTTCCAGCTTAAATTGTTTTAGCAATTTTTCGGTGGTGAAGGAAAGCGCATTTAAATAATGGTACCCATCGTCCTTGTATTTCTTCTAATATAACAAAGGAAGCAAACCAAACAAAGGGCATTTAAAAGCAAAGAGCATCATCAAAGTCTCAAAAAACATTAAAACATCAACTAAAGCTGTTCACCAAGTCCTGTAATGCCTAGTTTTCAAGATTGAAAAAGGCAATCCATGAAAAAAAAAATTCCTTTAAAAATAAGCTATGGAGATTCAAACCGGTGAAATATGAGTATTACAGTGCCTTGTCAACACTATGCAAGGAATCACTTTCATGTATAAAACTATTAACATCGCATTTAGACTAGCAGCAAACTCCACAATTTTGGCGAATGAGCAACATAAATCATCTCATTACCTTTGTGCTTCACACTGATGTTTCGCAAACACATAGTGCAGCGTTGATAAACTTGATCGATACTTTCACCACCACCCTGTGTGCAGAAGATACAAGAGAAATGACTAATCAGACAATCCACTAGTGAAGCAATTTGAACCCTACAAACTACCAAACTCTTTCTTAATAAATGTTTGTCTTGTAATACTTTGTTTTGTAACGCCTAACATATGAGATGTGAGCTTTACTATGTTTTACAGATTAGAAAGAACATGTAAGATGTGAATCCATTAAACAATCAAAAGTAGGGAAAATAACACAAAAACTCCCTAAATTTTAGCTCAATGTGAAATTGGTCACTGAAATTTTAATTTATTCAATATGGTCCTTAGACTTTGCTCAATGTACAATACGGTCCTTGAACTTTTAATCTATTCAATATAGTCCATCAACCTTTTGTAGATATTCAATATAGTCCTTGAACCATAAAAAATGTTTAATGTAATATCAGGGGCTACATTCAATATTTTCTTATCGTTCAGGGATTGTATTGAACATGTAACAAAAATTCACACACTACATTAAATAATTTAAAAGTTGAGGGATCACATTACACATTGAGTTAAAGTTTAGAGATCACATTGAATAAATTAAAAGTTTAGGAACCAAATTGCACATTAAGTCGAAGTTCAGAGACCGTTTATTTCAAATCTCCCAAAAGAATGGGACTGAAATTTGTATAGCCATGCATGCACAATATAGAAAAGAACACATCACCTGAACCATTGAACAACTCCAATAACAAAAACCGTGAATTTTACAATATCCACTTATGCATAGCTTCCATATGGGAGAATTACCAAAAAAGTCCTAAACCTATTGCAATTGTGCCAATTCAGTCCTAAACTTTTTTTTTTTCGCCAATTTAGTCTTAAACCTTTTACAATTGTGCCAATTCAGTCCATCTGGCCAAAATTGGCTGCCCGTATTGGCGACGTGGACGCCGGCCAAGGGCAGCTGGCCGGCGAGCGCTGACGTGGAAATTTTTTTTAATTTTTTTTTAAAATTATTTTCCCTTCTTCTCCTTCCTCTGGCCGGCGAGGTCGACCCTCGCCCTTGCCAGTGGCCGGCGAGGTTACTATCGCCATCGCCGCCCCCGCCGCCTCCCCGTCCCCGATCGTCGGCACGATCTCCCCTTCCGAGCTCAAGCGGCCTTCCCTGGCCATGACCGTCGCCAAAACCCTGTTCCAACGCCTCTAGACCGACGAGGACGAGATCAAGCTCCTCCGCAGGTTCCTCGACTACACCACGCGGCGCGTGGAGCCTCGCCCTCGCCAGTGGCCGGCGAGGGCCGAGCTCGCCGGATCTAGCGAGGCTCAGCCTCGCCCAGCCTTGGCGAAGGCGAGCCTCGCCCAACGACGACGAGGCCGCTGTCGCCAAATCTGGTGAGGCTCGGCCTCGCCTAGCCATGGCAAGGTCGGGGCTCGCCGGATCGCGACGGCCGCCTCGCCGTCGGCGGGCGAGGCTCGCCTCCGCCGGTGGCCGGCGGGCGAGCCTTGCCGATGGCCGGCGCCGGCCCTCACCTCGGGCGGCACCGGCCAGCCAGAGGAAGGAGAAGAGGGGGAAAAAAAAAGAATTAAATAATTAAAAAAATATTTAAAATTTCGAAAAAATTAAAAAAAATTGCCACGTCAGCGTTCACCGGCCAGCTGTCCCCGGCCATTTTGGCCGGATGGACTGAATTAGCACAATTATAAAAGGTTTAGGACTAAATTGGCAAAAAAAAAAAAAGGTTAGGACTGAATTGGCATAATTGCAATAGGTTTTGGAATTTTTTTTTGTAATTCTCCCGCTTCCATATAGAAAGTTAGTGGCAAAATGAAATTTGACAAAGTCAAGTGCATTTTGTCGATCTCTATGCAAATCAAAACCCACCGGAATTTCTTGATCCGTCTTCTGCGATAGAAGGGTTTTATAGGCTTCAGGACAAACACTAGCTGCAGCATGTGGATGAAGGCCTTGAAGATCCCCAAGATTTCTTTCTCGTAGACCTGGATCCTTTATAACCTAGTTTCTCATTTGAAAACATCAGAGGACCAAATCGTTAATTGAACTGTAAGAATAAACACGAACTTTGACAGCATTCTGAACTATCCAACGAATAAAGATAACATCTAATGGAATTTTTTAGCTCTACATAACCGTCTGAAAATTACGTATATGTTGGCTTTTGTACCACCAAAATGATAATGCCAAAATTCATGTGTAATTATCATAGGCAGAATGCCTGATCAAGAACAGTCTCTCTCCATTCGTACCTTCAGTCCACCACAAGCAGTTGCAATCAGATTTGCCGTATCAAAAGCTCGTTTTAGGTCAGATGAGTAAATTGCGGAGATTTTACCTTCTCTGGATAGCCTTTCACCCACCTTTCAGGGAAAATAATAGAAGATGCTAATAAACTTGCTGGTCAATCCAAAGAAAGGGATTATATATCACAGAAAATACTCACAGCAGTTCCTTGCTGCCTCCCAATTTCATTCAATTCAACATCCAGAGTTCCCTGTATAGTGTAATTAAAGCAATTTGAAGGTAAATAGAAAAAAAAAGGCAGAACCCAGTTCTTAAACGAAATGCAATGAGATGGCAGATATCAGCACAATTAGAGATATATTTGCTCAAACCCTTTCATAAATACAGAAAAATTACAAGTTAGTAATGCTTTCTCTCTAATTCGATTAGGCATCTCCTATCGTGGAATGAATATTGATCCCACAATCATGAAAGCTGTAGTAGAAGATATGAAACCCTAGTGGTAGAGTGTACATATTCTTTGCCATTACATCTTCTCTATCATCATTTGGGCTCATCCTGAATATTTTCTTGCCATCACAGGTTCCAATTTTATATAGGAAAAGGAAAGTATGAAAATCAAAATAGTATTCTCAAGCAAAGGCTTGTACTGGTTGATTCACAACGCAATTATAGATTTATGGAGCCCAATGCAGCTACATAGCTTGACAAGAACTGATGTCCTTCACCAAAATGATGCCGCTATTAACTAAACATTTCCACTTTATTTTGTCACACAATGGGCAAATATCAAAGTGTACTACATGCAACCTTCAATATCGTAATGGTAATCAGCAATTTCTACAAAATTAGAAGGCTAGAGAGAAATCCAGGAGCATAGAAAACCTGAAATCTTCCATCAGCATTCCAGTCCGTTTCTCCGTGACGTATGACAACGATTTCAGCATAGTCTACCCCAGTTCGAACCGATTTAGCATCACCATTGCAAACCGTATCAGCAGCAACCCTGAAAGATAACCCGTGAAAAGAGGGTACTAGTGAATCTCACGCATATTAAAACAGAAGCCACCACTAAAGCAAAAAAGTGAAACGAAAGAAACTGCATGGAAAGTCAAAAGGTCATTTGCTTCATCAGCGGCAAGTTCTCATCATCACCAACATGAAGAAAAACAGAACGAGCCCGCAAAACTAGAATTGAGCTCGCCCATTCCAGAGTTTTTCATTATCCTCCAAATTTTGCGGTAGTTCTAGACAAACAAAGAAAAGATTCGGAGAAAAAGTGGACAAGGTCAAACCTCGAGTTCGAATCCGACATGGCAGGCTCGCGATTTGGCTCTGGACTGTGCATCCTTGATCGCCGTGGAGCGACGAACGGAGTTGCGAGTCCCAACCTTCGATTTCAGGAGCGACAACGTGCGCAAGTGTTTCGACCAATAAGCAAACGTAGACCCATTAATCCTGATGGAGTCCGTGAATATTTGATTCGGAGCCGTCGATGTTCGCCTCGGTCGTCCCCGTTTGAACGATAAATATGTACACGAAAGTCGCAGAACAACGCGGTGAGGTCTTCGTCTTCATGATCTTTCGTGGAAAAGTTTATAAATGATGAATGGCGGAGATAACAGAAGGCGTCTTTTTTCTTTATGATCTGAATGTGTTCGTCTTCCCCGGTTCACCTAACCAAAAACGAGGTCTTCGAATTTTTTTACGTCGTTCCATATCGTCGTTGACTTTTCACTTTTCTTTTTCCTCAACTAATGTTCATCCCTGCCACGACCCGCGTGGAGTCCACGTCACACTCCCCTCTCTCTCTCTCTCTCTCTCTCTCTCTGTATACTGTCAGTATCCATGGCAGCCTTAGTTGAACACCATCTGCCGCCCTGGCCCCGCCGTTATCATTGTTTTAATTAAACACCGCATCCACCATTAAACTCGGCCCCGCAGTTGGTGGAGATTCGATTCCACCAAATTGTCTCGTTTGAATTTACCATTTTCTAAACTACGTAACTACTTGTGTCCTCTTGAAACCCTTTTATTTATTTGAAAGGGATAGTGACTTTTTCATATGAAAATATTTTTACATGTAGTAATTTGCTTGCAAATCAATAAAAACAAAAGACACCCAGTTTAATCAAGATACTTTAGAGGAATATTATTGGCCCTCTTGCGGCAAGATTACTTTTAGTCACGCAAGACAAGCTTTATTAAAATGAGACGGTTTCATTACAACAACACAAATTTTATAGATAGGGAGCTAAGTCATGCTTTATGGTATGTATATATGTTGCCCTTTTGTTGTTCCCACTATAATTACCCCTCTTAATATAAACATATTTCTTTTTTGATCATATCTATCAGCTTGGTCCAATCTTTCGATTCAAAACTTACTTCCTTTTTTGATTAATTACTACTAGGCAAATTATGCATCCTATTTGATTTTGATTCAATATTTTGGTTTGCTTGTTGTCTTCTTGCAAATTCTTAGATTTTTTCTGTTTTTTGCACCAACAGATTTTGTCCTTAAAACATTTATTAAATAAAACTAAAGTACTTTTCTTCTTGCATTTTGTTTTGTTTGCATACTTTCACTTCTTTTTATTTTTTATTTTATTTTTATGTCTTATAGGTTCCCGTGCATGGACAAAATGCGATGCGCAAATTGGTCAGTTTGATGTAAAATAAACATATCATTGTGCCATCTTCCAAACTAACTAGTATCTTTACTTAGGGATTTATTGCAAGTCTGCTTCATAAAACATTGCTTTCTGCAAAAATAACATAAAATTGGTGGCAGTATCCTAGATTATTCTGGTTGGACTATGATATATTGAGTTTTGGCTCGATAAGTAGGATTTGTTTGGGATGTCTTACGTGTCCTGCCACATAACCATCTTTACTGGGTTTTGATGTCACGGGTGTTCTTGTAACACGTGGTAAGCTGTTATTAGGCCATGTCTTCTTGGTATGAGACAATCTATCCATCGTCAATTTCTTCACACCCGAATTTCAATATGTTTCATACCATCTATTAATCAGCATATCCCTCTCGGCTCTCGCTATAATTAACCCATTAAGTTTGGAGCACTTATGAACTCGACACTTCTTAGACTTCTGAACTATGGCACCTCTATTGGACACCAACAAAAAAAAGAAAAAAAAGAAGAAGAACTTTGTCACCTATGGACTTTTGCAATTTTGGAGCATCTACCGTTTGATGTTCCTCCATAAATTATTACCTTCACTTGCTTCTCTAAACTTCCAGCGACTCCCAATTTCTGAAGTGTCAATCATTTAGGCTTCATTTTTTTTTTTTGGAAAATGAATTATTTAGAAAATATTTTTTTGAAAATGATCGCTTTATATTGCTTATAAAATTGAAGGAATGGAAAAAAAATTCATCGTTCACGAAAATGCTTAGACAAATAATTGTCAGTAATAAAAATATTTTTCATTAACTAATTATTTCAAGCAATACAATGATCATTTTTAGATCATCATATTCTAATCAACTACGATCACTTGCACCTTTTACGCCCTCTCTACTGCAGCTTATTTCTGGTGTTCTTGAGGCAGGGGGACCATGGCAACAGACCTCATGAACCCTAATTGGACAAATCTTATAAATTAAAAGACTTAGAATGAAGATAATCTTTGAGACAATAGCAATTTGGTAAATCATATTTCTTAGCCGGTTTTGACATCCAGTTTCTCTTAGCAAGTAATATTGTAAAAAAAAAAAAAAAAAACGATAATGACACGATTGGTTCATAAACTTTATTGATTCTTTAACTATGTTTTTGTTCGATTTGGTCTCTTAACTCTTTTACCTTGTTCAATGTAAGATACGCACATGACATTTGCAACCCAGATATCACCACGTGTATGTTAGAGATATATATATATATATATATATATATATATATATATATATATTAGAAATAATTTTAATTCAACTTGATTTTACTCAATCAGAATTTGTTGAATGGTAAAATAAAATAATATTTTTTTGATCTTGGCTGAGGAATACCTCATTATGAAGGATAGGAAGGGAGAAACAAGATAATCTAATACTTGCTCAGTAGAATCAGCACATTGGGAAGCCAGGATGCTATCCCTCACTAACTCTAGGAATCCAACAAATGGAAACAGAGAAACAAGAGAGAGACGACAAGAAACTTTACGTAATAGCTGAACGATCTTTCCCAATAACAATCCTCAAGGCTGTTAACAAGAGAGAGAGAGAGAGAGTCAGTCCAACGTTGTTTGATTTGTGGAGAGTAGTAGGAGGGAGAGAGTCCAATGTCACCTGACTTCGACAGTGTCATCGGTGTCGCAAGAGGCAACTGGTTTGAGGGTCAGTGGTGGAGATGGGTGTTGGTAGGCGGGAGATTTGAGAGAAGGAATTTTTGGGGCTTTTTCTTTATAGGAAGAAGTAAAACTGTGTTTCAGAAAATAGAGGATGCGATGTAACGAGATTGATGAAAACTTATGTATGTTTTTGTGGTATTTATCCTATGATCGAGGATTGGCAAACGATCCAACAGGTTTAGATCTCAAACAGAATCCAAGCATATCAATCTAGGACTCGACTGACCTTAGCTTTTCATATGCATGGAGAATGGTGTGAATACCACCGATATAGCTGAGTGAACCGAAAGTACCAAACATCCATGCATAAGGATAAAACCGAAAAGCCACCCAAGGAGATCTATTTCAAACAGACCTCAACAACTGCATTCATGCTCGCCAAGCGCACAGAGCTCAGGAACAAACCCATAAAGAAAACTGTGAATGTAGAACCCATAAAGACATAATCAGATATAATTACCATTACCTGAACATACTTATCAATATACGAAATTTTATTGCTAATAACAAGAAACGATCAAGTGGCTTGACACAATTTACAATGTCAAGCATTTCATCTTTATCTGGGTACTTCTAACAACTGGGGCACCCGAAACTCTTTGATCGAGTGATAAGAGGATAGGACTCTTCTAGGCCATTAAGAAGAATAATAGATGTTGTTCGAACAATCAATGTATGCCTTCTCTTAGTTCTTCCCACTGATTTTGGTCTTAGCATACCTCATTACTAGTAGGCTACTGGAATAGCATCCAGCCCGGTCGATATAACTTGTAGCTCCATCTCCACCAAACCTTATGCTCGGATATTTCTTTTGGCTTAGATGACTAACATCATCCTAGGATTTTAAGACCCAGTTGTCCCCATCAAACAAATGGAAAATGTTGACAGACGTATTCAGTACCTTTTTGCCAGACGGTTTATTTGGGCAGGCCTGCTTATGAAGCGATTGGATTACACCATCATGAATGACCACAACTGCTCGTTCTACCGGTTAGTGAAGAAAAATTTTATATTTGCAGTTTCCCTTTACCAGCTTAAATTGTATCGGTATTCTTTAGTAGTGAACAGGAAATCGAAGAAAGAATACTTAAAAACAAAGAGTACCAGCAAAGCTTTAGAGAGCATTAAAACAACAGTTAAAGCTATTCACCAAGTCCGGCGATGCTTACTTTTCGAGACCGGAAAAGGTAATCCTGGAAAAACTCATTTAAAAGCAGCTATAGATCGAACCGACAAAATGTAACTTACGCTAACCTGTCAACATTATGTGAGGAGACACTTTCATGTGTAAAACTATTGATGTCGCATTTAACTTAGTAGAACACTCACGCAACATTGCTAATAAGCAACATAAAGGATCTCTTTACCTTTGTGCTTCATACTGATGTTTCGCAAACACATAGGATCACTACTTTCACCACCACCCTGTGTCCGGAAGAAACAAGAGAAACACCGATTAGACATTCCACCTGTGAACCAATTTGCACCTTGTAGACTGCCAAACTCTTTCTCAATAAATGTTTATCTAGTAAATATCTCTTTTTGTAATGCCTAATATATGAGATGAGAATTTTACTATCTTTTACGGATTACAAGAATAAATAAGACGTGAATCCATCAAAAAAGCCAAAAGAATGGGACTGAAATTCTTCTAGCTGTGTATATAACATCACGGGAACCATTTAAATGACTCCAATGACGAAAACCGTGTATTTTGCAATATCCACACACATTCCGCATAATTTCCGTACTGAAAGTTAGTCGCAAAATGAAACTTGATCAGTGTCAGGTGCTTATTGTCGAACTTAGTGCAAATCAAAACCCACCGGAATTTCTCGACCCGTCTTCCGTGATCGAAGGACTTTAAAGGCTTCGGGGCAGACCCTAGCTGCAGCAGGTGGCCGAAGGCCTTGAGCTCCCCTAGATTTCTTTCCCATAGACCTGGATCCTTGATAACGTAGATTCTCATTTGAAAACAACATGTAAGATATTTTAGAGGACCCAAATGTGGCATCCCAAAAATTCAAGACAAGCTCTAAGGTGTATCAAAGCCCATAATTAGGTAATGAAATTTTCCTAAGTTTTATGCTTTAGCCATTAGTCTCCTCTTAAGACTAAGTGACATATGCGTGTGTTCATGAATTTTGAGATTAGTGTAATCGGATAAATTTATGAGAAGGATTTATAATTTCAAGTGTATAGTCATCTTAATTTGTAATTTAGTACTTTAATTTAATAGGGATTTAAGTAATTTTAAAAGGATTAAATTTGGGCTAATTAAGCTTGGGTCTTAGGCCCAAGATGGATGGGCCTAAGATGGGCCAAGCTGGCCGGCCCATGAGCCCATGAGGGGCTGTTGACCGTGCGAAGGGGAGGGGGGAAGAAACCGGTTGCATGCCCTCTCCCACTTGTCCTTTGAAGTGTGCCAAGTGTTCCCCATGCATTGCCAATGATTGCTCATCATTGAGGGGAAGAAAACTTGGAGAGATGATGGCCGGTTTAAGCGAAAATGAGGGGAGAGAGAGAGGGGTTCGTCCGAAGAGAAAGAGAGGAGAGGAAGAGAAGAAAGGGAGAAGAGAAGAGGAAAGGAGGAGAGCTGTCCGTCGACCGTCCGCCCGTTTGCCGCCCGTTCGCCGCCGTGTGCTCGTCGCTAGCTCGGTTTAGAGGCAAGTTAGGATCGATTTCCACTTTTGCATGTGTGCGTTGCATGTATGTTTGGAGAAATGTCGAATTTTGGGCGAGTAGGAAGGAGAAACCGAAGCTAGAATGACTTGTTCTTGAGTGATGTTGCTGTTTTCGCATGAACCGCCTGAGCCAGAATCTTGTGAGAGCTTGCATGCATGTCTTGAGTTCGATTTTGTCTTTGATTCCTTCATGAAAGTTGTATCCAACATCTTAAAATACAACATACTAAAATTTGGTGCAAAAATATGGAGATTTAAGGGGTCAAACTCTCATCCTACGGAGACACTAGATCTGGAACTATTCTGCTGACCTTGTGGTAGATTTGTGGTTGCATGTTGGTTTTTATCGAGAATCTCTCTTCGACTTATTCATGAAACGTGTAGAGAACATCTTAAAGACTAACATACTCAAATTTGAAGTAAAATGAACAAGTATAGCCTAGTGAATCGACTTACTCTTGAAGACGGTAAATCTGGAGACGCGGTACAGGACACCCGAGACTTCATGGACCCATATGATGACTATAATCTGGATATTTGACTTAGATCCCTTCATGAAACTTGTAGATAATATCTTGAAGTAAAACATATTCAAATTTCAGAGGAAACGAAGAAGAATAGGTAGGTGAAGACTCAGTATTTCGGAGAAGCATGCACTGGACGTTTCGGTGTTAGATCCAGAAGCTTCGTGTGACTGTAGAAAATAATCTAAAAAATAATTTGGCTTAGAAGTCTTCATGAAAAATCTGCTCTAGTGTCTTGGCTATAACCCGGTAAAATTTCATAATTTTCGGAGGTCGTTCGGGTATTTTAATCGAATTATTTCAAAAACTGCACATTCTGTTTTATCCGAAATTGCATGCTGTGATTGCGTGAATGACATCTTTTGTGTGGAATTTTATTGGCCATGTGTTTTTCATGAAATCATTATCTTATTGTCTTATTTATCACATGTCTTAATTTCATGATTTTTGGAAATCATATGGAAATTTAATTTAAATATTTTCCAAAATGGTACAAGCTGGAATTTAAATAAATATCAAAAAGGCATGATAAATGGACTATTCTAAATTGTATGAATTCCATAAATTGTATTTTTAAGAATGATTGCATCTTGCTACATGTATGATGATGACTGATGATGCATGTATAAATCAAAGGATGAAAGTGATTTTATTTGCCATTACATCATGTGCCACGCTAAGTTGAGACTTAAATTGGTAAACATGATCAATGATAAATGAGGAAACTGTTTGTGGCGGATGATAATGCCACAGGGAGTATCGGGATGCCCGGGATGGGGGTGCCGGATGCCCGGAATGTATAGAGATACATGGCCGGATGCCCTCGGGAGTTTCGAGATGCCCGGAATGGTTGGGTGCCGGAAGCCCCGGAGGTCTCAGTGCCCGGGGAGTGCCTCGTGATGCCGGTTGGGATGCGAGATGCCGGAAAGTGGGGGTGCCGGATGCCCGGTGATGTGTGCCGGAGGGTTCTCGCGATGCCGGGATGGGGTGCGAGTGGTGATGTGTGGGACGCAATTACGGTCCCGGAAAGAGATGTGGTGATCAAATTCAAAGATAAAAGTGGAAATTGAATCATGCGCATGAGATGTGATGACATGGATGTGTGACATGATGATGATCACCTATGGCATGATGATATATCTATGACATGATGATGATCACCTACGGCATGATGATATGTATGTGACATGATGATGATCACTTATGGCATGATGGCATGGATGTGTGACATGATGATGATCACCTATGGCATGATGATATATATGTGACATGATGATGATCACCTGACATGATGATGATCACCTATGGCATGATGATATGTATGTGACATGATGATATGCATGTGACATGATGATATATATGTGACATGATGATGATGAATACATGAAAATGTATGTACATATGCATGGCTGCAAGGTAAGTTATGCTTGGATGCGTGAATGATATGTACTATGCTATGATTGATATGTTGTATTGTGTGATGCATTGAGTGGTTTATTGGTCCTTTACCTGCTGAGTGGTTGTACTCACCCCTTCGGGGACCAACATTTCAGATTAGAAAGATGCCGCTCCCTACCGTCACGCGGGGCACCTTCTATGGCCTCCCATCTGATGTGGAGGTAGAGTGTACGGAGATCGATTGCGTTACCATCCCTGGTCTGACATTTGTGCAAGTGCGAGTGTTGGTCATGTACGAGGTGGGCCTGGCTGGGGGCCCAGTCATTCAGGAGTTTCTGTCGGTTCATATCCGCCGAGATGGAGAGTTTAGGGGGATGTTGCCACCACCACCGCCCGACGCGCCAGGATGGGTGTGATGGCCGCGTGAGGGGTAGAGAGCTGATGACACTTTTTGGACATAGCCGCCACTTATAGATGGAGGATCATACGTGAGATAGACATAGGGTCGAGTTGTCTTTTTGGGTTATGGCCGAGTCTAGATGAAAATCTTGGCCTTTCTTTTGATTGTACCGACCCGTGATATCCATCTTGAAAATATATGTAAATAAAAGTGGCTCGGCTTCATCTTTTCATATGATGTGTAGTTGGTGTGCATTGTATCATGATTGTTGGAGGGAGAGATGGTGATATCAAATTATGCTTCCGCTAATAAGTTGCGCCGGGACCGCTTTCAAAAAAAAAAATGCCCATGAACTACAACGCTTTTACTAAGAGATGTAACTAGCGTTCATTAGGTACAGCGATAGGTACCTGTGGCGACCTTAGGCGAGTCGAGGGGTGCCACACCAAATCATTAACTGAACTGAAGAATGAACACGAACTTTTACAACATTCAGAACTTTCCAACAAATAATGATAACATCTAATGGAATCTTTTAGCTCTACATCTTTGTTTGAAATTTACGTATATGTTGGGTTTCGTACCACCAAATGGATAATGCCAAAATTTATGTGTAATTCTCGTAAAAAGGGAGCCAGATCAATAATGGTCTTATTATATTCATGCCTCCAGTCCACCACAAGCAATTGCAATCAGATTTGCCGTCTCCAAAGCTCATTTTAGGTCAGATGAGTAAATTGTAGAAATTTTACCTTCTCTGGACAGCCTTTCACCCACCTTTCAGGGAAAACAATAGAAGAAAGAAATAAATCTATTGGTCGGTCCAAAGAAAGGAATAACATATCACAGAAAATACTTACTCCAGTTGCTTCCCGCCTCCCAATTTCGTTTAATTTAATATCCAGATATCCCTACTCCATATAATGAAATAAATAAATGAATGTAAATACAAAAAGAGGCAGGAATAAGTTCCCAAACAAAAAGCGTGAGATGGCTGATATCAGCAAAATTGGAGATGTACTTGCTTGAACTCATAAATAAATGAGGAGAAACCACTCCCTACTCATGCCTATTCTCTAATTCTATTAGGCATGTCCTATAAAGTTGTGAATATTGATCACTAAATCACAAAAACTCTACTACATATTCTGCCATTACGTCCTCCCTGTCATCTTTTTGGCTCACCTTGAGGAGTTACCTTGGCATCACAGGTTCCTTTTTCACATAGGAAAAGAACAATATGGAAACCTTAAGCAAAAGCAAATAATGGTGGATTTATTATGCAATTACAGATATATGTAGCCCAATGCAGCTACACAGCTTGACAAGAACTGATGGTGTTCACCAAAATGATGCCTCTATTAACTTAGCATTTGCATTATATCCTGTTCGTTTGTCATACATACGCCAGGTGATGAGCAGGTTCTATAAAATTAGAAGGCTAAAGACAAATCCAAAAGCAAAGGAAACCTGAATTCCTCCATCAGCATTCCACTCCGTTTCTCCGTGATACACGACAAAGGTTTCAGCATAGGCTACGCCAATTGGAACTGATTTGAGCATTGCCGTTGCAGCCCAAGTCAGCAGCAACGCTGACAGATAAGCAGGAAAACAGAGTACTGGTTAACCTCCTGCACATGAAGAGAGGAGCTAACAATAATCACGAAAGTGAAAGACTTTTTTGAAAAAACGAACATTAAACGTGAACTAAGACGCTCACAGAGTGACATCGGTCTGGAAAATGGTCCAAAAGAATCTGCGAACAAGTGAAGCGAGAGAAACGACATCGAAACTCCACTGAATCGACTGGAACAGTAAATAGTCATTTGGTTTATCAGCAGCAAGTTCTTATCATCATCAACATGCCAAAAAACAGAGCGCATGCACAAAAAATATATTGCGCTCAGCGATTCCAGTTTTTCCACCGTCCAAATTTCACGAAAAATCACGACAAACAAAGCAAAAACTGACAACAACAGGGTCAGACTTATAGTTCGACCCCGACATGGCAGGCTTACAATTTGGCTCTGGACCTCACGTCATCGGTCCCCGTCGAGTTATGAACCTTGTCTCAGTCCCAATCTTTAAGAGCAGGAGCGACAATGTGCGAAACGACGACGAGAATGACGAAGAAGAAGAAACCGTTGGAATTGTAATGTGCGGGGCGTGCAGTGCGCTCATGCTTTGTGCAACGTATGAGATTCGACCTCTCCCGGCTTGCTTTCTACGCGCCATGTGACTCCAGATTCTTGGGTTCTGATTTCGATGAGATAAATTGGGTATTTCATCGACGTGACTATAGTGTTTTTCTCTGAGTTGGCCACTCACGGGATAACTAGACTAGCTGGGTAAGCTATTAAGGACTTTAAAGGCGAGATAGACGAGAATTGGACCATGAATCTACTTCTCGACCGTGCTCATCTTTAGAGATCATTACGGCACAGTTAAAAATCGAATTAAGATCAGAGATAGGCCGGTTCGACTAAGATGAATGACCGATCGTGGGTGACTCCACTAAATTGGAAAATTCTCATCGACCGGCACGAATTTGATTTTTCTGTCGTTTTGGTACCCTGTGTTCGTATTTGAATCCTCGAGATTTTCACGACAATCGAGAATCGTCAATGGGTCGAGTGGGTTCATCGTGGCTCGAAGAAAATCGACCACGGGTCATTTGTCCTAAAAAGTTCTGAAAACTACCTAGTAGCCTAGGTCACGCTAAAAACGCGTCCGAGTGAAATTAACCGCCAATCTAAGTCCGATTTCAGAAATTGAAGATCATGTCATGTCACAATAAATTTTAGGAACGTCGACTCAGTCTCAGAAGATTTTTCTAACAACCGAGACTTTTTGGGAAAAAGTCAGTTTAGGGCCGTTGTCGTTCAGTTGAAGCCGGGGATTGTGAAATTGAGAAGCATGAGGGATTCTTGGATAAGGAAAATAATCAATTTGATAGTCGAAATATCAATTGATTTTTGTGAGAGTTAATTGAGAGAAATTCAAGAGGGATTTTGGATGCAGAAATGCAAGAGGGAAATCAAGAACTCTAGTTGGGATTTCCTTTGGGATTAAATGAGCTTATTCAAAAGAAATTGGATCAAGAATTTTCTATTTGAGAAAATTTTTTCTTTTGAATTTATTCCCATTTCTCTTTCCCTATTTGGCCAAAGACATTTTCCCCTATTTTTCCCACAAGTTTCTCTCTCTTTCTTTCTCTCTCTCTCTCTCTCTCTCTCTCTCTCTCTCTCTCTCTCTCTCCTTCTTCACGTGCGGAATCCCCCTCCACCGACTACCCCTCCCGCTGTCTTCCACTTTGTTTCTCCTTCTTTTCTCTTCTCTTTGACTTTTCAAACCTACTCTCTCTTCTCTCTCTTCTCCCCCACTCCCTTGTGACCGAACCTTGATTCTCCTTTCTTCTTTGTGCGAAGCCAGCGAACTGAAGCAGAATCAGCAACCACCGTCGCCGCCTGGGATCGGAACCGTCTGGACGCCGCCGCACCGGAGCTACCGCACCACCGCCCGCGCAACGCCGTGCGCTCCGCCGCCTCACGCTCACGCCTGCCGTCCCCGTCGTGCGACCCCAGCCCTGTTCGGCCTTTGTCCAGCCTTGTGAGCGGCTGAGGAAGCCGCCAGACCGCCACCAGCTCCGCCCGGCCACCGTTCGGCCTCACCGGAGCTCCGCTCGCCCTTCGCCGGCCTTGTCTCGCCCTCTCGGCCCCTAATCTGGCCTCAACCAGCAGTGAACGAAGAGGAAGAAAATGGGTATGGCAGCACCTATTTGGCCCGTTTTGGCCGCCTTCCCGAGCCCGGATGCTCGGCCTGCTTTGAGGAAAGTCGATCCTCGCGTCGACCTCATTGTTTTGAGTGAGTTTTGCTCACTAATGCCTTCTTAGTTTTCTAATTACACTTAAAGGTTGATTAGTATTAGTTAAGTGTAATTAGGTGGTTAGATTAGAACGGATTAGCGATTATTAGTGAATTGCATCGCATATTAGTTGATTTGTTAGTGTAATTAGATAGAGAATTGCCTGTAGTATTTATTGAATGCTTCTTGGGACTTTTCCCGACCCTTATCGGGTGTTAATAAAGCAATTCGGGCCTAAATGGAATTTTTAGGAATTAAATATTAATTTTCGAAATTAATTATTTAATTATTTATTTTTCCGGAAATTCAACCGGGATGGCCAGTGACCAAGATTTTATGCTGATGATCATGGTGTAGTCTGTTTATTTAATTGAGCTTTATATTGTGCTAAATTGGAATTATTGTGTATTATTTATTTAATTTTCGAAATTAATTATTTAATTATTTAAATTCCGGAAATTCAACCAGGATGGCCGGTGACCGGAATTTCGTGCTGATTGTAATGGCACAGTCCATTTATTTATTTGACTTCCACGTTGTGCTTAATTAAATTGATTGTGCAATTTTAGGATTTTATCCTAATTGATTGAAATCGAGTGGGATTGAATGATTGCTTGGTAGTTGGCCGAGTATGTTTAATTACCATTTATAATGCTTTGTTGAGTTGTATAATGAGTAGAATGGCGAGAGTGAATCGGAAGTACTTTGGGCTTGGACCGATCAAGTACGGTTGATAGGCCTACGTGGTTCGGTGACTAAGGACGTCACTGGCGAAAATGACGCCTTAAAGAACGCATGCAATTGTCTATTGAAAAAATCGTTGTAGGCATGTGTGGTTCGGTGATTAAGGATATCACTGGCGAAAACGGCGCCTTAAAGAACGCACGCAATTGTCTATTGAATACATTGTTATAGGCATGTGTGGTTCGGTGATTAAGGATATCAATGGCGAAAACGGCGCCTTAAAGAACGCACGCAATTGTCTATTGAGTACATTGTTATAGGCATGTGTGGTTCGGTGATAAAGGATATCACTGGCGAAAACGGCGCCTTAAAGAACGCACGCAATTGTCTATTGAGGACATTGTTATAGGCATGTGTGGTTCGGTGATTAAGGACATCATTTAAAACGGCGCGCCTTAAAGAACGCACGCAATTGTCTAGTGGATAAGTCACTTTGGCGAACTCGACGCCCGAGAGCATTGATGGAGCTCTGTGACTAAGTGTACTATTGGAGGTTATATGGGATGAATGGATATGACCGAGAGATGGTCCGATTGATCGATGATCATATCTGAATGTGATCTAATGTGATTGATCATTGCTTGAGTCTGATGTTGTAAATTGATTGATTGAATGGATATGATGGTCTTGTTGGTGTGAAATCGACTAGGTCGATTTGATCGATGCTTCGATCAGTGATGTGATTGCCTTGGTGCCTATTTGATCTGTGCTAATATGCAGGTGGAATCTGAGGCCAAGGTAAGTCCTCTGACTCATGTTGTGCATAGGCAACCCTAAGGTGTATTAGTTTACTAATCGGGTCTTAGAGGGTAAAACTTGCTGAGACGTAGTCTCATTGGTTATTGAATAACCATTTCAGGACCCTGATGAAGAAACCGAGGAGAAAGAACTCGAAGAGGAGTATCTGGAGGAGAACCGCGAGGATGATCCAGAGTAGGATCCTGATGACTTTTGTTGTAGAATCAATTTGAGTAGAAACCGACCTTTTTAGCATGTCTTGTATTTGTACATAAGGGTGTTGGTTTTCTGGTTCAAATTTCTAGGCCTGCTTTTCTATCACATTGTTTTATTGTTTGGGAATTTATAACTGCTTCCGCATGTGCATATATAAATGAAAAGGGTCGGCGATATATAGTCCTGGGATATCGCATTTTAAAATCCACCCAAGGTAAGGGACGTGCGCGTGCCTGAGGATCGGGGCGTGACACGCCACGAAGCGAACTCCCATCAATATATAATATCATACGTTAACTGCTATTAATCTCAAATTAATCTGAGAACGACATTTGGGTTTTGATTCTTCTTTAAGCTAATCTCTTCTTGGTCATGTTCACGGCAAGAAGTGGATCTCCAAGCGGAAATTTATTGACGGTCCTAAGCATTGATGGTGGTGGCATGAGAGGGATCATTCCCGGCACGATCCTTGCCTTTCTCGAATCCAAGATTCAAGTAGTAGCATCTACTTATTTTATTTGTCAATGTTTTCTTTGTGGAGGATGTTAGATGACGGATGACAATCGGCTAGTATACTATCAAGTGTGGCAGTGTCCCATCCTGATCACATGATCGATATGGGAAGGTGGGTGAGGAAACTTGTCTTGAAAGTCCTAAACTTATTATACGGCAACCAATTCAGTCCAAACATTTTGATAACTTGTCAATTAAATCCTAAACCTTTTAATTATTTGTCAATTTAGTCCTAAACATTTTTAACTATTTGCCAAACTAGTCCTAAACTTTTTAACAAATTATCCATTTAATTATTTTGGCTAACTTTGGTCAGACATCGCTGACGTGGTGGTTAATAAATCACAGCCGTCCTTCGTGGCATGATCAATGCTGGCGTGGATAAAATTTTAATTTTTATATAAATTTGAAAATTTTTAATTGCTTTTTTTTTTATATTTTATATTTTCTAATCTTTTCATTTTCTTTCCCTCTTTTTACAAAGAGCTGGCAGGGCCGCTAGCCAATGGTCGAGAGATGGTAACCTCCACTAATCACCGGGCAAGGGCTAGCAACTGTCGTCGGCCGTGGGCGAGGGTCATGGCCTAGTCCTCACAGGCCACAACGAGGGTGTCGCGACCTTCGCTTGCCCTCATTGTGCTGGCTATAGCTTGGGCGAGGGCTTGCAACACCGTCGTTGGCCATGGTGAGGGCTCACTAGATTTAGAGAGGGCTGTGACCCTCACTCGTACTTGGCGAGGGCTTCACAACCCTTGCCCAAGGGACAGCAAAGGTCGCCAGCTCTTGGTCAATAGCAATCAGGCTCATCGTCCCTTTATAAAAAAGAGGAAAAATAAAAGAAAAATAAAATAAATCAATAAAAAATTAAAAATTAAAAAAATTAAAAAAATTTCTGGCCACACCATATAAGATGGTTAATGTTGATTGGGCTGCCACGTCAATAATGTTCAAGTGAAATCAGTTGGAAAGACTATGTTGGCAATTTGTTAAAATGTTTAAGACTAGTTTGGCAAATAGTTTAAAGGTTTAGGACTAAATTAGCATAATTGAAAAGTTTAAAATCGATTAAAAAAGTTGTCAAAAGGTTTACTAAGATTGAATTGATCATTGTCTTATAGGTTTAGAACTTTTTTTTGAGAATTTTCATGATTTGATGGTGATTTTATTACGAATAGCTTGTCGGGTATCATATAAAATTAACAATATCCCTTGTCACATTGTAACTATTGTTAGGAAGCTATATCAAATCATGTTGCATAGTCAACACGAGCCCTTTACATTCATATTAATAGTCTTTCTCTTTTTTGGGTTAATACTGTTAAAAACCATAAATTAGTATACCTATAATAAATTTTAATTTTTTACTACCAAAAATCCTAAAGTGATATACTTGTGACGAATTTACCCTATACTGATTTTTTGACCACCAAAAACTCCAAACTAATAGATTTGTGATATATTTACCATCTATCAGTTTTTGTTAAATTTGATTAATACCATGAAAAATCACAAAATGATACACTTATGACAAACAAAGAGTAAAATTTCATACTAGTACACTCGTCAACTGTCTTATGTCATCTAACTCAGCAATTTGAGGTAAAATTTAACTAAAACTAACGGATGACAAATTTATCACAAATATATTAATTTGTGGTTTTTGTTCATGAAAAGGTGTACCGGTTAATTTTTTATGGTGATCGTATCAGTGGCTTATAGTCGACGAAATTTACAGGAACTAGATGGATTGGATGCAAGAATTGCAGATTACTTAACATAATTACTCAGACAAGCACGAGTGGATTGGTGACAGCCATAATTATAGCACCAAATAATGACAATCATCCAATTTTTGCTTATTGCGACATTAACAAATTTTACTTGGAGCTTTATCCTGAAATAATTCCTTAGAAAAAGTAAGTTATATTAACCCATTTTCTTATATTTTAGATACGATTCTTCAAGTCACTTGAAGCCATAATCTAATGGGGAAAGTTAGAGGTGTACATGGTCCGGGTGGAATGGCCCGCTAAGGACCAGTTTCGAAAAAATTGGAACTGGAAACCATCCATTAATTGCATGGATCCACCAAACTGGACCGCTGGTCCAGTTTGGTTCTCGAGTGGATCTATAGAATCGGTCCAACCTCTGTGCCTTTTCCCTTTTCGCCTCCCACATTTGCTTATTCTGACTCTCTTGACCATGGTAGCTTTTAGCCTCCTCAAGTACTGGTGCCGTGGTGGCCATGACCCTCATGCCGCTTCCATCCTGGCCACCACCACCATCTTCGCCACCACCTCTACCTCTGCCGTCTTTTGCTCCTCCCCCAAGACTGACGATGAGGAGGACGATGGGCCGTTCTCCGATCTAGAGTTCGCCTCTATCCCCAAAGACAAGGACGATGGGAAGAAACCCAAGGAGGGGTAGGAGGAAGAGAGAAGGCAGAAGTAGGACGAGCCCAGCAACGATGAGGACGATTGTGACGGTGAAAGCAGAGGTGGTGACAAGGATGGCGACGACGTAGAGAGAGAGTTCAAGTTCGGGGGGGGAGAATCGACTCATTGTTTCACTGAGTCTAGACTAGGACTCGAAGGGAGATGAGTAGATCCGAAGGTAAATCGAAGAGGAAGAAATTTAGTAGCATGCATGTGCGTTGCGTGAGCCTTAATTTTTTTATTTAAGTAAAGCTGGAATATGTACTTTGTATAAGTTATTCATTATATTGCATACTATTTCATATTATTTTTCATTTTTTAAATAAAATAACGACGAAATTCTTTGTAGTTTTTTTTTTTTTATGACAAAGACAAATTTAAACAATAAGGTTTTTCCAATGGTCATCCTTAACAAGAAGAGTTATTAAAAATGGTAGAATTTTTGAAAATTTCTAATTTGAAACATTAAAGCCCATTACTACTATTGTTTTAAACAAAACTTTGCTTCATCCTTTTTGCTAATCTGTTTTGCTCTTTTTTTCCCCCTCTTTATCTAAGCATATTTTTCAAACGGATGCTCTATTTTTTTTTTTTTCACTTTTTCAAATATTTAAAATTGCCCTATTTGCAGCCATGTTAGAACGATTAAGTTCATTAAGGAAAAAATGACTCGATTACATAAATCACAAAAACTAAAGGATCCAATAATGCAAATTGAGGATTCAAGGACTTCAATTGTACAAATCACATAACGTAAGGACCAAGAATGAAATTATCCTTAAGAGAATAATGAATAAATCATCCTTCTCAGCAAGTCTTACCACAACTTATTACTGGTAGGGCTACTGGGACAGTATTTCTAGGATAGTTGATCTAACCAGAAGTTTTATCCCCACCAAACCCTGTTCTTGGATATTCTATTTGGCTGAGATGACTAACATCACCCGAGGACTTTGCGACCCAATTGTCCCCATTAAACAAGTGGAAAATGTGGACAGAAGTATTCAGGAAAATCACAGACTGTTTATTTGGACAAGCCCGCTCATGAAGTATCCGGAGTACACCACCATGAGTGACCACTACGACTCGCTCTCCTGCAAATTGAAGAAAAGTTTCATGCAATTTCTATTTCCAGCTTAAATTGTATCATAAATTCTTTAGCAGCCAAGGAAACACATTTAAATGATGGTCCCCGTCGTCCTTGTCTTTCTTCTACTATAACAAAGGAAGCAAACCGAAGAAAGGGCATTAAAAAGCAAAAAGCATCGGCAAAGTCTCAGAAAGCATAAAAACAACTAAAGCAGTTCATCAAGTGTTGTGATTCTTAGCTATCAAGACCGAAAAAGGTAATCCGGGAAAAACTCCTTTAAAAATAAGCTATGGAGATTCAAACTGGCGAAATATGAGTATTATAGTGAGCGATCAACACTTTGCAAGGAGTCACTTTCATGTATAAAACTATTAACATCGCATTTAGGTTAGTAGAACACTCCGCAATTCTGGCGAATAAGCAACATACTGATGCTTCGCAAACAGAGAGTGCAGCGCTGATAAACCTGATCAATACTTTCACCACCACCCTGTGTGCAGAAGAAACATGAGAAATGACTAATTAGACATTCCAATTATGAAGCAATTTGAACCTGCAGACTACCAAACTCTTTCTCAACAAATGTTAATCTTGTAATCCTTTATTTTGTAACGTCTGACATATGACGTGCAAGCTTTACTATGTTTTTCAGATTAAAAAAACATGTAAGATGTGAATCCATTAAACAGCCAAAGGAATGGAACTAAAAATTTTATAGCTGTGTATACAACTTATAGAAAAGAACACATCACCTGACCCATTGAACAACTTCAATAACTAAAACTATAAATTTTGCAATATCTAAATATGCATAGTATCCATATAGAAAGCTAGTGGCAAAATGAAAATTGACAAAGAGGTGCATTTTGTCGAGCTTTGTGCAGATCAAAACCCACCGGAATTTCTTGATCCGTCTTTGGTGATTGAAAGGCTTTATAGGCTTCAGGATAGACGCTAGCTGCAGCATGGGGCTGTAGGCCTTGAAGCACCCCCAGATTTCTTTCCCGTAGACTTGGATCCTTAATAACCTTGATTCTCATATGAAAACAACATGCAAGATACTTCAGAGGAGCCAATCATTAATCGAACTGTAAGAATGAACACGAACTTTTACAACATTCTGAACTTTCTAGCAAATAAAGATAACATCTAATGGATTTTTAGCTCTAGATTACTGACTAAAATTTACTTATATGTTGCGTTTGGTACCACCAAATAGATAATACTAAAATGCAAGTGTAATTCTCATAAATAGAATGCCAGATCAAGGAGGGTCTCACTACATTCATACCTTCAGTCCACCACAAGCAGTTGCAATTAGATTAGCCGTCTCAATTGCTCGTTTTAGGTCAGATGAGTAAATTGTGGAAATTTTACCTTCTTTGGACAGTCTGTCACCCACCTTTCAGTCCAAAGAAAGAGATAGCATATCATAGAAAATACTCACTGCAATTGCTTGCCGCCTCCCAATTTCGTTCAATTCAACATCCAAAGTGCCCTGTCAAATGTAATTAAATAAATTTATCTGAAGGTAAATAGAAAAGAGGCCAAACTAGTTCTTAAACAAAATGCATAAGATTCTGACCCAAAAAAAAGAAGAAGATGGTAGCTATCAGCGCAATTAGAGATATATTTGCTTAAACTGAACTATGGAGAAATCACGACCCAGTAACGCTTTTTCTGTAATTCTATTAAGCATGTCCTATCATGTAAGGAATATTGATCGCTTACTGACAAAAGCTGTAATCGAAAATATGACACTTAGCAACAGAGTGTACATATTCTATGCCATTTCATCTTCTTTATCATCTTTTGGGCTCACCCTGAATGTTACCTTGCCATTGTGGGTTCCAATTTGATATAGGAAAAGAGAAGTAGGAAAATCAGCATAGTATTCTCAGAGCAAAGGCTTGTACTGGTGGATTCACAATGCAATTACAAATATATGAAGCCCAATGCAGCTACATAGCTTGACAAGAACTGCTATCATTCACCAATATGATGCCTCTAACAACTAAACATTGTCATTGTATCCTCCTGTTCGTTTGCCACACAACGGACAAAAATCAACTAGTGTACTACGTGTGCCTTTTATATCGCAGTAGGAAATGAGCAATTTCTACAAAATTAGAAGGCTGAGGAGAAACCCAGAAGAATAGAAACCTGAAATCTTCCATCAGCATTCCAGTCCGTTTCCCCGTGACGCACGACAACAATTTCAGCATAGTCTACCCCAATTGGAACCGATTGAGCATCACCATTGCCAACCATATCAGCAGCAACTCTTGACAGATAACCCGTGAAAGGAGGGTACTGGTTAACCTCACGCATATTAAGACAGAAGCTACCACAAAAAGAAAAAGGTAAAAGATAAAAAGACGAACAGTAAACGTAAATTAAGACGCTCCCACAGTGAATTGGTAGGGAAAATGGTCAGAAAAGTACCGCAAGCAAGTGGAACGAAAGAAACAACATGCAAAGTCCACTTAATTGGCTGGAACAGTCAATAGATAATTTGCTTTATCAGCAGAAGTTCTCATCATCGCAAACATGACAAAAAGCAGAACACACCGACAAAACTAAATTGAACTCGCCCATTCCAGAGTTTTTCATCATCCTCCAAAGTTTGCGGAACTTCAGGACAAACAAAGAGAAACGTCGATGAAAAAAAGAGGACAAGGTCAAACCTCGAGATCGAATCCGACATGGCAGGCTTGCGATTTGGCTCTGGACCGTGCGTCCTTGATCGCCGTTGACCAATGAATGGAGTTGCGAGTCCCAACCTTCGAGTTCAAGGAGCTCCAACGTGCGAATTGTTTTGGCCAATAAGCAAACGTAGACCCATTAAATCTTGGAGTCGCTGGCCATTTTGTAGCAACATACATTGATTCGGAGCCGTCGGCCTTCGTCTCGGTCTTCTCAGTAAACGATAAATATGTACACGAAAGTTTCGATACAACGTGGTCTTCGTCTTCGGGAAATATTTAAATATTAAATTATCCTGTTGCAGTTGGACGCCCCAACCACTCCACTATGGCCTGCCGTTAGTTGCAGTCGCACACCACAACCACCGTTGAATTAGGCCCCGCAATTGCACTCGCGCGGACATTTGATTCCCTGCAATTTTATTTTATTTTTGGTCGGACTCCCTCCAAATTGACTCGCGTGTATTTTTCATTTTCTAGAAGTTACTTGTGTTCTCTAGAAACCCTTTCATTTGTTTGAAAGAGGGTGATTTTTTCATTTGAGAAATATATTTACATGTTGTAATTTGCTCGCTAATTCAAAAAAAAAAAAAAAAAACTCACCCCATACAAAAAGAAGATGAGTTTTTTCAACATCCTTTAGAGGAATATTATTGTTAGATCCCTAACTCAACAAAAACAGGGCAATAACACGGCTATCCTTTAATTCAAATATATTTGATAAAAAAGTCATCCAATTGTAATATCAGAGTTTTTTTTTTTAATTTATCAATAATATATATATATATATATGAATGACAACATTCTTCAATCCAAATATATTTGATAAAAAAAGTCATCCAATTATAATATCAGAGTTTTTTATAATTTATCAATAAGATATAAACATATATATATATATATATATATATATATATATAAAAAACGGTCATCCTTCAATCCAAATATATTTGATGAAGAAGTCATCCAGTTGTAATATAAGAGTTTTTTTATAATTTATCAATACGATATATATATATATATATATATATATATATATATATAATGCTCTCATCTTACTTGCCACTAAAAACCAAGTAAAGTGAATGGAATGGGCAACCATTGACCACTGCCCATTTTAGTTCAGCATTTCAAATGGGCTTTGGAACTCTAAAGTCCCTTGGCCAAATGCAAATAGCAGTTAGTTCGTTTTTTGCTCAACTTTGGAGAAATACAATTGCATCTACAAATGTCTCTAAGGGCCTTTAGCCCAAAGCAAATTTGGAGGTCCTTTGGGCCTTTAGTCCAAAGCTACTATTGGCTTGAATCACATGACCCAAACAACGCAACTCAGGTTGTGACATTCGGAATTTTCCGTATTTATAATTATGTAATATTCAGAAATTCGTGTTATGATAATGATATCTAGATTTTGAGCTAAGTATTATTTGTCTTTTACTCGGATAAGTACACGGAGACTTTAATCAAATTTGTAGATTTTGTGCGACGCCGCCGCTAAATTTTCGTGAACGTAAATCGTTTCGGGTTCGACATATGAATCGAATTATGTGTGCGCTAATAATAGAATGGTATTAATTAAATTACTATCATCTTACTAGTTAACGGTTGTTTTTAATTGTATAAGTTTTGTCAATTAATAATAATAGTGAAATAACTTGTGTTAATTATGCAAGAAGATGATGATTTCGTTCTACCCACTACATTTCCTTTGCAAGGTTTATTGATTAAAAATTTAAATGCCACTTGTCCTCATATTATGTATTTCATGGCCATATGTTCTTATAACATAATATTTTTGTGGTAATTTATTTTACATTTAAGCTAAGTAATGATTAATTTAATATGACTCATTTTTGCCTTGCATTTTCCTTGGTCACGTGCAATTGCTTGCCTTACATTTGTGCCACATCAAGTTGAAGATTTACATGCAATTCTACACCTAGCAATGAGGGAAAATCAAATTATCTTGATTAATTTTAACAAAACTCATTTTACCTTACCAAAGAACCTATTTTTCGTTCCTCCAAAACTCAAACAAAAGCTGCCGGTGTTATTTTCCACTTTTCAATCCAAGAATTTGGAGAGCAAAGCATATATTCAAAAGCAACTAGGGTGGTGAAAGCAATTAGTGATTTACAGTTTGCATTCGTTTGAGCTAAGTGAAATTTCTAGTGTTAAGTTAGCTTAAATCTACTTAATTACTTCTATCTTGGTTGGTTGGATGAGAGGTGAAGTCTTGATGTGGGTATGGTGGTTGTTAAGTGGCTTGATAATTTCTTGCAAGTTCGTTATGCTTCATTTTGGTTCGTTCTGTATGATTATGGATAGTTAGAACGTGCTCATTTTGCTATATTTGCCTTGACAATCCATTGCATGTTCGTTATGCTTCTTTCTGCCTCATTTTGGGTAGTTAGAATATAGTCATTCTACCATCTTTATCTTGATGACTTATTACATATTCATTCTACTTCTTTCTGCCTCATTCTAGGTAGTTACAATCTGGCCGTTCTACCATCTTTGTCCTTGTAATCCATAACATGTTCGTTCTACTTCTTTCTGTCTCATCTTGGGTAGTTAGAATATGGTTATTCTACCATTTTTGTCTTGACGACTTATTATACATTCATCCCGCTTCTTTTTGCCTCAGTCTAGGTAGTTAGAATCTAGTTGTTCTACCATCTTTGTCTTGATAACTCATTACATGTTTGTTATACTTCTTTCGGCTTCATTCTAAGTAGTTAGAATCTAGTCGTTCTATCGTAGTTATCTTGATGACCCATTGCATGTTTGTTCTACTTCATTCTGCTAGAATTCTACAAGTCTGAATATGTTTGTTTCACTTGTTTCTGCTAGAATTTCCTAAGACAGAATCTGTTTATTTGTTAGTCTGCTCAAATCTATTTATTGGTGAGTCTGTTCACTTACTAAATCTACCAACTTGTGAATCTATTTGTTTAATCTTCTGTTTATTGGTCTAGGCAGACTTTATTAAATTTGAATATAATTCTCATTGAATCCGCTTATCTGTTGATTTTGTAAATTGCTAAATTTGTTTATTTGTAGATTTGTTCATTGTTGGATTTGTTCTTTTGTTTTATGAGTTATTATCAAGCCAAAAATTTACCCCTTTTAATTGTTCAGACTTTACAACCAGAATGTATTTGTTTGCTTAGACTCAGAATATACTCATTTGATTTATCAAATTTTAATATCCATAACCTACTTAATGTTTAGACCCTGAACATACCCATTTGATTTACTCGATTATTGATGCCCATAACCTTCTTAACGTCCAAACTCAAAATATACTCATTAAATGTCCATATTTTGATAACCAAAAAAATATGATTACATGTTATTAGATATGCAGTTATTTGGTTAATGCATTAAATTGAGTTGAAATATGTGTGTTGTGCTTGTAAATATGCATATATTATGGCATAAATGAGATAAATATGAATCCGTCACCCGTATAGCGGTGAGTGATGATGCCCCATGGTAGAAGTTTGCGGGATGTCCGGTGTGTTGAGATGCCCTAGGGAGTGTTTCGAGATGTCTTAGGAGTCAAGATGCCCCTGTGGTGGAAGTTTGCAGGATGTCTCGGAGATGAGATATCCCATGTGTCGAGATGCCCCAGAAGTGTTCGAGAGGATGAATCATTAATGAATAAAATGATAGGGCTAGTAAGAACACCTAGAGGGGGGTGAATAGGTGTTAAAACGTTTTTGCAAAACTTAGTAACTCAATTCGTCTTTCAAGAATAACATACTGTAAATGTAATAGACTATAAACAGTTCAAATATAATGACGAAATAAAGTAAAGAGTTTAGAGAAAGAGAATTGAGACACGAGGTTTATAGTGGTTCGGCTTAAACCAAGCCTATGTTCACTTTCCCGCACTGACAGCCCACTGACTGGATTTCATTAAGAATAAAAAAAGATTTTATAGTCTCACGTCCTTCATTCCACAGTGTAGAAGATCTACTACACTTCCTCAAGGTCTCTCAAGTATTTAATCTCTCTTTTGGATACAATATAAGCTCAACGATTGAAACAGCAAAGAACTAGGAGATTCAGACTTCACAATTTTTCTTTCATACACACACTCGAATAACTTAAGCGTCTTCCTTATATACTCCTCTATGCCTTTATAACCGTTGGCACCTTCCTTAGAAATTCTTCCAATTTACCCGTTGGACAAAATCAATTAAGGAAGATCTTGAGTCATTTAAGGAATGTGAAGATAGCCCACCAATCATGCTCGCCCATACAATCAGGATTTAGGTTTCCATAAGTAGAACCTTCCAAGTATACCAATCAATAGATTTAATTATCCGAATTGATTTCAATAAGAATAATTAATCATGAGATGCTATCTCCAGCCATGAGATCCTTTTTTAACTGTACGAACCAAATCCTTAAAGATATACTTACATCTGGATAAATTTTCTCTTTGTCGGTCTAGAAACTATTAGTGAGAGTAGACTTTAAATGTGGCATCCGAGAATTTCAACTACACCAATTAAGTATATATGGAACAAGAGAGGAATATGGACATTGGTCAAATTAAATTTTGTACCGAAGGAATGGAATTCGGTTTTTGCTGGAAAAATCGTGTAATGTCTCCTGTTTGTGCAATTCGACGAGAAAGGAAAAGAGACCTTGTCACTTGATCGAAAATTTTTCATGTAAAGATTTTTGGTCATATATTTATTCATGAAGCAATTGGAATATAAGAGTATAGATTTATTTCTTTGGTTATATATTTATGCTTCATAATTATGGGCCTATATTTTTGGGGACCATGGGCCATTTTAGTTTGGACTTTTGGCCTCAGAATTTTGGGCCCAAGCAGGCCCAAGAAACACCTCAAGGGTGTCGCACGAACCAAAAGGGGAGGGGGGAGTGCATGTCCTCCAACACTTGTCTTCATTGCCTCCACTTGTTCTCTCCTTTTAGCCACTTGTTCTCCTCATGAGAACACTTGTCTCTTACATGCAAAAATAGAGATAAATTGATAATCAAAGAGCAAAAAGGAAGGGGGTTTCGGAAGTGAGGGGAAAAGAGAGAAAGGGAGGTGAGCCGAGGGAGAGAGAGAGCGAGTGAGCGAGAGGAGAAGAGGAAGAAGGAGTCTGCGCGTCCGCCGTCGTTCTTGCTGTGTTTCCTTCGAATTTGAGGCAAGTGAAGTCCTAAAACCTACTCTTTGCATTGCTGTGTGTAGGTGTAATAGATGGTAAGTCTTGGTTGTGGTAGATGGGATGAGATTTCGGAGCTTTGAAGAGAGATTCGTTGGTCATGCATGCTGATTTCGGAAAGACCAGTCCGACCGTCCGCGAGTTTGTGTGTTGCATGTGAATTTTTAGTCGGAATCTTGCTTCAATTTCTTCATGAAAGTTGTAGATAACATCTTGACGTATAACATAATAAAATTTGAGACAAAATGGACAAGTATTGAGGGGTGAAACCCCTTTTCTACGAAAACATTAGATCTGGAAACTGTTTTGTTGATCTCTTGGTGATTTCGTGTGTTGCATGTGACTTTTTAGTTGGAATCTCACTTATACCTCTTCATGAAAGTTTCATAGAACATCTTGAATAATAACATACTGAAATTTGAGATAAAAATAACAAGTATTTCTTGATGAAACGATTTTCCTTTGGAGAGACTAGATCTGGACTTCGTCGTGATGACCTTCAGTGGTTTCGTGGTCTGTAAAGTAACTTTCTTGTTGAAATTTCACTTCGATTTCTTAACGAAAGTTGTAAAGGACATTCTGAGGTTTAACATATCAAAAATTTAGAGAAAACCAACAAGAATAGATAAGTGAAATCATTGTTTTTCGGAGGTAGTCAAATCTGGAAGTTTCGGTATTGAAACAGAAGCTGTAACCGTCTATATTAAATCACCTAGAACGAATTTGACTTTTATTTCTTCATGAAAAACCTACCTTAGGATATTTACTACAACATAGTCGAATTTCATAAATTTTGAAGGCCATTTGGGTATTTAATCGAAAATGCTTTAAAACCGTGTAACCTGGTATATTCGGATTTAATCAGTTTTAATGCATGGGCCATATCATTTTTTATGAAGCTATTTCGGCAAAGTTTTCTTCATGAAGTATCTTTATTTATGTCTTCCCTGAAACATATTAAAATTTCGTAATTTTTGAAGTTCATTTTCCTATTTAACCAAAAATGTTTCAAAAACTGTGCAAGTGGAACGGACAGAATTAGTAGTGCTGTGATGCGTGGTCTGTATTGAACTATTTGGGGATCTTTTGGTGTAGTGTTCGTCATGAAATATCTGCCTTTATGTCTTGAATATCACATGTTCGAATTTCATAATTTTTTAAGGTCATTTGCGTATTTAATTAAAAAAATTTCTAAAACTGTGCAAGTTGGATTGTGCGAATTTCAAAGGCTGTAGTGGATGACTATTCTGTTTTGTATGAGCCCCATGAATTATATTGTTTTAAGTGATTGAATCTTGCTGCACATGTGATGATATTTGGCATTACATATAAAATCAAAAGCTGAAATTGACTTTGTTGCCATCAAATCATGTGCCATGTTGATATTGAGACATAAAAATGTGAATATGAATTATGATAAATGAGGATACCGTCGGAGGTGTGAGCCGACAATGCCCCGGGAGTGTCGGGATGCCCGGAATGTGGGGGTGCTGGATGCCCGGTGGCCTAGTGGCGTAATTCCGGAGGGTCCTCGGGAGTTTCGAGATGCCCGGTGGTATACGATACGTAATTCCAGAGGGGGGGGGGAATCCTGGTGGTATGTCGGTACGTAATTCCGGAAGCCCCGGAGGTTTGTGCCTGGGGGGATTCCTCGTGATGCTAGTTGGGATGCGAGATGCCCGGAATGTGGGGGGCCGGATGCCCGGTTGTATTTTGAATACATGCCCGGAGGTTCCTCGCGATGCCTGGTTGGATGCGGGCAATAAATTGTGGGATGCAAACATTGATCCCTGGAAAGAAAAACTGATAAGATCCTCGTGAAAGATAAGAATTGAAAGTGAATCATGTGCATAGGTGTATGCATATGGCATGATGCATGATCTGCTTATGAAAATAAATTAATGCTATTTGATATTGAAAATGCGATCATGAAGGCATGAATGGATCTCATGGTGATGTATGCTTGATAGCATGGATGATATGAAACATGGTGGTATATGCACAAGTGGCATGGTGAGATATGCATGACTGCATGGTGGTGTATGCATAGGGTATGGATATGCATGAATGCTTGGTGATGAGTGCATGGTGGTATGTGCACATATGGCATGGTGATATATGCATGGATGCTTGATGATGAGTGCATGATGGTATATGCACACATGGTATGATGACATATGCATGGCTGCAAGGTAAGTTATGCTTGAATGCATGAATGATATGTGCTTTGTTATGATGCCTTGATTGTTCCGTTTGACGAATGAGTAGTTTGGTGGATCTTTACCGCTGAGTGGTTGTACTCACCCCTTTTGGGGATTAACATTTCAGACTAGATAAGATTCCTCTGCTGCCACTGCCACCAGTAGATGGATCAAGTGGTTGGATATGACCGCGAGGAGGAGGGTAGCAAAGGAAGGAACTTTTGGACACCGACACTGATCGATGGACATTAAGTATACGACTGTTGGAGGAGATGTTGAAGTATAGCCAAGTATAGAAAACTATGGCATTTTGATGTACCGATGAATGATGTCCATCTGGTTTAAGTAAATAAAAGTGTTTGGCTTTTACCTATAAATGTTTAGTTTGTGTGCATCGTTTTTCTGAATATAGGGAAGGGAGTTGTTGGATGTGCTTCCGTTACATAAATTGCGCAAGGGACCGATCTAAAAGATGTAAACCCTCATGGTTGTATGGACCCGCTGAAATTGAAATAGTATCAGAGTGACATGTTATTAGGGAAAGTGAAAGGTAAGCGAACTGTGGCAACCCTAACGGTTTGGGGGCCATCGAGGGGTGCCACATTAAATCTTGAGTCTGGAAGTCTTCAGGCTTTGACGACAGAGTCTGCAAGTCTTCAAACTAGACTAATGGAAACGTTTTGTCAGCTTCAAAACAGATAACGAAGTTTTCTCCAACAATCTCCCCCTTTTTGATGGTGACAAAACTTTCCTGCAGATTTGAAAACTTTTATCCTGCAAAACAACACTTAAGCAAAACATGATATCTCAAAAGACAAGTAGGTTAGGATATAGATAGCAATGATTTTGCAACCACATAAACATGTTAGTCAAAACAACTATCCTTACCATAATCATGAATATGACTTAAGTTGCTGCAAGCATTAAAAGATCAAACCAAATAGTCCAAAACACAACCAAACAAAAGATAAGTCAAATGTCAATCCAAAACAATCCAAAAACAAAGGAAAATCAAATCTGCAACTTCTCCCCCTTTTTGTCAACAGCAAAAAGTGGAGAACAAATAAAAGAGTTGTTTGAAAATAGAGAGTATCAAGGCTGTTTGGGAAGGCGAACAAGCTGGAATTCTTCCATTGAGTTTACTGTCTTCTCAAGCTTCCCAATGGTCTCCTTCAGTTGTTGGAAATCATCACCCTTCACATGATCTTGCACTTGAGTCTTCAAGACATTGAGCTGCTTGTGTAAAGATACTGAAGTAGCCAAAAAAAGCATTCTTGAGATCATGTATCTCATACCCCATAGCATATTGCTATTTCCTTACATCCAAGAGAATCTCTAGCAGTCTCGAAAAGTCTGCTATATGTTCTTTGGCAGCGCTAGGTCCAGCAGAGTCGAGTCTAGGAGCTTTGAGATTGGATGGAACCTCAGCAGATTGTCCACCATGGCTATGAGTGGATGCTTCGGGATAATGAGAAGTATACACATCTTCTGGGTCTGCTGCAGAGCGACTTACATCACTAGCAAGGAAAAGTGAAGAAATACCTTGTTGTCCAACAACTCCCCCTATTTTGGTGCCTTCAGGTGGAGTAGGAAAGGTTTCTTCCTGTTCAACTTCAGCTTCAGTTTGATGTACATCAGCAGTTCCAGCCATATCAGTTTCACTGGACAAGGAAACAGCCAAAGTTGGCTCAACGGAGTCTTCTTGACCCTGGTCTCTCTCTTCTTCTTCCTCTTCTCTTCCTTCTTCCTCTGTCCTTCTCTGTTCTTCATCTTCCTTTTCAGTCTCTTCTCTCTCTTTTTCTCCTTCTTCAGGCCCTTCTCTTGTCTCTTGAAAGCTGACAAAACTCTTCAAGTTCCTCAAGGATGAAAGAGTCATTTCATCCTCATCCTCTTCATCCTGCAAGATGAGTGTTCTCTTTCTCTTTGTTGAAGCATCCATGGGCTCCTTTCCTTTTCTCTTTGCTGCAGCAGAGTCTTGTCTTGCTTTGACAGGAGACTTTTCCTTCATGCGCTCTAACACCCTGTTCAGTTCTGTCAATCGCATCTTTGTGACCATTTTAAATCTAAACACCATAGGAGAGATATTTGTCAAATATAATGGTGCAGGGATGTGGATATTAAAATGTCTAAAAAGACGCGTGATAAGAGCAGAATAAGGGAGTTGTCCCTTATCTTATCTTTCACCACTATCCTGTACATGTGAAACATGATGGTGTGAGGCAGAGAGAATTTGTAGCCAATATTGATGGCATACATCAATTTTGCTTCAGCCCGAGATACATCAGTCTTTGATGTCGACTTTGGACGGATGCAGTTGATCATAATTTCGTGCAGCAAGATGTTGGAGGTATTCATCCTAGAGTATGATATTTTTCCTTCAGCAACCCTGTCTTTCACCACTGATAGAGTAACATGAGCAATAGATACACTAATTGGTTGGAAACACGCTCTTCCCACCCCAATTAGGTCAGCCAAAGTATCCATATCCACCAAAAACTCCTTTTCCCTTACTGTGAAAGAGAAACTGTTTGCATTCAAGAATGATAAGTTTTAATAAAAGTATGCTGTGAGTTTTGGATAAGCAGTAGTAGATTCAGAACAAAAATGCTCTAATTGCAAAAGAGCAAGCTTCTCTCGTAGATTTACTTTCACCGAATCTAGAAAATCAAAGTCAACACTTCTAGGGTTCATAACCCCTCTCTTCATCAGATTAAAGTAAACCTTCTTGTGATTCTTCGATCTGAATAGACTCGAACTATCCCCAGCAACATTTGCAGCAACTCCTGATCTAGGTTGAAAGTGAGTGAACATTCGGTCGTTGTCATCCTAACCTATTGGTTGATTAGCTATACCAACTTGCAGGTCACTCGAAAAATTGGCAAAGGCTTTTTCAGCCGATCCTTTTTCTCGCAATACCCATCTTTTCCATGTCTCGCAGAAATAAAGTTTCATTTCTGTAGCCTCTCTCTCTCTCTCTCTCAGGAATTCATCAATCAATGACATAGCAGTTCCTCTGCTTTTCAAACAAGAATAAAGTTTGAAAGCAACCTTAGGGGTTAGCATTCTTACAAGTTCAACATCCTCCAAAATTTCTTCTTCTGGTTGAGTCGGTGGAGGAGACTGACGCTGTTGAGAAGGTTATTGCTGACTTGGTCACTGTGATAGAGAAGAATCTTCTTCCTCGGTCAAATCGAAATGTGTAGGACCCTCAGACATGTATCGTGGTCCCCTACTTGCGATTCTCGAAGACTTTCTTGAAGACATTGTTGCTTCAGGAAGAAATTCACAGACTTGCTCGAAAAGGTGAAGACTTTTTGGATTAAACAACAGGAAAAGCGCGAGCAAGTGGGAGTTTAGTAATTTAGGATTTGAGAGTGAACACGAAGAAGACGGATTTCAATAGTATATAAAGTAAGTGAAGCAGAGTAAATGAATCGTCTCAAAGGAAAATTTAGAAATGCCTTTTTCAAAATAATAACTTCCTTTTTGAAAAAAGAATAACTGCCTTTTTGAAAAACTACCCCTTTTTGAAAATGAATAAATCCAAACAACTTGAAAAGATAATTCCAATCAATTAGCGATTAATAAATAACCGTACCTTTTTAAGTTTTTAACAAGAAAATTAAAGTACTGGAATCGAAATAACTTACAGTCACAATTCTCGGTCTTCTGAGTCTGATTACTTTCAAACTTTACCTCTGAGTCTGAGCACCTTCACACTTTAATGGATAAAGGATATGATGTTCAGTCTGGTGCGAATAGACTCAAATAGGCTTTTCTCCAGTGGCTTTGTAAATATATCTGCCACTTGATTCTTCGAATCAATGAAATGAATCATAACTTCTCCATTTTGAACATGATCTCTAATAAAATGATGTCGAATTTCTATGTGCTTTGCTCTAAAATGAAGAATTGGATTCTTTGTGAGATTAATTACGCTGGTGTTATCACATTTGATCTCAGTGCATGAATCTTCGATATCAAAATCTCTCAGTTGTTGTTTTATCCATAGAATTTGAGAACAACAACTTCCAAGGGCCACGTATTCTGCTTCTGCTGTTGAAAGAGCTACTGTACTTTGCTTCCTTGAGAACCATGATACTGTCTTGTTTCCCAGCAATTGACAAGTACCAGAAGTACTCTTTCTATCAACTCTACAACTTGCTAGATCTGCGTCTGAATATCCAAGAAGAGTAAAGTCTCATTCTTTCGGATACCACAGACCTAACTTTGAGGTAGTTGCAACATATTTGATTATACGTTTTGCGGCGCTTAGATGAGATTCTTTGGGATCAGATTGAAATCTAGCACAAATACAAATACTAAACAAAATGTCAAGTCTAGAAGCAGTAAGGTAAATAAGTGAACCAATAATACTCCTGTAAAGCTTCTGGTCTACTTTTTTTCCTCATTCATCTTTGTCCAGCTTCGAAGAACTTGACATTGGTATCTCAGTCTTTTTGCAATTCTCCAGTCCGAACTTTTTAACAAGTTCTTTTGCATATTTTTCTTGGTGAATGAAAATTTCTTCTTTCAATTGTTTCACTTGTAATCCAAGAAAGAAAGATAGTTCACCCATAATGCTCATCTCAAATTCATCCTGCATAGACTTAGAAAACTTCTTGCATAGGTTTTCGTTAAATGATCCAAATATAATATCATCAACATAGATTTGAACGAGTAGAAAGTTTTTACCTTCCTTCTTAATAAACAAATTAGTATCTACTTTTCCTTTGACAAAATCATTTTGAATTAAAAATTTACTTAACCTGTCATACCAAGCTCTAGGTGCTTGTTTTAATCCATATAAAGCCTTTTTAGTCTGAACACTGAGTCCAGTTTCTTTGGATCTTCAAATACAGGAGGTTGTTCCACATAGACTTCTTCTTGGATAAATCCGTTTAGAATTGCGCTCTTAACGTCCATTTGGAATAACCTGAAATTTTTATAACAAGCAAAAGCAAGTAATAATCTAATTGCTTCTAACCTGGCTACTGGTGTGTAGGTTTCATCATAGTCTATCCCTTCTTCTTGCGTATATCCTTTGGCCACGAGTCTTGCTTTGTTCCTGACCACTTTTCCTTTTTCGTCCATCTTATTCATGAAAACCCATTTAGCTCCAATAATGGATTTACCTTTTGGTTTAGGAGTTAATTCCCATACATCGTTAATGCCGAAATGTCTGAGTTCTTCTTGCATTGCTTCAATCCAGCTTTCATCAGCTAAAACTTCTTCTATACTTTTGGGTTCTATTTCAGAAATAAGTGCCACTGCACTAGACTCTTCTTACCTTTTGGATCTGGTGCGAATCCCTTCATCAATATCACCGATGATGAGTTCTTTGGGATGACTAGACTTGTGCTTCCAATTACTAGTTGGTCTAACAGATTGCTGATCTTCTTCTTCAACTGATTTTTCAAATTATGCCCGATGTTGATCTTCAGAGGTCTGAGCTGCTTCAGGGGAGGTAGACTTTGTAAAGTCTAGAGCAGGTTCAGATTCTTCAGGTTGAGTCTGAATCAGTTGATTTTGCAAAGAGTCTTGAAATATGACATTCATAAATTCTTCAACAGACTGATTCTTCTTGTTGAATACTCTGTAAGCTTTGCTTGAGATTGAGTAGCCAAGGAAAATTCCTTCATCTGATTTTTCTTCAAACTTACTAGTTCGATCATTTGCATTTTTCAAAACAAAACATTTGCAACCAAACACATGAAAGTAAGAAACAATTGGCTTCTTTCCTTTGAATAACTCATAGGGAGTTTTCTCCAGAATAGGCCTTAAGAATACTCTGTTAATAAATAGTATAGCAAGCTGTAGAAACTACTTCAGCCTAAAAACGCGAAGAAATATTACTTTCTATTAAAAGAGTTCTTGCCATTTCTTGCAAAGATCTATTCTTTCTTTCCACAACTCCATTTTGTTCTAGAGTGTATGGAGAGGAGAAAACATGCTGAAAACCAGATTCATCACAGAATTTTGTAAAGTCTTGATTTTCAAACTCACTTCCATAGTCTGTCCGAATGCTTGAAATAGCATAATCTTTTTCATTCTGAACTTTCTTGGCAAACTTAGAAAAGTGAGTGAAAGTTTCAGACTTACTTGCTAGAAAGTAAACCCATGTAAATCGAGAATAATCATCAACAAAAACTAGGCAATGTTTCTTTCCACCAATGCTTTTGGTTCTGGTTAGACCAAAAAGATCCATATGTAGAAGCTGCAAAACACGATTAGTAGAAACCTGATTTATTGGTTTAAAAGAACTTCTTACATGTTTTCCTAACACACATGGTGTGCATAAGTGGGATTTTTGAAACTTTAGGTTGGGCAGCCCACGAATAAGCTTCTTGGAAGAAATCTTGGCAATTTGTTTCATGTTGACTTGGCCAAGCTTTCGATGCCAAAGATTTGCTTCATCTTGAATTGATATGAGACATTGAGATCTTTCTGGTTTTATATCCAGAAGATAGATGTTCCCATGTCTTCGTCCAGTAAAAGATTGAGAAAGATCTTTACTAGTTCCCGAGCATACGCCTTCTTGGAAATTGATTTTGAATCCAGTGTCACATAGTTGGCTAATGCTGAGTAGATTGTAATTTAATCCTTCTGCTAAGGAGATATTGTTGATTGTGAGACTTCCAATTTGTACAGTTCCACACCCAACAATTCTTCCTTTGCTATTTCCACCAAAAGAGACTTTTCCACCACTCATTTGAACAAGTTTTATAAAACAACTTGAATCTCCGGTCATATGTCTTGAACAGCCACTATCCAAATACCATTTAACCTTTTTTTTTCTTGATAGTGACCTGCAATTAAAAAAGAAACTCAAGCTTTCTTTGGTACCCATATTTTCTTGGGTCTAGAGGAGTTAGTGCAATATGCAGTTTTTGCCCATTCCTTCTTAATAGGTTCCAAACCATAAGACATTCTTTTTCAAAGTGTTCTGAGCTGTTGCACTTTGAACATTTGAGAGCATTTCGGCCAACAGGTTTTACAAAGACTTTTTGAAAGTGATTTCTATAAAGAGTTTTTGTGGGTCTTTATTTGATTCATTCCTTCAACTTTGGAAAATCAATTAGTGAAATAATTTCTGAAGTCATACCCAATCCTGACTTGTTGAAATAAGGTCTTTGTACTGAGAGAATATTTTTCAACTTTTCAGATCCTATTGAAAATCTTTTTGAAATATTTGAGATGTCATTTTTCAAAAATGTATTTTCTTTTGAAAGAGAGTCTGCATTTTCTTTCAAAACAACAAAACTTTTGTCTAAATTTTCAAACTTTTCTTTCCAAGAGTTTTCCTGTCACTTCAGTGTAGAGTTCTCCCTTTTTAGTTTGGAAATCCTCGTAAGAGAAGTTTTGAGACTAAGACAAAGCTCATCAATATATTTCGAGACTTTAATAGGAATTTTTAAATTGCTTACCTCGACTTCGCTGTCTGAGTCTATGTTTGTATCTATCTTAGAGTTTGAGTCTGATTTTGCCATTAGACAAATGTTAGCATAATCTTCATCGCTTTCTTCACATTCAGTATCACTCCATGTCTCTACTTTGAGTGCCTTCCGGTATTTTTCAGCTTTTCCTTTCTTTTTCTTCAATAGAGGGCAGTTGGGTCTAATGTGTCCATTTTTCTTGCATTCAAAACAGATCACATCTTTATTGGTTTCATCATCCTCATTTGATTTGTTTTGAAACCTTTGAGTACTTTGTTTCTTCCAATTGAATCTTCTTCCCTTTTTGTTCAGGTTTCTGAACCTCTTTATCATAAGAGCTAACTCTTCATCATCCATATCATCTTCAGAATATGTATCATCAGAATCATCGTTAGATTTCAAAGCAATTGACTTCTTACCTTTAGGATCTTCCTCCTCGTTGATTTGTTCCACTTCATAGGACTGAAGTGTCCCAACCAATTCATCTACAGAAAGTGGCATGATCCATTGTGTTTCCCTTATTGAAGTCTTTACGTGATTCCAATCTTTGGATAGTCCACGGAGTAACTTGTTGACACTCATTGGTTCTGAGATCAGCTGTCCTTGATACTCTAGTCCATTTACAATTTCTGTAAAGCGACTAAACATATCAGTGATAGATTCTACTGGCTTCATCTTGAATGCTTCATACTGTCTGAGCAGAATATTAATCATTGTTTCTTTCACTCGATCAGTTCCTTCATAGGTAATGTGCAACCTATCCCAGACTTCTTTAGCTATTTCACAAGAAGATATTCTGTTATATTCAGTAGGAGATAACGCACAATATAAAGAGTAAATTGCTTTAGCATCAAGAGCTTGTCTCTTGGTTATTTCTTCTTGAGTCATTTCGCTAGCAACTGCAACTCTTTTCCTCTTTCTGAAACTGATGCAGCTTTAGGAATGACTCATTTTTCTACCACATCCCATTCCAGAGGATCTTTTGATCTTACGAATTCTTTCATCTTGTTTTTCCATATGCTGTATTCTTTTCCATCGAAGTAAGGTGGTCTGGTGTTGCTCTGGCCTTCAACCAAACTTGGAGCCAACATACTAGCCATAGATCTTTGACTCAAAAGTAAACGCTTCAATTAAAATGAGTACACAGGCTTTGATACTAATTGATAGGGCTAGTAAGAACACCTAGAGGGGGCTGAATAGGTGTTAAAACGTTTTTACGAAACTTAGTAACTCAATTTGTCCTTCAAGAATAACAGACTGTAAATATAATAGACTATAAACAATTCAAATATAATGACGAAATAAAGTAAAAATTTTAGAGAAAGAGAATTGATACATGAGGTTTATAGTGGTTCGGCTTAGACCAAGCCTACGTCCACTCTCTCGTACTGACAGCCTACTGGCTGGATTTCACTAAGAATCAAAAGAGATTTTACAGTCTCACGTCATTGATTCCACAGTGTAGAAGCTCTACTACACTTCCTCAAGGTCTCTCAAGTATTTAATCTCTCTTTTGGATACAATATAAGCTCAACGATTGAAACAGCAAAGAACTAGGAGATTCAGACTTTGAAATTTTTCTTTCATACACACACTCGAATAACTTAAGCGTCTTCCTTATATACTCCTCCATGCCTTTATAACCGTTGGCACCTTCCAAAGGAGTTCTTTCAATCTACCCGTTGGACAGAATCAATTAAGGAAGATCTCGAGTCATTTAAGGAATGTGAAGATAGCCCACCAATCCTGCTCGCCCATATAATCAGGATTTATGTTTCCATAAGTAGAACCTTCCAAGTATACTTCGCCAATCAATAGATTTAATTATCAGAATTGATTTCAATAAGAATAATCAATCATAAGATGCTATCTCCAGCCATCAGATCCATTTTTAACCGTACGAACCAAATCCTTAAAAATATACTTGCATGTAGATAAATCTTCTCTTCGTCGAAACTATCGGTGAGAGTAGACTTTAAATCTTGAGTTTGGAAGTCTTCAGGCTTTGACGACAAAGTCTGCAAGTCTTCAGACTAGACTAATAGAAACGTTTTGTCAGCTTCAAAATAGATAAGGAAGTTTTCTCCAACATAAAATACATTGTTATGTGTAGAACTAAATCATTTTGTGAAACATGGTGTGCACATGCATAAGTCTGAATGGACGATCTGTTGGTTAACAATTTCTATGGTAGATTATCATGGAAAGTAAAGTCTGTTTATGTTTGTATCATATTTATCGGATGATTATGCCTTCATTTTGTGTATATCAGGTGAAGTGGTAAGAGAATTTTTCTAACTTAAAATTAAATTTTCATTTATTGGGCTTCGGCTCATCTCTTTTATTTTTCAAACGTGTAGGATGGACACTTTTCAACCCTTGCACTATGGAGTCCTTGTGTATAATTAATTTTTTTATGAAAGTGTGTTTGAACCAGAGTTTGGAATAATATTTACCAAGTATAGTTCTACAATATGGGTTGATATAGAAGGTTTCGCGGAATGAGCTCCTTTTCGGTTCGTTGCTTGGTGTGACATCCTGAATTTCAACCATGTTTTCAATGAAATGAATTGGGTTTTTCATCAACGCACCTATAGTCTTTTTCTCTGAGTTGATCACTCATGAGATAACTAACGTATCTGGTGAAGCCATTAAGGAATCTAAACGCATCAAACTTGAGAATTCGACCAGAAATCGACTGCTTGATCGTGCTAATCTGCAAGGGTTAATACGGCACCGTCAAAATCGATCAGAAATCGGAGATAGTTCGTTTCGACAGAGGCATGTGATTAAGTGCACCTAATTACAAAATTCTCGTTGAACGGCACTAAACCGATTTTTCTTTCGTTTCTGTACCCTGTGTCTATATTTGAAACCTCGAGATTTTCACGACAACCCAAAGTCGCCAATGAGTCGAAGATGTACAATGTGGCTCGAAAATAATCGACCACGGGTCAAATGCGCTAAAAATTCCTAAAAACTACCCAATAGGTTAAGTCACGCTAAAGTCGCATTCGATTGAAATTAACCGCGAAATTGAACTGATTTCAGAAATTGAAAGTTTTGTCATGTCATGATTTATTTTAGAAACGTCGACTCATCCTCCGAAATTTTTTTGGCAAACCCGAAGTTTTGGTGAAAAATCAAGAATTGGACGATATTGAACCGGTAAATTCGGATGCCCGTTTTTTAGTGCGCTTTTGGCATCAAAATTGGATTATTTGGTGAGGAAAATTATGAAATTTGATGTGGGCATTCTTCTTGGCATTTTGGCCATTGATTTGAGGCCAATTGAAGAGGAATTGAAGTGAATTTGGGGAGTAGCACACCAAATTCGTAGCCATGGGGGGAGCAACATTTTGAACCACTTTGGAAACTTGTAGAGGAAGACTTGGAGGGGATAAGGGTTGTGGACTCAGCTGAGGACTTTGGGGGCTGTACAATTGAGTGTTCTTAACATTTTGGTGAGCATTGAAGACTTGTCCCCCTCCTTTCCAGCTGCAACTCATCTTCTTCCTCTTCCTCAACTGCTTCTCCTCCATTTTTGTTGTCTTTGAAGAAGGAAACCAACAGAGAAGCCAGCCAGCAGAAGCCTTGTGCTGCCTTTTCTTCCTTCGTCTTCATCCTTTCACCTCCTCCATTGTTGAAGCAAGATTAGAGTACCAGCACCAGCCTTGGACCGAAACAGCAAGCCCCCGCCGAAGCCAGCTCGCCCGAACCAACCGCAGCAGCCACCGTCCCAAGCCATTGAGCTTCCTCCACCGCCGTCCGAACCCGTCCCTGTCCGCTTAGCTCCGGCGTCCACCCAAGCTCAGCCCTCAACCAGGCTGAACAAGAACCGAGCAGAAGCCAGCAGCTCCAGAGCAACCAGCTCCAGCAGTGACTTGTGAGGTGTTTTTTGGGCCCTTCCGGACCTCGTTGGGCGCCGCCGTAGACACAGGTCTTCACCGCCTTCGCGTCGTCGTCGCCATGAACTCATCGGCTCACTAATCCAGTGAGTTAACTCCCTACTCCTTGATTAGGTTGTTAATTGCACTTAGGGATTATATTAGTGTTAATTAGCTTAATTAGATTAGTACTAAGTGAGATTAGCCTTAAGATGGATTAACGTTAATCTAGAATGGTTAGACTAACCTTAATATGGATTATTGTTGATCTAATTGGTAAGATTAGCACTAATGAGGAAGGATTAGTCCAATTCAGTGGATTTTTCTCAGATCAGATTTATGAACCCTCGTTGTTTGCCATTTTCGTGGATCAAAATTTGCTGAGATTTTGAGGTTAATTTCTTCTTGAAAAATATTTTAGACATCCTCAGCTATGACATATATTTTATCCAAGATTTTATGGATTTAAAGAGAAAGATATTTCAGCTCCGTCATTTGAAAACAGAACCTCTGTTTTTGTTGGAACTGATGACCTTTTGGGATTCGAGGGATTTTTATCAACTCTTACGGTTCGAATTTCGAAATGGTTTCTTCACAAAATTTGTTTTTCACATATTTTAGTTTAACATAGTCAAATTTCAGATCAAATGGACAAGTTTTGGATCTCCAACCAAGCTGGTTTTGGAAAACAGACTTTTTGGAAACGGACTCAGTTTCTATACTGGATTGAGCGATTTACTGGGCTTAACCTAGAAGGATATAAGTTAAGGTGTATTCATAAAAAATGTTTGTTTATGTGTCCTTTAAAACATATTCAAATTTTTGAATTTTCTGAACTTTTTATATTAGACTTCTGAATTTAAACTCGGAGACGCGCGAGTGGACCGTTTCTGCCGATTAGGACCGGTAGTAGTTTTGATGATTGTCCTTGATGCTATGCTTGCTGAACCATGCTTATCTGGTGATGTGGTTGCTTTATGACATGCTTGGAACTTGTGCATAGTGATATGTGAATGGTTGTACTATGGTGATGATTTATGGTCATGGCAAATGATGACCAGAGGAAGGGTGATATGTGTTGTGCCGAGAAAACCAAATGGTTGTGAGCAGGTAAAGGACTAAGTGTGCACGATGGTAAAACTTCATATGAGCCACCTCTAGAACATTGTACCATTGCTTATGATAGTCGAGAATTAAGTGCTACACGATAGCGTGATTTCATGGGAACCACCTCTAGTACCTTGAGTTATTGCTTATGATAGTCGAGAACTAAGTGTTACACGACAGCGTGGTTTCGTGGGAGCCACCTCTAGTACCTTGAGCTATTGCTTATGATAGTCGAGAACTAAGTGCTACACGACAGCGTGATTTCGTGGAAGCCACATCTAGTACCTTGAGCTATTGCTTATGATAGTCGAGAACTAAGTGCTACACGACAACATGACTTCGTGGGAGCCACCTCTAGTACCTTGAGCTATTGCTTATTGTGGTTAGGGACTAAGTGCCACATGATATCGAAACTTCGTGGGGGGACACCTCTAGAACCTTGAGTCTGATATTGAGTTTGAGTTCGAGTTGAGTATTGAGACTAGTATTGAGTCTGATATTGAATTTGAAATTGGAGTTTGGATATTGAGAGTGAATATCGAGTGTGGATTGAACCACCAATATGAGTTACCCGTGCCTGATTATGAGACGAAATTGTGTGCCACGAAATGGGACGTGTCATAACAATTTGGCCTTATAATCGGGACTCTTGTGAATTGTTTGATGAGTGATATGATGTGTTCCAGTTCTTGAATGCATTTGTTGTATGCATAAGTGTTTATGAGGTGTACTAATATGCAGGAAGGTGTTGAGGCGAGGTAAGTTCTGAGTGGTGTATGTTTAGGACACCTCTGAATGAATTATCATCCTAATCGGGGTTTAGGGTGTTAACTCGCTGAGATTTATTCTCACCTCATCATGGTTTATAATTTTCAGGTCCTTAGTCTGGAGATACCGGAGGGTGTCGTGGAGGATCCCGAGCCAGAGTCGAAGGGATCTGGAGTAGAGGTTGTCCGGTAGTTCTTTTAGGGCAAACCTTAGTGTGCAGACTTGTAGGACTGACTTGGATTGTATATAAAGTGTGTTTTTATGAAATTGGGTTGTCCTACTTTTCTATCTCATGTTGGTTGTTGTCCAGGGTTTGTTTAATTTGCTTCCACATGTGCATAAAATAAAAAGGGTCGGCGACGCGTTCTAGGAACGTCGCAATTTTTAGTCGACCGCCGAGGGATGTGTGCACACCCGGGTTTCAGGGCGTGACACTTGGTACCGGAATCTTGATTGAGAGTTAGTCGATTCGTTACGTAGCTGCAATTTGGATGTTGGAGACGCAACAGAATGAGAAGTTATCGACCCATGACTCAGTCCGAAACGTTTATTTAGGCAGACTTTTGAAAGTATAGTATAGTCTGAAAATAGGTCTACCTACCCCTACTCAGACTTTTATCTTTTGCTCGAAATGTAATGAAATTGTGAACTCACATGCGGCATAAATAAAAGAAGCAGAAGTATGTTTGTTATAATTGTAAGATTGTAATTGTTAAAAGAATATTTGCAAATATTTGTTTTCGCTTCCGCATGTTAAAAGAAAGCATTAATATAACAACATGTGTTGGGTGACATCTCGGGATGTCACAACTGCGTTTTTGGTATTAGAGCAGGTTGACCCTTGGAGTGATAAGATGCGCTAGTGAATTGGGGAGTCAATCGCGAATGCATGTGGAATGCATGCGTTATCTTGATTGATTGAACAAGTAACTTCAGTTACTTATAGTTAATGCCGGTTGGTTGAATAAGTAATTTCTATTACTTATTAGTAGTTATTAAGTTAAGCCATATATGTAGGCTTTGTAAGAGAAAATGAGTTCTGATGAGAACTCACAACAAGATCCTTGGATTAAAGGAATTCTTTAGGTGCTAACTAACATAAAAAATTTGATGGAGTAGCAAGCCCAACAACGGGCTACTTCTAGCTCAGGAAATGGGGAACGCCATCTGCAAGGTTTGATCGAGCAATTTCTTAAGCCGAAGCCACCAAGATTTGCCGAAACCGGAAACCCTAAAGAAGCATAATCATGGATAGATGGGATGGAGAAAATATTCAACTTGTTGGATTGTAATGATATTGATAAGTTAGCCTTAGTGAAATACCAACTTCAAGAAAATGCTAGGCACTGGTGGGGGGCATCCAAGGAAATTGTGTTTCCAACTGGCACTACTGTGGCTTGGGGTAGTTTTCGTTAGGGAAATCCCTTATGATGTTTTGAAGATGACAAAATAAATCAAAAGCTACTAACGTGTTTAATGGTTGAGTAATAGACTATGCAGATAATGGAACGTGTAAAGGATATTGTCGAAGTCTATACTTGAAAGAACTAGACGATAGAGTCTATGCTGAAGCTGAATTTATTCAAATTGTGTTCAGACCTTATAGCTAAATATGTTCGGAAGCAAAATATGTTCAGACTTACGTCCAGATTGTAAAGTCTATTTCAGAAGACACTAGGACTCTACTTTAGACGGAAAACACTCAGACTTTACACACAGAATGAGACACAAGTCCAGAACGTAACAGAGTTCAGAACGAGACACAAATCTAGAACATGACAAGGTCCAGAATGAGACACAAGTTCAGAACGTAACAAATTCAGAACGAGATAACTTGACAGAATATAACACAAACCTAAAACGTATAACGGCTAGTGATATGATTTAGATACTACATTAAGAAAGATTTGATTGACTCAATCTAATTGATTGACAATTGGATCTTGAAGACAATAATTTTCTAAACGAGGAAGCTCTATTTATGAAAACCAAAATTCTGTTTGTATGGGCGATCAAAATCAATTTGAGATTCTGCTTCTGTCACTCAACAGCTACTAAATCTTCTTGATATAGATCTATCCAATGGATAGATTGGAAGACGATCATCTAAATATTGTCCAACAGTTAGTTTGGAAGTAGAGGAGTATTTAAGAAGACCAATGACTGAAAAGCAAGTAAGAGACAGAGCATAGAATTTATAATTACAAAGTCTAAGCGAACTTCGATCATACATTTGTCTTTAATGAGCTTAAATGTTTGTGATCGTGAGAGAAATACCAAAAGAGTGACTTAGTGAGATAGTGCGATCTACCACTAAGTGTTTGCACTCAAAGTTGTAATATTTTGTTGATCATATAGTGGAATCCAGCCGGGAGACCGTTAGCGTGGGAAAGTGGACATATGCTTGATCTAAGCCGAACTACTATAAATTTCGCATGCAACATTCTCTTCCCTTAACTTTTCTTATTTAAGTCTATTGCACAGTTATAGGTTATTTTAGAAGTCTGTTTCATCACATACAGATTCTAAACATTTACCAGAAGTCTGGTGGCTCATTTTTCAGACTCCGATCCTTTTTCAGACTTTGCTCGCAACTTATTTTATTCCACATTTATTTGTCAAGATTTCTTTTGAACACGTATTCACACCCCCTCTAAGTGGTAATACTAGCATTTTCAATTGGTATCAAAGCTAAATGTTTGTTTTATTGAAGTGCTTTTACTTCTGAGCTAAAGATCTTTTATGGCTAGTATCTTAGCACCGAGACTTATGGAAAGACAGAGCAACACCAGGCCACCATATTTTGATGGAAAAGAATACAACGTTTGGAAAAACAAAATGAAGGCATTCATAAGATCCATAGATCCTTTATAATGGGATGTTGTGGAAAAAGAAATCAATCCCTTTGCAGCGTCTATATCAAATAAGATTGGCAAAGACAAAGAAACCAAACTCCTTGCTCCTATGCCTTGGATGGAGATGTCCAAAAGAGAAGCTCTTGATGCAAAAGTCATTTATTCTTTATATTGTGCCTTATCTCCTACTGAGTATAATAGAATCTCTTCATGTGAAATAACTAAAGAAGTCTGGGATAAACTTCATGTTACTTATGAAGGGACTGATCGTGTAAAAGAGACAAAAGTAAACTTCCTGCTTTGCCAATATGAATCTTTCAAGATGAAGCCAGGAGAGTCGATTGGAGATATGTTCAATCATTTTATAGAAATTGTAAATGGTTTAGCGTATCAAGGTCATCCAATTTCTGCCCTAATGAAGGTCAACAAACTTTTGTGAGGTCTCTCAAAAGATTGGAACCATGTCAAGACCTCAATCCGAGAGACTCAGAGGATTATGCCACTTTCTGTTGATGAACTGATTGGCACTCTTCAATCTTACAAAGTAGGACAAATCATTGATGAAGATTCCGAAGGTAAAAAGTCCATTGCACTTAAATCTAACGTTGATTCTAATGATATAGACTAAGAAAATGACATGGACGAGGAAGAACTTGCTTCTATAATCAAGAAATTCAAAAAGCTGAATAGAAAATTAATGAAATTCAGTGGAAGAAGACAATACAAGCAAAATGGGCAGAAAATAACAATGAATAATATGTTTTTGAGATTTATGCTCAAGGAAATCTCTTTGATCTTGAAAGAAATTATTGCATATCCATGGATACTCTTGCTATATTCTTAGAAGATGTCTTATATCTAGCAAGTTTGATCCGCAAATCAAAGGAAGGTATTACGTGATATTTTTGCAAAAATTGTTATCTGTTATACAAGAATTTGCAGGTGGCAAAAGAATCTTCCATATGGATTTTGAAAAACTCGATCCGAAAATTGTGGAGATTCTGTACTATTTTCTCGAGGCTCAAAAATTCTCTTCTTTGCTCAAAGTTTTTGCAAATTATTGAGCAAGTCCCTAATTTATCGTACGAAAGGTTGAGTAGCTCTGAATTTAAATATTTGATAATCTTATATATGCTATTCAATTTATTTATTTGAAAAAAGGGTATTATATATTACATGGATATTATTACAACTTATTTGTGCAAAAAGTTCGTTAAGTTAATACAGGTTGAATTCGAGACAAGCTTGATTGAAGAAAACAAATTTCTGCCTCAAATTTCAAAAAGCAAATGATTATTTTTTTTTTATGACCCGGGAACCGCCGTACAGCCGGCAACCGGCGACGTAAACCCAGGAAGGTACTAGTGCGAGGGCCCACCTCCCACGGCACCCCCACTTAAGTCGCGCAATGGGGGCGAGAAGTTTCAAACCTCTACCCTCCCGGATGAGGGGTCAAAGTGTGAACCAACTCGTCCACCGCGGGGTGAGTAAAAAAATAAAATAAAATGATTGTTGCCACTAAGGAAATAATGAAAAAATATTATGTTCAATATGACAAGCCGTAATAAGTGCTATTCACAAATATTGTCATAATGACAGGGGGAGAAAGTGAATCCAAAAGAAATGGAAAAAAATCATAATCACTTCAAAATGTAGGGGAAGCATTGATTAATTATGGAAAAATCTTTTTGAATCGATCATGATCTTGATTATTATGGAAAGAATGAAAAGGTAAATGTGTCAGAACTTGTATCCATTTAATGCATCTTTTATTACTTGTTATCATTAACAAACCTCTTATTTACATTATCATTTTATTATGACAAAAATGGTAAGTGAATTTTATAATGCATCCGTGATTTTTATTGGATATTTGCCGATATATATGATCGAAGTGAGTTATATTACATATCTTTTATATTCGACTTACTTTGTAGAAGCTGATTTTTTGGAAATTATGTTTCATGCCAGATCTATTTGTCATCGTTTTATATTCTCTACGTGATACTTTTTCCATTGTTATCGCTTTTTGAATATGAGAAAAAATGGGAGAGAATATAAATATGCATATGTGTTGATATTAGTTATTGAGCTGCGATTATATTTCTATAAATAATTATGCTCAATCTATTTGTTATCTTCTACTATATTTTGATTTGAATTACATTATTCTTTAAGATTGCCCTGATTTATTAATATTTTTAAAAGCGTGTTTACACATCTGCATATTCAGAGATTGTTTTGTCATCATAAAAAAGGGGGAGATTGTTAGGGAAAACCCTTATGATGTTTTGAAAATGACAAAATAAATCAAATGCTACTAACGTGTTTAATGGTTGAGTAATAGACTATGCATATGATAAAACGTGTAAAGGATATTGTCAAAGTCTATACTTGAAAGAACCAGAAGATAGACTCTATGCTGAAGATAAACTTAGTTAGATTGTATTCAGACCTTAAAGTTAAATATGTTCAGAAGCAGAATATATTCAGACTTACATCCAAATTGTAAAGTCTATTTCAGACAGAAGACACTCAGATTCTACTTTAGACGAAAGACACTCAAACTTTACTTTCGACAGAATTCACTCAAACTTTACACACAGAACGTGACAAGGTTTAGAACGAGACACAAGTCCTGACAAGGTCCAAAACGAGACACAAATTCAGAACGTAACAAATTCATAACGAGATAACTTGACAGAATGTAACACAAGCCTAAAACGTAGAATCTCTATTTATTGACAATTGGATCTTGAAGACAAGAACTTCCTAAACGAGGAAGCTCTACTTATGAAAATCAAGATTCTGTTTGTATGGGCAAATAGAATCAATTTGGGATTTTGCTTCTATCACTCAATGATTAATAAATCTTCTTGATATAGATCTATCTAATGGGTCTAGTTTGGAAGTAGAGGAGTATTTAAGGAGACCAAGGATCAAAGAGCAAGTAAGAGACAGAGCGTAAAATCTATAATTCCAAAGTTTGAGTGAACTTCGATCATACACTTGTCTTTCATGAGCTTAAACGTTTGTAATCGTGAGAGAAATGCCAAAAGAGTGACTTAGTGAGATAGTACAATCTATCACTAAGTGTTTGCACTCAAAGTTATAATCTCTTGTTGATCATATAGTGGAATCTAGCTAGGAGGCTATTAGCGTGGGAGCATGGACATAGGCTTGATTTAAGCCAAACCACTATAAATTGCGTATGCAACATTCTCTTTTCTTAAATTTTCTTATTTAAGTCTGTTGCATAGTTACAGGTTATTTTAGAAGTCTGTTCCATCACATAATAGATTCTGAACATCTACCAGAAGTCTGGTGGCTCATTTTTTAGACTCCGATCCTTATTCAGACTTTGCTCACAACTTATTTTATTCTGTATTTATTTGTCAAGATCTCTTTTAAACACGTATTCACCCACCTCTAGGTGGTAATACTAGTATTTTCAGTTTTGGCAAGGCATTCTCCGGAAAATATTTCTCGAATTGTGCCCGAGATAAGAAGGTGATGGAGTTCGTGCAATTGAGGCATAAAGATATGACCATGGATCAATACGAAGCAAAGTTTGCAGAACTTTCAAGGTTCGCTTCCAAGCTGGTCAAAGACAAAGAAGATAAGGCGAAAAGATTTTGGGATGGCTTAAGGCCAAATATTTGGAGTCAACTAGTGCCTCTGAATCTTAAGGATTACAACAAACTTTATGAGCGTGCTCAACTCGTCGAGTGTGATCTCGCGGAACAGGTATCAGCGACAACTTTTCAAGCAAGGAAAAATCATCAAGTCTTTCGATCTAATTTTTGTCATGGTAAGACGCCTATGCAAATGGGAAGGCGGCCATTTGTTCCGAATAAAGAGAACAATGTTTGGGGGTCTAGATTTACACTGAACAACCGACCAGTGTTACAGATGCAATATTCTACTAATGTTTGCCGCACTTGTGGGAAACAACATGGAGGCATGCCATGCCTAGCTTTGAGGGAATGCTATGGGTGTAGGCAATGAGGTCACTTGATGAGAGAGTGTTAGTGATATAACAGCAACGTACCTTGCCCCCACGACAGCTACAACAACTGCTACAAAGTAAAGCCTCGTAGCAGGGAAATTTTCAGAGGCCACCAGCTCAGGGCAAGGTGTATGCAATTACATAGGAGGAAGCTGAGGCTTCAAAGACAATTGTAGCAGGTACTACTTTTGTGTGCAACAATAACGCTCATGCATTGTTTGATACGGGTGCTACACATTCCTTCATATTTGCACAGTTTGTGAAATTAATTGGAATAAATCCTAAGCCACTTAAAATATCTCTTAGTATCTCCATGCTGTTAAGAGATGTGATTCTATCAACTTTAGTGTGCAAAGATTGTAAAGTCACTACGAGATCAACTGGCAGATTTGGTTGTATTACTTATGTATGATTTTGATGTTATTTTGGGAATGGATTGGCTTCTTAAGCAACAAGCCAAAGTAGATTGTTATCGAAAAACAATCCAATTCAATCCACCTAATCACCCTAGTTTTGAATTCCTCATAAATGGGGCAAGTCCTTCAATGCCACTCATTTTTGCAATGGAGGTGCATCGTCTCCTTGATAATGGTTGTCAAGGATATTAGTAATTGTAGTGGATCAATCAAAGGAAGAAGCAAGGCTTGAGGAGATCCCTATAGTTCGAGAATATCCTGATGTATTTCCAAAAGAATTACTAGGGTTGTCGCCGAGGCATGAAGTTGAATTTGTTATTGAATTAGCTCCTGGAAGAGAACCTATTTCCAAGACCTCCTATTGGATGACTTTAGTAGAGCTAAAAGAATTAATGGTGCAGCTGTAGGAATTACTAGACAAAGGATTTATTCGACCTAGTGCATCACCTTGGGGTGCACCTATGTTGTTCGTGAAGAAGAAAGATGGGTCTATGTGCCTTTGCATTCATTATCGACAATTAAATCATGTTACAATCAAGAATAAGTATCCATTGCCTAGGATCAATGATTTATTTGATCAGCTTCAAGGGGCGTCAGTATTCTCCAAGATTGATTTAAGGTCAAGATATCACCAATTGCAAATTAAGAAGGAAGATATTCCCAAGACAGCTTTTTGAACTCGATACGGACATTACGAGTTCTTAGTTATGTCTTTTGGTTTAATTAATACTCCAACAGCATTCATGGATTTGATGAATAGAGTGTTCAAGCTATTTTTAGATCAATTCGTGATGGTATTCATTAATGATATTATTATATACTCGAAGAAACATGAAGATCATGAGCGACATTTAAGACTTGTGCTTCAGACACTTTGTGAGCGCAAGGTATAAGCAAAGTTCAACAAATGTGAGTTCTAGTTGGACCGTGTAGTATTTTTGGGGCATGTGGTAACAGATGAAGGAATATCTGTAGAACGAACAAAAGTTGAATCGGTGATAAATTGGCCAAGAGCGACAACGGCGACAGAAGTTTGAAGTTTATTGGGTCTAGTTGGATACTATCTAAGGTTTGTGAGGGATTCTCTCGCCTCGCAACTCCCCTAACTCAATTAATGAGGAAGGACACAAACTTTGAATGGTCAGAAGAATGTGAACAAAGTTTTAAGGAGCTTAAGAGAATATTAACTTCGGCTTCGATCTTGACGATACCATCAGGGTCTGTAGGTTTCGTAATCTACAGTGACGCATCCCACAAAGGACTTGGGTGTGTCTTGATGCAACATGGAAAAGTGGTTATTTATGCATCAAGATAGCTAAAGCCTTATGAATTGAATTATCCAACTCATGACTGTCGCGACCTCCCTGAAGCGGGTTGGACCACCTAAGGGTTTGGCTAATGGACTACTAAGTTTTTAAACTCAGCTCGGGCTCTCCCAAGCCCATACCAACTCGCGACTTAAGGTTCAAATATTTAGCATGCAAATGATTATTATCTAGGAGTCGCCACTAATCGGTTTGCGGTAGGTCGATTAGACACCTAAGTAAAATAATGGGAGAATTATTTTACTCCTACGAACCAGAGATTATGGGTACGGGGACTTGGTTACACTAGATTTCTCTAATGTCCTTTCGGTACCATTTCTTTTTAATTTTTCAAAGATGTTTTTGCAAGCAGTTTAGATTCATTTTAAATCTATTTCCCTAACATGTGAGGTGATCATACGAGTGCGCAAACCACCAATTTAACACCCAAGAAAGCAATGAATAAATTACGAGACTTACCTTGTAGCAACGAAAGCATCTGCGTTGTTAGATCAAAATTCACATCGACAAACATAGATATGATTTCTAATTAACACGCAGTCACTCAATTTTTGTTTTCGCTTAATTTAATGAGAATTATGCAATGCATACTACTAATTTAACATGAGTTGATATGACATGGTAACATGACCTAAACTATATGATGCAAATGAGATGTTTTTGTGTTTTCTTAATAAGCATGCAATCTATTATAATGAAATGAATTTATTCAAAGACAAATTTTTAGGTATTTTCCATGAAATTCGAAGTTAAAATTGTTCAATAATTAAATGTGTAATCTAAACTAACAAAATGACCTAATTCTAATGACGGGTATGACATTTTTTAAAGCAATTTATCCTAGAAAATAAAACTAATTTATTCTAAGATATTTCTTTTAATTTTAATTTTTAATTTTTTTTACGAAATTCGGAATTAGAAAAATGTGAAAATTACCTAATCTAAATTAGAATATCATCTAATTTGTATTAGGAATGAGGTTAAACCAAATCCTAATTTAAACTAGAATGTTATCCTAACTTAGAAATTCCTAACCAAAATGCAATTTATCTAAAAAATTTATCTAAACTTATTAAAAAAATTATTATCTAGAATTAAACTATATGAAATTTTACCCTAAAATGCAATGACATGTAAAGAATGCCAAAATTCTAATTTTTTCTTCTTTTTTTTTATGTTTTTGTATTAATTTTGAAATTAAAAATTGTCAAGTAATTAAACATAAAAAAAAAAACTAACAACCTAAATTGATTGATTCGATTTTTTTTTATTTATTTTTATTCGAAATAAAAATTCCTATTCTAAATATGTAAACCCTAAAAAAGGTAATAAACCTAATTCTAACCTACATTTTTTATTTTTTTTTTTAGAAAATTAACTTTAAGCTACACGATAGCAAATCAAGCAATATCGGTACTCAAATTAACGAACCATATCTCGCGCATGAGATCGGGTTGGCCAATTTCCCATAAATCACGAATCGAATCTCGGGCGGGAGATTGGATTAGCGATTTTTAAGTGATTGCGAGTCGGATTTCGGCGCGAAAATCGGACATGTCAATCCCAAATTTAATAGGCTATTTCATGTCGGAATTTAAACCATATATTAAGGAATAATTCTACTAAAAAATCAAAAATAAAATAAAATAAAATAAAATAAAGTAAAAGAAAACTACCTAATTTGATTTTCTCCCTTTTGCTTTTTTGCTTGTTTTTTTTTTTTTTTTCACGGCTTGGGCAGCTCGCGTAGGGGCTAGTCACCTTCGGAGTGGGGATAGTCGTCGAGCTCCGGCGAGGGCGAGCCGCGCGTTAGCGGCCAGCGGACTCGGGCGAAACAACAGCGGCACTTAGGCGGAAGTCTCGGGTGAGACTCGGATCTGCACAGCGGCTTCGTCGGGCGGAGCGAGTCGGCCGGGCCGGCAGAGGCGCGCGCGCGGTTAGCAGCGGCGGTCGGGTTGGCGCAGCGGGTGCTCGGAGAAAGGCGAGCACGGTGGTCGTCGCGCCGGGTCGCAGCGAGAGAGACGGAGACGCCGCAGCGAGAGGATGGAGCGGTTCGCGGGGGCGACTCGGGCTCGGGCGGAGCGGAGAGGCGGAGTGGCGCGGTGGCCCGTGAAGCGACGAGCGTCCGGAGTCGAGCAAGGCGTCGCAGTCGCCGCGCGAGCGCAGCCGTGTCGCGGCGAGGGGCGACCTCCGGTGGTGCAGCGACGATGATGGACGCGGGGACGGTCACGCGCGCGGAGCTTCGGACGGCTACCCGTGGTGGTGCGGGCGCCGGTGTGGCGAGGACCGAGCGGAGGTGGAGAGCAATGGCGTCGGGTAAAGGTACGCGACGGGCGCGGCGATGGGCGGGCGCGGCGACGGGCGAGCGGGGCGCGGGTTGTCGGCTTAGTGTAGCGGTGACGGACGGGACTTGGCGGTACGACGCGGCGGGCGAAGCGACGAGCGGGACTTAGTGACGGGTGCTACGGCTTGCGGGCGTCACTCGTGGCTTCGAGCGGTGGGTGCGAGGGGAGATGGAGCGGCGAGGCAGCAGCCGTGGGTGGAGAAGGAGCAGTGTCGGGTCGTCGTGGGTCGGTGCGCACAGCAGGCGAGGCGATGCGAGCGCGGACGCGGGCAGCAGAAACCAGCGGGAAGTCCAGTGAAGGAGAAGAACAGTGGGCGCTTCTCCTTCGCACGTCCCTTTTCCGTCTCTGTACTCTCTCTCTCTACTTTCAGTGTACCTTTTTTCTATTTTTTCTCCGACGGATTCTCTATTCATTTTTTTTAATCTCCTCTCCCGACTTCATCTTTTCTTCTTTCTCTCTAACGAGAGTCTCTCCCCTTTTTTTAATCCCCTCACTTGTTTCTTTCTTTTTTTTAATCTCCTCCCCCTCAAACGAATTTTTTATTCAACCCCCCAAATGAATTTTCTATTCCACTCTTCTTCCTCTTGAATTTTTCTCTCTCTCCCTTCTCTCCTCTCTCGTGTGTCTCTCTACACGTTCTCCTTTTTTAAACCTCTCCGGTGAATTTCTTTTCTCTCCTCCCGTGCGGCCTCCCCCTTTGTTTATTTATAGGGCTCTTGAAGTCCAACCGACTTTAGTGTGAATAGGAGGCGGCCGTGATTTTTCCTTGCTGTTCACGTCCGGTTCTTTTTCAAATAAGGAGGCCACCGCCGACACTCATTAATTTAGCCACAACTCGTTGACTTTTCTTGTTGGTTATTTGCTTCCTCCTTCAGCAAATTTCTCGTTCCTTCACCAAAATTAACGACCCACACTTGAGAGAGTATATTATAATATATTATGGGCTTCCCTTTGCTTCTTCGAAGCTCCTCACGCCGAATTCTTGTGCATGCATGTGCATGCATTAATGAGGGAGAGGTAATGGACGTGCAGGAACTCCTTTCTTCTTGCTTGAAGCTTCTTATGCGGCTACTTGTTCCCCCTATTCCATAGGTGTTCCACCGCCTTTGTGTGAAAGAGAATGGCTGCAACTTTGGACTTTCTTCTCTAGCCGATTTGCTCTCCATGAAGGAGAGAATTCCGTGCTACAACTCACTATAAAGTATTATAAAATTGTGAGCCCATCTTTTTGCAGGCTTTCTCCATAATTCTCGCGTGTACAATGGAGGATTCTTTCTTTGCTTTCTTCACGCTTGCGGCCTCACGTCCGCTCCATTTTGTGCGTGCATGTGCATGCATTTAATGAGGGAGAGAAAATGGACGTGCGAGGACCTCTTCTTTCTTCTTTCTTTGACTTTCATTATGTGTTTTTAGACCAGCAAGAGAAAGACCACCTTTTGCGTGTCTTATTGATCGAGGGCCCCTACTTCTTGTTGCCTTTTTAGTACTGATGCAAATGCGACTACATGAAATGCAAAATTTTTATTTTATTTATTTATTTATTTATTTTATGCAACTAATTACTAAACGATTAGGCAAAATTTAGGTGTCAACAATGACTTAGAACTTCTTGCCATTGTATTCACACTGAAGATTTAGAGGCACTGTTTATATGGGGAGAAGTTTGAAAAATATACAAACCATAAAAGTCCGAAATACCTATTCTCCCAGAAAGAACTAAATATGAGATAAAGACGTTGGATAGAATTGTTAAAGGCTTATGATTGTGAAATCTCGTATCATTCCGGCAAAGCAAACAAAGTCGCAGATGCCCTTACCCGAAAGTCTACTCAAATGGTTGTGCGCATGATGGTCAAAGAATGGACCTTATTGGAAGCAACTCGAGATTCCAAAGTTAGATTTGATATGAGTAGTCTTTCCAGTGTGATAGCTACTCTTAGAATTGAGCCAGAAGTTATACAAAGAATCAAGATTTTGCAACAAATAGATCATGAGATTTCAAAGACCCGAGGAGAAGCTACAGAGGGAAAAATGCCAGACTTTCAGGTATCAGAAGATAAAGCTCTAAGATTTCATGGACAACTTTGTGTGCCTAATGATGTCGATTTGAGGAATGAGATATTGTCAGAAACTCACCGAAGCAATTACAATATACATCCAGAAAGTACAAAGATGTATCAGAATCTTTGACAACATTACGGGTGGAATGGAATGAAGGTTGATATCGCTAAACATGTCTCAAGATGTTTTGACCTGTTAACAAGTGAAAGCAGAACATCGTAAACCGGGTGGATTGTTGACGCTATTGGAAATACTTAAATGGAAGTGAAAGCACATAACTATGGATTTTGTTCAAGGATTGCCAAAGCCATCAAGAAATCATGATTCCATTTGGGTAATAGTAGATCGTCTAACTAAATATGCCCATTTCCTAGCGGTGTGGGTAGACTAAAAGTATGCAAAATTATATGTGCAACAAATTGTTTGACTACATGGAATACCCGTAACTATCACATCGGATTGAGATCCAAGGTTCACTGCAAACTTTTGGCAAAGTCTCCAAACTGCATTAGGATCTAAGCTATAGTATGTTACTGCCTTTCATCCTCAGACTGATGGTCAAATAGAAGGAACTATCCAGACCCTAGAGGATATGCTACAAGCATGTGTGATAGACTTTAAAGACAGTTGGGATGAACACTTGCATTTAGTAGAATTTGCTTACAAAAATAATTTTCAACGAAGTATTGGAATGCCCCTTTAAAGGATTATAAGTAAGAGCCTACATAACTCTTATTTGCTAGAATGAAATTTGAGAAAGAAGATTGACAGGCCTAGACTTAATATGAATCACTTCAGATGTAGTAAAAGTGATTTGAGATCGACTTAAAATAGCACAAAGTTGACAAAAGGGTTATGCAGACAAATGTCAAAGACCACTGAAATTCAACGTTAGCAAATAATGTATTCCTGAAGGTGTCAGCGATGAAAGGATTATCACGATTTGGAAAGAATGGCACATTACGTCCAAGGTTTATAGGGCCGTTCGAGATTCTTGAAAAGATTGGTAACTTAGCCTATCGATTAGCACTACCACCCAAACTTTCCAATGTTCATAATGTTTTCCATGTGTTTATGATAAGGAAATATGAGCTCAACCCCACATATGTGCTTGAATTTGAGACGATCGAGATAGACGATAGAATAACATATGTGGAGCAACCAATACGGATTTTGGGTTGAAGGGGACAAGTCCTTAGGTGCAAAAAAATTCCCCTAGTTAAAGTCTTGTGGCAATACCATGAAATGAAAGAAACGACATGGGAAAGTGAAGAGGATATGAAGCAAAAGTATCCATATCTCTTCGATTAATCATGTAAATTTCGAGGACGAAATTTCTTAAGGGGGGAAGAGTTGTGACATCCGAAATTTTTGTATTTATAATTATGTAATACTCGAAAATTCGTGTTATAATTATGATACTTAAATTTTTAGCTAAGTTTTATTTACCTTGTATTCAGACAAGTACACGGAGACTTTAATCGAATTCGTAGATTTCGTGGGACACAACCGCTAAATTTTTGTGACAATAATGGTTCTCAACATATTTTCTCTTCTCCATACACTCCAAAACAAAAAGGAGTTGTAGAAGGAAAAATAGGTCACTACAGGACATGGCCAGAATTCTGTTGATAAAAAGTAGAATCTCTTCTTGCTAAGGACGTGCGAACTCCTGGAGTGCCATAACTTTGCACAAAGGGACACTTAAGTGCCATAACTTACGAAAGGTACACTTAAGTGCCAAAATCAGAGTAAAAGGGATCACTTAAGTGCCAATCCGGCCAAAATCCGGTCAAAACGCCAACGTGGCATTTTTTCGTGACGCGCCCAAAACGACGTCGTTTTTTGCACGCCGACGTGGCCAAATAATGCAAAAAAGGCGTCGTTTTGGGCTGACATGGTAAAAAAAATTAAAAAAAATAATTAAATTAAATTTAAAATTAAATTTTGTTAAAATATTTAAAAAATAATAATTAAAAAAAAAAAAAAAAAAAAAAAAGGAAAGGGGGAGAGGAGGCCGAGGGATCGCCCTCGCCGCCGCCGCCCCCCGCCGCCGGGAAGGGCCGGCGACGGCGGGGGAGGGTCGGCCGGGTTGCTTCAGGCCTTGGCCGGGGGGCCGGCGACCCCGGCACGGGCGGCGAGGGCCTGCGAGCCCTTGCCCCGATCTGGGGCGAGGGTCGCGGCCCTCGCCTAGATCCGGCGAGGGCGGCGGCCCTCGCCGGCCGGCCAAGGGCCGCCGCCCGCCGGGGTCCCCCCGGTGGGCGGCGGCCCTTGGCCAGCCAAGCGAGGGCCGCCAACCCTTGCCGAATGCCGGGCGAGGGCCGCGAGCCCTCGCCACTGGCCACAGATCTGGGGAGGGTCGCGGCCCTCGCCCAGATCCGACGAGCATCAGCGGCCCTTGGCCCGGCCGGGCGAGGGCCGCGGACCCTCGCCGAATCGGGCGAGGGCTCGCGAGCCCTTGCTGGTCGGCCGGGGTCGCCGGCCTCGGCCGGGCCCGGCGACCTCGGCCGACCCTCCCCGCCGTCGCCGGCCCTTCCGGCGGCTGATCGGCGGCGGCGCCGAGGGCTGATCCCTCGCAGCCTCCCCACCTTTCCTTTTTTAAAAAAAAAAAAAAAATAATAATAAATTTTTTTTAATTTTAAAATTATTATTTTTAATATTTTTACTAAATTTAATTTTAAATTTAATTTAATATTTTTTTATTATTTTTTTACCATGTCAGCCCAAAACGACGCCGTTTTTACATTATTTGGCCACATCAACGTGCAAAACGGCATCTTTTTGGGCGCGCTCGCAGAAAAATGCCACGTCGGCGTTTTGGCCGGACTTTGGCACTCAAATGATCCGTTTTTCTTCGAATGTGGCACTTAAGTGTACCTTTCGTAAGTTATGGCACTTAAGTGTCCATTTGTGCAAAGTTATGATACTTGAAGCGTTCTTTTGCCCTTCTTATTTCTGGGTAGAAGCATCTCTACTACCTATTATATAATTAACAGGGTATTTTTAAGACCCGTCCTAAAGAAAACTCCTTATGAAGTGTATAAAGGAAAAAAAAACTAATATTTTTTATTTTCATATGTTTGGTTGCAAGTGTTTCATTTTGAAGAATGAAAGTAATCGGCTTGGAAAATTTGAAGAAATATCGGATGAAGGTATATTTCTTGGCTACTCTGCTTCAAGCAAAGCTTATAGGGTTTTCAACAAGAGTACACAAACTGTCAAGGAATCCATGAATGTCATATTTTAGGAAGGTATTCATAATCAACAAGATCAGACCCAACAAGATCAAACTCAACTTGAAGAGTATGAACTAGTTTTAGACTTAATAAACTCTTATTCCCCCAAGGAACCTCGGTCTTCTGGTGATCAAAGTCAAGTAGAACAAAAGTTAGAAGAATCAAAGAAAACTGACGATCAACAAATCCTTGCAGGAAGCAACAGATCTAATAGTCACTGGAAGCACAAATCAAGTCATTCTAAAGAACTCATCATTGGCAATATAGAAGAAGGAATCCGCACCAGATCCAAAGCAAAAAGAGACTTAAGTGCACTAGCACTTATTTCTAAAATAAAACCAAATGGAGTAGAATAAACTTTATCTGACGAAAGCTGAATAGAAGCAATGTAGGAAGAACTCAGACAATTCAGTATTAATGATATCTGGGAGTTAGTTCCAAAATCAAAAGGAAAATCTGTAATTGGAACAAAGTAGGTGTTCAAAAACAAGTTGGATGAGAAGGGTAAAGTAACAAGGAATAAAGCAACGCTTGTTGCAAAAGGTTATACATAAGAGGAAGGAATAGATTATGACAAGACATGGACCTGTAGCTAGGTAGAAGCCATAAGATTATTGCTAGCATATGTATGTTTTCATAATTTCAAGTTATTCCATATAAATGTCAAGAGTGATTTCCTAAATGGGTTCATACAAGAGGAAGTCTATATGGAACAACCACCAGGTTATGAAGATCCTAGAAAACTAGATTTCGTCTACAAACTAAAGAAAGCTTTATACGATATGAAACAAGCACCTCGAGCTTGGTATGAGAGATTAAGTAAGCTTCTAGTAAGCAATGGTTTCAAGAAAGGAATGGTTGATACAACCTTGTTTTTTTTTTTTTTGGTAAATTTGATACAACCTTGTTTATCAAAAGGGAAGTAAAAGACTTTCTACTTGTTCAAACATATGTAAATGATATAATTTTTGGGTCTTTTAATGAAAGAGTGTGCAAGAAATTTTCAAAATCTATGTAGGAAGAATTCGAAATGAGCATAGTGGGTGAGTTAATTTTCTTTCTAGGTCTACAAGTCAGACAATCAAAGAAATTAACTTTCATTTTTCAAGAGAAATATGCGAGAGAGGTTATTAAGAAGTTTGGGATGAAAAACTGTAAGAAGACTAAGACTCTTATGTCAAGTTTTTCAAAACTTGACAATGATGAAGATGGAAAGAAAGTTGACCAAAAGACATATAGACGCATGATTGGTTCTCTTCTCTACCTTACTACTTCTCGACCTGATATTTTATTCAGTGTATGTATGTGCACTAGATTCCAAGTTGACCCTAAAGAATCTCATCTTAGTGCTGTCAAACATATTATCAAATATATTGCGACTTATCCAAAGTTAGGTTTGTGGTATTCAAAAGGATGATACTTTACATTACTTGGATACTTAGATGCTAATCTGGTTGGTTATAAAGTTGACAGGAAAAGTACTTGAGGAACATGCCAACTCTTTGGACAAATGTTAGTGTCTTGGTTCTCAAAGAAGCAGAACACTGTGGCACTCTCAACAGCAAAAGCAGAATATGTTGTTCTTGGAAGTTGCTGTTCACAAATTCTTTGGATTAGGCAACAACTAAGAGACTTTGGAATAAAAAAAATCTTGCACTAAAATCAGATATAACAACACAAGTGCGATCAATCTTACCAAAAATCCTATGTTTCATTCAAGGGCAAAACATATTGAAATTCGCCATCATTTCATAAGAGACCATGTGCAAAATAATGAAATCAATGTTCAATTCATTAAATCGAATAATCAACTGGTAGAAATCTTCACCAAGCCATTGGAGAAATGCTTATTTGAGTTCATTCGTGAAAAGCTAAATATTAATCTTGCATCTAACTAAAGTCTATGGATGAGTAGACTCTTTAGTTCAACCTATGAAAGAGACATCCTTCTGAAAGCCTTCCAGACTTAAGTAGTTACATTTCAAATTTTGGCGCGTAAGTTTTTTTCCTTCTTGAACATGTATGATTATTTACGAATTATTACTTGCCTATTATATTTTTGGAAATTGTTATATATCTGCTAGTTTTTCGAATTAGTATTTCAAAAATTATTGACAGTTATTTTTTAAATTTTTTTTTTAAAAAAAAAAGGAAGTTTCTTTTTGTGCCTGTTCGGTTGCCTTGGTTCATTTTCTTTAAATAAAACCTTCGATTTTTTTCCTGATAACTAGACTCTCTACAAACCCTAATATTTCTCTTAAACCCTCGCTTCTCTTAATCTACTCTCACATTCTCTGCAAAATTTCTTGCTCAATCACTCACGAACATGTCATCAAAGTCCTCCAAGTCTGTTTCGATGTCTTATCAGAGGAAATCCTCTCGTATTGCTAGTCGTGGGCCTCGGTTTGTTCCTGAAGTCCAACGTATTTTGATCTCACCAGAGATGAATCGCCTCGAAGCACAAATCGACAATTAATGGAGGAAGAAGTTACTCAGGAAGTAACTCTTATTTCGATAAAAAAGCCTAAGGTACTTCTAAAGCATTATGAGTTTTTGAAAAAGGGAGGAAGTCCCATGGATTTCATAAGTTCATTCTTGAAAGAAAATGGCTACGGGAATGAAAAACCGTTCTTGAGAGCCATAGAAAACTTAGGACTGGTATAGGCTAGAAGAGTAGAAAAGGAATTTTCAATTTTCCTACCGATCCTCGCTTTGGCACAGAAGGTCAGACTAAAAGCAAAAAGGAAGATGATGATGATAGGGTATTCCAAAATTTCCAACCCAAAATGGGTGTTGTTGTAGAAATTGCTGGAACAAAAGGAAAGTTGTTTCGATCAAAGGACCATAAGAAGGTCTACTTACAAATGTTGAACATGGGGGTCATCACCCCTCGAACCGTAGATTTTGATTTCCTAGATTCCATCAAGGTGAATTTGAGAGAAAAGTTTGCCAAGCTTCAGATGGAGAGGTTCTGTGTGGAGTCATCTGACGCTTACCCCGAATTAATCATTTGCTTTTATTCCAACCTATCTGTTTTGGATCCCACTCATGTCCAATTTACTGTGAGTAATAAAGTGTTTGATATTGATGTTAATTTGTTGGCTGACATTTTGGGAGTAGAAAGGAGTGGATTCTTGCTAACGAGTAAGTCACCAAGTTTTTGGTGAAGGACTAGAATCCTAGGGAAAGCATTACTTACTCTAGAATGTCTGCTTCTAATATTTTACTCCACAAGATCTTCATCAACTATATAAGACCCAAGGCTGCTTCAAAAACTGATGTTTCCATATTCAAAGCAAAAATAATGTGGGCCATCTGCAATAGTGTTGCTTTCTCACTCCCTTACACAATCCTACTGCACATATACAAAACTGTCATGAAGGGAAAGGGACAACTTCCGTACACAGCATTAGTGACCAGACTCTTCCAACAATTTCAAATTCAACCGCCATCCAATTTTTGCTCCAGAACCATTATCCTCATGCAAATTGGACTTAAAATGATCTAAAAAATGAGATTAAATGATCTCTCTAGAGCCTTGAAACTTCTGAAGAAAGAATCTGCTAGCAAAGCTAAATTAGGATCTACTACTGAGAAGAAGCGCAAAAGGGAAAGCGTTGTCTCACGAACTCCAAAAAGAAAACGACCTATTCTTCTTCTCCAAGATGAAGAAAATGAAGATGATGAAGACGAGACCATCTCTGATATTGCCATGCGTAATCCTCTTAGAGGTATAGCTGATTCTGAGGAAGAAGAAGATGATGAAAACGAGAAAGAACCATAAAAAGAAAGTGATGGAGAAGAAACTGGAGTAAAAGAGAGTGAGAATGATGACTCAGATCATGACGAGGGAGATGCCAATATGAACAAAGGACAGGAGGACACTGATGGTGAAGGAAAAGATACAAGAGAAATTTATGCATGAGATATTGAAGAGACGGGAAATTGTAAACAAACCAGTGCTGGAAGAGAATGAGTTTAGGAAGGAGAAGTTATTTCTCATATTGAAGCCACTAAGACGGGGGGAGTATGTGAGAAAACTCATCTTATCGAACCAACTGCTAGTGATGGTATCAGTCGATCTTCTCCATATGCTGAAGATATTTATGCATCTCATTTCCTTGAAGTTTCACATGAGGGTCAGGACAAAGAAGCTAATGTTCAGGGAGAGCAACAAATTTCACATATTCAGGTCGATGTTTCTTCACCTCTAGATACTTCATCGATACATTTTGCAGAAGATAGTGCCCAAACTGAACCAAAATCAAATTATCCTCGGATATTGGATTTCCTGTTGGAGATTAAGGCACAACAATATAGGAGGGAAGTTGAAATCCAGAAGTTGCATGCTGCTCTCGATACTACCTCAGAGTCTCTTGCCGGAAAGGTACAATCTCTTGATGATAAAGTTTAGACTATGAACCAGTAGGCATCGCAGAATTTGACGAAGGTTGAGACTGTTTTTCATCAGTGCCTAACTAAGCTTGAGGAGATCGTGCAAACTTTGGAGGATTTCCGACTTGTTCGTGTTCCTAGACAACCCTGATCCTTTTCGAACCAAACTCTTTTTCTGTGTGCTTGTTTGATTTGTTCTTTTTGCTTTTGACAAAAAGGGGGAGAGTTTTTGCAGATTGAAGCTTTGAATTGGTGCATGATTGAGTTTTTCTATGTTGGTGTGTATAGTGTTTCTTTTATGCAAACTATTGTTTGACTCAGTTTTTTCTGTGAGTGCAGACTTATGTAGACTTTATTGTGTTTACTATCTATTATCAACTTTTATGTGCTGCTAAAGTGTTGTTTTGTAGGATAACTTTCATATTATGCTTAAATCTGCATGAAAGTTTTGTCACCATAAAAAGGGGGGGATTGTTGAGAAAACTCCTACTAGATTTTGAAGTTGACAAAAAAATTTTATTCTTGTTCTTATTCTAAAGAATAGTATACTTTTAAAGACATATTGCAGACTCTTGTCACAGTCTATTTGTTCTAGAAGTCTTTCCCACTTTGACGCATTCTAGGCTGAAACCAAGTCCAAAACGAAGATATTATCAGACTCAGATTTAATGATCTTACAACAAGGATTCAGTATGAACATAATAAAAATTTATTCTTTTATATTTGGTCTTCTGGTGAAGAATCTCACTTATCTTTTATCAATACATTGATGGTATCAATCACAAATTGATAAAATCAATTTTAAAGACAAGTTCCTTTTTGGAAAGCATCTACTTATAGATATCTAGATTTTGATTGTATGGGTGATTAGATCAATGGATTTTCATCCCAATCTTCAAGCAGCTACAAGATTTTCTTAATCGATTATGTCCAACAAATTGATTGAAAGAAATTCCTCTAGAGAATGCCAATAGCTAGTAAGGCGTAGAGGAATATTTAAGGAGGTCATCTAGTCTATTTGAGAGAGGTGTGAAAATTGAAATTCCAAAGTTTGATGTGACATTCTGAATTTTCAGCCCTGTCTTCTACTGAATAAATCGTGCATTTCATCGACGCGCCTATAGGGCTGTTCTCAGAACTGATCACTCTCGAGATAACTAGACTACCTAGGGAAGCCATTAAGGATTTTAAGACAAATAGACTTGAGAATTCGACCAGAAATCGGCTTCTCGACCATGCTCATCTTTAGAGGCCAATACGGCACAATATAAAATCGATTCGAAATCAAAGATAGGCTAGTTCGATTGAGATGTTTGGTTAATCGTGGGTGACACCACTAAATTGGAAAATTCTAGTCGACCGGCACTAGACTGATTTTCCTATTGTTTTGGGACCCTATGTCCTTGTTTGAATCCTTGAGATTTTCACGACAACCGAGAGTCGTCAATGAGTCGAGTGGGTTCATAGTGGTTCGAAGAAATTCGACCACGGGTCAATTGCACTAAAAATGCCCGAAAGTTATCCGGTAGCCTAGGTCACGCTAAGAACGCATCAAATGAAAATTAACCGTGAATTTAAGTCCGATTTCATAAATTGAAGATTCTGTCATGTCACAATAAATTCTAGGAGCGTCAACTCAATCTCAGAAGATTTTTCAGAGATTTCGAGATTTTTACGGAAAATTGGTTTGGACGTTGCAGAAAAATTAACGGAAATTCGGATGGGCTCGTTTGAAGAAAATTTGGACTTTCGAGCTGGGTTAGGTGCTTATGGGAATTTATAGAATTTATGGGGACTTTTTCTTCATCGAAATTGGACTTCGATTTGGGAAATTTTGTGAAGAAATTGAAGCCAACAATTACGAAATTCGGAGCTAGGCCTAGGGATGTAACATTTGTATCAAAAAAATTGGGTTTGAAGGTGGATTTATCTTCAAGAAAGATCTAGGGAACCAAGCATTAAAGGGAGGAAGATATTTGCTTGACTTTTGGCTCCTTCATCTTCAGCTTGCCGTGCACGCTGCCTTCTCGCTCACAAGCAACCGAATCTCTCTCTTCGGTATCTATCACACGCCAGCTACTCTCGTTGATCTTTCATTTTATTTTTTTATTTGGGTTCTTCGAAGTTCAGCTGCCAAGAAATCCACCCCACTGAAGCCTCTGCAACTCCTTTGCTTTCATTTCCTTCGATCAATTGACCGCATCATCCCGTCTACCGTCAGCCTGCTCCTCCACCAGCCCTCGTTTCCCTCGACTTCTTCATGCGTCACCGGTCTAAGTCAACACACCTCCCCCAAGAAGTCTCCATTGTTGACTCCTCCAGCATCATCATCCGTAACCCATCACCCCATTTCCTCTCCATTTCATTGCCACGTTCGGTCAACAAACCGGTGAAACTCTCCACCATATTTGACCGCAATCTCCACACGTCCGAAGCCAGCTGCACACCAGCGAAACCCAAGCGAAGCAGCATCACCGTCAACCGAAGCACCGGCAACCCAGCGAGCTTCACGTCCCACTGAAGCAGTCCACGATTCCACTGAAAATTCCTGCAATAGCTTTCTCGATCCAGCAACTCCATCAATTGTCGCAGCCCAAGAGGCAAGCCCAGCAGCAGCCCTTGCTGCTTCTTTGTCCGCAGGCCCACTCCGTGCAGCCCAACCGAAGCCCATCTCAGCACAAGAAGGCAGTCCATCTTCAGTCAAGCCCATTCCCAGCTAATTTGAAGCTCACGAAATTTCAGCAGCCCAGCCCGCGACGAAGGCCCAACCGCAGCCAAGTCCAAGCCCAGTAATTTTCTGTGGGCTTGCAAGGCCTTTAGGCCCGGTCTAAGCCCGTCGGTGTTGTCGCGAGCCCAAGTCTGGCTACCGCCGCATCGTCGTCGCGGTGTTCCGACCTTCGCAGTTAACAAGTGAGTTTTGCTCACTAATGCTTTCTTAGTTTGCTAATTATACTTAAGGGTTGATTAGTGTTAATTCAGTAGGATTATGTGGTTAGATTAGAATAAATTAGTGATTATTAGTTGATTGCAATGCATGTTAGGTGGTTAGACTTAGTCATTAGCAAGTAAAGAGCTTCTAATATTTATTGTTTGTATCTCGGGATTTTTCTCGACCTGTCTCGAGCTTCAATTAGGCATTACGGGCCTAAATTGGATTTTAAGTAATTATTTATTTAATTTTTGAAATTATTTATTTATTTATTTATTTATTTATTTATTTATTTATTTATTTATTTATTTTTCCGAAAATTCGGCGGGGATAGCCGACAATCAGAATTTTATGCCGATTGTTCGGGCGCCTCTATTTATTTAATTGAGTTTTACTTTGTGTTTAATTGAATTATTTGTGAAAGTGGGAATTATTCTTTCATTGGATAAATTTTTGGTTATTAATTGAAAAATAACCGGGCATCGGTTGATAATGCCAAAAATATTTGAGTGGACTACAGAAAATGTGGGAGTTATGGAAAGGAAAATATTATATTTTGGCTAAGGTCAATCGTGTGCCCACGCACGATATTTTATCGGATATGATAAAAGATGAGAAGAAATGTTGTATGGCGTAGCTCGGCGATTATTACATCGCTTTGGCATATCGGATGCCTTAGAGAATGCACGTAAATTGTTGAATAATTGATCATGCCCGTGTGGCGATAATTGATCATGCCTGCGTGGCGATAATTAATCATGCCTGTGTGGCAATAATTAATCGTGCATGTGTGGCGTAGAACGTGCCTGTGTGGCGTAGATTGTGCCTGTGTGGTCGTATTTCTGTGTGTCGGGTATCGTGCCCGTGTGGCCAAAAGTAATTGGAATGCCTGAAAGAGAATGCATTTAATTGGTTTATATTGGCTCTGTGATTAAATATATCACCACGGCGAAAACGACGCCCGAGAGCATGCACATAAAATGTTTATTGTACATCACCTTGGCAAAAACGGCACCTTAGAAAATATGTGGGATGGGTGATTGGTACATTATCTTGGCGAAATCGGCGCCTGAGGGAAAATACGTGGTTAGGTGACTAGGTATTATACTGGAAATTGTATAGTATGTTTGGGAGTGACCAAGAGATGATCCGACTAACACGTAATCGACTAGGTCGATTGATCATTGCTTTGATCTGATGTTGTGAATTGATTGATTGAATGGAAATGACCGATGAATGGTCCGACTGACACGTAATTGACTAAGTCGATTTGATCAATGTTTCGATCCCTGATATTATGATGGGTGCCTATTTGAACTGTGCTAATTTGCAGGTGGAATCTGAGGCCAAGGTAAGTCCTCTGACCCATGTGTGCATAGGCAGCCCGGATAGTGTATTGGTTTACTAATCGAGTCTTAGGGGGTAGAACTCGCTGAGACGTGGTCTCGATGGTTATTATATAACCATTTCAGGACCCTGATGAGGAGCCTAAGGAGGAGGAATCTGAGGAGGAGAACCCTTATGTGAAACCTGAGGAGGAGGAAGATTTTGAAGAAGAAGATGATCCAGAGGAGGATCTTGAGTACGACCCGGATGATAACTACGATCCAATCCCGTTTTGTGTGAACCTTGTACTCTTGTAGATAGGTGTGAGATCAGACCTTGTGAATAGTATGGTAAAATACTATGGGTTGTGCTATGTATAAAAAGTAAGGTTGTGAATTTCATTATGAAAAATTATGGCCCTGCTTTTCTATCCCATTGCTTATAATTGCTTCCGCATGTGCTTACGAAAAAGGAAAAGGGATGGCGATACGTAGTCCTGGGATATCTCATTTAAAATTGACTAAGGTAAGGGATGTGCGCGTGCCTGAGGATCGGGGCATGACATCTGAAGCCTTTCCAACCATTTGTTCTTCAATGATAGTTCTTACAAATTGTACTCAAGAGAGAAAATCACAATAAGAGGGACTTAGTAAGGGAAAAGAAATCTTCCACTGAGTGTTTGCACTCGAAATATTGTACTTCTCTATTGATACTTTAGTGAGTTTCAGCTAAAAGGCTATCAACATGGGAGAATGAATGTAGGCTTGATCTAAGCTGAACCACTATAAATTTTGGGTGCAATTTTCTCTTCCCTTAACTATTTTCAGCTTTATCCATTTCAATTTTCTTTTAAATTTCTCAATAAGCTATTCCATCTCTTCTTTGAGTTAGAACTTTCTTCAAAAGTCTGATGGCGCTTTTAATCAGACTCTGACTTATACACAAACTTTGCTCGCAACATAATATATTCTACATTTAATTGTTAAAAAAAAATAACATATATTCACCCCCTCTAAGTGGTGGTACTAGCATTTTCAACACTTACAATTTTAATTAATAAATTTTGTAAGGTAAATACAGCAAGAGGAATGTAATCATTTTCTTCCAACATTCATTAGCATAAGTTAATCATTATTATTAATAATTAACTAACGCTTACATAATTTATAATACCCATCAACTATTTAGACGATAATAATTTAATAAATACCATTCTACTATTAGTGCACACATAATTCAACTCACACGTCGGATTCGGGATGACTTACATTTATAGAAATTATCTGCCGTGTCCCACGAAATTTATGATTCGACTAAAGTTTCCACATGTCCGTCCAAATACTAAGATAAATAATACTTAGCTTTATAATCTAAGTATCATTATCATATTGCAAATTTCCAAATATTATAGTATTATAATTATGAAAACTCCGAATGTCACATTAGTAGTGATAGTTGATATTAATTGTGTAAATTTTAGTTAATTAATAATAATAGTGATTCACTTATGCTAATAATATTGGAAGAAGAGAATTACGTTACTCTTTCTATACTTTGCTCACAAAATATTTAATTAAAGCTTATAAATGCCACGTCTTTGTAAAACTCATACAAAGTGCAGTATTCTCCCAAAGATAAGTATTATGGCTAATTTTGACACTTAGATTAAGTCATGATTATTTCAAATGAAGACACTCCTTCTTGCATTTCCTTTGGATATGTACAAGACTTTGCCTTTTATTTTTGCATTTCCTTTGGATAATTGACATGCATAGTTCCACCTAGCAAAGGAAGACATCATCTTAGCTTGGTTAGTCTTAACAAAAACTTATTCTACTTGGCCAAAGAACTCTTTCACTTTTGGCAAAAAACCGCAAGGGAAACTTTCTTGAGCAATTCTCACCTTCAATCTTAGAATTAGTGAACTAGATTTCTTGTTCAAGAGTTAGAAGGTTGTGATGGCAATTTGGTGGTTGCATATTCAAGATAAGTGAAGTTTCTAGTTATTAAATTGGTTCAATCTCCTTAACACTTTAACTTGGTTGGTTGGTTGAGAGGTGAAATTTTGATGTGGATGCTATGGGTATGGTGGTTGTTAAATAGCCTTCATTATCTCATACATGTTTTAAAATGGTGTGACTAATTTCCTTTGTTGAATTCGGTAAGTGAAAATGTCGATTTTAGATTTGGAAGAATTATATTGCATGTGTTAGATTCAATTATTATTAGTGAAGTTCACATTCTGCTCATTTGAAAATGAAGAATCTGTTTGTTCTGCTTTGTTTTGAATGATCAAAATCTGTTTGTTTTACTATATTTATCATCATTTTGTTCCATTATGAATAGTTAGAATCTATTCATTCTACCATATTTGTCTTGATGACCTCTTGCATGTTCATTTCACTTCCTTCTGAATGGTAATAATATATTTGTTATGTCATATTTATCTTGATAACCTCATACATGTTTGTTTGGCTTCGTTCGGAATGGTTGGAATCTGTTCATTCTGCCATATTTATCCTCATTCTATTTCATTCTGAATAGTTAGAATCTATTCGTTTTGCCATATTTGCCTTGATAACCTCTTCCATGTTCGTTTTGCTTCATTTTGCTAGTAAGAATATGTTCATTATGAATAGTCAGAGTTTGTTCGTTTTGCTAGAGTTTCGAGTCAAAATCCATTCTTTCGTTCTACCAGATTTTACTAAGTCAAAATCTGCTTATTTATTGAACTTGCTCTTTTATTCTACCAGTTTTTACAAAGTCTGAATATACCCACTCGATTATCTAGACTTTAATGAGCATAATATGCTTATTGTTCAAACTCAAAACGTAACCATTTGACTAGTTTAGACTTTGACAACTAGAACATACTCATTTGTTCAAATTCAAAATATACCCATTTGATTGTTAAGACTTTAATTATCAGAATATGACTATATGTTATTTCTTGTATAGTTATTTGATTGATGCATCAAATTGAATAGACAAACATTTTATATGCTTAAATGTATGCATTCATCATAGCTTGAATAAGATTAATGTGCTTCCATCACCCATATAGTGGTGTGTGACGATGCCTTGTGATGGAAGTTTGCGGGATGTCCCATTGATTGGGATGCCCTAGGGAGTGTTTTGGGATGCCTCAAAAGTCAAAATGCCCCAGGGGTTAGGATGTCCTATGGTGAAAGTTTGCATGATGCATCGAAATTGAGATGCCCCATGAGTTAGGATACCGCATAAGTCGGGATGCTTCGGGAGAGTTCGGAAGAAAGAAATGTTAATGAATAAATGCATTACCATATATAGAACCAAATATTGTTTAAATTGTTTATTTGTGTAAAACATAATGTTCCATATGCATAGGTCTATATGGATATATTATTGAATAACGATTTCTATGGTAAATGTAAATGGGAAATGTAAATTTTACTCATATTGTTATCACACTTATTGGATTATTATGCATTCACTTTGCTTGTACTAGGTAAAGTGGTAAGAGGATTTTTTAACTTAAAACTAGAGATTTTATTTACTGGACTTTGGTTCATTTCTTTATTTTTCAAACGTGTAGGATGGACACACCTCAACCTTTGTGCTATGGACCTGACTCCTACCCAGACTTTTGTATTTTGCTCCCAATGTTATAAAGTTGTGAATGGAGAATTGATTTAACCAGAAGTTCTATCCCCACCGAACCCTGTTCTCAGATATTCTATTTGGTTGAGATGACTAACATCACCCCCGGATTTGAAGACCCAATTGTCCCCATCAGACAAGTGGAAAATGTTGACAGAAGTATTCAAGAACTTCACAGACTGTTGATTTGGGCAAGCCCGCGCGTGAAGCGTTCGGAGTACACCCCCATGAGTGACCGCTATTACTCGCTCTCCTGCACAATGAAGAAAAGTTTAATTTGCAATTTCTATTTCCATCTTAAATCGTATCAAAAAACTCTTTAGTAGTGAATGGAAAGCACAATTAAATCATGGTCGTCCTCGTCCTCGTCTATCTTCTGCTATCACAAAGCAAGCAAACCCAAGAAGGGGCATTTATAAGCAGAGAGCTTGTAAAGTCTTAAAAAGCATTAAAACGACAATTATAGTTGTTCACCAAGTCCTATGATGCTTAGTTTTCAAGATTGAAAAAAGTAATCCGGGAAAAACTCCTTTAAAAAAAAGCTATGGAGATTCAAACCGAGGAAACATGAGTATTATAGTGCCTGGTCAACAGTATGCAAGAAGTCACTTCATGTATAAAACTACTAACATTGCATTTAGGCTAGTAGAACACTTCACAATTCTAGTGAATAAGTGACGTAAATAATCTTTTTACCTTTATGCTTCATATTGATGTTTCGCAAACACGTAGTGCAGCGCTGATAAAGTTGATCAATACTTTCACCGCCACCCTAGAAGAAACAAGAGAAACACTGATTATACATTCCACTTATGAACTAATTTGAACCCTGCAGACTGCCAAAAGCTTACTCAATAAGTGTTTTATCTTGTAATCCTTGGTTTTGTAACGGCTAACATAAGAAATGCAAGCTTTACAATGTTGTACAGATTAAAAGAACATGTAAGATGTGAATCCATTAGGCAGCCAAATAAATGGACTGAAATTCTTATAGCTGTGCACACAGCATGCAGAAAAGAACAAGTCACCTAAACCATTGAACAACTCCAATCACAAAAACTATGAATTTGGCAATATCCACATTATGCATTGTTTCCATATTGAAAGTCGGTGGCAAAATGAAAAATGACCAAAGTCAGGTGCTTTTTGTTGAGCTCAATGCAAATCAAAACGCACCAATGCAAATCAAAACGCACCGGAATTTCTTGATCCGTCTTTTGCGATTGAAGGGCTTTATAGGCTTCAGGAAAGACAATAGCTGCAACATGTGGCTGAAGGCCTTGAAGATCCCCAAAATGTCTTTCCCGTAGACCTGGTTCCTTGATAACCTGGATTCTCATTTGAAAACATCAAGCAAGATATTTCAGAGGGAGGACCCAACCATTGATCCAATAGTAAGAATGAACACTAACTTTTATAACATTCTGAACTTTCCAACAAATAAAGATTAGATCTAATGGAATCTTATAGCTCATGTTGGGTTTCGTACCCCCAAATGGTTAATGCCTAAATTCATGTGTGATTCTCAAAAATAGAAATGTCAAATCAAGAACAATCTCACTACATCACCATCTGAAATTTACGTATATGTTGGGTTTTGTACCTCCAAATGGATAATGCCAAAATTCACGTGTAATTCTCATAAATAGAAATGCTAGATCAAGAACAGTCCCACTACATTCGTACCTCCAGTCCACCACAAGCAGTTGCAATAAGATTTGCCGTCTCAAAAGTTCGTTTTAGGTCAGATGAGTAAATTGCGGAGATTTTACCTTCTCTGGACAGCCTTTCACCCACCTTTCAAGAAAAATAACGAAAGATAAGATGTTAATAAACCTGTTGATAAATCCAAAGAAAAGGATGACATATCATAGAAGAAACTTACTGCAATTGCTTGTCGCCTCCCAATTTCATTCAATTCGACATCTAAAATTCCCTGTTAAATGTAATGAAATAAATTTGAAGGTAAATAGAAAAAGAGGTAGAAACCAGTTTTTAAACAAAATGTATGAGATGGCAGATGTCAGCACAATTAGAGATATATTTGCTTAACCCACGCATAAATGTGGAGAAACCACAAGCCAGAAATGCTTTTTCTCTGATTCTATTAGGCATGTCTTATCATGGAATGAAAATTGATTAGTTAGAGCACGCATGATAACCATTCTATTTTTGTTCCAGAACTATTCTTCTGTTCCGAGACTTATTTATGGAATAGAAATCTATTTGGTAAAACTATTTTGTTTTTCTATTTTTGCAATAAATTTTTACTTCAAAAATAGGTTTGGAACAAAAATCATAAATAAAATTTTTTTTACTTCTTTATTTTTCAAAGAGAAATGAGAAATAATATATATTTTCATCGTTCGTCCTCGCTACTAGTCGGCCACCCATCTGTTGTCGTTGTTGTCTATCGCCACTATCCGCCAATCACCATTTGCTGTCCACCGTCTGCCGTCCACCAATTGCTAGCCACTGCTGCCATCGCCGTTCGTCACTACCGTCCGTCGGTGGCCAGTTGCTGCCGTCACCGCTGCCTCCACCGCCGTTCCCTACAGCAATCCACCACAGCTATCCACCATCTACCTGTCACCGGCTGCCTCCACTACCTCCGTTTGTTGTCGTCGCTCGGGAGAAGAAATTTTATGTCATTATCAAATGAATTTCTATTCCCAATAACAGAAATTTTGTATCGTTATCAAATACGTATTTTTCTTTCGAAAATCATCTAAGAATAGAAATAGAAAAATATATTTCTCTTCTAGAAATCAATTTCTCGCTAGAATGGTTACCATCATGCCCTTAATCTCAAAAGCTATAATAGAAGATGAGAAACCTTATAGGTAGAGTATACATATTCTTTGCCATTACATCTTTTCTATCATCTTTTGGGCTCACCCTAATGTTTCCTTGCCATCGCAGGTTCCCAATTTCATATAGGAAAAGAGAAATATGAACATCAACAGAGTATTCTCAAGCAAAGGCTTGTACTGATGGATTCACAATGCAATTACAGATTTATGTAGCCCAATGCAGCCACATAGCTTGACAAGAACTGATGTCATTCACCAAAATGATGCCTCTGTTAACTAAATATTTACGCAGTATTTTGTCACACAATGGGCAAATATCAAATAGTGGACTACATGAAACCTTTGATATCGTAATGGTAATCAGCAATGTCTACAAAATTAGAAGGCTAGAGAGAAATCCAGAAGCATAGAAAACCTGAAATTTTCCATCAGCATTCCAGTCCGTTTCTCCGTGACGCACAATAACGATTTCGGCATAGTCTCCCCCAATTGGAACGGATTGAGCATCACCATTGCGAACCATATCAGCGACAACCCTGACAGATTACCCGGGAAAAGAGAGTGCTAACCAGTCTCAGACACTTGGAGACAGAAGTTACCACAAAAACAAAAACAAAAAAAAAAAGTAAAAAGATAAAAATACGAACAGCGAACGCAAATTAAGACGCTCACACGTTAATATTCGACTGAAAAATGGTCCGAAAGACGGGGAACAAGTGAAACGAAAGAAACGGCATCGGAAGTCCACTCAATCAATTGGAACAGTCAAATGATCATTTGCTTTATTAGCAGCAAGAAAGCAGCAAGTTCTCGTCATCACCAACCAACACGACAAGTAAAAAGATAAAAAGACTAACAGCGAACGCAAATTAAGACGCTCACGCAGTGATATTCGACTGAATAATGGTCCGAAATACGGGGAACAAGTGAAACAATAGAAACAGCACCGAAAGTCCACTCAATCGATTGGAACAGTCAATTGATCGTTTGCTTTATTAGCAGCAAGAAAGCAGCAACTTCTGATCATCACCAACCAACATGACAACAAACAGAGCACACGCCCAACGATTTCAGAGGTTTTCATTATCCTCCATATTTCGCAGAACCTTACGACACACAAAGAAAAAGTGGGCGAAAATAGAGGACAGGGTCAGACCTCGAGTTCAAACCCGATTTGGCAGGCACGCCATTTGGCTCTGTACCTTGCATCCTTGATCGCCGTTGACCGACGAACCGAGTTGCGATTGCCAAAGCGCGAGCTGCGAAGTGTTTTGGCATAGAAGCAACGTAAACCCATCAATCTCAATGGAGTTTCTGAACATGTTATAGCCAAAATACGTTGATCGGGACGCGTTGGTCGCCGCCTAAGTCTTCCCCAGTGTGAAAGATCAATACGTACGCGAGAAGTTGCAGAACAACGCCGTGCGGACTTCGTCTTCACGATCTTTCGCAGAAAAGTTCATAGACGACCGATGACGGAGAAAGCAAAAGGCATATCTTTCTCCATGATCTCCAAGTCTTCGCCTTTCCCGGTGCCAAATCAACCAAACCAAAGGATTCTTGGAAAACATCATAGATTATTAACGTAGTTAAATACAAAATAGAAAAGGATATTGGGGAATTTTCTGTATAAAATCGATATATTGCGAGCTTATTATAGGGGAGGAAAATTAAAGGAAATCAAATCGGAGATATACACGTGATCAAAATAGATATTCAAATAAGGTAAAAATAATCTAAATATCTCGATATCTTATCTATAAAAATTCAACTTTGCTTTCATTGGCGTGGTCGCTGTCGCGGCCGGCCGTCACAACTGTTGCGGTTGAACGAGAAAATATTTAATGGTTCGCAAGCGTGACGTCATCAGCTGACATTATGTATGCTTAATTGTTGATATCCAATTAAATCTTGATATATGGACACTGACGTGAAAATTAAAAAATTAATTTTTCTCTCTTTGACTCTTCATCTTCAACCTCCGCTCCGCATGGGCTTAGCTATCTCCACCGCCCAAGCCGCCGCGGCCGCCGCCATCCTTGAGCCACCGCCCCACTGTGGCCACCGTGGAACGCGGCAAAGCCGTTGAACTCATCGCCGGCAGCCATGGACGAGCCAAGTTTCAAGCTCAAAGCCGTTGAGCAGCAGACTGTTGAGTGACCATCGATTGTCGCGTCCAGGCCGCCCTCCCCGTCCACCCCCTCTCCGTCGTCCCAACGGCTAAGCCTTGGCCGCAAGCGCTCGTCCACAGAGATGGAGATGCAGAGCAGCGGTCGGCCATGGACGATCTCTCGTCCACAGATCTGAGCGCCGACCTCCGCGTCCACCTCTCAGTCTCGCAGCCAAGACTCCACATCCAGTCGAACGTCCAGATCTGGAGCCATGGCCTCTCAGTCTCGCGGCCAAGACTCCAAATCTAGCCGAACTTCCAGATCTGGAGCCTTCATCGACCTTCGCGTCTCATCCTCGTCGTCATGTGTGAGCGAGCTATTGTCGCTCGTGGCCGAGGCTCCAGATCTGGCGCAAATGGAGCTGTTTCTACACAATCGATTTCTATTTTGGTCGTCTCGCGACGAAAAAACCTGCACGCTTTCAGCCATGGATTTTGTGTCAAGTGGTGGAAGGAGAGACCAGCTTTAGCCATGGATTCTCTTCCGACCAAATCCAGTCCCCTGCTGCCATACTTGGAAGTGAGGAACCGAGCAGAGGAGACGACCAAATTGGAGAGATGCGACGCCGGCGACTCCGGCGGTGGCAATGGCGGAAGGAGGCGCGAAGGTTGAGCTCGGGGTGGCTGAAGAGGAGGAAGAGAGAAGTCCAGCAAGATTTGGGGATTTTTTATTAATTTCTCTATTTCCATGTTATCTGTCAAATTATAATTGGTTGATAGTAAATAAGTGCACGCGATGTCACCCGTTCACCGGCAGTTGCAAACCGAGAAAATAGAGAAAATTTAATAAGGACCGAAGTGGATTAATTTTCTCAAATAAGAATTCAAAATAAACTTTATATTTGATAAATACTTAAAATGAATATATTGTCTCAAATAAGGACCTAAAGTGATTAAATCAATTACAAATAAGGATCTTAACTTGTTGGTCGGCCAAATATTCGACAGTTATCAAGCATGCAACATTTCCGACGACCGAAGTTTAAGCAATTTTGTCCAAAAAAAATCTAAGGAAAATTAACAAATCTTAAAACAGAAACAAAAAAATCCTAGATTTTCTACAATCTCCCCATTCCTTGTATCCATCATCTGCAAAGTCAAAGACCGAAGTTCTCCCCATTCCTTGTACCCATCCTCCGCAAAGTCGAAGATCTAAATTCCGGCAGACCATATGCTTTTTTCTTTGTTTGTGGAGACATAAATTCTCCGCCAGTCAAGCAAGGCGAGGAGCGACGAGAATTGAGTCACGACGATGATCGGGCAACGATTTGATTGAGGAGCAGCAAAGGAGAAAAAAGAAGAAAACGTAAACATCTAAATGAATAACCTAAACTTAATTAATTTAGAATTTTCTATTTTTTTCCAATCAAAAATTTCTCACAAAATTACCCATATTTTAATCACCGAAAAATGTCTACCGGCGAACTAAGGTCCTCAATAGAGATTAACTTGATCACTTCGGGTCCTTATTTGACACAAAATTTACTTCGGGTCCTTATTTGAAACAATGGATCCACTTTATATCCTTATTTGACACAAAATTCACTTTGGGTCTTTATTTGAGAAAATAAATTCATTTCAGGTACTTATTTGAAATTTTCCTGAGAAAATATTAGGTACGTCTCATGCTCCAGCGTGGCAAACAAGAAAGCAGTGGGAGCACGACACGTGTCCTTGTGGGACCCACAATTTCAGGCGCCCATTTTGAAAATTTTCCTGTACTATAGCTTCTGGAGAGAGGGTTTTCCATTACGGGTTCTTTCTTTGTGCCTCTCTTTCTACCCTCGCTCTCTCTCCCCCGACGAACTCCCTCTCTCTCTCTGCCCTCGCTTTTTCCGACTGCCGAACCACCGCGAGCAACCGACGAACCAGGAGGATACAGGCGAGACGACCGCGAGCAACCGACCAGTGTGCGACCTCCCTCTCTCTCTACCCTCCCTCTTTTCAACCGGCAAACCACCGCGCCGCACCTGTAGCTTCGGTTCTGGCCCCCACTCATCCATCCCTTACTTTTTCTCTCTCCTCGCATCTCTATCTGCCCTCCCTCTCTTTGACAGCAAACCACCGCGTGACCAGCGAACCACCACGCCCCCCTCCGGCTCCAAATCCGACACCGACTTGTCTAGGTAATTTCTCGCTTTCTCTTTTCTCTCTTTCTCTCTGTCTGATGGGGTGACGGAAGGGATTTTATTGGAGTTCAGCGATGCCTGAAAAGTCATTAGTAGTATGCTTTTCGCCTGTAGTTTTTCTTTAATCTTGGGTATGGCTATTCATTATGCCAGTAGGACATACTCCGAAAAGGCTCTAAAATGAGTGCTATTGTTGCAAATCATGGATAGTCCTTGAAAAGCAAGATCTGTTATTCTTCCATATTGATGTTTATATGTATATTCCCCAATAACTTTGCTGAGATGCACTGCAAATGCATCCAGTCTCAATTGATTATTGTCATGCAGTGTAGATTTTTCTTGCTTCTGAGATCATTGGGTCATATTTGTTCCCGTGTGTTTGCTATGCTTATGGTAATAAACTCTACTCTCTTAGTGTTCATTCTGATATTTAGTCTGCCGTTCCTCCTCTCTCAGGGTCTTGTGGAACTGTCTATCACGCTCTGTGGTACGGATCAGTATGTTCTTCTACTCCCCTTAAATTTAGTTTAACAGAGTGATGCATGATGTCATGATGTAAAATGCATGTACCTCACTTCATGGTATACGTACTACTTATCTCACTCCTCTAATAGCGTTTGGCTATCTCTTATGCTATTCACTTGCGGACTTCAAGTTCTGTTTATAATATGTAATGCATGGTGGTGGAGTGAATTTTACTCATGTTGCCGACATGAAACACAGGAGAAATGTGTCATCTGTCTGGACAGTAGGTATTATTCTGTGTTTTGCTATAAGTGGCACGATAAATGTGGCACAAATACCTGTTGAGGAGAAGTGGAAAGAAAGGAGAGTAGTGTTGTAATTGACTTTGCGATATCGTGTTGTTCCCATATATAACTAAATGATGTGAGTAACTTTAGTTGGTGCGTTCTGCTATGTTTTACTTATTTTGCTAAATGAAAGAGGAGATTTAGTGCAATGCATTTGGCATCATACTTTATCTCACTGTTTGGTATAGACCTATGCGATCTCCTGACAATGATTTTTTTTTTTTTTTTGGATTTTAACTTTCTTTGCATTTAATCCAATTGCAGGATGTGGCGGTGAAGGTATTCTCGATGCAAGAATATTCAGAAGAATTGATAAATTCCTTTAGACAAGAGGTTTGTTTTCTTTTTTGTTTTACTATGTCTCATGAGTTCTCTTTGTTTCTAATATTATTCAGCCAGGACATGCTGAGGGTCGCTTAGACTTTTTAATTTGAATAAGGCATCTCTCGTAGGACATGATATGCAGGCTATGTCTTGCTCTAAGCCTGTTGGCCTGTCCTTGACTTGTTAATTGAAATCATGAAAACATTGTTATGATAGTGTTTAGTGATTGCTGGATGCGAGGTGGCTGGTTTAATTTTGATAAGGGCCTTCCTTGATAGGTTGTAATTGCAGTTGATAATCTAGATTCAGACTGAGGCAGTGAGGGATAATGGGTTGGCCTTTTAGTTGATAATGAGCCCAAAAAGTGATCTATATTATCCCAGGATGTGACGAGTCAATATCGAGGTGCCAAATGACTCCATCTATGGTGTCACTTGCCCCTACATCTTCTGATTGTTCTTTTTTTTTCTTTTTCCTTTTCCTGATAAGAACTACATAGTCAGATGGTTTAGGAAGAACATTCTGAAAACCAGTGTGATAAAGAGATGAAGTAAGATTGACCAATATGTTCGAACTGCATGCATTTATCTCTATCTCTCTGCACTTGTATGACTAGCCCGTATTTTATTATTTTATAAAATTCTGAAGCCTTTTAATGAATAGAATTTTTTGTGCTTATTCTGTAGCAACTGGGATTTTTTCCCCAAAGCACGGATATAGTTTATTGGTGTCAGCTCTATTAGTGATGGCATTTGCAATTTTAATTCAAGTGTTGTTCCACTAATACAGCAACGCAACATTTCCAGTACATGTGGTGATAGCAAGTTTTGATCTCTTTTTTTTTTTTTTTTTTTTTTGCCAAAGGATTATGGATACTTTTCCTTATATTTTCCATGCCTTGATCCATTGCATTATGATTAATTGTGTTGTGTTGGATAGATGTAATAGCATGTGGGTCTACGAAAGGATTATACCTTCTCGTTTTACTCAAAATGAGGAACTTTCTCATAGGACTTTGCGATTGTTATATGTCCATGCTCTCCCCATCAGCATGCGTAGTACCATGCAGATTCTGAGAACCTCTTTTGATGTTGCCACCTATGAAGCACCGACACTCTCCAAGGGCGCCGTGTCGTGTCGGACACTTAGACACATGTCCGACACTCTTGGACACTCGGTCAACACGTGTCGGAAAATCCGACACCTGGTCAATTTTCTCGACACTCTCCGACACTCGAGTCGAAATTCTGACATACGAGTATCCGACATGTGATTCCGATATCGATGTCAATTTTAAAAATTCAATAAATGAGAGGTCAATATATATATATATATATATATATATATATATATGTGAAAAAATAAAACACAATAATAAAAATAATAAATGAATAAAGAAAAAAATATAGTCTTCTCTTCTCTTTTGATTTCCACTCCCCGTGATACGCCCCTTAAGTTTTTTTTCTCTTCTTCTAACATATCTAACATGCGAATCCATAATATGGATCGCTTGTTTTTTCCTCCAAGTTTTATGAATTATTGAAATAAAGTTGAATTTGTCAAATTAAAATAATGAATGATATTAATAAATGGAGGATTAATGTTTTCGGTGTATATTCATTCTAGGCTTATTTATTTATTTATTTATTTATGAATTTGATTCAAATTAATTTGATTGAAATAATCATAAAAATGATAATTTAATATACAATGTGTCACAATGTGTCGGAATTATCTACTTTTTGAGAAACGACGTGTCGACGTAACGACGTGTCGACGTGTCGTGTCGTGTCGTGTCGCGTGTCTTGTGTTAGTATCGATGCTGCTTAGGTTGCCACAATTTTTCTCACTTCTCATAAAGTACGTTCATGTAGAATTTTATGAAACCTCATTAGCTAGTTGTGGAACTAATCTTAAACCTGCAGGGAACTTTAGAGTGTGGTAATTTTTTTTTTTAACCAAAGGGTAGTGAAATCCAAAAGTTTGACAGATGTTGTGATGCTAACAATGTAGGATTTTTGCACTTGTCTATCAACCAATTGTTAAGTATTTAATTTGGGTTCTGGGCAATTTTTTTGGTATAGTAGCCTAGTGGGAGACAATCATTTGTATCCTTATCAACTTATGAGGCAGAGTATAATATAGTAATGATAGTGACTCGCAAAGTCTGAGAGATTTAGACCCAAGTTGTTGGTTACTTCATACACTCCTTTGATTGGCTTTATGTCTCATGGAAATTGCCTGCTTTCATATTCAAGGAAAACATGTCGAGTTTGACTGCCATTTTATTAGAGAGAGTACTTGAAGGTAAAATAGAGGTGAAGTTGTCGAAACAGAAGCAAGTTCTTTCTCTCTGCAAAGTTGGCAACATTCAGAGAATACTTGGCTTGATAGCAAAACTGAAGAGAGGAAAGAGTAGTGAAGTGAAACATCTTCCTTTTGTCGGTGGAACATCAGCCCCTCACAAGATGAGAATTATGAATTTGTGAGCTCGAAGAAATGCCGCGTAATGAGCGTTAAAAAACAAACATGTTTTTCTCTTTCGCGATACCCCAATAGGCAAAATGCTTTCATGATCCTCATAACTATTGGAGAAGTTAGTTCCGCATAAATGTGGATCTAAACAGGATTCTGACTGAGCTGGCGGTACAACGCCCAACCAACTTCTTGCATCACAATATTAAGACAGCATATATCCAGACACAAAAAGAATGTTGTCAGGACAAATGGCGCATGCCAATATGCAGGACAAGGCTGGTCCTTTTCAACCGTCTGTCGTCCTCTGTGAGTTTCTGGTGGGGACTTTAAATGATAAGCAATGTTGTTTTGGCTGGACAGGGGACATGCCCTGTTCTCCATAGTCTTTTCCATATTGTACAACTTAGAAGTAAAGGCATTCGAATCAGCACCTTACCATACCATCAACCTTGCCCAAACATTCGACAATCCGAGCAAAGAACTCTCCCAAGCCTTTCAATTCGAAGGGGGCGCTCTGCAAATGGCTGCATCAAATGGAAGTGCAAAAGAAGAAGATAACAAACCGGGCTTTGCATATTGCAAATTATGAAAGCTGGAGGTGAATCGCGCATACAATTGTTTGCTATAAATAACCGGACTAAGTCAAAAACATGCACTGATACAATTGACTAGCCCCGGAGTTCAGAGTCATGCGCAGCTTGATTTTCAGCTACTGCCAAAGTCCCCATCTAAAGCTGTCGATACAGTATGTTGAAGTGTGCCACGAGGTGATTGTCCCCTTGAAAAACTGGCGTATGAAAACATAATGCTCCAGTTCCTGCCTCAAAGTCTCAAGTTACCATACATGTCAAAACATGTGATCGTTTCCACCAAGGACCTAGAGCAACTGAAGACATCATCTGACAAAATGCCCCCATGATATAGAATGGCTTCACCAACAATTATGCGAAGGCAACACCAAAACAGGGCTCTTTGGTTCCATTCAATCTCCTGACTGCTGATAATCAAGTCACCATCTTGGCTAAATTTTGACCATGAAATAGAAGGCTTCTTGGCAAAGAAACCAAAGAATCAGGCATGGATTTTCAAGAAATGCTGTGCCCTTCCTTGGCCAGTCCCAATTATCTAGACTGCACATGCATCTAACGCAAGCTGCACCTTTCAGGTACATATTATCAGATAATTTAGTGGATAAGACATAAATCATTGAAAACAGCCTGAATCCCTTCCAATTCCCGTCACAGTTCCCACCAAGCAGCCTAGTTATCAGCCCAATTTTTTTGGGTCAAAAGATATCAGTCCATCGAATAGTAAAGCTGCTGATGCATATCTTCTGCTGTTAATACGACGTCAACTTCCTAAAAAAGAATTTCAACCAAATAATGACAAATAGTTAGGATGGCCTAGAGAAATTAAATAAATACAGCACAACCAAGGAAATGTTTCTTAAACAAGAAAAGCATACAAAATAAGTAATCCATCATCTTGTAGTACTTTTCTTTACCATGGCACTTCACCAGGAACAAAATATAGTAAAATGGAAGAAAAGCACTGAAAACTCATCACATTGAAGGATAGGCCAAATACAATATACGACGTTCACATATCACCAAGCATCCCCATACCTGTCAAAATTGATCCTGGGGATCCTATCTCTGCATGCTATAATACTGAGGAGCCAGCTCAGTTAACCACAAGTAATCAATTCTGGTTATGTTGCGAATGTACTTGTGATTAGTTTGAACTAATTCATTGAAGATAATGCACTCCGGTTTTGTCCGAAATAGTACAGAAGAAGGATGGATCTGCACCACCTGACCACTTGCCAAAGCCCTATTTTCCACACCAAATATGTATTGTTAGGAAATAAAGTCTATAAGAGAACTGGAAAAAGACATTGATCAAACTTGGATCTATGTTAACATCTTAAAGCTAACAGGAAGGGGTCTGAATCTAAACCCAGCACCTGTATGAACCTTCTGGCTGCTTCAAAGCTGCGTTGAGGAAAAAGGAAGCAGCAAGGCATCTCCGAAACTGAACCATGTCATCTCCACATGACGCAATGTGAAGCCCCATTTGCTCTACATGTCCCTGAATCTGTCTGTATGACATAAAAAAAAATGCATAGTTGGAGGATCAATAATGCTTGTCCCAAGACATGGAGAACTAAAGGCAACATGCAAAAGTTCATAGACAACCTGTGAATGTCGCGCGCATGTCTAAGGGACCTGCTATTGATAAAATTTTCTTTGCACCATTTTTTGAGAAGTTTATCGTCTTTTTCTTTACTTTGACCACTCTTCCTCTTCTCCAAGAACTCATCAGCTGCTCGAAATACATTAATCAAGGTGATGTGGTCACTGTCTGCACTTGAAAAGCATTTCATTGCAGTTCTTGCCTGGCCCAGCAAAGTTAAGTAGTCAGCTCTCCAGTTACATACAGAGTAATGGAAGTCCATGTGGTGCAACCAAACATATCAACCAGCCAGAATGGTTGTTTCAAAAACAGCCCAACAAAACAAGACCAAAACGGACAGAAGAGCCTATGATTATGTTTTCCGCTTATTGCAAATTAGTTAAGCAATAACCCACTGAAGGACTTGAATATGACATTAACACAGTTGAACTCACAGTTATGGACATTGGACGTTCATGAACTCATAAATCCTGTAAGATAACACTGCTGGCACATACCTGACCTTTCAGGCAAATTGTACTTCAACTCAAAGGAGATTTATATGGGGAAAAAGCCATAAAAAAAAAAAACCCCAACTATGCCCATCATGACACATTAACCACAAACCTTTTTTATGACATCAAAAACCTCGAACTATGCACATTGTACACATTTATCCCCAAACTTTTTTCCTGTGACACCAAAAACCTTAAACTTGTACTCGTATAACAAATTTACCTCAATTTTATTTTGTGACAAAAAAAAAAACCCCAAACTTGTACCTGTGTGTCAAATTTACCCTCCGTCAAGATTCCGTTAACGTATGCCATTAATAATCTTATTTAGCTGCCTACATCGACGACGGAAGGCAAACAAATCTAGCGAGATGCCCATGTGGCAAAGATATGACAACTAATTGTATTCTTTTTTTCTCGTTTTCTTTTTCCATTTTCTTTTTTTCCTTCCTCCTTTGGTGTCTTCCTTGGTTTGGCAACAATGAGGACATGCCAATGGCGCTAGTGAGGGCGGCAGCAACAGTGGTGGTTAAGATAAAGAAGGCACGAATAAGGATCTTGATGGAAGGTAAATGTGTCATGCGTGTATAAGCTTGAGATTTTTGATGTTATAACAAAAATCTGGAGTAAATGTGTCACATGGATACAAGTCTGAGGTTTTTAGTGTAACAAAAAAAAAAAAATGGAGTAAAAGAGCCATATGGGTACAAGTTTGGTGTAAATGTGTGACATGATTACAAGTTTTTAAGATGTTTAGTGTCACAAATAAGTTTAGGGTAAAAGTGTCACAAGAGGCATAGTTTAGGATTTTTGGTAGGTTTTACCCATATATATATATATATATATATATAACAACATTTTTGTTACAACATACCTGGCTAATCCTTTCAGTAATACAATTTACATAATGTGCATGCACTCATTGCATAAACGACTAGAAGAAAAGCAAGATGAAAGGCTTCACGAGTATCAGTTCATAACTTACCTCTTCTAACTTCTCACGAGGGGCATAAAGTATGGATTCTACTGAAAGCATCGCAACCGTAATCAGCACTTCTTCCACGCAGTTGAATTGACTAGCCTGTATGAGTGCCTTTGAATACATGGGATCTAGGGGAAGCCGAGCCATCTGGTGTCCCAATGGATCTGATAGTTTACAGTCCTCTGTCAGAGCACCCAGCAAAAATAACTGCTCTAACGATTTCACAATAGCTGCCCTGATCAAAAGCTTACAGGTATCATTACCCAGCAAAAAATACAGAGAAAAGTAGGTAATGTGACGCCACATCATAACCCATTTCATAACTTCTCTACAAATTATCAGCCTATTTGACCTGATGAAGCATCAGTACAAGAGAATCACCATAACAAATTCATGTGGGAACAGTGTGACAGCGTGGAACACCCATACGTTCCATAAGAATATAAAAACTCTTACCAAATTTTCCAGATTTTTCTGTCAGAGAAATGGTGAAAATGAAGGTGAAATAGAAAATTTATGGGCACAAGAGACAGGATAATGTGAAATGAAGGATAATTTTCAAAGGACAATTTAATAGCCAAATTAAATCATTGATAAAGATGAATCCAACAAAACTAGATCAAATCACACTAATCCAGGCTTAAGGAAGATGACGCGTCCGCAGCCTAGTGGACACACTTAAGTATGCACAAGAGAGTAAATGATAAAGCAACGAGATCTCTCAGGGAATAACCTTGGTGGTTTTTCGATAAAGTCAAACCCAATAACATCTTTTACACCCAAAGCCATGAGCTGCAAAACAACATTTGAAAGATTGCATCTCTTAATCTCAGGCTTTGTCGAATCCTCAAGTTTCTCAAATTCGCTTTCTGGGTAGAGGCGGAAACACTTCCCAGGTCCTTCACGCCCTGCTCGTCCACTGCAGTAGCAAGGTCTTAGTCTAATAACATGGGATTTTTATATGGTCAAAGTTCCAAATTGAATGGTTGAACAGACACAAAGATCCAAGACACGCAGACACGATAAAATTACTCCACATTATCATGTTTTACTTAAAAAGAAGTAACCATGCAAATATTGAATGCAAATTCAACTCTTCAGTATGATCCAGATCTTCAATTACAAGAAAGGAGATGAATTTGATTCAAAAAGTCCACGAATGGGCAACAAAACCCTTTTTCATGCCACAAGATACCTGTCTTTAAAATGTTAAAGACAAATTAAAGGACAGATATCCCAATTTCTGGACATTCGCACTGTCTGAAAGTATGCATCCACAAGAGAATGAAGAGAGACTGTCTACCATCCATATGTTGCCATTTTAGGGCAGAAGATAGTGTATGTTTTTCAGTCAAGGAATTTGTATGGCACCACATTGGGACTTCAATACCTGTGCATTTAAATGGTACCCCTTCCCCTATATCTTCTTTGGACTGTATTTGAAATGTGATCACTACAAAAGCATAGATCAAAGTACAATAATTGCAGACTACCTTCTTTGAAGAGCCTGAGCCTTGGAAGTTGGTATGACAATTAATGATTCCATGCCTTTAGCCGGATCATATGACCGTGCTTTCACAAATCCAGGGTCTACAACATACTTTATCCCAGGTATTGTCACTGATGTCTCGGCTATATTAGTGGCCAATATAACCTGAAAGAGTTCAATCATATTAGTAATAATCATTACAAAAATAAATTTCTACAAAATTATTTTAGCTTCCTGAATGACAATGATGTAGCCGTATCTAAGCAATATTAGTGAATAAACAATAAAATAAGAGGAATATAAATATGATATATCAACAGTTCATAAATCCAATAGATTGTCTGAAGGTTATGAGAGGAAATAAATCATCTTGACCACAAACAGCATGATGTTATGCTATCACAATAGAACCACCACCAACAACCAGATTCAAAGAGTTTGTTAATGTTAGAAACCCACTGCCAACAGCATAAAAGAGTTGTGCAACCAGTCTACGTATGTCCAAATGTGAAGATACTGAGGATAAGAAAAGCTGAGAAATATCACAAAGAATACTTTTTTATCGCTTGTCCTACAAGGGAAGTAAATAGACATAAATATCAACCATTCTCTCATGCTTCACCATACCGAGACAAGAAAGATGTACCGACAGTGAGGCCTCACATAAAGTTAATGAAAAACATTGACGTGACTGCTAATAGAAAAAAAAAAAAAAAAAAAAACATCAAAGTGACAATGATCTTAATAAAGGTCCACATAATCCAAAATACAAATCCTTACTCTATAGTAAAGGATCTGACTTTAACAGGAGCACTGTACATAAAAAAATCGAAAAAATTTAAGCAGCTTTCACCTTACGAAATCCAGGAGGAGAGGGTGCAAAGACACGCATTTGTTTCTCAGAGGGAAGAGATGAAAATATAGAAACAGTCAACATATTACGGTTGCCTTCAGGCAACTGCCGTAGTCGCTCCTGAATAAGTCTTTCGATGGATTCAATTTCCTCTTGACCAGTCAAGAATACAAGGACATCTCCTGGACCCTCCAAATGGATCTGAGCATTGCAAAATGTGTACATATCAAATACGGCAAATATTCCAAGCCAACTGATTGGGATCAAACAAAAGAGTAGCTCGCATGGTAATATTTCCAAGGAGAAATCAAATTGGCAAGCCTTATTGAGACCTCAATTAAATTAATGACATTGAGTGAATATATGCACCACATTCTACGTGGATACACTTAAAACGCCTTTTCATGAATCAAGTCAGATGGCAAATTATGTATCCTATCCTAGTCAAATAAACGAGAAGTGATTTTGGAAACCCGCAATGAATAGAATGTTTGGCAAGCCTTCAAAAGTTAAAAAATATGGAAGCTAAAGCAATCAAAAAACCAATTAACTAGAAACCCTGAGGCGCTGCTGCAGATTCTAGTTTATGAATCATCTATAGAAGTTCTATGATTTTGAACTTAAATATATAAAGAGAGTTACACATTCAATACTGCATTTTATAGACACCACAACAAAGTTGCTGTTTGACAAACATTCATTGCAGTCATACTTATGGCCCAACATCGAACAAAAAAGCACCAAAACTACCCCATCAGATGTAAGAGCAGTGACATGTCGACTGTGAACCAAAACATGAACTTCCTAGAATAGGAGATAATCCCTTTTCATAAAGACATAAAGAGGGCCTAAGCAAATAAGATTGAAAAACAACCTGGAATATGGTAATCAGGGTTGCATCTAAATAATCTGGTTGAGGATGAAGAGTATATAGTCTATCCACAGGAAATTGCCGCCCCTGGACATGGACGGCTCTTGCACCACCAAAGTATTCGGAGAAGACACATGCTTCTAAGCTAGCAGACATAATAATCAACTTCAATGTAGAAAACCGTCTGCTTTGGTCTTGTTTCAAAGTACTGGACCAAACACCTTGCCCTTTCTCCAAGAGCATGCCATTACTCAACTGCTTATTTTCGGTATTTGGAAAATCATTGGCAGATGCAGACCTTTTATTCTGAACATCTTTCAACAAGCCCAACAGAACATCAGTGTGGACTGTTCTTTCATGGGCTTCATCCACAATAAGCATGGAGTACCTAGAAAGATACGGATCCAACAGTGCTTCCCTGTAGAGGAGTAGTATCAGCTCTGCAGGCAAAGACTGGAATCAACATAAGTTGCTAATTGAGCATAATACAAGTTATATATGATTTCTCCATATACTGTAATTGGAAGCATGAAAATTCTACTGGTTAAACTTCCCTTAAAAACCTCAAAAAATAAGAACTAGAGCTTTGCCAGACTTCAGACAAATTAGCAAGATATCTAAAATAATTTCAGCTAGGTAGTAGATCTTGCTCCACCTATAGATCTAAAGAAATAAGACCAGTAAGTCTCCTTTCTACAATCACATCTAGATTACGAAATGAATACGGTAAAAATGATTCGAGTCAATGGACATCTTAGCCCACTGAAAAATAGCGATGCACCCAACTACTGAATCTTACAGGAATCTTCAACCTTCAAGAAATTGACTAAACATATTACACAAGTCGCAGGACAAAATAATGGCAGAAACTTTACCTTAGAAGTAAACCATCCGTCATGTACTTGATTCTTGTTGAACCGGATGTCATGTCATTGAATCTGATGGAATACCCGACCCTTTGGCCCAACTCAACCCCAGATTCCTCCGCCACTCTTTTGGCGACAGTAACAGCCGCCACACACCGTGGTTGAGTAACCCCAATAATTTTCCCATCACGACAGAACCCAGCATTGAATAGAAACTGTGGTATCTCTGAAAAAATTAAAATTGCAAAGGATATAACAACTCCCTCGAGGGGGAATAGCAAAAGGCACATTCATACATGCCAAGGGATTTTCAGCAGTAACGTGTTGCACTGTGCAACCTCATTCTTTCGACCTCTCTACACTTGGACACGACGAAACATCACGCAACAAATATATCACATTGTAATTAGATTATGTACCTAATCATGCTGAAATGCCGCACCATACATGGTATATACCCTACATGGATACTTACGTGTAGTTTTTCCACTACCCGTCTCGCCGACGACGATCAGAGTGTCGTTGTTCCGCACCTCCTGGACGTGCCGCTTCTCCACTGGGGCAAAAAAGAAAGCACCAGCCTAAAACTCCGTCCAAGCCCACAACCGGCTAAGGGGGCATTCACGGGGAAACAAACATTACCGAACGCAATCGGCAGAGACTTCCTCTGCTGCGCAATCTTCTGCCTCCTGCATTCCAGTCAAAAATTGGCCGGCACTCAATCAAAAAAAAAAAAAAAATCTTCCCCCAGAACAAGCTATAAAGAGTTCTTTTTTCCTATAACTCCTGACATTCGCTAATCGCCCAGGAAAGCCCAGAACGCCTCGGAGTTGCGGAGACTACTAGCGACGAGTCGGAATTGTAAAGCTAGTGCAAAGGAAAACGTTGAGAGAGAGAGAGAGAGAGAGAGAGAGAGAGAGAGAACCGGTTGAAGGAGTTTGGTTTGGCGTTGTTGGCGAGGTTGGGATTGGAAGGCAAGCCATTGAGGCGAGGAGGTCGAGCTGCGTCGCCTTCCACGCCTTGAGCCATCGGTTCGGGAGAGTAGTCTTCTTTCCCGCAGGAGCCCTCGCTGCAGTCACAACTGCGAAGAACGTATGTAGGTCTCTCTCTCTCTCTCTCTCTCTCTCTCTAACGGGGAGCGAAATTACATGGATTCGAAGGTTTTTTTTGGTTTTCTTTTTTGTCTTGGTTGTTAAGAGGTATTATTATACTTCGCTTCTGAGATTGATCAATTTCAGAAAGGTGATTCTCGCCCTCTTTGGAATCTAGAATCTGAAACCGAACCGGTTTAGCAACTGCTTATTTGCAAAAAAGATATAAAAATTAAAAAAATTTCTCCAGTTTGCAGGTTTTCGTATATGGAATGGGAAATTGGACTGATTAGAAACAAGGCTAATCTCTCGAGAACTACCCAGAATTGCCAGGTTCAATCCCGATTCCCTTATTGGATTGGGATTGATGCGCAACCCAAATTACAAGGCACAAATTGATGGGTTGGATAGGCTTCTAAATAAAGTTAAGAAGAATTGTTTTGCTTCGACTTAATTTCATCTATTGTAAAATTTTCAAGTGTTTCAAATAAATAAATAAAAGTATATGCATTGCAAGATTTAAAAATAAAAATTAAAAAATGAAATCCCTTCGGCATAAATCCTTCAAATTACATAACAGTGAACCGTTGATGTTGTATGTTCTTTTCTCGATTTGTTTTTACAGTCAATAGATCTAAAATAGATCGAAAAATGAGGTTCCTTGATTTACTTCAAAAGCACATATATTAAAAGATACTGACCCTTATTTTATTTTTTTGAATTATTTGATATATTGAAACGTGCATTTTCATATTAAAAATCAATTATATCATAAGAGAAGTAACTAGTTTCTAATAGATTGCAATTATTGATAAATTACCCAAATAACTTCTCCATTATCTTTCTTTTTTGGTCAGTACTTCTCCATGTGTAGTTTGGTGAATCCTCGAAATTTACAAGGACAATAGGAACTTTGCCTATAGAAAAAAAAGTATTGGAAAATGCGTTTAGTTCAAAGATTCTAATGAAACTTTCAAATCCAAAGCTTCTTTGGGAAAATGCTGGACCATTTAGTAGCCATTTTGAAGTAATTTTCAAATGAAAGTCAACATTGGGAAGGCTAAAAGCCCAATGCTAGTAAGGACTAGTTTTGAACTTTCAGCATTTGGCCAAATGCTTAAACTTATTTCTTTTTTTCAAAATTATCATCACTCATTCTTCAAATTTCTTATTTTGATGTTGTTATTATTTTTTAAATGCCAAAATAATGCTAAAAAATCAAAATTACATAAATGTTAAAAATATTAAATATATTTTGAGTTTTTAAAAAAGTATATATTTATATATTTGATTTTTTTAGTATTATTGTCAAAATTTATATTTAAAAAGTTGCATACATTATTTTTTTCAAATTTAAACAAATAAAAATTAAAAAATTCCTACGAAGGGTTTGGTCTTTTTTTTTTTTAAAGTATATATATGTATTTGATTTTTTAGCATTATTTTCAAAATTATAAAATTATAATATGTGTGTGTGTGTGTGTGTGTGTGTGTGTGTGTGTGTGTGTTGTGGTTGATCTTTCAGCATTATTTTCAAATTTATATTTAAAAAGTTATGTACATTATTTTTTTAAATTTTAAACAAATAAAAATTATGAAATTTCGACGAAGGATTTGGTCTTTTTTTTTGTTTAAATTATATATATATTTGATTTTTTTAGCATTATTGTCAAAATTTATATTTAAAAAGTTGCATACATTATTTTTTTCAATTTTAAAAAATCAAAAAATCAAAAAATTCCAATAAAGGTTTTGATATTTTTTTTAAAAAAATTATACATATGTATTTGATTTTTTAGCATTATTTTCAAATTTATATTTAAAAATTTGCATACATTATTTTTTTCAGTTTTAAACAAATAAAAATTAAAATATTTCAACAAAAGATTTGATCTGTTTCTTTTAAAAAAAATTATATATATGTATTTGATTTTTTTAAGCATTATTGTCAAAATTTACATTTAAAAAGTTGCATACATTATTTTTTTTTCCAATTTCAAGCAAATAGAAATTAAAAAATTCGAAGGGTTTGGTCTTTTTTTTTTTAAAAAAAAAAAGATATATATATTCATTTGATTTTTTTAGTATTATTGTCAAAATTTATATTTAAAAAGTTTCATACATTATTTTTTTCAATTTTAAACAAATGAAATTAAAAAAAAAAAACTAATACTAATAACTCAAAGGGCTTTTCAAATGTGTTTTCTATCAAACGGGAGAAGTAAAGAGCATCGTGAATTTTTGCACAATTAATTAAGGAAATTATAGATAACAAAAGCAACGCGATATTCTTTGGTAGTAACTCGGAAGATGTCTCAAGGAACTTTTCCTCCTTACTCGTCAAATCATCCCTAGCAATACAAGCAAACAAATTATTTTTCCCTCTAGATCGATGTCGCGCCTACCTTTGAGTACGCTACGGTGCTTCGACTTGAGTCTTCACTTTTACATATTCTTGGTAATAGCTCTGCTTGAAATCCAGTGCATGAGAAGATGTGTCAACACGCTAATTTATCAAGTACTAAATTTCAGATAAAAACAATTCAATTATCGAGAGGGACATAGTCTTCATGCTGGAGAATAGAAGGGAGCTAGCCCTAAGTTTCATTAAGTTGACACCTGAATTTTTTCAGATCTTGGGTCGCTTCCATTTCCAGAAACATGCCTGCGTCTTTGGTACTTCTAGATGGTTGCAGCCATGCCAGAAAAAAAAAATGCAATTCATCAGTTCTAGATATTGCCTCGACTTGAAAGGCTTTGGTCTCGGGTGATCAGCAACATTTGCACAACATGAATTTTGCAATTGAGCAAAGAGGTTTGGCCTTTATAGCATTTAGAATCACATTGGCAAAGAAAGAAGCAATAATGCAATTGAAATGTTTCAAGTTTTCAAGGTCATCAACTAATCAAGTCATAAGATGGCTTGTTGCCAATACCAACTTTGACATTTTAGTGTTTGGTAGCCAGGACTTGCGACACTGTTTCTGCACATAGCAAATTGTACATTAGATATTTGGCATCGGCAACATTAGACCTCCATAAAAAATAATTGCAATATTAAGAGAGATTGTTTTGAGTCTTCACCAGCCCGCACATTATGCCAGTTTGAGAGGTAAGGAGAGGCTGGAAAATAACATTCACCGGAGACATCGCTACATATGAAATGAGGGGAAATTGAAATCCCAGTCAAAACCAAACTCAAATAAATGTTTATGCAAACTATATGCACAGCATATTATAATAGATAGTTCTACAGTCAACATCTATTCACACAACATAACAATTGTATTAGGTTTGCTATTAAGGAAATTTTACCATTGCATGAAGGATGACTACGCATTTCTTCTATTGGTGCTTGTGCGACTTGTTTTAACATTAGCAGTGAGCTTAATGAAGATTTATTTGATGAAGATTACGCAGTTGCTGATATCTAACAAAAGTGTAATGAGGAAAAGGACTGAGCTAGACAAACACTGCATTTGGGTTTTAAGGTGTAAGATTGCTCAACAGGAGGGAGAAAATTCAATAGATGAAGATCAAGAATCAAATGGAAACCAGGAGATAGAACCCGCAAAAAGATCAGGGAGGATAGAGATTAAAATGTCCAATATTCTTCACATTCAGTCATACCAAAAAAATCAAGTATGAGATCATTTAAACTAAGAATCCCGAGAAAATAAATAACAAACAAAATTATCATCAGACCGTTAAAAGATATCAAATTCTATGTAACTGTGTGTTGAATTCTTTTATTCTAAGTTTCTATCCTATGTGAATTGTTAATTGATTACACCTACGCTTAATTTTTTGGGGACAAGAGCCGAGAGGATTTACTTAAATTGGACACTCTCTCTCAATAGCCTTTAACAATAATTGATTGAGTAAAAGGCAATTCGAACGATCAATATTTGACTCCAGAAGCCCCCATTTGCCGATTTAAGTTAGCAAGCAAGGAGTTGGATCGAAATGAAAGCTATTGAAATTATTTGCTTATCATCGAAATATACACGTACATGGATGTTTATCGCACATGATCATGGTCCACACTTGCTAATCGCTTCCGTGGGGAAACGAAACGCACATGGTGCATCATCAAGTGTTCGCTGAGTAGAATGCGACTGGGGGTTTCGTCCGTCAGAAGAAGTAAGCGCATGGCGCGGCGCTTTGTGACGTATGAAATACCGGAACACAGTACCGATGATGTCTGTATTGTTGACACGCACGTCGTCTGAGACGGTACGGCCTCCCGGGAAGATGGTGGGAAAACAGGAGGGGCCTGTGCGCGGTACGTGGTCCCCTTCGATACGTGTCGAATTCGGACCCGACTCCGTGCGGTTTCCGTCTCGGGGCCACGCACCCCTTTCGCCCTCTTGCTCGTTTTCCCTTTTCCACCCCCACCTTTATTTTTCTTTCCCGCTTCCGAAAGGAAAAGGAGATACCATGTTTATGTCATTTACTACCTATCGACGTCACTCTCTCTCTCTCTCTCTCTCTCTTATAAATGCTATAAAAAAAAGAGACCCATGTTGGCAATTCTGAGACAATTTTCCAAATTTCTCGGTAACAATGCATGATAATGAAGATTGCAGATAATACCATCAAAAGAATCAATACCCTCGTTTATCTTGAATTAATTTTTGTATTGCGAAATTTTAAGCCGATATACTAGAAACAAATCTCCCTCTATTAGCTTCCATCCCATATGCCATTGAATTTCTAATGTGAAATTAAATGGCTTTTGGAGATAACTTCATCTTAGAAATTCAAGCTCGTTGGAAAAGAAGATCTTGGAAAGAGTCACAAAGCGTTGGGCTTCTTAGGGCGAGCATTGGGATTATTGGCAACGTATTTCTAGTCGAACTTTGCCATGCCAAGTTCATAGGATAATTGTTCTTGAGCGAAGAATTTATTAAGTCTCACAGATCTCTATCGCCTTATCTCTATGAGAGTTGAGGATCCTCTTGATAGCTGTGGATGATGACTTCCATCCATTCTTGCCATTTTCAGTAGCTTGCATTCTAAACAAAAGTTCTCTCATGTTTCGAAAATTTGTTGAAATCTCTAATTTTCCCCAAAGATTTGGTGATTGGAGGAGAGAAAAGCATATTCAATTTTGCCATGATTCACAATCTTAGTTTTTTTCCTTCATATTTGGCTTCCCCATAATGATGTTGTTTAAAACCATTTATGCCAAATTTCCACATTGAATCCATATCAAACAAATTGCTTGCCGTGTGTATTTTCATGTCAATAACTTAATAGGATATTAACATGAGTAACAAAGTGGTTTGTTGATCATGAATATATTAGTTTATAATTTTGTAACAAAAAAATTAATTTGGGGTAATGAGTTAGAGGTGTATTGATTTGGAACTTTTAATAGTATTATTCCTAAAAATTAATTTGTCAGGAGATGGTAACTTCTTCATGTGGCTACAGTAAATTTTTCATGTAGAGAAGCATGGTCCTATGTTGGAGTATTAATAGATAGGGCTTCACTGTGGTGAATGATTTCAAAGCGGAAAAAATAAGTAACCACCTATCTATTTATAACTAGTAATTCCACTGGAGTTTACTCAGTGGCTACTCTTTTCACATGAGAAGGAAGATGTAGGGAATTTAGAGGGATTAGGGTGGGGATATTAAGTTTTAGGTATGGGTTTCGACTCTTACGTTTTGCAAAGAGGTATGGTAAAAATTTGATAGTGAGTTAAGAGTTAGAATATGACCGACCAAAAAAAAAAAAAAAAAAAAAAAAAAACTAGTAATTCCCCCGTTAGTTTAGCAGGTAAGTTTTAACATTTGAGTACTAGTAAAATCTAGACCTATCAAAATGGGCTATAGACCCATTTCTTAGCCCATATTTGACGAACTAGGCTGTTATATAGTTATGTTATATTTAATAAATGAGTCATACATAGATTTAAAATTGTAAAGCCCAAATAATATAAGTGTCAAATGAGCCACAACTTACTTAGACTCAACCCTATTTTTATGACTTTCTTTCACTTTACTCAATCTTACGCTCGCTCACTCTCTGCTTTTATCTTAACAATATGAGTCAAGTTGTGTATTAGTCATTAGATTTATCTTACGTGGATTTGGGTCAATTTTGGCTGGATCAATTTTTGATTTGGCCAAAACCTGACTCGATTTACTTGTTTGATGGGATTAGGGAAAGGTTTTGAAACATATGAGGAAGTTTATTTATAATTAATTTGCCGCTTCGTCACAACCAGGTCGTTGTAGTATAGTGGTGAGTATCCCCGCCTGTCACGCGGGAGACCCGGGTTCGATCCCCGGCAACGGCGATTTAATTTTTTTTTCCTTCTTCGCATTTTTTGGTCCGTCGATCAGGTTGCACATCTCAACGGACTAAACTCACCCCCACCATGCGACCAAAAAGGCAAAAAACTGACCCCCACTCTATCGGACGGTCATCGGCACTCCACGAGGGCTTTTGTTTATTTAGATGCATACCTGCGTTACAGGTGTTGAGAGAATTCAGCTCCGGAAGAGAAGCAGAGTCCAACTCACCGTGATGTCTATGTTTTCTGTGAATTTCGTGTGGCATCGTACGCCGCGATGGGGTGGGGAGGGGGAGAATGACTCAATTAATGCGAAGATGGTATAAAAAGTGAGAGCCATGGGAGCTAGAACAGATTCCGTATGGTAGCAGCTGTTGAGTATATATTATAATTTTGACGAAGAAAACAAGTTCTACAGAAGCTGTATTCATGTTCATGCTTAGCAATTTACTGTTGGAAGAATCTGTTTGATTTTAACTTTTACATCGAGAGTTTCATTAAATCCCTTCCTGCTTCATTGAGATTGTGCGAGATAAGGATCAACTCTAAAGCGCATCAATAAGAACCCATGCCTAGAGCTAGCATCACATATGCTGCTAACTGGAACTTTCGTCTTCACTTACTTTCCTTACAAGGGAACCTTTAGCATGAAAACATGATTATTCATCCAGAGCTTCTTTTTAGAAGTCAGACCATCATTTAGCGGAAACCATGTGTACCTTGCCCTCAAGCAGACTGCTCGAGGTTTCCACATGACGTGGAACTTTGAGTACGTGCACATTACAACTTACTCATACACCATACTAACATTTGTTGTACTCGTTTCATCATCCAAAAGCATCTCATAGGTGGCCCTTAGTATTTCTTGGTACAACTCTTAAGTACCCTTATTTGAAACTATGCCACAGAAATTGAAAATTGATTTTCCTTCTAACTCCAAAGCATTAGAGAAGGATGGGCACAGTGGTTGGCTCTAACTCTATGCATAGCAATATTACGTGCATCGCATGTTATGTCTATCATCCTAGGTAAATCTAAATCTATATTAAGTAGATCTCATCATCAACTTCCCTCCCTTTTTGTAGGGAAAAGACCGATACCCTTATCCGATTGGATATCAAGCTGTCCGACCTCATGGTGGGAGCAGATGTAAGATAGAAGTTTGTGAAGGTTCTAACGGGCCTTTGTTTATGGTGTGTGGCTATATACTTGGTAATTTTGTTGAGGTCTTGCTTCAGAAATCAATCTAATTGACTTCACTCTTATCCAGGTTACTGCTGCGGAAGGACATTCATGCTCTAAGCAAACCCCGAACATTGCCTGGGATAGGTTTCAAAAGAAAGGTTTCCCCCGTATGAAGATATGGCATGGAAAGAGATTTTCTTGCAAGATAGATGGCATTGAGGTATACTGGTACTTCAATATTAAACTTTAGAATTTCAAGTTTGGGATACCTAGAGTGTCAAAACTTGGCACAGAGGGACACTTAAGTGCCAAAACTTTGAAAAGGTACACTTAAATGCCAATATCGGAGTAAAATGGAACACTTAAATGCCAATCCGGCCAAAAACATGCCAAAATGTATACATGGCATTTTCCGACGACATGCTTAACCGACGTGGCAATTTTGTAAAACAAAAAAAGCACACGTGGAGGAGGAAAACGACGTCGCCCCATCCACTCTGCCTTTGGCCAAACTAAACGACATGTTTTTCCTTAGTGTTAAACAACGTCATTTAGCTTATTTGGATTTTAACCGTTCGTCCATCGGTTCACACCAGATCTGACGTCCTCTCCATCGTCGTTCACAGCTCGCCGTTCACAGGTCGCCGTTCGCAAGTCATCGCTTGCCGTCGTCGCTCGCCGTCGTCGATTTGCTTAGGTTTTTTCTCTTTTTCCTCTCCCCTGTGGTGAAATTAGGGCTCCGACTCGTTTATTAGGGCTCAAACTTGAAATTTGGGGGTCGGCTGGGAAAGCTTAGGCTTGGATGGTATTGATGTGAGATTTAGGGCTCAGATGTGGTGCTGGAACCCTATTGGGGGGTTCGGATTGACAGTTTAGGACCGGCCTCGAAATGTAGGGCTTGGTGTAGGGCTCGGTGGGGGAAAAATTAAGGCTCAGATGTGGTGGTAGGTACTGTGATGTGTGATTTAGGGCTCGAATGTGGAATTGTGATGTGCGAAAGTAATTTGTAGTGGTCGGATGTGAAATGTGCGATGATGATCGGTGATTGTTAGGGTTCGGAGTATTGGACCTTGGACATGTGCGAATCGGATCTCTTGTTGTCGTGGCGATGGGGACTTCTAGGTATTTTTTTAATAAATTGCAGTGTTGAAATTGGTGTCATGAGGACCCATGCTTATCTAGGGAATCTTTCCATATTTTAAAAGAATGTGACAACATAATCAAAGTAGTTGTTGGGTCCTCATCTCTATTTGTCCTGAGGCCTCTTTTCAAGCTGCAACTGTCGTTTGACCTATGCATCTTCCCTCTTTCTTCTTTTCTTTAATAAAGAGTGTAGGGACCTCCATATGCAATTGTCTGTTATCCTTTGTGAATGTGGTCCCAAAAGTTAATTGTATGTTTTTCCTCTTTTGTTGCAGAAATGACTCATGATAAGGACTATGTTGCTGTCATCGTTTACTACGGTCGGGATTTTTTGATTGTGGAGGATGAGTGGGAGTATGAGGGGGGGAGTGAGGGTACTATATTTGTAGATATAAAGAAGGCATCTTATATTGGATTTGTTAGGGATATAGTGACATTTTTGCCTTGTAGAGTATAAAAGTTGATGTACTGTGTTCCTGGGAAAGGCTTGAGAGATGGTTTGAGAGTTTTGGAAGATGATAATGGTTTTAGGGATGTCCTATATCATTATCTTCATGGCGAAGAGGAAAAAGTATTTGTTGAATACAATAGTGATAGTGAGGACGGAGATGCTGACAGAGATAGCACCCAAGTAGGAGAAGGAGGAGATGTTATTCAAGCTAGTACTGAGGTTAGGGATGAAGCAGGGCATGATGGACAGGACGAGGAGGAGAGGGGCGCAAATGCTGTTCACCAGAGTGATGGGGACATATCATCGAATTAGATTGGGAAGTAGCTGAATCCAGTGATGGTGATGATGACGATGACGATGACGATGAAGGGTTGGCTGTTGAAAATTTATTAATCTTAAGTGACGACGACGATGAGGAGCTTATACAGTCAAGGAAAAAACAAAGGGACTTTTTGTCAGATAGATTTGCAACTTTGCAGGTAGAGAATGAAGTTCCAAATAGAGACGAAGGCCCTGCAGATGTTGGTGTTGCTGGCCAGGAGACAGATTATGAAGAAAGCATTGACATCACTACTTCCCAGGACGAACTTGAAGAAGATCAACGAGCTGTGCATAGAAGGAAAAGTAAGTTTCCTTCTTATGATCCATCTGCCTCTTCTACTTTGTCAGTAGGTATGAAATTCCATGATGCGATACAATTTAGGGAAGCTATACTGAAGAACTCCATTGCTGCACAAAAAAAAAATATTGATTTCATTAGAAACACTAAGAACTTTGTAAGAGCTAGGTGTTCGCAGCAAAATTGTCCATGGAAGATTTACGGTGCATTTGTTTAGAGGAGTGTGTCTTTCCAAATTAGAGCCTACCAAGAGGAACACACTTGTTCCATTAATTTTCAAAACAAAAGGGTAACAAGTGCATGGTTGTCCAAGCACTTCTTCGATCTAATCAAGTTGATGCCCGAGATGAAAATTACGAACTTTAGGATGCTGGTGAAGGAGCGTGTATGCATCAATGTATCTAGGACTCATTGCAAAAAAAGCAAAGCAAAATGTGATAAGGATATTTATTGGTCAGTATGCTAAGGAATATAATATGGGCAGGTGTGTGAGTATGCTTGGGAGTGTAGGCTGCAAAACCCTACAAGTAGAGTGTATGTAGAGGTGGTTGAGAGACCGCCACCTAATCATGGGACCAAGTTCGATAAGTTCTATGTGTGCTTTGATGCATGCGGATGGAGATTTTTAGCTGGTTGTAGACGGATTATAGGATTGGACGGCTGTTTCTTGAAGGACTTGTGCAAGGGAGAATTGTTTGTGGCGATTGGAAGAGATGCGAATAACCAAATGTTCCCACTAGCTTGGGCTGTTGTAGAGATTGAGAACAAGGACAATTGGTCCTGGTTCTTGAAAATTCTGATGGCTGACTTGGAGATAACAAATGGGGAAGGGTGTGCGTTCATGAGCGACCAACAAAAGGTAATGCTTGCTTTTTGAAAAATTTAGTCAATAGTTTGCTTTGTAATATGAACATGTAATTTGCTCACATTTCTTACTTTGAATTATTGTAGGAATTGGTTCCGGTAGTAGCCGAGTGGTTGCCCTATGCTGAACATCGAATGTGTGCGCGGCACATATACGGAAATTGGGCAAAGACCTACAAAGGGGATAAGCTGCAGTTGCAATTTTGGCAATTAGCAAAGAGTGCAAACATGGCTGACTTTAGAATAGCCAAAGAAGGACTGCTTTAGTTGACAAAGGAAGGTTGTGCTACCCTATTTCAACTAGAACCGAAGCATTGGTGCAGGGCATTCTTTAGTGAGGAGTTCAAGTGCGATAACGTCGACAACAACATTTATAAAGTATTTAATTCGAAGATAATAGATGCCAGATGCAAATCGGTCATCTCACCGCTTGAAGATATACGAGTTGCGGTTATGACTCGGCTGTAGAAACAAAGAGATGAGGCTGCAAAGTGGACTAGACAATATGGTCATAGGATTGCCAAGAAATTGGATGAGAACTTGGCTGCAAGTAGGCATTGTCATCCCATTTGGAATAGATATGACGGATATGAGATAATGAAGGGTCTTTGATAAGTATGTTGTCAATCTAGGAAGCGGGAAGTGTTCATGTAGAGCATGGCAAGTAAGTGGAATTCCATGTGCACATGCCATATGTGCCATCCAATTTGAAGGGCGACAATACAGATGATTACATCGATGATTGGTACCATAAATCAAAATACCTTGCTTCGTATCGAGTTCATGATGCAGCCAATTAGAAGTAGCAAGTTTTGGGAGCCCACGGATCATGGAGCACCTCAACCTTTGCCACTCGAAGAAGAAATTGGAAGGCCAAAACGAAGACGAAGAATGGCGGAGGGAGAGGTCTCGGGTCGCAAAGAATGAGCGGGCATGGTGCAAAGATGACGTGTTCTTATTGTCGCCTAGTAGGCCACAATATTAAAAGTTGTCAATTGAGGAAGCAACAACAATCGTTGAGGCAAGGTGAAAGGCAAACAATAGGGCCAAGTGAGTCGACTGTTCTTCAGTCGACAACTAGAACCCCGGTAAGTCATGAAATTCATTTTATGTTTATGTTGCTTTGTCGTTTATCATAAAAATGTACATAATATCCTATTTGGCCTTGTATGTAATGTGTTTGTTAGGTCACAAGAAGAACCCCAGTAAGTCATGAAACTGAACAGCATGTTCGAAGAAGGCAAGGTAGAAGACGGCCAGTTGAATGATTGACCCAAGCAGCATCACGGCCAGCTGAAGGATTGGCCCAAGCAGCATCACGGCCAGTTCAGTCAACTGTTCTTCAGCAGCGAAAGAAATACCCAGTGTAAATTCAACCATTTATATTCAGCTTTTCATTTTCTTTACATTATTATATGGCCTAATGTTATATTTATGGTGTCTTTTGCCTCTTTCTCAGGTTCGAAGAAAGCAAGTTGGAACTCAACTGCCAACTAAAGGGCCATCACAAGAGCCACCTTAAGGGTCACCACAGTGGCCACCAGAAGAATCACTATAAGGGGCACCACAAGTACCACCCCCAGTACCACTAGAAGGCCCGACAGAAGGACGTGTCACTTAAGTTGAAGGGCTACACAGAAGGACAACTAGAAGAAGGTAGGGTGAAGGAGTAGCTACACAAAGGCCATCTAGAAGACGCCTAGCTGAAGAATTGGTCGAAGAAGCCCTGGCTGTAGCTGAAGGGCCCAAGAAATCACAAGCAAGAAAAAGAGCCAACAAATCACAAGTTCCTGAAAGTGACGCCCCTATTCAAACAAGAGGGGCACTTGGGAAGAGGTTAAGACAATATGGCTATGGTCGTTATACAAATGAGCGTACTAGAACAGTCATTCGAATGGAAGTTTTATTGGCTACATTTTGTTGACACCTAAATTTTTGGGGTTATTTTTCGCTAAATAAAAAAAAAAAAAAAAAAAAATCAATCACATGGCATATAGTTTAGGAAGATTTATATTTTGTTAAGATTTTATATATATATATATATATATATATATATATATATAGATTTAGGTAATATACACCGAGAGATGCATTTGTTGCGCAAAAGGGGAATTTTTTGATCGAATATGCAAAAAATATTGCGCAGAATGAAATGATATATTCAATGGAATTTTACACGAGCGAAATTGGCAAAGAAATATACCACATAGATACATTTTTTTTGGTGTATAAAAGAGTCGCGTACGGTCAGGGTTAATGGGGGGTTCTTTTTTTCGTGGGTAAAAAAAAAAGCGCAAAAAAAAGAAAAGAGTGAAAAAGCGAGGTAAAAAAAAAAAAATTAAACTCCCCCCACGCGACTGTTCATCTTCCTCGTGGGGGGTGCTCCTGCCTTCGCCGGTATCGCGCCGGCGGCCGAACAACCGGCGATCCAAGGCCGAACCACCGGCGACTCGAGTCGCACCGCCGTCGATCTGCCCACACCCGCGACGCGGACCGTCGCTTCGCACCTCCACTCGCGAGCCCGCGTCGAGCCGTCGCTCCTCGGCTCGTCGGCGCTGCGACCCTCGAGTCGTCTCCGCTCCACCGCATGGTGCAGCGTCGACGCCTTTGCAACGCCACCGCGGCCGAGTCAAGATCTAGCCGCCGGAGCCACATGCGCTGCCCCCGGATCCGGTGACGATCGACGTTTCGCTGCCCCCCCGTCGTCGATTTGCCGCATCGACCCCGATTCCGCTTCACCGGAGTTGCTCTCCGACGCCGTCGTTCCGATCCGCTCACCTGCGCCGGATCGCCTCGCCGGAACGCGACGTCGCCCGTCGATCCCGCCGCGCCGCTGCCTGAGCCCGAGCAGAGCCACTCCGCCGCCCTTCTGCCGGAGCCCCAAATCAGTGGCACCGCCGAGCAACCCCCTCGTCGATTCCTCTCCAGATCCGGACCGTCGCGCCGCGTTTCCGCTTTACGCCGGTGATTCGCGATCCGCCGCGTTGCTCCCGGCCGCTCCGCCGCGACGCCCCTCTTCGCCGGAGTCCGAACTGCGCCGACCGATCACCCCTACCCGGCATCGCCCCCTCTCTTTTACTTACCTAGGTAGTTTTTATTATTTTTACTTTTTACTTTTTACTTTTACTTTTTACTTTCTTTATAATTTAGTTTATTTTATTTGTTATGTTATTTTTGTTTATTTCATTTGATAGCATTTTTAGTTTAGGTATTTAATTTGTAATATTGGATGTTAATATCTGTAATTTTTGTAGGCATTATCTGCAAGGATTTTGTCCGAATTATTATAATTATTAATTTGATCCGAGAGACATTGGATCATTTTTTTAATTATTTTAATTGTTGGGCTTTTTAGTGAGATTTTAATTGTTAAATCACAATAATTATTTAATTTGGTCTGTAAGACTTCGGATCAAATTTGTAATTATTTTGATCTCTTTGCTGTGATAATTAGGGTTAGAATAACCGTTAATTTGACCTGTGAGGCAACAGGTTATTTTTTCAATTATTTTAATCCTTCCTTGCTTGATTTTGTTGATAGTTTAGATTTAATAATTACTTATCTTTTTAAAAAAATCAAAAATCAAAAATAAAAAAAAATCAAAATCTTGCATGAGCATGTAGGACATGTAGGTTTAAAAAATTAGACACGTAGGTTTAGTTTTTTTTTTTTTTTTTTTTTTTGATTATATTTTTTAGAATTGCATTTTTAGATATCTTTTTTAAAATAGGTTAGGGTCAATCTTAAACAACCTTTTTTTTATATAGAGTCTTAGATAAAATTGGTATTTTTTATATATTCTCATTAAAAAAAATATATATATAGTTTTTCTAAGACATAATAGAGTTTAAGTCAAAATTAATAAAAAAAATGAATTATAAAATTATTTTTTTTTAGATAGCTTAATTAGGGTTTTTATTAATTTCGAATTTCATTAAAAAATACTAGTTTGCATAATAGGATTATTTAATTAGAATATGTTCATTAGTAAAATTAGGTCATGAGGTGCATGTTAACTAGATTGCATATTAGGCCCATTTAATTTTGGATTTGCATATTAGTAAAATTAGGTCATTTAGGTAAAAAAAAGGCATTTTTTTATATAAAAGAATTCTAACTCTTAAGAAAACCCAAAAAAAAAATGTTTGCTTTGTGTGATGCAATTTATTTATTTATTTTTTTATTTGAATATTCAATAATGGTTGAGCACTCGTGTGGCCACTCATTTGCATGATAGGAATTTAGATTAAAATCAATCCAAGTTGCTTGCAAAAACATTCTTTTGAAAATTAAAAAAAGAAATGGTACCGAAAGGGCACTAGGATAGTCTAGTGTAACCAAGTCCCCGTACCCTTAGTCTCGGTTCGTAGGAGTAAAATAATACTCCCATTATTTTACTTAGGTGTCTAATCGACCTACCGAAAACTGATTAGTGGCGACTCTAGAAACCGATCATTTGCATATTTGAACCTTAAGTCGCGAATTGGTACGGGCTTGGGAGAGTCCGAGCTAAGCTTAAAGACTTAGTAGTCCATTAACCTAGTTTTAGGTGGTGCACCCGAAAATTAGGTCGCGACAACTTGGCGACTCCACGGGGAATTGTGTTAAAACACTTAGTGGACTTAGGCCAATTTTTCTTTTTACTAAAAAATGTTTTTGTTCGGCAAACGAGGATCCTGTACGTCCCTAACATTTTTAAGGTGTTAAATGTTCTTGCAGATGGGAGGTATAAGGGGAGTAGTCTTTGCTAACATTTGTCTTGCAGGTCGGAGTGAGGGGTGAATGATTTATTAGAAGTGTTGTTTGCATTTAAACTGTTGTGCATGCTTTATTGCTTGAGCACTACATTATTTGCACACACAACCTGCGGTCGGACCTGGGCTGCGATAGGATTTCTAGGATGGTGTTGAGAAGTATACTTCCTCCAAAGCGAGACTGCTATGTAGAGGTTGACCTTCTCTTCCCCGAAAGTTTTTCTTGGTGTCGAATGTGTTTTGTCCATATCCGCGAGACTGCGTGACTATTGGACATTCCATTCGATCGAGCGGAGTTAAGGGACTGACACGTTAATGCAAGACTGCAACGGTCGATCACCCTCTTAACTCACTTTGTTAAGCCATTTAGATAGAAATCGAGCCTCACGTCACATGTGTGTGTCTATGTGATTGTCATCTATTTCTGGTGAAAGTAAGTTGTCTAAATTTTCGCAATTTACTTACTTTATTTTAATTTCTGTCGGCCCATGACAATAGGTTTCGTCGTCAATTTCGTTTTATATGCAATGGGGAAAACCGACGTACAATTCATTTCCACTCCCAAAAAAGAGCTCAAGTTGTGGTTGGACCAGGTTAGATCAAGATGGCCGAGATACGTGAAAGCCGGGATCCCCCGACTTCTTCCACTATTAGAGATCAACATTCATTCTGGTGTGATACAAGCACTCCCTCATTTTTGGTGTCCACAAACTTCCACCTTCATATTTGGTGAGTTCGAGCTAACCCCAACGCTTGAAGAATATAGTGTTGCCATTGGAATGCCTCTGGAAAAGGAGCTTGTTAGACCGCCTATCGGTATAGATTCTATTTTTGAATTATCACACTTTTTAGAAATCGAAACCGAAAGAGTAAGGAAGGTCGTCAAAGCCAATTGTTTTGCATGCCCATTTTCATTTTTGGAAGAATGTTTTGCAAATCAATCAATGATTTCAAAAGCTAGGATTTTCATATTAGCATTTTTCGGGCTAATTGTTTTTCCTTATCGAAGAAATGCCATTAATCCTTCAATTTCATGGGTGGTTAATCGTATTTGCAACGGCTTAAATTATGTCAATATGGTTTTAGCCGAAACATTCCTGTCATTGAACCGTTTCAAGCAAAATGAGGAAAAGACTATGCGTGCCCTCCCTGAACTTTTGCAAATATGGTTTTTCTCACACATAAAAGGTTTTGGGCACCTTATGAAACAATTTAAAATTGATGATTTAAGGCACCCTATACAAAAATTTGCCGTTTTAGAACGTTTCTCCCCGAATAAACAATACGCCCGTTGGGTCAATTTTCTGAAAAATCCTAAGCCCAAGGCATTTCTATGGTATACTAAATGGCTTCATGTTGAAGAGGTTCGTTTCTCTCACAAGTATGATGGGCCCATTCCGTTGCTAGGCCTTTCGGTGCTACCTCCTATTACCCGTATAGAGTGGCCCGTCGATCACGAGCTCTTCAAGAAGTTCCTCCGCCCCTCAAGACGGAATTGTTCCAAGTTCGTTTCGTCCGCAAGGACTATGATTATTTCAATGAAGTCCAGATGATCATTGCTGCATGGAAGGAGTGCCATCTAGAGAAGATTTTGGTGCCCAAGAGATTGAAAGGCAAGGAGGAGATCCACCATGCGTCGACATTCTACATCCAACAACACCGGATTCCCGTTGCCTTACGCCCGGTGGTCCCGATGTGACCGAGAAGCCTACTCAGCGAGCACAAATTGAGCATCTTAAGCGGAAAGTGGAAATGCTTGAAGCTGAGAATAAGAAGCTTCGCAAGACGTTGGGATCCCGAGAGCATATAAAATGAGATGTTTTGAATTTTTTATGTTTAAGGATCTTGATTCCAATTTTCAATTCAATACTTTCAATTTTTAGTTTGATGTTTAGGGACTTGAATTTCAATTCCTAGTTCATTGTTCGGAAGTTTGACTTTATATTTCAAGTGAATTTTCAATAAAATCGAGACGTTTAGACCATTGTCATGGGCCGTTTCCTATCTTGTCTTTGGTTCTTACATTATCTTTATTTCCTTAGGTGACAACGGATCCACCTCGATCGCCTATTGTTACAAGGTCAAGGGCTAAAATGGCCGACCCCGAATGAGATGCGCGATCGTATGTCCACCATAGAAGATCAACTCCAACAGCTAGCCGCCTCTATGCGGCTTATAACAGCTCAACTTCAATCCATTCGGTGAATCCAAATCCTGCACCCGCTCTCCCCGAGATAGTAGCCCCGAAGCGAGAGAAACATGGCCCGGATGAGCGATGACGAAATGCCCGAGTTGGAAGATGACATGGTCCTTGTTGGAAAGGCCAAACCTAATAGCATTCCGAAGACAGATCAGGATGAGCGCGTTGCAAAGCTGGAGGAGAAAGTGAGACAACTGCAGGAATCACAAAGCTCACTCCCGTTCGACCTCTCAGTCTATGAGAAGGTCAAAATGCCGAACAAGTTCAAGATGCCGGATTTTGAGAAGTATGACGGTACATCTTGCCCAAAATCTCATCTGCAAATGTACCACGTGCGCATGGCCCAGCACGTCAAAAATGAGCCCCTCATGATCCAATCGTTCCATGCAAGCTTGATCGGACCCGCGTTAAACGGTACGTGATGAAGAATGTGAATCTTCTCAACACCTGGAACGAAGTGGCTGACGCGTTCCTCACACAATACAAGTTCAACATGGACATCGCACCTTCCCGAGAAGACCTGGAGCGGATGGAAAAGAAAAGGAGCGAGTCATTTAAAGAATATGCTGTAAGATGGAGAAACCTGCGGCTCAAATCACTCCCGAACCTACCAACAAAGAGCTGATGAAATTATTTGTGAGGACCCTCCCTTCGGAGTTTCGTAACCGAATGGCCAGTACGTACGTCGAAAGCTTCAATCAGCTTATTCCCGTAGGAGAACAAATTGAGATGGGGATAAGGGAAGGATGGTTTACTGAGCCATCTAGTAAAAGATTCACTGCTAAGAAAGAGAAGGAAGCGGTTGTAGATGTGAATATGGCTTATAGCCAAGAAAATGTCAAACGTGCCCCGGCTATCCAGATGAATCAAAGGCAACAACAAACTGCTGGTCGTCAATCATTTGCCCAAGCAAAAAGGCAGTTCACTCCTCTCCCTGGATCTCCATCCCAAGTGCTAACAATCCTCCGAAAGAAAGGTTTGCTCACTAGTGAACCAAAGCGTCCTAACCGTGAAAGCAATCGCGATTCACGACCCGTCGAAGAAGTGTGACTACCACGGTGAACTGGGCATTCAACCGATGAATGTTTCACCCTCAAGCACAAGATCCAAAACCTCTTAGACACGAAAGTCTTTTCGTTCCAAACCGCTCGGCCGAACGTACAGAAGAATCCGCTACCCGAGCATGAAGGTACGGTGAATGCTATCCTAGAACCCGAAGTCGGTTGAATCAAGGACTCGAAGGTGCACGTGGCGAGATGCTTACAATGGACTAGTAAGGGCTGGATATTATCCAAGACGGGAGAATGTTCCCCTATCGCGATGAAGGAAAGAATTGCCCAAATGGTGGATGACGGCATTATCGTATATGCTGATCGTAATTGCGTAGTTTCCACTATTTCTCACATCATCATCGATTGGGAGGAGGAGCAGGCTGCGCTCAATGCCGACAAGGAAGAAGTTGATCCTTCTCTCGCGGACATGCCCCCGCTAGAAGATGCATCCGATGAGGAAATTGTGATCGAGGTACCTCAACCATACGAGTATGTCAGCAATAAGGCGGTGCCTTGGTCTTATGACTTAGATGTTGACCTTGTTACAAGGTCTGTCGAACCTATGGTCAAGCCGGTGCTCAACCCGCAAAGCCGCCACCGATAAAGAGGCTAAGGAGTTTCCGGGCTGTGATTAAGGCAAGTGAGTATCATGTGGTCGATCAATTGCGAAAAGTGCCTCGCTCGTATTTCCTTGCTCGAGCTTCTCCAAACATCCTCTCGTGCATCAAAAATCACTAATGAAAGTGTTGAGTGAAATTCATGTGCCGGAGACAATTGAGGCAGACAAGTTGGAAGAATTTGTGGGATCGGTCCTTCTCAAGGATTTGATTGCTTTTTCTGATGAAGAATTCCCTCCTGAAGGCCGGGGACATAACAAAGCACTCTACATATCCGTTAAACACAAGTCTTCTCACGTGTCTCGAGTGCTCCTTGATAACGGGTCCGCTCTGAACATATGTCCATTAGCCACTCTGCACCGCCTCAAGGTAGACCCGTCAAGGATACATGCAGCAATGACCTCAGTACGAGCTTTTGATGGCACAAAGAAAGAGGTGCTTGGGGAAATCCATCTCGACATACAGATAGGGCCGGTTGTCTTCAACATTCCCTTTCGTGTCTTGGACATCCCTACGCATTCAATTTCCCGTGGGTCGTCCATGGATACACACTTTGGAGCAAAGTGCCTTCAAGTCTACATCAAGCTGTGAAATTTGTAATCGGAATGAAGCGGGTCACCGTGTATGGTGAGGAAGACCACCGGATCTATCACGAAACGGCCATCCCCTATGTAGAGCCGGATTCTGAGCTCGAATCAAGTTATCACTCATTCGAGTTGGTATCCACCATACATACTTCTCGAGGTTCATCACCGCCCATTCCTGAAGTTTCAAATGCTGCCCTCATGGTAGGAAGAGTAATGGTCGGAAATGGTTTCATTCCAGGCAATGGTCTTGGGATGAATGGTCGAGGCATTCGAAGCCCCATTGAAGCCCCTTAGAGGTCCCCTTCTGCTGGTTTGGGGTACCGTGGAAGAGGTAGGGGAAGTTCAAGAGGACAAAGACGAGGGAGGCAAAACCCGCTACCCCCGAGCATTCATGAAACATTTCCCGGTCCCCCTATAATGTTGCAGGATGAAGCAGATACCCTGGGGCAGCCCAGTGGCAAATTTGATTATCTGGTGAAGTATTTGGCCCCTCCCAGCTACTGCGCTGATCCTCGTCAGATAGTCCCAGATGGATGGGATAGCATGGATAACCCAACACCCTTGAAGACCGGAAACGTTGAGGATGAGCTGGGAGTTGCGAGCTTATTTGACAACCTCATCATAGGCGCCATTGATGAAGGATCCCTCAAGAGATGGGCCTTGGCCCACTAGAGTAACTTTTTTATGCTTTCGCACATTCCCCTGCGGGGGAATTTTTATTGCTTTCTAGGGATTGTTTTCGATTTCTTTTCGTTTTCTTCTTAGGACTTGAAATGCATTTTCCATTCAATAAATTGTAATTGATTGATGAATTTCAATAAAATTACAACCTTTATTTTGAAAGTATGATGAGGCACACCAAACCAGCCCGGGGATGATATCCAACCGATAAAACAAACGAAAAAATCCAAGGAGAATTCTGAGGCCTGGGTTTCATCATGCTTTCCTGTGTCAAAATGTTTTCAAAAAAAAAAAACGTTTTTCCAATTACTTTTCATTTTCTTTTCTTTCAAAAGAAAAATCCTTGAAAAAAAGATAGATAAGTATGATTTACCCCTATTTGTCTTTTTGATCCATCTACATTCTGTTTTAGGAACGATCATATAACATGCAAAGGTGTGGAAATGGTCCAATCCAATACAGCAAGTGCTGATGATGATGATCCCGAAGATTCAATCGAAGATTCCGATGAAGTGCAACGCAGTGGGAACAACATGAAAAGGCTAAAGCTCCCACATCCGAGCGGGCCGTCACTATTAATTTAAGTGACACCGAAGAAGCCAAAGAGGTGAAAATTGGGGCGAGCCTCCCCAAAGATGAGGCTGAGCACCTAACTCGGCTATTGAAGGAATATCGGGATGTTTTTGCATGGACCTATGCTGACATGCCTGGTTTAGACCCGTCAATCGTGGAACATTGCCTACCTACTAATCCGGACATGCCACCAAGGAAGCAGAGGCCATGCGGAGAACTAAGCCCGAACTCTCAAAGAAGATAGAGGAGGAAGTGATGAAGCTTTTAAAGGTGGGATTCATTGAAGTTTCACAATACCCTGAATGGGTGGCCAATATTGTACCAGTAATGAAAAAGGACGGTCGAGTTCGTGTTTGTGTTGATTATCGGGATCTGGACAAAGCTAGTCCGAAAGATGATTTTCCGTTACCACACATAGATGTCCTTGTGGATAGTACCGCTGTTTTTAAACTATTCTCATTTATGGATGGTTTTTCCGGATATAATCAAATAAGGATGAATGAGGAAGACAAGGAAAAGACTGCATTTATCACCCCTTGGGGAACCTTTCATTATAAGGTTATGCCCTTCGGACTCAAAAATGCAGGGGCAACTTATCAGCGAGCCATGATAGCACTGTTCCACGACATGATGCATAAAGAGATCGAGGTTTATGTTGATGATATGATTGCAAAAACCCGACCGGGAAAAAGCCACGTCAAAACCTTGAAGAAGTTGTTTGATCGACTCCGTGAGTTCAAGCTTCGACTAAATCCCGCTAAGTGCGTGTTTGGAGCAACATCCGGTAAATTACTTGGATTCATTGTGAGCGAGTAAGGGGATTGAAATCGACCCAGCTAAAGTTAAGGCCATTTGCGAGCTACGACCTCCGTCAACGGTGAAAGAAGTCCGGAGCCTTTTGGGGAGGTTGAATTACATTGCTCGATTCATTTCCCAACTTTCCGAAATCGCCAAGCCCTTCTTCAAGCTCTTAAAGAAGAATGCACAAGTCAATCGGGATGATGAGTGTCGAGAAGCGTTCGACAAATTAAAGTATTACTTGATGAACCCACCGATGCTCGTCCCGCCATCGCCGGGGCAACCTTTGATTACGTACCTCACCATTCACGGTGAGTCACTAGGTGCAATGTTGGCTCGGGAAAGTCCCGTCGATAAAAAGAACGAGCCATTTATTATCTCGAGTAAAAAATTCACGGTATCGGAACCGAAATATTCGATGTGGAAAAGACTTGTGCCGCATTAGTGTGGGTATTGCATAGATTGCGACGACACGTTGCATCACCGGGCGTTCCTTGTGATCGAGAGCAATCCTATCAAGTACTTACTTGATCGGCCACTTTGGTGGGTAAGTTAGCTATATGGCAGATTTTGATCTCGAGAATTTGATGTGCAATTTATGCCACAAAAGTCGGTTAAGGGTCGAGTGATTGCTGATCTGTTAGCCGAGAATTCGAGTCTCGAATAATGATGACGGTTTCTTAGATGATCGTGTCTTGAATGTAAGTGAAGATTCGTGGACAATGTTCTTTGATGGAGCCGTGAACTTGTCTCGGTTCAGTGCTTGGAGCGGTTCGATATCTCCAGAGGGACAACACCATCCGGTAGCCGCAAAATTGATATTCCCATGTACTAATAATGTGGCCGAGTATGAAGCTTTCATCCTTGGGCTTCAAGCTGCAATTGAGATGGATGTGGCTAAGTTAAAAGTGTTCGGAGATTCAGCGCTAATCATACTACGGGCCGTAGGTGAATGGAAGACTAAAGATGCCAAATTGCTTCCGTATCATAAGTATTTAGAAGGTCTGATAAAGGAGTTCGACGAAATTTCATTTGAATACTTGCCAAGGTCTCATAATCAATTTGCGGACGCGCTCGCAACTTTGTCTTCCATGTTGCGAATCACTGATGGGTTAGAGGTTGAGCCACTAAAAATAGAGGTTTTGCCGAAGCCAGCTTATTGCATGTTTGTGACTAAAGAATCTGATGGAAAACCATGGTATTACGATATCATGAATTACATTAAAAAGCAAGAATTCCCCGAAGGAAGCACTCAAGGCGATAGGAAGTACATCACAAAGATGGCCTCGAAGTTTTTCGTCGGTGGTGAGAATTTGTACAAGAGATCTTACGATTCGATCTTGTTGCGGTGTATAGATGCGATCGAGGCCACTCAAATCATGCAAGAAGTACACGAAGGGGTATGTGGCCCTCATATGAATGGGCACATGTTAGCCAAGAAAATCATGAGACTAGGCTACTACTTGGCTCACCTTTGGAAAGTGATTGCATCCAACATGTTCGGAGTTGTCACCGTTGCCGATTCATGGGAATAAGATAAATGTTCCTCCAACCGAGCTGCACCAGTTTTCCGAGCCATGGCCTTTCTCGATGTGGGGCATTGATGTGATTGGCCCAATCAACCCTAAAGCTTCAAATGGGCATCGATTCATCTTGGTGGCGATAGACTATTTCTCCAAATGGATTGAAGCCACATCCTTTGCACATGTCACTTGCCCGCAATATTGTAAAATTCATTAAACGTGACATAATTGCTCGTTATGGCGCCCCTGAAGCAATCATCACTGATAACGGGACAAACTTGAACAACAAACTTGTTGATGGGTTGTTCAGCGAGTTCAAGATCAAGCATCTGAATTCGTCACCTTATCGCCCTCAAATGAACGGGGCTGTTGAAGCGGCCAATAAGAACATCAAGAAGATCTTGGCTAAGACAGTGAGAATTATCGAGATTGGCATGACAGTTACCCTTCGCATTGATGGCATACCGAACTTCGATCCGCACTTCTACCGGGGCAACCCCTTTTGCTCGGTGTATGGCATGGAGGCGGTTACTGCTGTCGAAGTGGAGATTCCTTCTCTAAGAGTTTTATCCCGGTGGATTTATCGAAAGCGTAATGGTCACAACAAAGATTTGAGCGGTTGAACTTGATTGACGAAAAAAGATTGAAGGCTCTTCGCCATGGCCAAACATATCAACAGAGTAGCTAGATCTTTCAACCGGAAGGTGCGGCCGAGACATTTCGAAGTGGGTGATCTTGTTCTAAGGAAGCTATTGCCAATATTTCCGGATCCTGGGGCAAGTTTGCTCCAAATTACGGTGGCCCTTATGTCGTGAAGAAAGTGCTTCCCGGAGGTGCCTTGATCCCGCGAAATGGATGGTCGTGAGTTTTCCAATCCAGTTAATTCCGATGCTTTGTCAAGAAGTATTACCCATGATAGAATTTGCCATGTTATGTTTTGAACTGCAAGCATTTCTATGTTGAATAAATTGCTTCAATGAGTTGAATTATCTCGAATTTGTTGCAAAACTTGCATTTTTCTTCCTTGATGAGCTGTGTGAGATAAATTGAATGTGTCAAATGGGATATCTTGGAATGATGAAAGGCGAGCCTTGTTCCATACACTATTCCTCAGTGAGTTGTGAAAAGAAAAAATTCCATTCCCGCAAGGAAAAAGTTGATCTTGCCAATGGTACGACAATCGATGTGATGAGAGGCATTCTTTTCTCTACCTCAAACACTACAGGTGATCCATTGCTCAGCCCTTTTGAGCCCCATATGCTGATGGAGATTCTTTTTTAAATCATCCCTGTCAAGAATCATCCCACATTGGGACAAATTTGAAATGAATGGTAGAAATCTTATTGCTCGCACTTGCATCAATCTTTGAGTATTGCTTTCACGGTGTAACTTGTACGGTAATCTAAAGTGCCTTAGGACGACGAAGAGCGCTTCTTTCTTTATCCCATACACTTTCATCCATTGCATAGCCCACTTGAGCCTATAAATTCATTTCATATTAAACCCGTTGGTGATCATCCCTCACACTGGGGCAAGGCAAAAAGAACCATTCAAGTAACATGGCTTAGAATGCTGACAAAGGATGGTTGTGCGAGTTCAAAAAGTAAGTGCAAAACGGAGCATGAAAAAGCAGTGCGCCTGGTAAAAGCAAGGCCAATGCCTAGAAAAGAGAAAAAAATCAAACTCATGATATAGTGAGTTGTATCCCCAACAAGGCGATATTAAAACACTCAAATGCTGTTACAATCAATGGAGTTGTGATACGAAAAAAAAAAAAAAGAATTCGACAGTGGAAAAGGAAAGTGGTGGAAATGTCAAGATGATCACCAACTTTGACGCCCTTAAACACTTTTTGAGCCTAATGATCCTTTCATTTCTCAACCCATGAACCAAGCCTACGTTACGTCCCTTACAAAGTCTCTTCGATTAGGGCACTTGAATTAACGTTGGGGTTCACATGTTTTAAGCATCGCTCGAAGAAGTGCGAGTAAGGCAATTTCTACCTCATTTCGCATGTTTCTTGACTTGTAAACCCTAAGATGGTTACGGAATATCATTCATTTTTCCAATAGCCTTGACTCAAAGAGTCCCCTTTGCTAAGCCGTTGACCAGGCCCACATTACGGTCCATGTTAAAGACCTCTCAGACTGGTAAGGTCGTACCACTTGCAAGATTGCTCGGACCCTTGTTTGACATGATGATGGTGAGATAGAGCGATTGTCAAGATCCTGCATCAAAGGTCAGGATGAAATAGCCCTTTAAGTAAGGAGGAGTGAAAAGTCCTCTCTGACTGAAAGATCCCTCGCTTGACACATCCATGATACTCATTTGTTCAGATTGGAACAATCTTTTGAAATCTTTCCCAATGGAAATTAGGTGATGCATGATTAATAGAAGTCGTCACGCATAAATCTCTCTTGGATTAATGCATGCTTGTGATTACAAATGCATGTCGCCTCTCCTATGACCATGCTTTGCAGGAGACATATCCCCGAGGATCAGAGATGTTACCAGGTAAGTATATCTCTATCCATACCTTGAATACTTGTCTTTATACAGGTATCCCCCCCTCAAGTGCACTGATACTCGACTCAATTGAGTCGTCCCCAAAGATTTTTCTCCGATTCAATCGATTAAGGCGACCGAAGAATGGTTCGGGTCCCGGTCGATGATTTACGTCGCAAGGCAAGGGCGGCCGAAGAATGGTTTGGGTCCTAGCCAAGCAGAATCTCCATTTAGGCGACCGTAGAATGGTACGGGTCCTAAACAACACTATTTTGTTTTAACAGGCGACCGTAGAATGGTACGGGTCCTGGAAAAGCAATTTTCCCATTCAGGCGACCGTAGAATGGTACAGGTCCTGAAAAATCAATTTTCCATCAAGGCGACCGTAGAATGGTACGGGTCCTCGACAACACCTATTCCTTATTCGGGCGACCGTAGAATGGTACGAGTCCCGGAAAGTGAATCCCCGTTTAGGCGACCGTAGAATGGTACGAGTCCTAGACAAAGCACATATTTCCTCATTCAGGCGACCGTAGAATGGTACGGGTCCTGGAAAATGAATCCCCATTTAGGCGACCGTAGAATGGTACGGGTCCTAGACAAAACCTTTCTGCTGTATTGGGCGACCGTAGAATGGTACGGGTCCTAAGAAAGCAGCTCCTTTCTGCCGTACTGGGCGACCGTAGAATGGTACGGGTCCTAGGAAAGCAGCATCTTCGCAAAGTCGTGTTACTATTCTAGGCGACCGTAGAATGGTACGGGTCCTGGACAAGTAACACCCACTATCTCGAATTACTCTATCTTCCTCGAAGGTAAGTTATTTCAGGTAGGTTCATCTATCATTTACATTAGTATTTCCATGCATCATATAAATTGCATTAAAAAATGGAATTCGTGTTCCAACAAAAAATCATTCATTACATGAGCATCACCAAAATTTAGGTCTCAATTTGTCTTTGAAGGCAACCTCTGCGAGCTCACCTTCAAAGAGGGGCATTGTTGACACCTAAATTTTTGGGGTTATTTTTCGCTAAATAAAAAATAAAATAAAAAATCAATCACATGGCATATAGTTTAGGAAGATTTATATTTTGTTAAGATTTTATATATATATATATATATATATATATATATAGATTTAGGTAATATACACCGAGAGATGCATTTGTTGCGCAAAAGGGGAATTTTTTGATCGAATATGCAAAAAATATTGCGCAGAATGAAATGATATATTCAATGGAATTTTACACGAGCGAAATTGGCAAAGAAATATACCACGAAGATACATTTTTTTTGGTGTATAAAAGAGTCGCGTACGGTCGGGGTTAATGGGGGTTCTTTTTTTCGTGGGTAAAAAAAAAACGCAAAAAAAGAAAAGAGTGAAAAGCGAGGTAAAAAAAAAAAAAAATTAAACTCCCCACGCGATTTCATCTTCCTCGTGGGGTGCTCCCCTCCGCCGGTATCGCGCCGGCGGCCGAACAACCGGCGATCCAAGGCCGAACCACCGGCGACTCGAGTCGCACCGCCGTCGATCTGCCCACACCCGCGACGCCGGACCGTCGCTTCGCACCTCCACTCGCGAGCCCGCGTCGAGCCGTCGCTCCTCGGCTCTGTCGCTGCCTGCGACCCTCGAGTCGTCTCCGCTCCACCGCAGTCGTGCAGCGTCTGACGCCTTTGCAACGCCACCGCAGCCGAGTCAAGATCTAGCCGCCGGAGCCCTGTCGCCTGCAACCCCCAGATCCGGTGACGATCCGACGTTTCGCCCCCCGCCGTCGCGATTTGCCGCATCGACCCCGATTCCGCTTCACCGGAGTTGCTCTCCGACGCCGTCGTTCCGGATCCGCTCACCTCGCGCTTAGATCTGCCTCGCCGAATGCGACGTCGCCGTCGATCTCGCCCGCGCGCCGTCGAGCCCGAGCGAGCCACTCCGCCGCCCTTCGCCGGAGCCCCAAATCGGTGGCACCGCCGAGCAACCCCTCGTCGATTCCTCTCCGATCCGGACCGTCGCGCCGCACCGCCGTGCTCGCTTTACGCCCGGTGATTCGCGATCCGCTGCTCCCGGCCCGCTCCGCCCGCGACGCCCCTCTTCGCCGGAGTCCGAACCTGCGCCGCCGATCACCCCGCCGGCGTCGCCCCTGTCTCTTTTACTTACCTAGGTAGTTTTTATTATTTTTACTTTTTACTTTTTACTTTTACTTTTTACTTTCTTTATAATTTAGTTTATTTTATTTGTTATGTTATTTTTGTTTATTTCATTTGATAGCATTTTTAGTTTAGGTATTTAATTGTAATATTGGATGTTAATATCTGTAATTTTTGTAGGCATTATCTGCAAGGATTTTGTCCAGAATTATTATAATTATTAATTTGATCCGAGAGACATTGGATCATTTTTTTAATTATTTTAATTGTTGGGCTTTTTAGTGAGATTTTAATTGTTAAATCACAATAATTATTTAATTTGGTCTGTAAGACTTCGGATCAAATTTGTAATTATTTTGATCTCTTTGCTGTGATAATTAGGGTTAGAATAACCGTTAATTTGACCTCGTGAGGCAACAGTTATTTTTTCAATTATTTTAATCCTTCCTTGCTTGATTTTGTTGATAGTTTAGATTTAATAATTACTTATCTTTTAAAAAAAATCAAAAATCAAAAATAAAAAAAAAAATCAAAATCTTGCATGAGCATGTAGGACATGTAGGTTTAAAAAATTAGACACGTAGGTTTAGTTTTTTTTTTTTTTTTGGATTATATTTTTTAGAATTGCATTTTTAGATATCTTTTTTAAAATAGGTTAGGGTCAATCTTAAACAACCTTTTTTTTATATAGAGTCTTAGATAAAATTGGTATTTTTTATATATTCTCATTAAAAAAAAATATATATAGTTTTTCTAAGACATAATAGAGTTTAAGTCAAAATTAATAAAAAAAATGAATTAGAAAATTATTTTTTTTAGATAGCTTAATTAGGGTTTTTATTAATTTCGAATTTCATTAAAAAATACTAGTTTGCATAATAGGATTATTTAATTAGAATATGTTCATTAGTAAAATTAGGTCATGAGGTGCATGTTAACTAGATTGCATATTAGGCCCATTTAATTTTGGATTTGCATATTAGTAAAATTAGGTCATTTAGGTAAAAAAAAAAGGCATTTTTTTATATAAAAGAATTCTAACTCTTAAGAAAACCCAAAAAAAATGTTTGCTTTGTGTGATGCAATTTATTTATTTATTTTTTTATTTGAATAGTCAATAATGGTTGAGCACTCGTGTGGCCACTCATTTGCATGATAGGAATTTAGATTAAAATCAATCCAAGTTGCTTGCAAAAACATTCTTTTGAAAATTAAAAAAAGAAATGGTACCGAAAGGGCACTAGGATAGTCTAGTGTAACCAAGTCCCCGTACCCTTAGTCTCAGTGGTTCGTAGGAGTAAAATAATACTCCCATTATTTTACTTAGGTGTCTAATCGACCTACCGAAAACCGATTAGTGGCGACTCCTAGAAACCGATCATTTGCATATTTGAACCTTAAGTCGCGAATTGGTACGGGCTTGGGAGAGTCCGAGCTAAGCTTAAAGACTTAGTAGTCCATTAACCTAGTTTTAGGTGGTGCACCCGAAAATTAGGTCGCGACACATTTAATTTAATTTATGTTGCAGACTTTTGCTGACAATTTATTGTCTTTTTGTAGCTTGTGAGAAGTTCAGAGGTTCTTATCTCAGGCCCAACTCAAGAATCAACGGCTGCACCAACAAAAAAGAAAACATCAACTGCGCCAACAAGAAAGAAGAGGAAGAACCCAGTTGCAGGTCCATCTGATCATATTCAGCCTGGGACTGTTACAGCTCCTTTTGAATCAATTCGGCCTGGGACATTTGCAGCTCCATCTGAGTCAGTGGATACTGAGAAGGTTGAAGAAGAAGTTCCACGTCCAGTTAGAAAGAGTGCAAGAATTATGAATCAAGTGAAAGGCCCATTGAAAGGAGCACGAACATGGAATGTCGTGCATACTGATTGATGAGATGGGACGTGATAGGATTTGTGGAGCTTAGGAGTCAAAACAGTTATGTAAACGTTATAATAAAACTTGCTATATATGGTTATCTTTTTTTTTTCTTTAGTTTGTCATTGATGTTGTGAGACTTAATTTCAATATCAATGGAATGATCTTGCGCCGCTTGTCAATTTTTGCTGTTTCTCATGGATTTTGCTTTTACTTGCTGCATGTTGCTATTAGTGTTCGTGGTGGTAGGGAGTGCTGGTGTGGCTGGTGGTGGTGGATGGTGATGCTTGGTGGTAGTGAGTTTGTTGTTGGGGTGCTAATGTGGTGGCTGGGGTGCTGGCGTGGCTGGTGATGATGCCCGGTGATTATGGGTTTGTGGTGGGGGTTATGGGCTTATGCTACACCTGCACCTGGTGCAAGTGTGCGGTTGCACATCTTACACCATGTGTACTGTGCAAGCTAGTGCAAGGCTCAACTTGCACTAGTACCTTGTGCGAAGAACACCACCAAAGACGGTGGTGGTGGAGCGCCTAGTGTGGCTAGTGGTGATGGTTGGTGGCGTAGCCGGTGGTGGTGGCTGGCGCAATTTTTAGAGAAAACCCACAAAAAAATTGGCACTTAATTGATCACATTCTAAAAAACTTAGCACTTAAGTGTTCACTTTTAACTACAAGTGACACTTAACTGATCACTTTAATAATAACTTGATACTAAGTGATCATTTTTTCATCGCGACTAGCACTTAAGTGATTACTAAATACAACTTATGGCACTCGGGTAATCACTCATGTTTGTTTTGTGTATTTGCTGGTCTGCAGCAAAACAGAGAAGATGCTGGTAATTTAACTTATGGCAACTCCATTCAATTCTAATATTTGCTGCTGGTTTATGTTTATATTTGGTTCAAGTAAAAAAGTCACCACAACACATTGACCCAATACACATCCATCATCATTGGTTTATATTCAAGAACAAATAAAAACATAGTACAAGCATCATCTAATTCACTCATTCCATTTCCTTAACCTCCCCACAAACACAAGAAGTAACTCACAATACATATGACATTACAAACAACAACAAAGCCACAATGATCTTGTGGAACAACACAAACTTTTTCGCATCTTTCAAAAAGAAAAAAGCCTACATTTAATCCAAAACAACACTATTTTTAACTATGGCAGTTGGAGAAACTTTTTCTCATCTTCAAGTACTTTACATTTCATTATAAAGTACAATAGACAACAAAACAACACCATAATAAACGCTTGGTAACACTTTCGTTTAATTTTCATCATTGAAACTTCATTCTTGAAAGGTTTAGTTGAAGATGCTTGAGCTTGCATTGAGACTTCATTCTTGAAAAGTTTAGCTGAAGACACTTGAGCTTGCATTGAGTCAACATCGTCCAAGTCGTCCATGAACACAGATGGAGATTGCTGTCTTTTATGAAGTAGATCCAATATCGCCTCTGTGGCTCGGTTAGAGAACTTCGCATCGACCCATTTGAAGTATTTGCACTTCGACGCTTCTTTATATTGGGTGCATCCATAAAATCTTCTCCCAGGATTGATTCGAGTCCACGATATTCTTCTTGGACTCGGGAACCCACAAAAACAGAAACGCTGGCCTTCTCCTTCGCTTCAGTGAGAAGAAATTGAGGCGCTGCTGCGAGTCTTGTTCTCCATTTCTAAGATTCGACGAAGGAATTTTGGGCAAATGAAAATTAGGGTTCGAGACTTGGATTCGCGCACTTCAATAGGGATTTTGACCTATTTAGGGTTTTAGATTTGGGGCATTTGGGGAGACGACGTCATTTTTGGAAGATTCACGGCTTTGATTATGCAGACGACGTCGTTTCTGGTGAGTTAGAGCCGACTCAGCTCTCCGGCGAGCCACGTAGGCAATAAAAAATAATAAAATATTGCCACGTAGGATTTTCGGCAAGGGTCGCCGGAGGTGGCACTTAAGTGTCACACTTTTCAAAGAAAGTGGCACTTAAGTGTACTTTTTTGAAGTTTTAGCAATTAAGTGTCCCCTCGTACCAAAGTTTTGGCACTTGGGCTGTTCTTCTGCCTCAGAATTTCACATGTTTAGTAATGTGTTGCTTTCCAGTTTGTGCTCTCACTTTTAGTCATTGAGAGATCTTCATTTTCTTAATTTGATGTAGAGGTGAGTTGAGAAAATCACAGTTAATTAAATGGAAGCTTTCTCACTCCATCCCCCTTGCCCTTCCGCCCCCTCTTGGTCTGAGTACAAGGCACTGACCTTGATCAATAGGTTTCAAGAGTTTTTTGGTTTCATTTAGACTCGACTTCAAAATCAATAAAGGAATAAAACGCACTTGACTAATGAATTGGCAGGATTGAAAATCACCGAGGAATAGTCTGCATTGCAATTAGTTGTGTGTTGGCCTTGTGTCATTGGATGAAACAAAATATTCTTACATGATCCAGAAAAATTAACATATCTCCTCTCTTTCCAGAAATACAGGAGGCTTTGAAGAGTTGAACACATTCCTTAGACTTCATATATTATCTCATCATCTTGTTTTCTCATCTTTTGACATTCTTATGATATGCCTACTTATAATTCTATGAGCTTGGCATTTTAGTGTGATGGGTTGGGCTCCATAGAATATGAATACGATAGGATCCAGATGCTGTAATCACTATATTCCTCAGGAAATGCATCGAATACACGTTTGATGCTGAGACCTCTCACATTGATCCCCAAATTGATATTGCTGGTGCTGTTATCTTTTGCTACCAGTTGATAAGGCATGGGTGTCATCTTTGTAGTTTTGATAAAATAGGTACCCACTGCTGTTGTTTCATCTGGAAGTATTTCAAATGACTAGATTGCAATATGTTAGCAAACTTGATCCAAATATGTCATATTCTCCTGTATGTGCATTTTGAACTTGTTGGTTCCTCCCAGAGAGCATGTCATGTAGCTCTTGGGTATTGATTCTTCGACCAAATCTCTTTCCACAACAATGTTCGCTAGTCAAAATGATCTTTAATATCACAGAAGCATTAGCTAGAGCTCCTGAAATATTTAAGAAATCTACAGTGAGCTTTTCCACAAAGGTCTTTTGATGCTTCTTTTGTTTCATATAATTTTTTAGAGTGATTGCTTCAGTAATATCTTTTTGGTATTGGTGCAAAGGAATGCAGAGGGTTTACTTTTCTTTACTCATCTCTGATTTGAATATGCAGCATGATTAAGCAATTACTCTTGTTGCTGAACATAATAAATTTCCATCTATTTATATGGTATGAAGTTCTTTGGCTTTAAGGATCCATTGGTCCAACGATTGCTTAGGGAGCTAGTGGCCAATGTAGATGGAATTGAAGTCCATAAAAAAAATCGATTGATGGACTTTTGTATATTATTCCAGTAATTTGCATATACAAAAAAGTAATCAAAATGCAAGATTCACCTTTGTTTATTATTATGGTCCCTTTTTCCATTTGTTTTTAATATGGAGAAAGGAAAGAAATATTGACTTTTATTACTTTGCATAAATGTGGTATTTTTTCAACAAAAGAAAAATCAGTTTGGTATTAAAAAAAAAAAGGGGAAATTGGTCAATTTTCAAATAGTTAGGGACTAGATGGAACATTAGATGGAAGTTCATTGACCAAATTGAGCAAATCAAAGCTCATGGATGACATTGAACATTAGATGAAAGTTCAGGGATGAAATTGAACATTAGATGAAAATTTATGAACCATTTGTAACATTTTCCCTACTTGGTACCCCTTTCTTTATTTTATCATATAGGTTATCGTGCAGGAACAAAACATGACGTGCAATTTGGTCAATTTTATGCAAAATAAGTATATTATCGTTATTATTTTCCAAACTTAAACTCCATTAGTTCTGCAAAAATTATTTTCTAGAACATTTTCCTTTATTTGATTCATTTAGGAAAATAAGTCAATGGAAAACCTATACTTAAATTAAGAAAAATGATGTTCTCTTTAAAAAATCAAAAATTATTTTTCGAAATATAACTAAGTATTGATGTTTGGACCCGAAACTTTACGCTAAAGAATGGAAATCCCAACGATAGTTCCCGAGTCCCCAATGTCTGAGACCAGGTCTATAATGCTCAGGTTCAAGTGCATCGAGATTGGTCAATGTGCTTGAATCCTCAGCACTTTGCTTAGGTCCATCGAGGTTGAGGTCAACATCCCGGGCTTGAGCCCATCGAGGCAATGCACTAATTGCCGATGCCTATGCCTGATGCTTCAACATCCCAGCCTGGGTCCACAAAAGTCGAGTGTAGGATCCTAGATACCCAACACCAGGGGCCTGGTTCACAAAGATCGTCCCCGGGTCCACTAAAGTTGTGCTCTGGTAGGCTAGGCCTGAGACCTAGGCGTGCGTATGTCAGGGTCCATTGGGGCCGGAAAATGGAAAGAGAGACGACTAGGAACAACTCGCTAGAATCTCTGTGCATTAGCTGAACAGTCTTTCTCAAGAACAATTCTCAAGGCATGCCGTATCGACCATGTCGGGAGAGGCAACGGGTTTAGTGGTCCGTGGTGAAGGAGGGTGTTGGTAGGTGGGAGGTTCGAGAGTAGGAATTTTTGGGGCTTTTTCTTCGAAGGGAGGTAATTAGGTCATTTCAGTTTGATAAATAGGGTCGAAGATGCAAACTTGTATTTCTGGAAAAATAGAGAATGCGTTGTAATGAAGCTGATGAAAACTCATGTATATGTTCGTGGTATTTAATGCCAGGATTTAAAATTGGAAACAGTTCGACAGGTTTAGATCTCAAACACTATCCCAACATATTTATCCACGATTCGACTGACCTTAGTTTATCATATGTAGGACTGAATACCACCAATAGAGCCGCGTAAACCAAAAGCACCAAACATCGACAACATGAGGATAAAAGGGAAGCAATCGAAGGGTTACCTAAATCAAGCAGACCTCATCAAATGAACTCGTGCTTGCTAAATAAGCAACGCTAAAGAAGAAACCTATAAAGAAAGCTGCAAATATAGAACCACCAAAAGATAATAATCAGAGATAACTAATAATACCTGAAGGTACTGATGCATCTACAAGATTTGTATAAATAATAAAAGGAGTTGAGTAAGTGCCTGGATACAATTGACTATGTCAAGCAATTCAAATTTATGTGGGTACTTCTAAAAATTGGGGCATCCGAACACTTCAGTTGAGTGATCATAAAATAGGTCTCTTCTGGGCCATTAAGATAAGTAATGCCTGTTGTTAGAAGAATCAATATATGCCATCTCTCGATTCTCCTCGCCGATTTTGGTCTTACCGTACCTCATCACTAGTAGGGCTACTGAAACAGCATTTAGCACAGGTGATCTAACCAGAAGATTTATCCCCGCCAAACCCTGTTCCAAGATATTCTGTTTGCTTGAGATGACTAACATCGCCCCAAGATTTTAATACCCAGTTGTCCCCATCAGACAAGTGGAAAATGTTGACAGAAGTATTCAGCACCTTCCCAGCGGACCGTTTTGGGCAAGCCCGCCTATGAAGCGATCGGATTACACCACCATGAGTGACCACTACTACTCGCTCTCCTGCACAGTAAAGAAAGTTTTATTTGCACTTTCTCTCTCCAGCTTAAATTGTATCAAAATTTAAACAGAAAGTGCATTAAATCATTGTCATTGTCATCTTCATCTTTCTTCAGCTATAACAAAGCAAGCAAACTGAAGAAAGGGCATTTAAAAGCAAAAAGCATCAGTAACATTTAAACAACAATTAAATCTGTGCACCAAGTCCTGTGATGCCTAGTTTTCAAGACTGAAAGGGCGATCTGGTCAACATTATGTGAGGAGTCACTTTTGTATAAAATTACTGACATTGCCCAGTCAACATTATGCAAGGAGTCACTTATGTATAAAACTACTAACATAGCATTGAGCTAACTCTCCACAATTCTGGCAAATAAGCAACATAAATAATCTCTTTACCTCTATGCTTCATACTGATGTTTCGCAAGCACGTAGTGCAACGCTGATAAAGCTGATCAATACTTTCACCACCACCCTGTATGTAGAAGAAACAATAGAAACACTGATAAGACATTCCACTTGTGAACCAATTTGAACCCTGCAGACTGCCAAACTCTTTCTCAGTAGATGTCTATCTAGGAAACCTTCGTCATGAGACACAAGCTTTACTATCTTTAATGGATTACACAAAGGACATGCAAGATGCGAGCCTTTAGAAAGGCAAACGAATGGGACTGAAATTCTTCTAGCTGTGTATACAGCACATAGAAAAGAACACATGACCTGAACCATTTAACAACTCCAATAACAAAAACTACAAATTTTGCAAAATCCACATCATGGATAGTTCCACATTTAAGGTTAGTGGCAAAACGAAATTTGACCAAAGTTGGGCACTTTATGTAAAGCTCAGTGCAAATCAAAACCCACCGGGATTTCTTGATCCGTCTTGTTCGATAGAAAGGCTTTATAGGCTTTTGGACAGACAATAGATGCAGCACGTAGCTGAAGGCCTTGAAGCTCCCCCAAATTTCTTTCCCGAAGATCTGGATCCTTGATAACCTAGATTCTCATTTTGGAAAAAAGAAAAAAAGAAAAAAAGAAAAAGAAAGAAAAAGAAACATTCAAGATATTTCAGATGACCCAATTACTAATCGAATTGTGAGAAAACACAAAATTTTTTACAAGGAACTTTCCAACAAATAAAGAAAAAAATCTAATGGAACATTATTAGCTCTACATCACTGTCTGAAATTTATGATATATTGGGTTTTTTAATCACCAAATGAATAATGCTAAGACTCATGTGTAATTGTCATAAATGGAATGCCCGATCAAGAATGTTCCCACTACATTCATACCTCTAGTCCACCACAAGCAGTTGCAATAGCATTCGCTGTTTCAAAAGCTCGTTTTAAGTCAGATGAGTAAATTGCAGAGATTTTTCCTTCTCTGGAAAGCCTTTCACCCACCTTTCAGGGAAAACATTAGAAGAAGGAGATAAACCTGTTGGTCAGTCCAAAGAAAGGGACAACATTTCACATAAAATACTCACTGCAGTTGCTTGCCGCCTCCCAATTTCATTTAATTCGACATCAAGATGTCCCTGTAAAATGTAATGAAATAAATCAAATGAAGGTAAATAGAGAAAGAGGCAGAAAAAAGTTTCTAAACAAATTCACGAGATGTCCTATCATGTTATGAACATCGATCACTTAATCATAAAAACTGTAAAAAAAAAAAAAAAAAAAAAAATAGAACCTTTTAAGGTACAGTGCAGATATTCTTTGCCATTAGGTATTCTCTATCATCTTTTTGGCTCACCCTGAATATTACGTTGCCATCATGGTTCCATTTTTACAAAGGAAAAGACCAGTATGAAAAAATAAAAAATAAAAACTGTATTCTCAAGCAAAGGGTAGTAATGGTGGGTTCACTATGCAATTACAGATATATGTAGCCCAATGCAGCTACATAGCTCAACAAGAACTGACACCATTGACCAAAAATGATGCCTCTTCTAACTTAGCATTTGCATTGTAATCCGTTCCTTCGTCACACAACAGGCAACCATCGTCTACTACACTACACGGGGCCTTCTATATTGTAATGGGTAATCAGCAAATTCCACGCAATTAGAAAGCCAAAGAGAATTCCAGGAGCACAGAAAACCTGAATTCTTCCATCAGCATTCCACTCCGTTTCACCATGGCGCACGACCACGATTTCAGCATAATCCACGCCAATCGGAACCGATTGATCGCCCCCGCCGCAACCCAAATCAGCAGCAACGCTGACAGATAACCGGGGCAAAAGAGAGTACCGGTTAACCTCACGCGCATGAAGACAGAACCCACAGAGCAATAAAAAAACGATTTTTCAACGCAAATCAAGCCGCTCCCACAGTGACATTGGCCTGGAAAAACAGAACCCGCGAACAAGCGAAACGAAAGAAACAAAATGGAAAGCCGACCCCATCGATCGGAACACAGCCGACAGACCATTTGCCTTGTCAGCAGCAAGTTCCGATCGTCGCCAACATGACCAGAAACGAGAACGCACGCGCAGAAACAAATCGAGCTCAGCGATTTCCGGAGGCTTTCATCATCCTCCGAATCTCGCGGAACCTCGCGATGCACGGGTCTCGACGACGATAGAGAACAGGGTCGGACCTCGAGTTCGAATCCGACATGCCGGGCTGGAGAGTTGGCCCTGGACCTTGCGCCCTCGATCGTCGCCGCGGAGCGATGGACCGAGACGCGAGCCCCAATCTCGAGCGGAGGAGCGGGAACGTGCGCGGCGGACGCGGCGACGAGGGCGGCGGAGGAGGAGGACGAGGAATCGGAGGAAATGGAATGCACCGGGCGGGCAGTGCGCTCATGCCTTTTGCGACGCACCGGATTCGCCCTCTTCCAGCTTGCTTTCTACGCGCCACCGAAGCAAGATGGGCCTCGTAGAGTGGGCCCAATGCTTTGTGGACGATCGAATAAATAGCTCTACGAACTAATGGATTGAATCGAATATGATCACGTCTTTATTGGAAAATTGTTAGGCATAAATATGTTAGATATATATGACTCGATCGGTATCGCTCTCCCAAAAAGCATATATATATATATATATATATATTTTTTTTTTTTTATTTACCGTAGCACAAAGAAAATATTTTGTTGCAAATACACCTTCGACAATGTTGCTGTTTTGGTTCTTGTAGTTCGACTCCACCTGTTAACTCTTTTTTTGAGACTTGCCTTGCCTAGACATTTCTTTAACTAAAAATTTAATATAATACTTAGGATCCGTTCGTTTCGCGGAAAATATCATTTTTCCGAAAAACATTTTCTCAGAAGTCGTTTTCCAAGAAAAATGACTATATTTTCCGGTATTCGACCGAAACCTAAACTTTGAGTGGAAAATATTTTCCACCGTTTGTTAGCTAATTTAAATGTTTGGAAAAAATTATCAAAAATTGAATTTTAATATTTTTAATTGACCAAAAAATTACTTATATTTTTTTTAAAAAAATAAATTTTTAATTATTTGTATTTTTAAAAAAAAATCAAAATTTTTATTATTTATTATTTTTTTTTTCCTTTTCCTTTTTCTTCCTCCTTCCTTCTTTCTCCTCCTTCCTCCGTTGTCGCATGCTTGACGATGGCCGGCTGCCCGGCGGCCGACCAAGACCTGGTTGCTAGATCCGGCGAGCTTGAGGCTTGGCCGATCTCGCCCGAGCTCGCCGGAGCTTCGCCGGGCTCTAGCGAGCCACGAGCTCCGCACCAGAGAGAGAGAGAGAACACTGCTCGACGATGACGGCGATTCGTGAACGATCGCTTCCCTCGATGAAATGAAACGTTCCCTCCGACTTGCCGTTTCCTCTCTAAAGATGGACACTGACAAGTGGGAGCTCCTCGCCGTCGACGACCTCCTTGACTTCCACGACGATGGCCACGGCGGCCGCATCTACTCCCGCCGCCGGACCTACCACTCCGAGAGCGTCCTCGACATGGATCACTTCTGCTGCCCCTCCCTCGCCGGCTAGGGGCGAGGCTCGAGCTGGCTTGTGGCTGGTGGCTGGCCGCTGCCGTGGCCGGCGACTAGCCAAGGCCAAAGAAGAAGATGAAAGGGAAAGAAAGGAAAAAAAAAAAAAAATTAAAAACTTGATTTTTTAAAACAAAAATAAAAATAAAAAGAAAGCATAAAAATAAAACAAAAATGTATTGGTAAAAAGAAGCAAGATGGAAGAAGTTATAGAAAATGTTTTCCACTTCTTAGAAGTGGAAAATACACTTTTAAAGGTTGTTTTTTCCGATGATGGAAAACATTTTCCTTGACTAGTTCATTTTTCGTAAAATGAACGCTGGAAAATCCGGAAAACGTTTTCCCGGAAGTCATTTTCCACGAAACGAACGGACCCTTAGTTAAGACTAGGCCCGCCAAAATGGGTCATAAACCCATTTATTAACTCATGTGAATGTTAAATTGGTTAGTTATATTGAGTAAATGGATCATATATGGATTTAGATACAATATGATCGTAAAATGAGTCATAAATGGATGTACACCTTATTTAGACCCACTCTCTTTTTATTCTCCATCTTCTTCACTTAATCTTGCGCTTGCTCACTCCACATTTGCACCTTAGTTAGGCTATGAGTTTTCATAGATTAAGTTAAATGTGAAAGTATTTTAATAATATGGATCGAATTGAATGTGGGTCAAGTTAGATTGAGTATGGGTTGTTGGATTTGCATTGAATTGCAATTAGTCAAAACGAATTAAATGGGATTATTTGAATCGGACTATTTATGACTTAACCTAAACCCATCCCAACCCATCTGTTTGACGGGTCTAGTTAAGGCCCAATAATTAATATTTGTTTAGTCATTAGCATAACAAAACCACATTGTGCATGATTTTTAGCTCCGACCTCAAATGAACACTGACGATGCCCAATCAAGATTGACTTCCCGTCACCACCTCTGACTCCATAATGCGATCTGGACCACAATTTCAACTGGCTGCCTAGTTCAATAAATGGCTTCTTCAACTCATTTTTTTCTTCTTAGGGCAAGTTGCCCGCCTCTCATTACGCAATCTTGATGATATCTAATAAAAATCTCTAAAGGTACATCTTATCGATGTGCTGTGGTCGTCCCCGTTTTTTTAAAACAGCAATTAACAATTAATTAAGTTAATTTATCATAGCTTGAAAGTCAAATTATCTTCTTTTTGATAAGGTGTCAATGATAAAAGATAGGGTGCCAATGCATAGCTTTAAATTATGTCTCGAATGATGCTCGACATGTGTCATCATAAGAATTTGCTGCATATGAGATACGCATGCATGAGAAAGACAAACAAATTTGTCTTTTTCCAAGCAAATGGGAATGTAGAACTCCCTATCACATTCATGCCGTCTTCGGTTGAAGTCTACACTGTAAGATGCAAAATGTGCAATCCCATGATCTCCATAACTAGAACAAGAGCACGGATAATCAAATAGAAAGAATACACACATGTTTTTGGAATCCATCGTTTTTTATGCGGAAGTAGAAAATCGATGATCCACGCACAAGTCCTTCTCCTCTATTGCCTCTATATCACTGGCTCAACGAGATGGTCCAATTATCCTTTTGCGTCAGGTAAACGCTCATTTTGTGAGGATACTTGTGAGAATTTTTGGTTAGAGGAGAGACTTGAGCACTATTTATAAAATTTTCAACCAAGCCCTCTCATTACAGGCCATGCTCAACTCAACCCACAGTAGCTAGTCTCATATTATACTAATTAAGAAACCTTCTATCTCACCTTAGACCAACCAACCCCATAAAACGGTAAATTATAATATCAATTAATGTAGCCAACATTAGGAAAACTCTTATATTCTCCCACTTGGGTTATATTAATTGAAATTATACTGTATGTGTGCACATTGGTCTAGAGATAATTCTTAATAGTCAATCCCATCCTATAAAGTCTCAAACACCAAATCATTGCGGTAACTGCATTTATATACACAGAGCCTTTCATGGTCATGAGTGATTTCAACTTTATTGATATGGATTCAATATGGTAGTGTGGCAAATAGATAACATAACTCATAGAGAGATCCCATTTGTCAGTCACCATTCTCTTACCTTAAGTGTCACAAAAAACTTGTGCCACTAAAGAATGTCTTTATGGTTTCAATAAACCTACATATGCCTTGTTTTTACGGTTAACATTTCTTTATATATAACAAGACATATGCACAATGCTAATAATCGGATGTCCCTAGCAACATATTCAAAAATATTTTATTGAATGCAAAAGTTAATATATATCAAACTGTTACTAAGTGTAACGAACACATATGTAAACTTTATTAGAGTAAAACCAAAATAGCTCCACTAAACAACATCATCTCATGATGCTCTCAAGCCCATATTAATGACATGTCGAAGTCCTTTAGTTAGTAGATATGCAATTATATCATTTGTGGAAATATGTTATATTATAATGTCGCATTTATGTACCTTTTTTATGGTAAAAAATTTGATTGTCATATATTTAGACCCCTTAAGATTTATGTTGTTAACAAATAATACTACAAATTTATTGTCTCAATACAACCGTATGGGTCAATCCATAAAGTTAAAAATGGTCAACTCCTTGATGAGGTTCCGGAGCCTAATAGCCCAAGTAACATAGTAGAAAATGACATAAAGCTTTATTTACTACACTACACTTCCTGCTAACATAAATATGTATTCCGTTATTGATCTCATGTCATCCTAACAGCTAGCAAAGTTTACATGTAAATGCCTACTAGCAGCAAGACTTGAACATGTATGTAAATCAACATACATCATACTTTTAAATGCACTGACACAAGATACACCATTTAACTAGATTTTCTCAATATCTAAATAAGGATAATGTAATAGATTCGATCTATCACCTTTAATGACATGAGCAATTCCTGGCTTGCAGTGATGTATATTAAATATTTTCAACAAATGTCCTCTGAGATAAATCCTATATATATGGCGAGAACAATCCTTACGGATCTTAGTGCAAATGACAAAAGATGTCTCAAGGTCACTACTTGTAAGCAAAATATAATGTACATAGAGTATGAGAAAAATAAATTTTCTCCCACTAACCTTACAGTATATATCTACCGAATTACTTTGTTCCCAACTGAATGAAATGACAATACTATAAAACTTTAATAATATTATTTGGAAACTTATTTAAGACCATGAATAAGACTTTTCAGTCTACACATAAGTTTACTTGAATCATCTACTGCAAAATCCTCCGGTTGTACTATATAGATTTTGTTATCAACGTGTCCATTTGAAAAGATAGTATCTATTTGGCGTAACTACATATCAAGAAGAACTATTAATGTCATGTTCACTCTGAAAGAATCTTTAAAAGATATTAAATAATATATATGTTTCTTCATTGTCCACCCCTCTTTCAAAGTGAAAACTTTGGCTACTAGTTTAGCTTTAAACTCCACAATCTTCCTTTGAAATCCTTTTAGTTTTGTACACCTATTTGCAACTAATGAGCTTGTGATCTTTAGGCAAATCAGTAAGTTTCCAAACACTATAATATTTCATAGATTGCATAGTCTTTTATGGCATCTAATCACATACTTGATTGAGGATAAGAAACAACATTTATACAAGTCGCTAAATCAACCATGTAGTGGATATTGCAGTCATGCTCTCACATATAGATTATATAGTCTGATGATATAACTGATCGTCTTTTCCTAACAGATCTCCTTAGTAAAGCTATAACTACTTCATTCTATACTTGAGAGGTTTGGGAAATTTCATCATAAACTATATCAAGAATAATATTTTGAGCCTCAATAAGTTTAGTATATGGTATATGATATTCCACAATTATCTGTATAGGCAAAAACAGAGATACGATGATCTCCATTGTATTATTATCCTTAATAGTCTGAGAGCAGCTATCTTTTACAATTACGTCGAACTCTAGAAACTTTATTCCATAATTTTTGCACCTTCATTAGGGTCATAAAATTGATACCCTTTTGAACAATCTGGGTAAGATACAAAATAATTCCAAGTGGATCTGAATTCCAATGCACTTAATATTAGATTATACAACCTCACTTCAGTACGACACCTCTAAATTTTAATATAATTCAAGTTAAATTTATGTCTAGTTCATAACTCAAAAGAAGTTTAGGGAACAACTTTGGTAAGAAACAAATTTTTGTATGTGAAAATATTGCTTTCAAAATATTAGCCCACATAAGACCGAATAAATTAGTCTTACTAATCATACTTATCACCATGTTCATTATGGCGCGATTATGCCATTTGGCCAAATCATTTTGTTCGGATTTTCAGGCATAGTAAATTAAGTTACCACCCCAGAATTTACAAAGTATTTGATAAATGACCCTTTGAGCTATTCAGCATTGCCATACTTGCCAAAATACTCATCGCCACTATTAGGCCTGACAACCTTTAAGATTAATTCTAACTAATTTATTATTTATCTCAATCATTTTACTTCCACAATAATCTATACAAGTCTTTAGATAACCGTTAAGAGTAGACATAATATTAATATTATCACATTTTCTACTCTTTCTTTAGACATGTGAGAGATTATTTCTTAGAAAACTTTTTGAAAACAACCTTTTCAATCGTATACGAGACGTATATATCATTAAGAGTTAAACACAATATGCACAATTCATTTGATAAAGTACTCAACCTTATTTGAATTAAAGAACACAATTTTCTTTTTATTCTAATTTTGAGCTTTGTTTATGAATCAATTACCTATTATAAGCCTGTCCAGTTCATGGTGACTAGATAGTAGGGCAACAACTTTGTTGTGTTTATCATACGAAGATTCATAAATCTAAAAAAGCCAAATTAAGATGAACTATAGCTCACCATGGAACAATCACTAATTCTTCTTGAACGATTCTATCGTAGAACCCAAACTATTAAAATAGCCGGTGGTTTCATGAGTTATTTTATTAGTATGATTTTAAACTTTAAATCTACCATCCTTAGAACGTAATTCGTAACCTTATCAAAATAATAATATCTTATGTTAAAAAGAGTCCTTGCAGATGTGTCCCAATTTCGGTATTAGATAAGACATAATTTCAAGCTACTAAGACTTCCATCATCTTTTAGCAGTGTAGTCAGTTGGTAAACCACTTTTCAAATGTTCCTAAATGAAATGCTTCATGAATAACAAACAAATCCGATTGCTCTTTTACCAAATAGAAAATCCTATTTCCACTACTTAAAATTTGAATCGGTAAAAAAATCTCAATAATAGTGGAGTTATTAATTACAGAAAAGGCGACTAAAAAACAAGTAATGTATATAATTAGTATCATGTGAGCACTATATAACTTGACGTACAAGTACACATCTAGAGAGTTACATGCAAAATCATATAATCACATTTGGGTAGAATACATGATATGCAATTGTACACTCCCTACATGATAGTGGCTATGAGAATATAAATCCCAATCTTTATGAATTCATCACTTTTGGGCATATGAACCACTAGGATCAGTCAATCCTCAATCACACCATCATGAATCTCTCTATGAACTAATACACAATCACCTTTTTTGGGAGTATGACCACGCATTAGACCAGGAAACATCCCAATCATTATACGAGACCGATATTTCTCAAACCAAATCAAGTGTGCCACTTTGGCGGTCACTACTCAATTGAATCGTTGAAACTCTCTCATACCAGGGATATAAACTTGATTTCACACATACTCTATATACATGTGATTTTAACTTTAGTGATATGGGTAATATATCACTAAAATCACATATCATGCTAATTACACTAATTTATTCATTAATAAAAGTTAAACTTTATTTATATAATCAATGAATCACACTCTTATAATATTTATGTGATAACATACTTGTAAAACAACACATGTATTTCCAAAATCACAGAAAAATACAAGAAAAAAACGCAAAAATATACTAAAAATACATGTATTTAAGGTTTCATATATATTTTCACATCCATAAAATCATCAAACATGTAAAATAAATATACCACAACATAGAAAATACTCATACGAACCTTTAGCCACCAACCGCGCTCCAGCACGCGCCGCCTGAGTGCGCGGTGTGTGGAGCTCACGTGCGCGCGTAAGATCCCTAAAAAATTGGTCTGACCGGTAGCGGTTCGATCGGTTCCCAACTTGACCGCCCGATCCAACTGTCCAGTCTGACTGGTTGACCGGTCTGGTCCAAGGTTGACCAGGTTGGGTCGGGTCGGGTTGGGTTGATGGGTCGAGTCGAGTCCGGTATCGGGTTGGGTTGGGCCCCTGGGTCGCTGACGTCATCATGACGTCGCCCTCGCGTCGCACGCTCGAGCGGTGCCCTGCGCATGGGAGAATGTGAGGACGCATGGTCGCATGTGGGGGTGCATGCTCGACGCCTTGGCGGCGCGTGGCCGTGCATGGGGCCTCCCCTGGTGACACGTCACCCACGGTTTTGCTCGTCTCATCGAGCCCAGTCCAAATTTATATTTTAATTTGATTTTTATTGAACAAAAAATCACGAAAATCACAAAATTAGGGCGAAAATTCTATGCATTCAAGTTCTAGGTTGTGGCAATCTCATGATCTCCATAACTAGAACAAGAGCAGAGATAATCAAATAAAAAGATTAACATATTTGTTTTTGGAATCCATCGTTCTTGATGCGGAAGTAAAAAAGTGATGATCCATGCGCAAGTCCTTCTCCTCTATTGCCCTCTGTATCACTGGCTCAATGAGACGGCCCCCTCACCCTTCTGCGCAAGATAAATGCTCCTTTTATGAGGATACTTGTGAGAACTTTTTATTAGAGGAGAGACTTGAGTACTATTTCTAGAGTTTTCAATCAGGTCCTCTCATTACGGGCCAAGCTCAACTCGGCCCACACTAGCTAGCCCCACATTAGACTAATTAAGAAACCTTCTATATCACCTTAGACTAACCAACTCCATAAAACGATAAATTACAATATCAATTAATGTAGCCCACATTAGGAAAACTCTTACATACATAAGACTTCACGTTTTCCTTCAATTTTACTGGCTCCATCCTTCGTGTTTTTTCTCTGAATTGAACTTATCGCCCATTTTCGATAGCTTATCATCTCTTTTGGTGATGACTTATCACCATCTTCTCGAAAGCTTATCAACCCTTCGATGATAGCTTAGTACCTATTTGCTGATAACCTATTAACTCTACTTATCACTTATTGCGATGACCTATTCTACTTATCATTGATCATGATAACTTATTGACTAAACTATCATTAATTAATACTAACTACAATTAGCCTTAATCTAAACTACCCCTAAACACAATTAAAACCTTAATCAATGATTAGGAAGTTAACTCATGGTTTTACAATGACGGCGAGCTAAAGACCATGGTGGCTCAACGACAACAAGAACGTGACGCTCAGGCTTGCGGCACCAATGGAGGAGCTTGGAGGGCGCGGCTTCCTTGGTGGTGCGACAGCTCATCTTGTGGAAGGCGGTGGTGGCGTGAGGAATGGCGGAGCAACGACGGCATGAGGGACGGTGGCAAGCCTCATGGCCAAGGGGCTTGGTGGCTTGGTGGTGGCTTCGTAGCTTGTGGATGATTAAGCATGGACGGACAAGCAGTGGTGAATGGTTGACGGTGGTAGTGGTGAACGGCAGTGATGGTGGTGAGGAAAAAGAGAAGAAAGAGAGCAAAGTAAGAGAGATGGAGAGGGGAGATGGAACTAATTAAGACTAACTGCGATTAATTAATCTAACTGCAATTAACCTTAATATAACCATCCTTAATCACAATTAAAACTAAACCATTGTTAATTAGTACTAAATGTCCTTAATTAAGGCTAACTATGATTAACCTTAATCAAATTCATCCTTAAATGCGATTAACGCAAAATCATCATTAACTAACACTAATTACCATTACTCATAATCTAATCCTACACCTAAATGCAATTAACTCCCTAATTTAAGAGTAGGAGGTTAACTCACGGTTTTACGGCGATAATGAGCTCACGGCGACTGTCACGCCTCGATCCTCGAGCGCGTGCCCATCCCTCGGTGGTCGATAAATTTTGGGACGTTCTAGGACACGTCGCCAACCCACTCATTTTAATGTGCATGCGGAAGCGAATTACTAATCCTTTGACCACAATAAATGTGGGATAGAAAAGCAGGACATCAAATTTCAAATCAATCAACACAGCTTTTATAAACAATTTGGTTTACAAACAAAGGCCAACTTTAGGGTCTAAGTATAGGATGTCTATCTCCAAAAGAACTTCTGAGCCACCCATGCTCCTGACCCTTCCGCCTCAAGCTCTAGGTTCTTCACATAGGGACCTGAAAAGTTAAGCCCACGACGAGGTGAGATAATGTCTCAGCAAGTTCACCCCCTCAACTTCGACTAGGAAGGAAATACGCCTAAAAGCTGCCTATGCACACACAAGACATATGACTTACCTTTGCCTCAGTTCCTTCCTGCAAGTCAGTACAATTCATATATCACATATGTGCAGTAATAACACTCGATCAATTGGAGCGTCTCAAATCACATCTCCATCAATCACCACATCTCAGTCAATCAATCCATCCATCAATCTACCACAGACGTCCCGATTATGAGACCAAATCGTTATAACACGTTCTATACCATGTCACACAATTTCATCTCATAATCCGGTGCGTTTAACTCATTCAATCATGCATTCCAATTGATCACGGTCACACGGGCACGATCTAACCGTCACATAGCAGATGACTAATTCTCTTAACCAGCACATGATCATCCAATCCCGGCCAAGGACATTGTGCTTTGCACTCAAATACCTCAATTAAAATAATGTGCTTGGCCTATTTTCATCGTGTTAAAAATACCCGATAAAATAATTGTGTGTGGGTACACGGTCAATTTAAATTGAAAATACAATATCTTCCTTTTTTAAAGAACCCACTACATATTATAATGTCTAAAAACATTTTGGGCATTATAAACCGACGCCCCGGTATTTTCTGAGTAAAATACCAAAATTACTCAATTTTGGGATAAATACCCAAAATTGTAATTTCTACTCAATTTGCACAAATCAACACTCAATTAAATAAACCAAGCATACCATTGCAATCGGTATGAAATTCCGGTCACCGTCTATCCCGATATAATTTTTGAAAAATAATAAATAATTAAATAAATACCAAAAATAATTAAATAAATACCCTTAAATGCCATAAATAGAAACTTAGGCCAGAAGCGCCTAATTAAATACCGAAAAGGGCTCGGAAAATTTCCGAACCTATTGAGATAAATTGTACAACTTATCTAGTCTCTAATTAAGCCGATCTAACCACCTAACATGCATAAACGAATAATTAAATTGCTAATCCGTTCTAACTAACCACTTAAACTTTAATTAGCCTAAACTAATCAATCCTTAAGTATCATTAACTCCCTAAGCAAAGTTTAGTGAGTAAACTCACCGGTTTTGCGGGCCGATGAGTCCACGGCGATGGCGACGCGACGGCGGCCGAAACTCGAGCTTTACGCGGCGCCAACGGGAGCTCAGGAGGTCCTAAAAAGGCCCGGCAAGCCTCGGTTAAGGATTGGAAATTGGTTCTGCCCCTGCTCGATTCTGGAGCTGCTGGTCAGCTCGGCTTGGGCTGGTCTTGGCGGCCGTGGGTGGTGGTGCGGGTGCAACATGAAGACGGAGGAGCCGGCGTGTGTTGCGGGCTGGGCCGGGCTCAAAGGACGTTGCTGGAATGGAGCTGCTGCATGGCTGCTGGATGTGAATTGGTGGAATAAGCGAAGGAGTCAACTTCGGGGGAGGCTTCGCTAGGTTTGACCGATAGGGGGAGATGGGCTGACGTGTGGCAGCTGGGGAAGAATTCGGTGGATGTTGCTCGGTTGAAGTGCCGAAGACAGGAGGGAAGTGGGCTTGTAGTTGCTGCCGCTGGGCTGGGCTACGGACGAAGAAGAGACATGATCGTGGGAATAGCTTCGGTGGGGTTGTTGTAGGCATGTCGGCTGGATGGAGGTGATGACCGAGCGAAGGAAAGAGTGAAATGAAATAAGGGTAGAGGCAGCTGGTTTCGGTCCAAGAAAGAGGAGACCGACGCACGAAGGAGGAGGGGATCAGCTTAGCGTGTTGGAGAAGCTGAAGGAGAGGGGATTGAAAGTCAATGGTAAATACCTCATCTCATGAATTCAAGGTCCCACAAACCTTCATGGTAATCCCCTTTGTCTCCCATAATAGTGTCTTGTATAATTTTCCACAAAAACTCAATTTTGGTGCCAAATGTTGCAGCCCCCATACCAGCCCATGAATTTCACCAATACAGCTTCAATTTCTTCATCAATTTCTCCAATTTGATGTCAAATTTTGCTAAGGAGGAAGCCTACGCAATTTCATAATTTCCCTTCACCAAATAGCTCATTTGGAGGCCAAAAATCCCCTTTATTTGGCCCATCCGAATTTCCTCTCTTTTCCAAATCGTCCAAATTGATTTTCCATAAAAATCCCGAGCTCTCCGAAAATTCTTTGGAGGATGAGTCGACATTCCTAAAATAAATTGTGACACGACGAAACTTTCAATTTTTTAAATCGGGTTCAAATTCGCGGTTAATTTCACTTTGACGCGATTTTAGCATGACCTAACCTAATGGGTAGCTTTTAGGAATTTTTAACGCATTTGACCCGTGGTTGATTATTTTCAAGCCACATTGCACATCTTCGACACATTAGCGACTCTCGGTTGTTGTGAAAATCTCGAGATTTCAAATACGGATACATGGTACCAAAATGACAGAAAAATTGGTGTAGTGCCAATCGACCAAATTTTGCAATTAGGTGGAATCACCCACACTGAATCACATGACTCAGTCGAATCGACCTATCTCCGGTCTCTAATCTTTTTTAACTGTGCCGTAATGACCCTTGTAGATTAGCACGGTCGAGCAATTGATTCCTAGTTGAATTCTTAAGTTTATTGCGTTTATATTCCTTAACAGTTTCACCTCATAGGCTAGTTATCTCATGAGTGGCCAACTGAGAGAAAAGAACCATAGGTGCATCGATGAAAATCCCAACTTATTCAATCGAAAACAGAAACTAAAATTAGGATGTTACAACTCTTCCTCTCTTATAAAAATTTCGTCCTCTAAATTTAAACCATTACCAATCTTTAAATAAAAATGTGGGGGTACAATCGTCTCATCGAATCTTCACTTTCCCACGTTGCTCCTTCTGTCCCATGGCGTTGCTAGACCACTTTAACCAAGGGGACCATTTTGGTACGCATAACCTGTTTCTTCCGATCCACAATTTGAACCGGGCTTTCCACGTACGACACTCTGTCGTCCATGTCTAACTCTTCAAGATTTAGTACGTGGGTCGGGTTAGGCTCATACGTCCTCAACATCGACACGTGAAAGATGTCATGCACTTGCGCCAACCTCGACGGCAAGGCAAGGCGATACGCTAGGATCCCGATTCTTTCCAGAATCTCAAAGGGACCTACGTACCTCAGACTCGGCTTTCCCTTCTTGCCGAAGCGTGAAGTGCCCCTCATTGGTGACACCTTCAAAAAGATGTGATCACCAACTTGGAATTCCAATGGCCTTCGACGCTTATCAACATAACTTTTCTGATGGCTCTCAGCGGTCTTTAATTTGTCTCTGATAACGGCAACTACATCCACTGACTGCTGGACTAACTTTGGGCCTGTGATCTTTCGTTCTTCGATCTCATCCCAACAAACCGGCGTTCTGCATACTCTGCCATACAACGCTTCGAAAGGAGCCATTTGAATGCTCTGCTGGTAGCTGTTGTTATAGGCGAACTCGATGAGATAAAGCTATTCCTCCCAGCTTCCTTTGAAATCTATCACACATGCTCTCAACATGTCCTCGAGAGTCCGAGTCGTCCTTTCAGACTGGCCATCCATCTGAGGATGATAGGCCGTAATGTACTGTAGCTTTGTTCCTAAGGCGATTGGCAAACTCTTCCAAAAGGCAGTTGTTGACCTTGGGTCTCTATCTAATGTAATCGTCATTGGCACTTCATGCAGACGAACAATCTAATGTACGTACAGTTCTGCATGCCCGTCCAAATCAAGGTCCTTCCGTACTACAATGAAGTGAGCCGACTTTGTCAGTTTGTCGACCACTACCCAAATGGAATCATTACCCTTCTGACACCTTGGTAAGCCTGTTACAAAGTCCATTGTGATAAGTTCCCATTTCCACTTGGGAATCTCGAGAGGTTGTAAAAGTCCTCCCGACTTACAATGTTGTGCCTTCACTTGCTAACACGTCATACACTTAGCGACATGCTTGGCGATGTCCGTCTTCATACCAAACCACCAATAATGTTGATGCAGATTCTGATGCATCTTCGTACTTCTAAGATGAATGCTGTAATTGCTACAATGAGCTTCTGATAAGATCTCTTCCTTAAGCTTTCCATCGTTTGGTACACACAATCATCCTCGGAACCTTAGTGTTCCATCTTCAGAAATCCGAAAATCAGTCTTTCTCTTTTCGGTATCCTCTTGCAAGATCTTCTGAACATCTGGGTCTGTCAATTAAAGCGTCTTGATTCTAACCTACACTTCCGGCTCAATTTTGAGGGTGGCCATGAGATTTGAAAGGTGGCCTACCTCAAATTTGAAAACTGAATCTCGAACTATCTCGAGTAAAATCCATTTCTTGACCATCATCTGTGTGACTGAAGACTTCCGACTCAACGCGTCTGCAACCCTATTCGTCTTTCCGGGGTGATACAAGATATCACAATCGTAGTCCTTTAGAAGTTCTGTCAAGCGATGCTGTCTCATATTCAACTCTTTCTAAGAGAGTAGACACTTGAGACTTTGATGATTTGTAAAGATTTGGAAACTTTCTCCACACAAATAATGTCTCCAAATCTTCAGAGCGAAAATGATTGCTACGAGTTTTAAGTCATGCGTCGAGTAATTTAGCTCGTGAGGTCTCAACTGACGGGACACGTATGCAACAACCCTACCATGTTGCATTAACACGCAACCTAATTCTCTAAATGACGCATCACTATAGATCTCGTACCCTCTAGGACCAGATGGTATGGTCAACACTGGTGTAGTAGTCAGCTTCTGCTTAAGCTCTTGGAAACTACGTTCGCACTTATCCATCTATACAAACTTATCTTCCTTCTTTAGTAGTCGAGTCATTGGCGAGGCTAATGCTGAAAACCCTTCCACGAACCTTCTGTAATATCCTGCTAAACCCAAAAAGCTTTTGATCTCTGTCACGGTAGTTGGTCATGGCCAGTTGATAACTGATTCGATTTTGGACGGGTCCACGGAGATTCCTTCACCTAAAACCATGTGACCTAAGAACGCAACACGAGTTAACCAAGACTCGCACTTACTGAACTTGACGTACAGCTCATGATCTCGTAGAGTCTGAAGTACCATCCTCAACTGTCTCTCATGCTCCTCAAGACTCTCGAGTACACCAAGATGTCGTCGAAGAAAACATTCACAAACTAATCCAGATACTCATCGAAGACATGATTCATTGCAACAAGAGGCTCCTTGAATCAAACCTTTTTATATATGACATCAAAGTTATACACAGGCAAAATATTCAAGTACAACCTAGCCAGTGATTCTTTTTTCTATGACTTTATTACAACAAATTGAAGTTCTACAATCTTAACCAAAATTCCGTTGCGCTACTCTAATAAAATCAACCCAAAATGTTATTCCTCTGATCGATGCATGGCTCGGTTCCTTCCTGTCTCCTTCTCCATCCTAGTAGCGCCCTATCTATGGTGCATTCTACGACACGTTCCCCCTGTTCTGTCCCATTGGTGGTGGCGGTAGTTGAGATCCCATTGACTTGTGCGGACAATCCTTGACCAGGTGGCCATGCTGGCGACACCCGTAACAAATTCTTGTCCTAGAAAAACACGAGGCCGATCCATGTTGTTTCCCACAGAAACGACACACTCCATTCTAATTTGGTGCCGACTTGTCTATCCCACCCTTCCTGTTGGGCGGAATATAATATCTTCCTTCGGTCATAGGCTCCTTTCCAAACCGGTCTCCATCTCTATTTGAACTGAACCTCGACCCAAACGAGGTGGCTTGCTCACTCAAACTTCTCTCTATTAGCTGGGCCCTACCATACACCTCATTGTAATCCTTAAGATCAAACGGCACCAGTGGATTTATCAGCTTTGGTCGGAGGCCGATCCTGAACCTCCGAGCTTTATCTTCAGGGTCTTCTATCATTCTTGGAGCTTACTGCAACAACTCCACAAACTTTGCTTCGTACTAGTTTACACTCAACATTCCTTGGCGGAGGCGCCGGAATTCCTCCATCTTCTGCTTTCGGCGCTATCCAAAAAGTACTTGCCATTAAAGGCTCTTAGGAAGACGTTTCACATTGGAACCTCACCTTCTGGGCATATTGTGCCTCTAATGGCCCTTCACCAAGTATTCACGTTACCCTGTAGCTGATATATTGCCAGGATAACCTTTTCCTCCTCATTGCACATTAGAAGTGTAAAGGCCTTCTCTAGGTCTTAGATCCAAAGCAATGCAGTCTCGGGATCTCCAGCAACGGTGAACCTTGGCAAGTTCAACTTCAAAAACTGTTCCACAAGCTTAAGAATCGGTCTCTCTCTCTCTCTCTCCATAACTACGTTCCCAGGTAGAACTTCAATAGGTGCGGCAGCGGCGGCAACGGCAGCAGTAGCAGCAACTTGAGCGGCGAAGGTAGTGGCGGCGGCTTGATTCTGGGCTTGCTGCTCCATCAGTGCTCCCATCGCTTCAAGCGCCTGCATGATCCCTTTGATCCTAGGATCACCAGGGGTTGCTACCCCATCAACGGGGAGCGGTGCTACACCACTAATGCTAGCCTAAACGGCGCTTGACCACGACCTCCTCGGGTACCAACCCTTGTTGGCGTTCTACCTCGAGTAACAGGTCCAATGGTTTGCTTTCTAGGAGTCCTCTGCTCCTAATCACTCATAACGCAGATTCTTTACAGAAACCTGCCTTCCAATTACACACAGAATTAGAAGCTGAGCGATCCCCACAAAACAATCTACCAATAAGCTATCACTGACATGCACCAGCATAAAATAGAGGCTATTTCTACTAACTATCCCAAGAACCCATCGCACCTCATCACTCTAACTATCGACCAGCTCTGATACCACTCCAGGCGGGGATGTCACGCCTCGATCCTCGAATGCGTGCCCATCTCTCGGTGGTCGATAAATTTTGTGACGTCCCAAGACGCATCGCCGACCTATTCATTTTAATGTGCATGTGGAAGCGAATTACTAATCCTCTAACCACAATAAACGTGGGATAGAAAAACAGGACAACAAATTTCAAATCAATCAACATAGCTTTTATAAACAATCTGGTTTACAAACAGAGGCCAACTCTAGGGTCTAAGTACAAGAGGTCTATCTCCAAAAGAACTTTTGAGCCACCCATGCTCTTGACCCTTCCGCCTCAAGCTCCGGGTTCTTCACACTAGGGACCTAAAAAGTTAAGTCCACGACGGGGTGAGACAATGTCTTAGCAAGTTCACCCTCTCAACTCCGACTAGGAAGGAAATACACCTAAAAGCTGCCTATGCATACACAATACAGAGGACTTACCTTTGCCTTAGTTCCTTCCAGCAAGTCAGTACAATTCATATATGACATATGTGCAGTAATACCACTCGATCAATTGGAGCGTCTCAAATCATATCTCAATCAATCAATCCATCCATCAATCTACCACATAGGTCCCGATTATGAGACTAAATCGTTATGACACGTCCTATACCATGTCACACAATTTCGTCCCATAATCCGGTGCATTTAATAACTCATTCAATCATGCATTCCAATCGATCACAGTCACACGGGGCACGATCTAACCGTCACACAACGGATTCTCTTAACTAGCACACGGTCATCCAATTCTGGCTAAGGACATTGTGCTTTGCACTCAAATGCCTCAATTAAAATAATGTGCTTGGCCTATTTTCATCGTGTTAAAAATACCACATAAAATAATCTTGTGTGGGTACACTGTCAGTTTAAACCGAAAATACAAAATCCCACTACTTATTATAATGTCTAAAAACATTTTCGGCGTTAGAAACCGACGCCCCGGTATTTTCTGAGTAAAATACCAAATTACTCAATTTTTGGATAAATACTAAAAATTATAATTTCCACTCAATTTGCACAAATCAACACTCAATTAAATCAACCAATCATACCATTGCAATCAGCACGAAATTCCGGTCACCCGCTATCCCGGTATAATTTTCGAAAAATAATAAATAATTAAATAAATACTAAAAATAATTAAATAAATACCCTTAAATGCCATAAATAGAAATTTAGGCCGGAAGCACCTAATTAAATACCTAAACGGGCCCGAAAAATTTCCGAACCTATTGAGATAAATAGTACAACTTATCTAGTCTCGAATTAAGCCGATCTAACCACCTAACATGCATAAACGAATAATTAAATCGTTAATCCGTTGTAACTAACCACTTAAACCTTAATTAGCCTAAATTAATCAACCCTTAAGAATCAATAACTCCATAAGCAAAGTTTAGTGAGTAAACTCACTGGTTTTGTGGGCCGATGAGTCCACGGCGACGATGACGTGACAGCGGCCAAAACTCGAGCTTACGGTGGCGCCAACGAGAGCGTAGGAGATCCCCAAAAAGGCCCGGTAAGCCTCGGTGTTGACACCTAATTTTAACCATGCTATTTACTTGTTACATTAAACATTTCATAGCACTGCATTTAGGTAATAATAATATTTATGATCAAACTTATCTTTTAGAAAATAATAAATAAAATAAAACATTTGGTTTTGAAAATCTTTGTTGTTGAAAATATATCATCATTTCAAAATTTAAAAAAAATTAGTTGTTGTTTGATTTTGAAGCCATTTTTCTTGTTGAGTTGTTGAGTGAATATTTCACTTGCAAAACAAACTTGATTATTTTCTGCTCTATAAATGGAGAGTCTGAGGCTTCGAAAGGGGGGGCTTCTCTTCGTCAAAAAAAAAAATGAGGAGAGACAGAAGGAGGAGACGTGAAAGTGAGAGTGAGGGAGACGTGTGAGGGTTCGGCAGAGAGAGATAGAGACAGGTGAGAGAGAGAGAGAGAGAGAGAGAGAGAGAGAGAGAGAGAAATAAAAAAATAAAAGAAGAACATTGTTCTTCTTCAACGGTACCTAACTGCCGCCGTCTCGCCCGCGCAACGTCCCCGCCCGTCGGACACCGCCGACTCGCCACACCGACATTGCCCGGAGCCGCATCCCATCGCAACCGCCACCTCTCGCCACTCGCATCGCCGCTGTGATCAACCCTCTCGCCGCCACCACCGCTCACCCGCAGCCCGACGATTTGCTCCTCTGCCGACACCACCTCCGATCTCCTTTGCCGATACTCTTGCCATCGTTCTTGTCACCGGCAGATCGGTGACCGCTTGCGCCCCCGTGACGCCGGATTTTCTTGTTTATCTGTTGGTCCGCCTCAGCCCGAGCCTGCACCACTGCCTCCCCATCTCCTGCTGCAACTCCGCCCCCTACTGTGGCCGCAAAGACCTGACGCCTCCGCTCACCCGTCTGGGAGCCCATCTCGCCTATGACCTCAACCACGACGCCATAGCTCGCTTCCTCTGCCGCTCCTGCAGCAAGACCCAATTCCCTTGCTCGCCAGACGCCGCATCGCCGGTTCTCCACATTGTTGACCCGCGAGTGTTGCCCTGCAACTGTCCAAAGATCCGCGCATCGCCGCGCTGCTGCGTCTTCGAGTAAATTCGTCCTGTTGCTGAGTTGCTCTCTACAACCTCCGCCTGAGCCCCTGAGCGTTGACACTACTACCTTCGCTCCACCCGAGCCGGATATGCCTCTCTCGTCGCGCCTCAGTCTCCGCTTTGCCCGCGAAGCCGCTGCTGTTGCCGATCCGCTCCACCAGCCCCGCGGGTTACCTCCCCGATCTCGCTACAACCAACCGCGACAAGTAGCACCACCGCCGAAGCCACAGCCGCGACTCGCCTCCTCACAGCAACCATCCACTCGAGACGCCTGTAGCCCTTTGTTGCCCCGACGACCGCCGCTGCTACTCTCGTGTCGCTGTCCATTTAGCCTCATCGCTCGCCGCCGGGACAACGCCGCCGCCGCCGCTCTTAGCCCAGCACCGCACTTGATCCCGAGTCGCCCCGTGCCGAGCGACGCCCACATCAACACTCCGCCGGTTTTGCCTCGCGACCTGCTGCTGTCTCTTCGCTGCGCCATCAACTTTCCCGAGCCACTTCGCCGGACCTCGCCGGAGCTCCGACGAGCGGGACCCAACTCCCCGATGATCCACCATTGCTGCCAATATCCTTGGAAAGAGAAAAAAAAAAAAAAGAAAAAGGAAAATCAATTAGGTAGTTTTTATTTTTCATTTATTTTACTTTATTTTGTTTATATTTTTAAGTTTAGTTATTTAAATTGGAACATTGGATGTCAATACTCATGAATCTTGTAGGCATTATCCGCAAGGGTTTTGTCTAAGATTATTATAATTTTTAATTTGATCCGTAAGATGTCGGATCATTTTTTTCAATTATATTAAATTTTGGGGCATTTTTATAGTATTTTAATTGTTAAATCATTATAATTGTTAATTTGATCCGTAAGACTTCGGATAAGATTTTTAATTATTTTGAACTTTTTGTCATGGTGTTTAAGGTTAGAGTAATCATTAATTTGATCTGTAAGACAACATGTTATTTTTTTTTTTAATCTTTTATTTGGTGAATATCTTGATTGTTTAGATTTAATGTTTATTTGATAATTATTTGTCTTGGAAAAACACTAAAAAAAATAAAAAAATAAAAAAATCAAATCAATCAATTTAGGCTGCTAGAATTTTAACTTGAATTGCATGTTTAATTATTCGGCAATTTTAAAATTCGAATTTTATAAAAAAACAAACAAAAAAATCATCATGCATATATCATGTAGAATTAGGGCATTCTTTGCACGTCATTGCATGTTAGGATTGCATGTTTATTAATTATAGGTTTAAATAATTTCTCCTAGATAGATAGCAGGTTCTTATTAAAAAAATAAAAAATAAAAAATCATGTGCACGTCATATAAAGTTAGACTCATGAAATGCACGTTATTTAGTGATTGTTGCTTGGTTTATTTAATTAGAAATTGCCCGTAATTAAGATTAGGTCATTTTGTTCATTTATATTGCATATTTAATTATTGCATGTTTATTAAGAAAACGCAAAAAAAAATCATTTTGCTCATGTCATATAGTTTAGGTCATATTACCATGCCATATCATTTCATATTATATTAGAAGTGTTGCATTGCATATGGATTATATTCTTGTTAAAAAAGTGAAAAAAAAAGAAATTGCATATTAATTAGAAATCATATCTAGGATTGTCGATGTGAATTTTGAGCTAACATTGCAGATGCTTTCGTTGCTATGAGGTAAGTCATGCAATTTATTCATTGCTTTGTTTGGGTGTTTAATTAGTGGTTTTCGCACCCGCATGATCACCTCACATTGTTAGGGAAGTAAATTAAAATCAATTCAAATTGGCAGCAAAATATTTTTGGAATTAAAAGAAATGGTACTGAAAATGCATTAGAGAAATCTAGTGTAACCAAGTCCCCGTACCCATAGTCTCTGGTTCATAGGAGTAAAATAATCCTCGCATTATTTTACTTAGGTGTCTAATCGACCTACCATAAACTGATTAGTGGCGACTCCTAAATAAAAATCATTTGCATGTTAAAATTAAGTCGTGAATTGGTGGACTTGGGAGAGCGCGAGCTAAGTTTAAAGACTTAGTAATCCATTAGCTTAAACTCTAGGTGGTGCACCCAAAAATTAGGTCGCGACAGCTTGGCGACTCCACTGGGGACTTGTGTTAAAACACTTAGTGGACTTACACCAATTTTTCTTTTTCTTTTAAAAATGTTTTTGTTTGGCAGCGAGGACACCAAGTACGTCCCTAACATTTCTAAAGTGTTAAATGTTCTTGCAGATGGGAGGTATAAAGGGAGTAGGCTTTGCTAATCATTGTCTTGCAGGTTGGAGTTAAGGATGAATGTTTGAATTTAAACTATAGAAGAGTTGTTTGCATTTAAACTGTTATGCATGTTTTATTATTTTAAGCACTACACTATTGCACACACAACCTGCTACCGGACCTGGGCTGCGATAAGATTTTTAGAATGGTGTTGAGTAGGATACTTCCTCCAAAGCGAGACTGCTATGTAGAGGTTGACCTTCTCTTCCCCGAAAGTTTTTCATGGTGTTGAATGTGTTTGTCCATATCCACGAGACTGCGTGATTATTGGGCATTCCATTCGACTGAGCCGGAGTTAGGGGGACCTGACACGTTAATGCGAGACTGCAACGGTCAGATCATCCCCTTAGCTCCACTTTGTTAAGCCAGTTAGAGTAAAAATCGAGCCTCACATGTGCATGTCTATGTGATTGCCATTGATTTTCTTTGGTGAAGTAAGTCTTCTATCCCTATACCATGCAATTTATTTTGTCGTACTTTTGGGTCAGTCCATGACAATCTAGGTCAATCATTAATTTGATTCATCTGTCAATTAGAAATGAAATGGAAAATTTCCAAGGAATGGGGCATTTGAAAAAAAAAAAAAAAGGGAAAACTTTGGAGAATTTGTTTTCACATCATGTCTAGGAAATTTGGTTTTACTAGGATGTCCATTTTTTAGGAAATTCCTTTCTTGTACAAACATTTCATGAAAAAATAAAAATCAAAATAAAAAAATCAATTAGATCATTGTCATGGATCGGTTCTCTATTTACACCTCGTGCTTACAAATTTTTATTCATCCAATTAGGTGACAACTAATACTTCACATTCACCCATTATTACGCGATCAAGAGCTAAAATGGCTGATCAAACTGAAATGTGTGATCGTATGTCTGCTATGGAAGACCAACTTCAACAGTTGTTCACCTTAATGCAACTTACAAGGCTCAAATCACTCTTGAGCCTACTAACAAGGAGTTAATGAAGTTGTTCGTGAAGACCTTGCCGTTTGAGTTCCGTAATCGGATGGCCAGCACGTATGTCGAGAACTTCAATTAGCTGATTCCTGTGGGAGAACAAATCGAGATGGGGATAAGGGAATAATGGTTTACTAAGCCATCAAGTAAAAGATTCTTTGCCAAGAAGGAGAAAGAAGCTGACGTGGATGTGAATGTGACTTATAGTCAAGAAAGTCCCAACCGTGCCTCGGCTATCCAAAGGAATGCAAGGCAACAACAAACTGCTGGTCGTCAATCATTTGCCCAAGTAAATAATAGAAGGCAATGTTACTCCCCTCCCTGGATCTCCATCCCAGGTGTTGGCGATTCTCCAAAAGAAATGTTTGCTTTCCAGTGAACCAAAGCGTCTTAACCGCGAAAGCGTTCGAGGTTACGACCCGATGAAGAAGTGTGACTACCATAGCGGTGAACTGGGGCATTCAACTGATGAATGTTTCACCCTCAAGCACAAGATCCAAAACCTCTTGGACACGAAGGCCTTTTCGTTTCAAACTGCTCGGCCCAACGTCTAGAAAAATTTGCTACCGGAGCATGAGGGTACGGTGAATGCTATCCTAGAACCTGAAGTTAGTCGAATCAAGAACTCAAAGGTGCACGTGATGGATACCTTGTGGTAGCCAAGTGATGGATGGGATGGCATGGATGATCCGACGCCTCCAAAGGCAGAGAACTCTGATGACGCCTAAAGGAATCACAAGTCTATTCAATGATTTCTTCATAGGAGCCATTGACGAAGAATCTTTGGAAGACATGGGCGTTGGCCCGCAAGAGTAACTTATTACTTTTGCACATTCCCCTGTGCGGGAATTTTTATCGCTTTCTAGGAATTGTTTTCGCTTTATAGGAATTATTTTCGATTTCTTCTTTTACTCTCTTTTTATGGATTAAGAATCACAATTTCCATCCCAAGAATGTAATTCATTTGATTCCATTCAATGAAATTACAATTTTATTCCCAATTTCGAGAGCATGACGGGGTACACCAAACTAGCCTGGTGACAATATCCAACAATAAAAAGAAAATATCATCTAAGGAGAATTATGAGGACTGGGCTTCTTCATGCTTCCTCATCCAAAAAAAATTTCAAAAAAAAAAAAAAAAAAATTTTTGAAGCCATTTCCAAAAGCATGCATTAGGTTAGCCCTGTTTAATTTTCTAACTCATTTACTTCATGTTTCAGAGTATTACTTTTCGGCCTGATGAGAAGGCATCTGAAAAAGGCACACCAGGTTGCAATTGACCCAACTTTCAAGGACACATTTATAAAGAGTTAATGTGACAGATTGGGGGCATGGCAGATTTTGGGGCAAAAGTGGATTTTTAGTCTTGAATGATAGGGACAATCCAAAGACATCAACTACTGAGGCAATCCCATTGTAGATGAATCCTTAAATGAATGCTTAAAACCATTTTGCAATGTGGAAAACTATTTGTTTTAAAGTTGACAATTTTTCATGCCTAAAGTTGTTGAGCTCTTTTTTTAAAAAAAAGGATTTTGCATGATGACTCTTACATGTTTTATCCACCAAATCCACTAAAAAACATCAAGATAGACTAATTTAATGAATGCTGTGGAATTGATTGAGCATACTAAATGAGACGAGTCGGGATGATGAAAGGTAAACCCTATCCTATACATAGTCCCATATTCATACACTTGTGAGATGAGTGTAGGAAGGTTCATATACACAAGGTAAAGAGTTCTCTCGCAAAAGGTACATCAACTGAAATGATGAGAGGCAATTCATTTCTCTATCCCAAACACTATAGGTGATCCATTGCTTAACTCTTTTGAGCCCATACACTTATGGATATTTTTTTCAAATTACCCCTGTCAAGAATCACCCCACATCGGGGCAACTAGGAGAAAAAATGGCATCATGAGGTGAGGAAAATAAATTGAAATTTTCTTGCTCTCACTTGCATCAATCTTCAAGTCGTGCTATTACATTGAATTCATGTGTTAATTTAAGTGCCTTAGGATAACGAAGATCATTTCTTTCTCTATCCTATACACTTATATCATTTGCATAGTCCACTTGAGCTTGCAATTTCATTTCTTTAAACCCAGTTGGTGATCATCCCCCATACTGGGGCAAGGCAAAAGGCAGATGAAGACCCTTGAAAGTTCAAGTGTCATTCAAAGTGTAATTCCTTGACGCATGCATTGTGCGCAAGAATTGAAATCAAAATAGAACTAAGGGGCATGAAAAAGCAGTGTGCCTAGTAAAAGCAAGGCCAATGCCCATGAAAAAGAAGTGAAAAAAATTCATGAAAACTAGGGGCATGAAAAAGCGGTGTGCCTGGTAAAAGCAAGGCCAATGCTCATAGATGAAAAAAAAAAAGAACAAGATAAGGTGGCTGTCAAATTGCAAGAATTGAATCTCGATGGAGCAATACTCAAAGAACTCAAAAGCTGAGTTTTTACAATCAATGAGGCATTTCATGAAGACAATCCCCGATGATGAAAAAGAAGACCGGTGACAATGCCTAGATGATCATCAACTCTCACCTTTATACACATTTTTGAGCCTAATGATCATTTTGTTTCTCAACCCATGAACCCAACCTACGTTACGTCCCTTATAAAGTCTCTTTTGATTATGGCACTTGAATTAACGTATGGATTCACATGTCATAAGCATCGCTTGAAGAAGTACGAGCAAGACTATTTCTTTCTCATTTTGCAGGGTTCTTGACTTGTAAACCCGAAGATGAATACAGAATTGTTTTTTCAATAGCCTTGACTCAAAGAGTCCCCTTTGTTAAACCATTGATCAAGCCCATATTACAGTCCCTAGTAAAGACCTCTTAGATTGGTAAGGTCGTACCGCTTGAGAGAATACTCGGACCCTTGTTAGTATGATGATAGTGAGATTGAATGATTCTCATAAAATAGCCCTTCTAAATGAGAGTGAGTGAAAGTCCTTTCTAACTGAAAGTCTCTCATTTAGTATTCTTAGGAAATCCATGTTATGAGTGAAAATTGTCTTGAACAATAATTTTTTCTAGTGAAAATTTGGGTGATGCAAAGGTCATTATGCATGAACCTTGATTGAATTGATAAAAACTTCAGTGGGTTTTGAAGTGCGCGTTCTAGAATAGCCTTAATTGCTTATTTCTTTGGTAAATGCACTTTTGCTCTAATCATGTCTGATAGGTAAATTTTTCTCAAAGACCCAAGAGCTCCTAATATTCAAGTTCCTTTCAGAATGCCTCATGATATTAGGAGATGACGAACTTTCACGAACATTCAAGGTGCATCCTTAATGTTCCGAAAATTTATTTCTACCAGGAGGTGAAAGACCTCCACAGGATATCTAAATTCCAAAAGACATCCCCAAAAAAATAAGAGATATCATCAAGTAAGTATATCTCTACCCATACTCTAAATACTTGTCATTGTGCAGGTATTCCCTCTCAAGTGCATCGACACTTGACACGGTCAAGCTGTCCTCTTCATCAACATGGTGTGCTTCCATAGCCCAAATTCACCTCATTAATTTGGAAGACATATCTCTAAGGATCAGAGATGCCACTAGGTAAGTATATCTCTACCCATACCTTTACTACTTGTCATTGTACAAGTATTCCTTTTTCAAGTACCGGCACTCAATGGAGTTGCCCTCCAAAGATTTTTTCTAGATTCAGTCTGATTCAGGCGACCGTAGAATGGTACGAGTCCTAGATAGCATTTATTTCCCTATTTAGGCGACCGTAAAATAGTACGGGTCCTAGAAAAGCAATTTCCCCATTCAGGCGACCATAGAATGGTACGGATCCTGAAAAATGAATCCTCGTTTAGGTGACCATAGAATGGTACGGGTCCTATACACAACCAAACACTGCCATACTAGGCGAACGTAGAAAGGTACAGGTCCTAGGAAAGCAGTTTCCTTACAAAACCTTGCTGCCATATTAAGCGACCATAGAAAGGTACGGCTCCTAGGAAAGCAGTCTCCTTATAAAGTTTTGTTACTATTTTAGGCGACCGTAAAATGGTATGAGTCCTGGACATGTAACACTAATTATCTTGAATCACTCTACCCTCCTTAAAGGTAAGTTATTCCAGAAGGTAAGTTATTCCAGGTAGGTTCCTTTATCATTTGCATTTCCATGCATCATATAAATTGCATTTTAAAATGGAATTCATTTTCCAACAAAAATATCATTCAATGCATGTATATGATTTAAATTTAGGTCTCAATTTGTCTTTGAATACAACCTCTATAAGCTCACCTTCAAAGCTAGGCAAGAAAATTCTCATCAAGTATTTGAAAGAAAATTCGAACTCTTGAAGATGATGATAAGATTGAGTGATATATTCCCGCATCAATGGTCGGGACAAATAACCCCTCGAACGAGTAAAAAGCCTTTTCACACAAAAAGTGTCTCATTTAGCATGTTCAAGAGATTCACGCTATAAGTGAAAATTGTCTTAATGATAATGTTTACGGTGGAAGTTTGATAAAGCCATCATGCATGGACCTTCATTGAATTTAAAAAAAATGAAATGAATTTTTCCTCAAAGACCAAAGGATTTGTCTTTGAAGCCCTGAGTTTGTTCAATCATCTTTGAATACTTGATGAGAATTCCAAGTACCCATTTATAAAAATGTTTTCAAATGTCTAGTGTGAATTCCAGATATTTGAACCTTTAAACACTTGATGTGACTTCCAAGTGTTTGTCTTTTCAAACATCTGATGTGATTTCCAGATGTTTAGTAAAATTTCAAATGTCTGACATAAGAATCAGATTTTTGAAATTTTAAATACTTTATGCAATTTCCAAGTGCTTAGAATCTGACGAGAGTTTCAAATCCCCAAAGACTTTGAGTCTTTCAATTATCTAAAGGGAGTTCTAGATGTTTGTCAGGTCTCATAGAAGTCATTTCCCAAGACAAGTATGACAGGTACGTGTTCTTCTTGGCATTTGCATTTCATTGGGCATAGACACATTGAGATCTATGTTCCTAACCAAATCATTGCATTCTTTATTGCATTACCTTGCAATTCAAAAGGGATTAAATTTATTTGAGTCCATTTTTTTTTTAAAAAAGAGTCATTGCAATTAACATGCATATTCATTTTGCATTCATTTTACATGGTCTAAATTTATGTGTCATTTATCTTTGAAGAAAACCTCTACAAGCTTCCCTTCAAAGAGGGGCAGCTGTTGACACCTAATTTTAACCATGCTATTTACTTGTTATATTAAACATTTCATAGCATTGCATTTAGGTAATAATAATATTTATGATCAAACTTATCTTTTAGAAAATAATAAATAAAATAAAACATTTGGTTTTGAAAATCTTTGTTGTTGAAAATATATCCTCATTTCAAAATTTAAAAAAAATTAGTTATTGTTTGATTTTGGAGCCATTTTTCTTGTTGAGTTGTTGAGTGAATATTTCACTTGCAAAACAAACTTGATTATTTTCTGCTCTATAAATGGAGAGTTTGAGGCTTCGAAAGGAGGGGGGCTTCTCTTCTTCAAAAAAAAAAGGAGAGACAGAGGAGGAGACGTGAAAGGAGAGATGTGAAAGTGAGAGTGAGATAGAGACGTGTGAGGAGAGTGAGAGAGAGAGAGAGAGAGAGAGAGAGAGAGAGAGAGAGAGAGAGAGAGAGAGAGAGAGAGAGAAATAAAAAAAATAAAAGAAGAACAATGTTCTTCTTCTCCCGTACTTGCTGCCGCCGTCCGCCCGCGCAACGTCCCCTGCCCACCGGACATTGCCGTCTCGCCACACTGACACCGCCTGGAGCCGCATCCCATCGCAACTGCCACCGCTCGCCACTCGCATCGCCGCTATGATCGACCCTCTGCCGGCCACCACTGCTCACTTGCAGCCCGACGATCTGCTCCTCTGCCGACACCGCCTCCGATCTCCTTTGCTGATACTCCTACCATCGTTCTCGTCACCGGCAAATCAGTGACTGCTTGCAGCCCCCGCGATGCCGGATTTCCTTGTTTCTCTGCTGGTCCGCCTCAGCCCGAGCTTGCACCATTGCCTCGGCGTCTCCTGCTGCAACTCCGCCCCCTACTGTGGCCGCAAAGACCTGACGCCTCTGCTCACCCGTTTGGGAGCCCATCTCGCCTACAACCTCAGCCGCGACGCCACAGCTCGCTTCCTCTGCCACTCCTGCTACAAGACCCAATTCCCCTGCTCGCCAAACGCTGCATCGCCGGTTCTCCACATTGTCAACCCGCAAGTGCTGCCCTGCAACCATCCGAAGATCCGCACATCGCCATGCTGCTGCGTCTCCGAGTAAATTCGTCCTGCTACTGTTGAGTTGCTCTCTGCAACCTCCGCTTGAGCCCCCGAGTGTTGACACTATTGCCTCCGCTCCACCCGAGCCGGATCTGCCCCTCTCGTCGCGCCTCAGTCTTCGCTTCGCCCGCGAAGCCGCCGCTATTGCCGATCCGCTCCACCAGCCCCGCAAAGCTGCTTTCCCGATCTGCTACAACCCAGCCGTGACAGTAGCACCGCCACCAAAGCCATAGCCGTGACATGCCTCCTCACGACGACCATCCACCCGAGACACCTGCAGCCCTTTATTCCCCTGACGATCGCAGCTACTGCTCTCGCGCCGCTGTCCGCTCAGCCGCACCGCTCTGTCGCCAGTCATGACGCCGCCGCCGCTACCTCTAAGCCCAGCACCGCGCTTGATTCCGAGTTGCCTTGTGCCGAGCGACGCCCACAGCAACACTCCGCCGGTTTTTCCGTGACCTGCTGCTGCCTCTTCGCTGCGCCATCAGCTTATGCCCGAGCCACTTCGTCGGACCCTCGCCGGAGCTTCGACGAGTGAGACCCAACTCCCCAACGATCTACCATAGCTGCCAATATCCTTGGAAAAGAAAAAAAAAAAAAGAAAAAGGAAAATCAATCAGGTAGTTTTTTATTTTTCATTTATTTTACCTTATTTTGTTTATATTTTTAAGTTTAGTTATTTAAATTGGAACATTGGATGTCAATACTCATGAATCTTGTAGGCATTATCTGTAAGGGTTTTGTCTAAAATTATCATAATTTTTAATTTGATCCGTAAGATGTCGGATCATTTTTTTAATTATATTAATTTTCGGGCTTTTTGATAGTATGTTAATTGTTAAATCATTATAATTATTAATTTGATCTCTAAGACTTCGGATCAGATTTTTAATTATTTTGAACTTTTGTCATGATGTTTAAGGTTAGAGTAATCGTTAATTTGACTTAAGACAAAACCCGCAAGGGTTTTGTCTAAAATTATTATAATTTTTAATTTGATCCGTAAGATGTCGGATCATTTTTTTAATTATATTAATTTTCGGGCATTTTGATAGTATGTTAATTGTTAAATCATTATAATTATTAATTTGATCTGTATGACTTCGGATCAGATTTTTAATTATTTTGAACTTTTGTCATGATGTTTAGGGTTAGAGTAATCGTTAATTTGACCTGTAAGACAACACGTTATTTTTTCGATTATTTTAATTCTTTATTTGTTGAATATCTTGATTGTTTAGATTGAGTGTTTATTTAATAATTATTTGTCTTGGAAAAACACTAAAAAAAAAGTAAAAAAAATCAAAAATCAAATCAATCAATTTAGGCTGCTAGAATTTTAACCTGAATTGCATGTTTAATTATTCGGCAATTTTAAATTTCGAATTTTATAAAAAAACAAACAAAAAAAATCATCATGCATATGTCATGTAGAATTAGGGCATTCTTTGCACGTCATTGCATGTTAGGATTGCATGTTTATTAATTATAGGTTTAAATAATTTCTCCTAGATAGATAGCAGGTTCTTATTAAAAATAAATAAAAAATAAAAAAATCATGTGCATGCCATATAAAATTAGATTCATGAAATGCACGTCATTTAGTGATTGTTGCTAGGTTCATTTAATTAGAAATTTCCCGTCATTAAGATTAGGTCATTTTGTTCATTTAGATTGCATATTTAATTATTGCATGTTTATTAAGAAAACGCAAAAAAAATCATTTTTTTCATGTCATATAGTTTAGGTCATATTACCATGCCATATCATTTCATATTATATTAGAAGCGTTGCATTGCATTTGGATTATATTCTTGTTAAAAAAGTGAAAAAAAAATTGCATGTTAATTAGAAATCATATCTAGGATTGTCGATGTGAATTCTAAGCTAACATTGCAGATGCTTTCGTTGCTATGAGGTAAGTCATGCAATTTATTCATTGCTTCGTTTGGGTGTTTAATTAGTGGTTTGCGTACCCGCATGATCACCTCACATTGTTAGGGAAGTAAATTAAAATCAATTCAAGCTGCCAACAAAATATTTTTGGAATTAAAAAGAAATGGTACTGAAAATGCATTAGAGAAATCTAGTATAACCAAATCCCCGTACCCATAGTCTCTGGTTCATAGGAGTAAAATAATCCTCCTATTATTTTACTTAGGTGTCTAATCGACCTACCGTAAACTGATTAGTGGCGACTCCTAGATAAAAATCATTCGCATGTTAAACTTAAGTCGTGAATTGGTATGGACTTGGGAGAGCCCGAGCTAAGTTTAAAGACTTAGTAATCCATTAGCCTAAACTCTAGATGGTGCACCCGAAAATTAGGTCGCGACACTCAGCCAAGGAGTGGAAATTGGTTCTACCCCTGCTTGGTTCTGGAGCTGCTGGTCAGCTCGGCTTGGGCTGGTCTTGGCAGCCGCGGGTGGTGGTGCGAGTGCAACATGAAGACGGAGGAGCTGTTGGCGTGTTGCGGCCGCTGGGCTCAAGGGACGTCGCTGGAATGGAGGTGCTGCGTGGCTGCTGGATGCAAATCGGTGGAATAAGCGAAGGAGTCAACTTCGGGGGAGGCTTCGCTAGGTTTGACCGATGGGGGGAGATGGCCTAACGTGTGGCAGCTAGGGAAGAATTTGGTGGATGTTGCTCGGTTGAAGTGCTTAAGACAGGAGGGAAGTGGGCTTACAATTGCTGCCGCTGGGCTGGGCTACCGACGAAGAAGAGACATGATCTTGGGACAACTTCGGTGGGGTTGTTGCAAGTGTGTCAACTAGATGGAGGCGGTGACCGAGCGAAGGAACAACATGATGGGAGGAGCTGCTTCGAAGGAAAGAATGAAAGAAAGGTAGAGGCAACATGTTTCGGCCCAAGAAAGAGGAGACCAACAAACAAAGGAGGAGGGGATCGCTTAGCGTGTTGGAGAAGCCGAAGGAGAGGGGATTGAAAGTCAATGGTAAATATCTCATCTCATTAATTCAAGGTCCCACAAGCCTTCATAGTAATCCCCTTTGTCCCCCATAATAGTTTCTTGTATAATTTTCCATAAAAACTCAATTTTAGTGCCAAATGTTGTAGCCCCCATATCAACCCACGAATTTCACCAATAGAGCTTCAATTTCTTCATCAATTTATCCAATTTGATGTCCAATTTTGCTGAGGAGGAAGCCTACACAATTTCCACAATTTCTCTTCACCAAATAGCTCACTTTGGAGGCCAAAAATCCCCTCTATTTGGCCCATCCGAATTTCCTTTCTTTTCCGAAACGTCCGAATTGATTTTCCGTAAAAATCCCGAGCTTGCCGAAAATTCTTTGGAGGATGAGTCGATGTTCCTAAAATAAATCGTGACATGACAGAACTTTCAATTTTTGAAATCGGGTTCAAATTTGTAGTTAATTTCAATCTGATGCGATTTTAGCGTGACCTAACCTATTGGGTAGCTTTAAGGAATTTTTAGCGCATTTGACCCGTGGTCGATTATTTTCAAGCCACATTGCACATCTTCGACACATTGGCGACTCTTGGTTATCGTGAAAATCTCGAAGTTTCAAATATAGACACAGAGTACCAAAACGACAGAAAAATCGGTCTAGTACTGATCGACCAGAATTTTGCAATTGGGTGGAATCACCCACGCCAAATCACATGACTCAATTGAATCGACCTATCTCCGGTCTCTAATCGATTTTTAACTGTGCCGTAATGGACCTTGCAGATTAGTATGGTCGAGGAGTCGATTCCTGGTTGAATTCTCAAATCTATTGCGTTTATATTCCGTAACGGCTTCACTTGATAGGCTAGTTATCTTGTGAGTGGCTAACTCAGAGAAAATAACCATAGGTGCGTTGATGAAAATCCCAACTTATTCAATCGAAAACAAAACTTGAAAATCAGGATGTCACAGGGACGGCAGCACAACAGCACCATGGGCGTGATATTCGCTTCTCAAATGGCAACGTGAACAAGATGGCTCGGCGAGGCTTGGACTCATGACCAAGCTTGGGAGGGGTGGTGGCTTGCGAGAAGCGCAAACAGTGTGAGGAATGGCAAAGCAATAGTAGTGCGAGCAGTCAACATGGCTCAAATGGGTGGCATGAAAGGGAATGGCTAGCCTCATGGCTAAGGGAGATTGACAAGCTTGGGAGGTGGCTTGGTGGCTTGTGGATGGTGGCAACAGTGCATATGGACAGTGGTGACAACACGGACGAGTGGCGGCAAGAATGGCAGTGATGGCGGTGACTTGCGGTGGTGATGGTGAGGAGGGGAAGAAGAAGAAGAAGAAGATGATGATGATGATGAGAGAAGAAAAGAGAGAGATGGGGGGTTGTGGGTGGCTAGCAAAGGTGTGATATCCTGGAATTTGACCCATTTTGAAATATATGAAATTGTTATTTCATTAATGCACCGATAATTAATTTACTCTGAACTGACTACTCATGAGTCAATTAATCTATTGGGTGATGCCGTAAAGGGTTAAAATGCGAACAACCAGAGAATTCAATCAAGGATAGATCGCTCAACCATAAGGATCGATAAGGGACAATACTACACTGTTACAAGTCAATTAGTGAATGAATATAAATCGATTCGATAGAGGCACGTAGTCAGATTGCGGGTGATTCCGCACGATTACGATGCTTGCTTTGAACGACAGAAAATCGATTTTCTATTGATCTTGTATTTAGGGTGAATAATTGGTTCTCACGATTACATGATAATCGAGGGTTATTCATGATTTGAAGAGGCACAAACGTGGATAAAAAATTATCGACCATGAGTTAAATGCATGAAAACCTTTGAAAGCCATCCGATAGTTTAGGTCATATTAAAGTTGTATTTGATCGATTTCAACCATGAATTTTAATATGATTTTGGGTATCGAACTTCCAAGGATTCCAAGATCAACCTATCAGACGTCGCCTCATTTATCGGTCAATTTATCAGTAAGCCTTAATCTTTGGACAAGGATTAGTAAGTCGAGAATTGGAAGCTAGAAAAGGAGCCAAGCCAAGCGAAGGCCCAATGGGCCTCACGCCCAAATTGGATGAGTTAATCCCAAGCTCAAGTTTGTCAAGCCCAAACCCAAGCCCTAATAAATAGTGTGCATGAATAGTAACTCACGTGAATAATAACCTAGCCTCTAGAAGCATAGGCTTGCCTTCCAAGTCTTGATTCATTAATGCCCTCTAGAAGCCATGATTACAAGAGACAAAGACTTTGGTCTTGCAAGAAGACTTGCCACATTTGGTTTCTTAAATTCTACTCTGATTCCAATTTTCAAAATTCCTGGACCCTCACTGTTTTCCGATTTTATAAAACTTCTTGTGGTTCGAATTTGGAGAAACTTCCTTCATAAAAGTTGTTTGAAATATTTTGATGTATAACATACTTTAATTTCAGAATTTTCTAAGGTGAAATTCTTAGTACGTGAAACTATTCTTTTATCATGTGAAAACTACCTGGTGTAGTAAAAAAAGTGACCTATTTGTCTTCTCAATTTTTTATAAAATTGTCTTTTAGAATCTAAACATTCTTCATTCACAAAAAATGTAAAGGACATCCATATCTACAACATAATAAAATTTCAAAGTGTTTTATGAAGATTTGGATGTCAAAATGAAATTTCTTTTGTGATCATTGAATTTGTTCGACGAACGAAATGTTGGGTTGTCTTTGGTGGTTTTCCGCTCTGTTGACACCTAAATTTTTGGGGTTATTTTTTCTAAATAAAAAATAGTAAAAAAAATCATAATCACATGGCATATAGTTTAGGAAAATTTTATTTTATTTTGTTATATTTCGTTAAGATTTTTTTCACATATTTAGGTAATATACATTGGGAGATGCACTTTTGCACAAAAGGGGAATTTTCTTGATGGAATATGCGGAAAATATTTCAGCGATATATTTAGGGGTATCGTGCTCAAGCAAAATTAGAAATGAAATATATCCCAAAGATACGATTTTTTGGCTTATAAAAGGGGTCACGTACGGTAAATTGGGGGGGATTCCGAATTACACAGAGAACACACGCGGGAGAGAGCAGAGAGAGGGAAATCCCGACCATCTCTTGGCCGAGGCGATCCTCCAAACGGGCGCTCACTTCACGGCCAGACCTGTGGCCGTGCCTCTGTCACCAACATCGCCGTATCGTGTTGCTGCCCTACGAGCTATCAACGACAACCAAGCTGCTCCTTGCACGCGTGCCACCTGAAAAGTCAATCGTGTTCGAGCTACGTGCTTGACTACGCTGCTCCTTTGGTTTCGTTATTGCTGTGCGCTGGCGCCGTTGCTCCCGACTCGTCGATTCTCAACCGGTGCATGCTACACCACCGAGTCGGATCTTTTGTGCTTTTTATTTTCAGGTTCCCACGAGTCCCAGGGCCTCGTACGTGCACCTGAGTCACATTGGAGACCAGCCCTGGACGTTCAACTCTTCACGCCAATAACCCTCCTTTTTACTGTTCAAGTCTCCTGGTGGACGCCCCCTTTGCTGTGTTGGTCAACTTTGTGACCTTGTCAAGCCGAATCAGCGAAGCATCAGCCACCACTCGAAATTTGCAATTGCTTGTTGAGCGAGACACCATCTTCGAGTAGCAAATCATCTTGAATTGCCGCCCGTGAATCATCCTACCGAACTCGACAACGTGGTCCACGTGATACCAAGCATTAGGTAAGAATCTTGTTTAATTCGATTTTTATATATCCTTATTGCCTAATTTATGGGATTATCTCGTACGAATATTTGAATGATGTCATCATATCCATAAAATATCGATTAGCCTTATAAATTGGGAAATTTTCCTAATTTCGCAACGTACATATGATTGACGGTCCGATTTCACGCTCGAAATACGACCCACAATCGTACGAAAAAATCACCAATTTGATCTCATGCTCGAGATATGATTCGTGATTTTATTTAAAAATTGGCCAATTCGATCTCATGCGCGAGATATGATTCGTCAATTTAGTTCCCAAAATTAACTGGACATGGATGATGTCTTGCTTGATTTGGTTCCATGTTGTTCTTGATGCCTTATTTGTTTGCTCCCGTAAAAGAAAAAATATTTGAGTTAGATTAGATGTATGTTGGGATGTTACTTGTTTTAGATTACTTCGCATGTCTAGAATAGGAAATTTATTTATTTCGAATTTTTGAAAAAATGAATAAATTTAGTGTGTTAGATTTCTGTTTCACTAGTCTAAATTGCATGTTTAATTATTTGGCAATTATTAATTTCGAAATTTAAAAGAAAAAAGGAAAAACAGCAAAAAATCATCATGCATATGTCATGTAGAGTTAGGGTATATTTTGCACGTCATTGCATATTAGGATAAAAATTGCACTTAGTTTAATTCTAGGTAATATTTTTCTTGATTTATTATAAGTTTAGATAGATTTTTTTTTAGATAGATTGCGTTTTAGAATTATTTAGGTTAAGATAATGTTTTAGTTTAAGTTAGGATTTGGCTCAACCTAATTCCTAATATAAATTAAATAGGATCTTAATCTAATTAGGTAATTTTCACATTTCACCAAATTTCGAATTTCATGAAAAGTACAAAAAATGTCATAGGTTAAATTAGTTTTATTATTTAGATAAAATGCATTCTTTTAGGAAAAAGAAAAAACGTTATATGCATGTCATTAGGGTTAGATTCATTGAGATGTATGTCATTTAGTATTTTTGCTAGGCCCATTTAATTAGAAATTACATGTCATTAGAATTAGGTCATTTATTTAATATTGCATTGCATATTGCATGATCTTCATTAATTAAGTGAAAATAAAAAATTGCGTGTTAATTAGAAACCATATCTAGGATTGTTGATGTGGATTTTAATTTAATATTGCAGATACTTTCATTGCTTTGAGGTAAGTTTTTGCAATTTATTCATTATTTATCTGGGTGCTAAATTGGTGGATTGCGCACCCGCGTGATCGCCTCACATGTTAGGAAAATAGATTTAAAATAAATCTGAGCTGCCTGCCAAAAACATTTTTGAAAATAAAAGAATGGTACCGAAAGGGCATTAGAGAAATCTAGTGTAACCAAGTTCCCGTACCCATGATCTCTGGTTCGTAGAGGTAAAGTAAATCTCCCATTATTTTACTTGGGTTTCTAATCGACCCACCAAAAATAGATTAGTGGCGACTCCTAATTGAAAATCATTTGCATGTTAAAAACTTGAACATTAAGTCGCGAATTGGTATGGGCTTGGGAGAGCCCGGGCTAAGTTTAAGCTTAGTAATCCATTAGCCAAACCCTAGGTGGTTCACACCCAAAAAATTGGTCGCGACACGCTCTTTATAAAAAATGATCTAGGCTTTGCTCCTTCATGAAAATATGTTATTTAAGACATTTTCTACAACATATTCAATTTTCATAATTTTTAGAATCTATTTGATAAGGTAATGACATTTATTTCAAAAGTTACTCAAAACTATTCTTTACATTAGAAGGGGAGGGCCACACGCCCAAGCTTGGAGGACAAGCCTAGGCAATTGCATGGTTGAGATCAACCCTCGCTCCCCAAGCTTAGACTATTGGATGGCCAAGATTGCTTTTTGCTCCCTAAGTTTAGTCAATTGTGTGGTCCCGAGAGTTTAGGCAATTGTGCGGTTGAGATCTACCCTTGCTCCCTAAGTTGGAATAGAGGGCCAAGATGTGTTCTTACTCCCCAAGTTAGGACTTTAAGTCAAGGAGTTTTAATTGGCAAACTTCTTCCCCAAGTTTTCCTCTTTTTCCATCATTTCTCTCACTCTCTCTCTACCCCTCCCTTTGGATGAATTTTCCTTCATCTCTCTCCCTCATCTCATACCCATTCCTCTCTCTTTCTCTCTCGGTTTGCTACCCTACGTCGCCATGCTGTGTTGCCTTATCATTCGCCATCCCTCAAGCTGTGAGACACCATCACCGCCGGACCACCACCAAGCCACCAAGCTTCCTTGGCCATGAGCTCAAGCTATTGCCGCTGCTGTGGTGCCGCCATTCGAACCGTGAGCTCCACATTCTCGTCATCGTCGTGCCGCCGTCGCCATTAGCTCGTCGTCGCCGTAAAACTATGAGTTAACTTCCTAATCTTTAATTAGGGTGTTGATTGCATAGAGGGGTGGTTTAGATTAAGGCTAATGGTAGTTAGTATGGTTTAGTTGATAGGTTATCGTGATAGGTGATAAGTGAACTTGATAGGTTATTGCGATAGGTGATAAGTGAACTTGATAGGTTATCACGATAGGTGATAAGTAAACTTGATAGGTTATCGCAGTAGATTTGATAAGTTATCGCAATAGGTGATAAGTGAACTTGATAGGTTATCGCAATAGGTGATAAGTGGACTTGATAGATTATCAAGAATAGGTGATAAGCTATCACTGAAGGGATGATAAGCTATCAAGAAATTGATGATAAACTATCACTAAAGGGGTGATAAGCTATCGGAAAATAAGTGATAAGCTATCACTAAATAGGCGATAAGCTATCAGTTTAAGGTTAATAGGCTATCATAATAGGGTGATAAGTGATGATTTTTATGTGTTTTGTACTTGATTTATTGGATGAATTTATGCATAATTCGTATTGTTTGAGCTTATTATGCCATGATGTTGATTGCCCAAATCATAAGTTTTAAATGCTATTTTCAAAGAAGGTTTTACTTACAAGAAAATGGCAAACTTTGGGGCGTCATGTTTGGACGCCATATTTTATATGCTAAATGGGGCAATGGGGTTTTAAAATGAAAGCGTGCAAAGTTTGGCGGAATGATTATAAGTACATGACCACATGTGACTATTTCAATGGAATTTTAAGTGTAAAGATTTTCCGAGATTTGTTATTTGAGCACGAACTCTTTTACACTGGGCTAATTGATGACATATAGAATTGGCTTGAGTGTTAGCGTGCTTGAGTGGTCACTTAATTGAACCTATCACCCAACATGAGTTTGGGGGCAATGCCCGATGTTTATTGGATGCCCAGCGAGGGTCTGGATACCGAGTCGTGGTTGAGGTCGGATTGATACTCATTTATGGAATGCCGTCTAGGCGGGGTTTTTAGATGTTGCTGTGCCTGATGGGGCGAGATGATGCTCGGTCATGCCAAAAGACCTCCAACCCTTGTGGTGGTCGTGGCTCGAGGGGTCGTAATAATATGGAATCATGGTCTCGAGAACAACATGGTAGTATGGGATGCCGTGATATTCTTGGGACGCCGCACGTGCAAAATGCATGAGTGCTAATGCATAGTCTAAGAGTGATGTTATGACTTGCACATGTATGGCATGAAAATATATATGAGTTGCATGAGACATATGTGATTAACTAATGTGCAGGATGCGCCAAGGCGAGGTAAGGATGCCTACGGGTTACTTGACAGCTTTCATATTTATCTTTGGGGTTGGTTGCCTAACCATGTTTATAGTTAAGGTAAAGCAAGGATTGTTTGCTATTGATCTACTGTCGATATAATGTTGCATGTTTAGGCTGCCTTCTACACGAATTAGTGTCCTAGTTGAGGCTTAGGTTGTTAACTTGCTGAGATATTTATATCTCACCCCGTTGTTGTTTAATATTTTTTAGGCCCGTAGTATGGAGAACCGTCATGCACGGTTCGGGGTCCCTTTGGAGACGAGAGATTGGCCTGGCGTTAGTGAAGTTTAATTAACCCTGACTCACTGTGACAGCCTTGAATTTTCAAATTTCGTTTTCGATTAAATAAATCGGGCCTTTCGTTGACGCGCCGAAAGTGCTTCTCTGAGCTGATCACTCACGAGATAACTGGACTATCCGGGGAAGTCATTAAGGGATTTTAACGCAATAGACTTGAGAATTCGACCACGAATCGACTGCTCGACCATGTCGATCTACAAGGGTCATTACAGTATTGTCAAAATCGATCAGAGATCAAAGATAGGTCGACTTGACTGAGATATGTGATTAAAGTGTGGGTGATTCCACCTGATTGTAAAATTCTCATCGATTGGCACTAAATTGACTTTCTATCGTTTTGGATACCCTGTGTCTGTAATTAAACTTTGAGATTTTCACGATAACCGAGAGTCGCCAATGTGTTGAAGATGCACTATGTGACTCGAGATAAATCGATCACGAGTCAATTGCACCGAAAATTCCTAAAAACTACCCGGTAGACTAGGTCACACTAAAATCGCATCAGATTGAAATTAACTGCGAATTTGAACCCAATTTCATAAATTGAAAATTCTATCATGTCACGATCTATTTTAGGAACGCCGACTCATCCTCCGAAAATTTTTTGGAGATTCCGAGATTTTTATGGAAAATCGATTCGGATGTTGCGGAAAAATAATGGAAATTCAAATGAGCTAAGTTGATGGAAATTTGGACTTCCAAGCCGAGCCTTTGAGTGTCGGGGACTTGCAGAAATTTGTATTGGATTTTTCTACATCAAAATTGGACTTCAATTTTGAGAATTTGTTGAAAAAATTTAAGAGAATTTGAGTGAAATTCGGATTTGGAAAAAGGGCAGCAATTTTGGGCTTCAAAATTAGGTTTATTTGTGAGGATAATGCAAGAAAATATTAAGAGACATTAGATATTTGTGTGTGGGCTTTGGGGGACCAAGCATTCAAGGGAATTAATTGATTTTGTAGACTTTTTCCCCTCCAATCAAAGCTTCAGTCGCATGCCTCTTTGAACTCCTCCTCCTTCATGCGTCCAGCTTCACTTTCCTTGGACGAACCAACTGCTTCGCTTCTGCTCTGGCGTTGCTTTCATTTTCTTCTCAACCAGCCAGCTTCTTTCATTTTTCACTGCCACCTTCTTCGTGTCTTTGTTTGGGCGGCACAAAGTCAAGTCCAGCAAGAAGGCCGCGGACGTTGACCCTCTCCTCTCACACGCAGCACTTCCACCAAGTTCTCTCTTCACGTGCTGCTGCCGGCCACTCCACGCCAACACTTGCTTCCCTCGCTAGCTTTGTTTGTTAACCTGCCAGCACGCCCTCACGCCATGTCTTCTCTTCCTCGGCCCAAACCGAAGCTCCAGCCCAGTGAAGCTTCTCCACGTGTGGTCAGCAGCCAACAACTTTGGCCATGCGAACCCCTGCTCCACCGTTGACCGCAAGGCAGAGAAGCTGCACATTTCCGAGCCAACTTCCATCGTGTCTTCGTCCCAGCGAATTCGGCGCCACCAGCCTGCTTCCATTTTCGTGTAGCCTATTCCACCGATTCAGCAGCCCATGAAATTTGCTCGTTCAGCCCACACAAATTCAACCGACCCATCTTCAGTAATCGTAGCTCAGACCAGCGAAATCAGCTTGTATATTCAGCCCAACGTCAGTTTTCAACCCAGTCTTGCAGCCCAAGAATTCAGCAGCCCAAGCCCGTGAGTTTCGCAAGCCCAATCCGCAATTTCAGTTTTGGTCAAGCCCATTTGAAGCCCGCGAAGCCAAGCCCAACCGCAAGTTCAGCCCCAGCCCGGCAATTTGCTGTGGGCTTGCAAGGCTTGTTGGGCCCGGCCCAAGTGTTCGTTGACGCCGCCGAAAATTCGGATTTCGGCCGCCATCGCGCCACCATCGCGGTGAACTGGTCTTCGTTTTACACCGGTGAGTTTATTCACTAAACTCTTCCGAGTAGGCTAATGACGTCTAAAGGGTGTTTAGATTTATTTCAGTGTAATTAGTTTAATTATTAGTTTAATTAATTAAGTTAGGTTAGTTAGATTATTTAAATTAGGTGGTTAGAGCTTAAATTTAATTAGCTTGTTAGGTAGTTTTATAGTTAGAATGGTTAGGATAATTTAGTTAGCTCAATAGGTGGTTAGATTAGAATTATTTAGCCTAAGTTAGCATTTTTAGTATTTAATGTATTTATTTAATTAATTTTAGAAATTATTTAATTATTAAATATTTCTTTAGAAATTAGGCCGGGGTAGTCGGTGATAGGAATTTCGTGCTGATTGCAATGGAGGGTTAATTTCTGCAATCGAGTGTTAAATTATGCAAATTGAGTGTTGATTGGATTTTTGGACATTTATTCCAAAAATTTATAAAATTCAATATATATTCAGAAAATCCTGGGTATCGGATTTTAACACCGAAAATGGACTTTAAGTACTATATCAAATAGTGGGGTTTGAAAAAGAAAGGTATCAGTTTTCTGATTCGAATTGATCGTGTACCCACACACGACTATTTTTGAGATGTTTTTAATACGAAGAAAATAGGCCAAGATCACTATTTTAATGGAGACATTTGAGTACAATGCACAGTGTCCTAGGCCGAGATTGAATGTTTGTGTGTTGATTAAAGAGAACCCATCCTAGCATTTATGCCGGACGTTACTAAATCCCACTTTCGAGTTACCCATGTATTAGGGTAACGGGTCGCAGTAGATTTTGGACCTATGCTCCTTCGGGAAAGCCGTCACTGAGATGCAGCCATGCTCAATGGGGAAGAGACAATGCCTGGCTATGCCAATAGACTGCCGAACATGGATTCGACAGTGCCTCGAGTGGCTTAATTAATAATTGGAATGCATGATTGTCTAAGTTTGATGCGCCTGATTATGAGACAAAACCGTGTGGCATGGTATGGGTCGTGTCATAATGGTTTGGTCTTATAATCGGTTTTTTTGTGATTGATTGGGCTGAGACCCCTGTAGTTGATTGAGAAAAGTAAGGTGTTTCAATTGTCGTATGCATTAATTGCATGCATTTGTGATATGAATTGTGTTGACATGCAGGAAGGAACTAAGGTGAGGTAAGTCCTCTATTCTAATTGTGTGGTTGTGTGGCTAGAGCGCCCTGAAGCGTATTACCCTCCTAATCGGGGTTTAATGGGTGGACTTGCTGAGACATTGTCTCACTGGTTATTGTATAACAATTTTCAGGGTCGTCAAGTGGAGGACCTAGAGCCGAGAGAAGGTGATCTGAAGTGTAGGTCAATTAGGACTGCTTCTTTTTGGAAAGCCAGCCTTTGTAGTCTTTTGGTCATAGACCTTGTACATGACTCAGTGTAATATGAAGGCGTGATTTATTGGTGAATTTGTTGTCCTGCTTTTCTATCCCGAGATGATTACCGTCAGGAGATTTATTTTAGCTTCCGCATGTGCAATAAAATAAAAAGGATCGGTGACTCATCCTGGGAAGTCGCAAAATTTTATTGACCAGAGAGGGATGGGCACATGCTCGGGGTTCGGGGCATGACATTCACTGTTGGTTTTGTTGGTTGGTTGGAGGTTGCCAGTGTATGGGCTTGTAATCACTAAACTTCCTAGGGTTAACAGTAAATTTGTAATCGAAGTGTTCGGTTTGATGTTGTGGTGTTTTCCGTGCTATCCCTGTTATATTTGTTATGATTGACTAGGTGTTGTTTATATCAAATGCTTCCGCTTGCGTTTAATTGAAAGAATAAAAGAATGGGTTGATGACCCATCCTAGGTTGTCATAAATTCATCGACCGTGGTGGGACGTTCATGTGCTCGGGGGTTCGGGGCGTGACAAAAGGTGAGGGAGATGAGGGGGGAAGAGAGAGAGAGAGAGAGAGAGAGAGAGAGTTTTTTTTTTTTTCCCCAAAAAATCTTCCTTAAAATCCTCTCCACCAAGCCTTTTTCCCTTTTGTCTTTTTGCTAAACCTTCTAGAAGGGGAAAATGATCTTTTTACATTTTTAACTTGAATTTTCAGTTTTTCCCCTAGGCCCATTTGCTTGAAATGGGCTTGGCTTGGCTTGGCTAGCATAAGTAGGCCCTCATGACTGACTTGAGGGGCGTGAGGCCCGTTGGCCTTCACTTGGCCTAGCTTCTCTCTCTAGCTTCCAATTCTTGATCAATTAGTCCTAATCTGGAAATTTTAAGCTTACTGATAAATCAACGGATAAATGAGGCGATGTCCAATAAGTTAATTTTGAAATCCTTGAAAGTTCAATATCCAAAATCGAATTAAAATTCATAGTTAAGATCAATCATATACAACTTTAGTATGACCTAAACTCTTGGATGGCTTTTAGGGGTTTTTGCACGGTTAACCCGTGAGCAATAATTTTCGATGCACGTTTGTGCCCCTTCAATCATGGATAACTATCAGTTGTCATGTGATCGCAAGGAATCTATGACTAACCCTAAGTACAAGATCAATAGAAAATCTATTTACTGTCGTTCGTAGTGAATATCGATATCATGTGGAATCACTTGCAAACCAACTACATACTCATGCCAAATTGATTTATATCCGTTCGCTAATTGACTTATAGTAGTGTAGTATTATCTCTTGTTGATCCTTGTAGTCAAGCGATCTATCCCTGATTGATTTCTCTAGTCTTTCACTTTTTAACCCTTTGTGGCCTCTCCCAATAGATTAGTTAACTCATGAGTGATCAGTTCAGAGTAAATTACTATCAGTGAATTGATGAAATAACTATTTCATATATTTCAAAATGGGTCGAATTTCAGGATATCATAATATGCATGCTTGATGTATCGCAATGGGCGCATATTAATTAATAATATGTAGAGGTGTGCCAAGGTGAGGTAAGAATGCATGCGAGACTATTTGATGTTCTACATATGTAGGTTGCACCCGAGACAAATTAACATCCTAATTAAGGCTTAGGTTGTTGACTTACTGAGATTTTATCTCACCTATTGTTGTTTATTGTTTTCAGGCCCGTTGTATGGAGAACCGTCACGTTTGGTTCAGGGTCCCAATGGATCAAGATACTGTCTTGACCTCACACCCTATCTCGGGATCCAACCAGGTGTACGAACTTTTTATCATGAAGGTTTGGGTAGACAAGTGGTTGGCCCACTAGGTGACCCATAGGTTTAAGGCATAGTTTATCCGAGTCGGGGAGGAACATCTTAGCTTGATCCGTGATTTTCATGGACTACATAGCGAGGCTCCTGGAGAGCAAGTATGTGATCCTATGGACATTGACACCCCTGATGGTGCCGTTGAAGATCTAGAGACCGACCCTAATGTGGAGTTTGATCTTAAGACACCACTCGGATATCACGGCTGGCCCAGACATTTGTAAATTTTAGGTCAATCCTGACCCCTACTAGTTTCTATTGATGGTTGATAGGAAGTTGCCGTCGTGGGAAAGGCTTGTAAATATTTAACTTCCTAGAGTTAAGAAGTACATAAATAAAAGTAGTGCTTTTGGAAATGTTTGTTGTTGTGTTTATACTATCCCTACTAATAAATTTGACTTTGTGTTTATAATATGCTTCCGTTTTTCATTTAATCGAAAGAATAAAAGTATGAGTGGGCGTCCCGAGACGTCGCAACTAAACCACCATGGAGGAATGTTCGCGTGCTCGGGACGTCGCAACTAAACCATCATGGAGGGATGTTCGCGTGCTCGGGGTTCGGGGCGTGACCCATACCGCCATGGATGTGTTCAGATTCACTCACCATGATTTCGTGGCCAGCATTATTTCCTTATTTATTTTTTTAATTTCCGCTTCGCTCAATCTTTCCATTCGGCTTTTCTTGTTTGCATTGCCTCGTGCATGAACTCCCAATATTCGGTCGAGTGAGGGTCAATTCTGTCCATATTGCCGGATAAATCCCACTTATTCTTTCCCTAAATTTGCTCACTCTCCTTGCCGTTTCACGGCTCGCTAATTTCAGAAGCACCAACTTCTGCAAATATCTGGATTCTTTCCCTCATTTCATCTCTTCATACATTCTTTTCTTTTCTTCCCATTCCTAACTCAGTATCTTGCTTTAAGTCTCTGTGCTTCATCTTATTAATGACATTTACATATTTAGACCGGAAATTTTTTTTTTTATCTATCTTGCCCCCTTGCTGGCCATATTTCAAATATGTGAATCATTTAATTGTGGAAGAAATTCCACCGATTCCTCCTCTGGCTTCGAGCACGCCCCCCAATCACGGTCCTTTCAAAATTATGATGTGTGATCCCTTTTCTTAATCCACCATTTTAGCCGTCACGCATCATCCTTCATTCCTCATTGGCCAAATTTAGACTCCAATCCGGGTTACCATGTAGAAAATCCTAATTCAAATTGCGACCTTGATCCATTCAATGAATCCAAGATTTTCGCTCAAAATATGTCAATTTCAATTGGTGCCGGTTAATAAGAAAGATTCCGCATGTAATACTCCACGGTATTTTGCACGCCACTTATGAGAATGCAAATGGGAACTATGCAATATTGATTTTTTTTTTTGTTTAGGGATTGAACTTGATACCTAATTTTTCATGTGATAAGTAACTAAAGAAAAATCAAAATTTAGGTGTCAACATTAACCGAAAAATGTTAGGGCCCGTGAAATACCTTAGTAATCTCGCTGCCTACATAAAATGTGAGCCAAAGCTCCAGTGAAACGGTCATGAGATGAAACTTTAACACCATCTTCATTAAGACGACATAATTTATCCTACGAAGTCAAAAATATGCAGGCCTCATCTTAGTAATTCATCGACATTTAAAATCCAAGCCGGCGATGATTCCTCATATAAAAGTAACATCTTAGTTTGACTTTTGCCCAAAAAAAAAAAAAAAACACGAAGGATACTCGCATAGGTACTATCCTTCCCCCTAATGTCATATACTCCAAATTAATATGATTTACAATATGTAACTCAAAGCCGGCTCATTCTTTTAACTCGTAACTATGTACTTTGTCTCATGCTCTATTTTCTTCTATAAATAGAAAGGTACGCAAGGCATATCTCTTACAAACTCAGTACCGAAAGAAGCTCAGATATTCAAAAAGATGGCTAAGATCACCAGTCACAAGTACACCGTCTTCTTCAACTTGGTTTCGATACTCTTCTTCGTCCTCATGGTCACCCGGGTCGAGAGCCGATACATTACAGGTAAGTAATGGGTTACTAATCTCCATTAATTGATAATATATATTTTCCACCCGCATACTTCAAAATCTTGTTGCAACTTAATCGTACGTTGATGATCCGCTTTCTATTTCAAAACCTCGGCCAACCACAAGTTGCATTCCTAGTGCCAGTACTTTCGACCGGTTTTGAAAGAAAATCTGTTTTAATGCTGCATTAATAGCTGGAAGTTTTTCTTTCCTACGGGAGGATGAGCAGCTTGACATTACCCATGTTTTCCCATAATATTAAAGTAGTTTGCATGCATGAGCTAAGCACAATTCTTTTAATTGCAATTAAAAAATTTATTCATCTTTTTCCGTCCATAATTGTGTTGCAAAAACAATGTATATAAAGGACTCCAAGAGATAAGATACCGCTATGATACCAAATCAAAAAAATTATTCATTTTTTCCCTACATAATTATGTTGCAAAACAATGTAAATAAAGGACTCTAAGAAATAAGATACAAAAGGCAACTTAATAACAAATATTCCCTAAATATTTGTTGACTTACTAACTCTAAGAGATAAGATGCAAAAGGTAACAGAATAACAAAAATTCCCTAAATATTTGCTGAATATTTTCTTCCCTTAACAATTGCTAATGTAAATTACGCAATTAGTGTTTCACTTAGTCATCAATCAAGTCGTTCCGTTGGGACTCAAGTCTTTCTTTGGTTTATGCATGGTGCTTTACAGGGACATTTTTTTGCCGCCGAGATGTGCAAGTGAACAGTGGAGACACTTGCTATGCAATAGCACAGCAGTACGGCTTGACTCTGGACACCTTCTATTCCTACAATCCAAACGTATACTGCGATGATCTCACCATTGGTCAATATCTTTGCATCTTCGGGGTGTGGCTCTAAGCCACAAAGATGTCTAGTTTACACTTGTATGAATAAAGGAGTCGATAAGTGCAACGCGCTCATCACGCAATTGCTGGTAATGCAAGCGCACGGGTCTGATCATCATGTTTCGTTTCAGTGTCATCAAGCAATGCAGTTTGAGCATTGCGATAAAGTTAGTACGCATGCTTTATTTCAGTTTTTTGGTGAATAGTTAAAGTATATTTGTTATTCATAAGAAAATATTGGGCGCAGCAACCTCAGCAATGCATTAGTCCATTCCACGAGCAACATGTATAACTCGCGGGTCCACCTTTAAGAAAACCCAGAAATCCCTCTCACTCCTTCGTTTCTCTCTTTTCTACACCATTGCTTTGTTCGTTTTCTTTTTGCCCTTCCAAGGCCATGGACGGTGCTCGATTGCAACGGCCAGCCATGGACAAACCACTCACGAGCATGCCGACACTTACCCACGCTCGTCGTCGGCATCATTCAGGCATGCTATTGATCCCCAGGCATCCATCTTTCCCATCTAGCCATGGACGACACTCGCGACCAACCATGGATGACCGGTGAGTGTCAAATGCCCCGAGTGCTAAGACTTGACACGGGTAAACACTTAAGTGTCAAAATCAGAGAAAAAATGAACATTTGAGTGTCAACGGTGAGAATTTCCGGCCAAATTGCTAACTTAGCATTTTCTCGCACGATTTTTAACTGATGTGGCAATTCTTTTAAAAAAAAATTATCAACGTGGCGCTAACATGGCTAGATAAACCCAAAACGACATCGCGTTGGTCCAAATTTGATTTTTAATAAAAATATTAATTAAATTAAATTTAAACATCTAAAAATGAAAAGATCAGATATGGGGCCGTGGAGGCCATTGCTGCCACCTCCCCCACCATCGCCGAAAAGGGCCAGCATTGGTGGGGCGAGGGTTAGCCGGAGCCCCAGATTTGGGCGAAGGCTTGTAGGTCACAAGCTTTTCGGATACTGTGAAAAGAACAATTTGTTGTAAGCCACAAGTTCTTGAAAAATCGGGTCCCACCACAATTTATAGTTATTTATGATTTAGTTTTTTGTGGTCTAAAATAAACTGTTATTCTCACACTAGATTAAAAACTAGCATGCAATGTTGTCCACTTTTTTACTAATAACAAGATGGGTGTTCTAAATAGTTTATACCTAAAGGGGGATTTTGCCTTGAACCTTTAGGCTGAATATAAAACTAAAAAGTTACCTGTTCATTATATATGGGTTCATCTTATGCTCAATGGCAGCTCTTTTCGGACATCCTAGTTTTAGAGCAAATACAATATTACACCAAGTATTAAGTTGTAATGAACCTCCACTTCTAATAAACACTCCTAACTTTCTCAGCAAATGGTCTGATGTTAGAGCCAAACACGGATGAGATCCTCTTCTTAACATCAGATAGCACCAGGTTAGAAAGTCTTATTAACACAAGGAGAAGCCTTGCCACATATCCCATCATTTCAATCTTGCCAAATACAATATAAAGCGGAATTCGGAATCTACATTAGTATGATTTATCTCTGATTAGATGGTATTGATTAGTACCACACAAATGGCGATCCGCTGGATGAAAATCTCCATCACTTGAACCTGAGAGTATAATTTTACCAAAGCAGCTGAATTAGGAAAAAGAGTGCCTTCCAAAGCAGCTAGACTACTCTCCCGCTTCATCTCCGCATCCCAAAAACTCTAATCTTTTTATGTACGACTTTTTATATTTTGTTAACTTATGTGTATAGCTTTTTATAATCTAACCATACGTTACAATAAGGTTATACTCATGTTTGAGCACTTTCATACTTCATTTTAGTTATATTTTGTACGACCACAGATCATAGGGCTACGTCTAGTGGCATACGAATCGAAATGCTAAGTAGAAATCAAGTGTTCAGCTACAAAGAAAATTTCAGATTCCACTTCTCTTTTTCACCCCAATATGTGCAGATTAGGATATGTTCGATACACATTGTTGATCGACGAATTCGGGGGGAGACAACCTCAGAAATCAGAGGAATGTTACAAAACGGCATTGAAGAGCTTGAGTCCCATATTGTCCCACTGTGTGAGTGACATGCAAACCCTAAGTTGCCACATCCTCTCAGCGATCGACGGTTGGAGGCTGGAGTTTCCATGGCGTTTTGTGATTGGAATAAATGGAAGAGCCAAACGGATGTTTCTTCTTCCCCTCTATTTCTATCTCTTCTTATTCTGTTCCGTGTACTATTTCAGTCTCGCAGTTGTCCAGGAATGGCGACGGAGGCCAGAGAAATCACCGGAAACTTGCCCACCAGAATGAAATACCGCTGGTGCGAAACTGAGAGCTCTATTTTCTGGTGATCGAGCGATGGGGCTGATCGCACATCAGGACTGGCCAATGACAGACGCAAGAACTTGTTGGTGCACTTGTGGCGGTTGGAGAGAATCGCTCGGTGGCTGGCACTCGTCGGGAAGATCACGAGCAGGCGAGCTTGAGTGGCTGAATGGACTCCAGGAAGGGACGAACTCTAAAACTTTTGGATCTCTTCGGATGTGATTCTTCTTTCAATAAATCAATGATGGGTTATGAAAAAGTCCACTCTGCTCTCTCTCTCTTTCTCTCTCTCATTTCGCTTAGAGCATCTCTGTATATTTTCATGATCGACTCCTCTATCTCACTCTCTGCTTGTGCGTACTCCCAGTGAAGATTTAGAGATGGACGTGATATATCGTGAAGGATGAGGTGATGGGCGTGAAATGGTGGGGATGGAAAATAATGATGAAGGTTTCCCCTGTTCTCTCCTTTTATCATTCTGCTTGCATTACCTCCTACAAGTTTCCCATTCTCTTTCTCTTTGCAAAAGTGAGCATGGAGACTGAGAAACGTGATCGTGTGTAGCTGCCATCTTGTGATGACTTCTTGTGAACATGCTGATTGTTATCAAGAGAGGAGATCGCGGGAGTGCTTGCTGAATGAAACGGAGATGTGAAACCTCGGAGGTCCTCCCCTCGGAGTTTAATCTGGACAAGAAAACAGAACACCCTTGCAACAGTTTGAGTAGCAAAATGGAATCGTACACAACCAAATTGAAGCAAAAGATGCTCGAAATGATTGTTGTCAACGTCCATGAAGTAAGATGAACACTGGATGTCAAGAGAACCTGCAAAAGAGTGAATAGATCGCTGGGCTTGGTAGCAAGTGATGGAGAAGCGTAGGGATCACTAATCGTGCACAGCAAAGACCAACGTGGTGTGACTGTGAAGAGAGAGGGGGGGGGGGAACACTAGAAATGCCAAAAATTGTGTAGGGCACTTACTTTACTGTCAAAAGTTTTCGCTAAATTGCTTGAATGCTAAATCGGAGAAAAAATGGTTACTGAAGTACCAACGGTGAGAAATTCCAGCCAAAAATAATCCATAGCTTTTTATATAGAAAATTTTTATGACTTGGCATATTATTTAAAAAATCCAGTCCAAGTGGCATTTTCATGTGGCATGTTTGATACTGAAATGATCGTCTTTTTTTTTATGTTGATTGGCACTAAAATAATCACTTTAAACAAAATTTAGCATTCAAACTACCATTATTTATAACTTTTAAACAATGTCATTCAAGGGTTATATGTTGACTGGGCGCACTTACAAGCCATGTAGAACTGAGAAATTAATAAAACACATATAGAAGTTGGCACTTAAGTTATTGTTTTTTAAAAGAAAGTGGCACTTATTTATCTGAAAGACTTTTGACACACAACTTTTGGCGCTTTTAGTGTGCTTATCCCGTGAAAAAGGAAATGATTTCATGACCAGCATTTTCCTTAATTCTTTCCCTTAATTTCCTCTTTGCTTAATCTTTTCATTCGACTTTTCTTATTTGTATTGCGTCGCGCATGAACGCCCAATGTTCAGCCTGAGTGAGCGTCCATTCTGTCCATAGTGCCAGATAAATCCCACTGATTCTTTCCCTAAATTTGCTCACCATCCTTGCCGTTTCACGGCTTGCTAATGGCAGGAGCACTAACTTCTGCAAATATCTTGGTTCTTTCCCTCATTTCATCTCTTCATACGTTATTTTCTTTTCTTCCCATTCCTCACTCAGTATCTTGCTTCAAGCCTCTGTACTTCATCTTATTAATGACATTTACATATTTTTACCCAAAAAAAATAAAAAAATTCATCTATCTTGCCCACTTGCCAGCGGTACTTTCAATTGTGGATAATTTAATTGTGGAAGAAATTCCACCGATTCCTCCACTTGGATTTGAGCACGCCCCCACAATCACAGTCCTTTCAAGATCGTGATGTGCGATCCCCATTTCTAAACCACTATTTAGCAGTTATGCATTATCCTCCTTTCCTTATTGGCCAAATTTGGACTCCAATTCGGGTTGCCATGTCAGAAAATCTTAATTCAAATTGTGACCTTGATCCATTCAATGAAACCATGACTTTTGGTTAAAATATGTCAATTTCAATCAATGCCAGTCAATAAGAAAGATTCCGCGCATAATACTCCACGGTATTTCACGCACCACTGATGAGAATGCAAATAGGAACTATGCTATATTGATTTTTTTTTTTTAATGGATTGAATTCGATCCCTAATTCTTCAAGTGATAGATGGCTAAAGAAAAATCAAAATTTAGATGTCAACACTAATAATAATAATAATAAAAAGCTACAAACCCATGAAATACCTTAGTAATCTCGCGGCCTGTGACATCCTGAAATTCGATCCTCGTTTCGATAATATGAAATGGTTACTTTGTCGACGCGCCTATGGTCATTTTACTCGGAATTGATCACTCGCAAGTTAACTAATCTATTAGGTGATGCCATTAAGGGATATAAACGCGACAGACTAGAGAATTCGATCGGTAATTGATTGCTTGACCGTAATAATCGGCAAGGGTCAATACGACACCGTTATAATTGATTAGTGAACGGGTATAGGCCGATTCGATGGAATTGTGTAGTCGAATTGTGGGTGGTTCTGCACGATTGCGATATTCACGTCGAATAGCAATAACCCGATTTTCTATCGATATTATACTCGGGATACATAATTGAAATCTCACGATTTTTATGACAACCGAATATTGTCTACGAGTCGGAGATGCACAAATGTGGATCGAAAATTATCGAACATGGGTCAAACACGCTAAAATTCCTAAAAGCTACCCAATAGGTTAGGTTTTACTAAAATCACGTTCGATCGATTTTAACCACGAAATTGAATTCAATTTTGGGAATCGGACATTCAAGCGTGTCACAATTCATTTATAGGACGTCGTCTCATCTTTCAGAGAAATTTCGACGAGTTCGAATTTTGCGAAAAAATCGATTTTCGGACAAAATGGAAAATAAATGGAAATTCGGAATTAGAGGAAAAAATGGGGAAATAGTTGCCCAAAAGGATTTGTTTGTGGGAAATAAGAGAAAAATTGGCCATTGGTGGAGCTAAGGACTTTTGTGCATGAAGACTTTTGTGGCTTTGCAATGAGTGCATACATATTTACCTAGGTTTTCTATTGGTTGTTAGTTGGACTTATTTGTTTTCCCATTTCTACCTCTTTCTTTCTTTCTTTCCCTCTCTCCTCCTCTCATGCATGAAGCCCCCTCTCTCTGCCGCTAGCTTCTTCTTCTCCTTTCCCCCTCCACTCTCTTCTTTTCTTCCCTCCTCCACACATTTCCCCTTAGTTCTAGTTCTGTCCCCCTCACTCCTCCTTCTCACCGAGACCACCAAACAGCCCCACCAACGTCCAGCTCACCTAGCAAGCTCAACCCAAGCCAAGCCGAGCTAAGTTCTCTTTAACCAAGAGCTTGCAAGGCCGTTTCCACTATCGTTAGGCCTTCATTGGAGACACTGTAGCCTCGGGTCTTCACTGCCGTCGCGCCGCCATCGCCATGAACCCGCCGCCATCCTAATATGGTGAGTTAACTCCCTAATCCTTGATTAGGTTGTTAATTGCGCTTAGTTGGTTAGATTAGTGTTAATTAGCCTTAAGATGGCAGGGGCGGCCCTTGCTCAACGCCGGCGAGGGCCACCCTCGCCAGACCGAGACCCTCACCCGACATGGGCAAGGGGTACCCTTGTGAGATCTAGCGAGGGAGGCCCTCGCCTGATGCCGACGAGGGCCGCCCTCGCCTGTGTCAGGCAAGGATGGCCCTTGCCCAATGCCGGCGAGGGCAGCCCTAGCCAGCCCAGGCAAGGGCGACCCTAGCCAGACACCGGCTTCCCTCCACCAGCTCCGCCATGGTCGGCATAGGGATGAGAGAAGAAGAAGAAAAAAAAAGTTTGAAAATATGGATAAAAGTTTTGTTGATTTGAAAGAAAATTCAAAGTCTCTTTCAAAAGAAAATGCTTTTTTGAAAGAAGATTTTCAAAAGGATCTGAGAAGTTGGAGAAAATTATTTCTATACAAAGACCTTATTTAAACAAAACGGCTTGAGAATGACTTTAGAAACTATTCCTTTAATTGATTTTCCCAAAATTAAAGAAAGAATTAAACAAAGACCTACAAAGGCATTTTATAAAAATTATTTTTAAAATGTTTTTGTAAAACCTGTTGGCCGAAGTGCTCTCAAATGTTCAAAGTGTAACATCTCAGAACATTTCGAGAAGGAATGTCCCAAGGTTGGAGATTTGTTAAGAGGGATTGGGCAAAGACTGTTTTTAATACTAACTCTTCTAGACCCAAGAAAATATGGGTACCAAAGAAAGCTTGCGTTCTTCTTTTGATCACAGGTCACTATCAGAAAGAAAATCAAATGGTATTTGGATAGTGGCTGTTCAAGACACATGACAGGAGATTCGAGTTGTTTTATAAAGCTTATTTAGATAAATGGTGGAAAAGTTTCCTTTGGAGGAAACAACAAAGGAAAAATTGTTGGTTGTAGAATTGTGAAAATTGGAAGCTTGACTATCAACAATGTCTCCTTGGCGGAAAGTTTGAATTATAATCTACTCAGCATAAGTCAACTTTGCGATACAGGATTCGAGATTAATTTCCAAGAAGGCATTTGTTCAGGAACAAGTAAAGACTTTTCTCAATCTTTCACTGGACAAAGGCATGGGAATATTTACCTTTTGGATATAAAATCAGAAAGTTCTCAATGTCTTATATCCATTCTGTTGGAGAAAACTTGCTTGAGTGTTTTGAAGTTGACAAAATGTTTCCATCAGTCTAGTCGAAGACTTACAGACTCTTCCATCAAAGTCTGAAGACTCTGGACTACCAGACTTAGACTCAAATTCTATCCTCATTGACAGTTTCTAGACCATCGAAGAAAGCTTATCCAGAACTGGATGTTTCGTTAAGGATTTGACTTTATTGACTGGAGAAGATCTCTTGGCTGGATATAGCATGTCGAAATCCATTATTCAAATCAAGATTGATTCAGGGATTTTGGATCTGTTGATTGGCGAAGTATACTTGGAAGGTTCTACTTACGGAAACCTAGATCCTATTTGTATGGGCGAGCAGGATTGATGGGCTATCGTCATGTTCCTTAAATAGCTCGAAGATCTTCCTAATTGATTCTGTCCAACGGGTAGATTGGAAGAATTCCTTTGGTAAGTGCCAACGGGTATGATGGCATAAAGGAGTATATAAGGAAGACGTTCTAGTTGTTTGAGTGCGTGCGCGATAGAAGAATTCCAAAGTCTGAAGCTCCTTGTTCTTAGTCAATTAAACTGTTGAGCGAAATCTTGTACGCAAAAGAGTCTATATCTTTGAGAGACCTTGAGGAAGTGTAGTAGAGTCTCTACACCGTAGAATCAAGGAAGAGCTTTACTTGTAACAACTCTTTTGTTCATAGTGAAATCCAGCCGGTGGGCTGGGCGGTCGGAAGAGTGGACATAGGCTTGGATTAAGCCGAACCACTATAAACTTTGTGTTCATATTCTCTTCCCTACGCTCTTTTACTTTGATCTTAATTCGTTTTGTTTACAAGAGACAAATTTCCTTTTCATAATCTATTGCTGATTTGAGTTGCATACTTCACTAAGGGAAATTTGTTTTTACACCTATTCACCCCCCTCTAGGTGCTTATACTAGCTTTCACAATTGGTATCAGAGCATGTGTACTCACTTAAGTTGAAGTGTTTTACTTCAAAGTTAAAGATCCATGGCTAGTATGTTGGCTCCGGGATCGGTTGAAGGGCAAAGCTATACCGACCGCCTTATTTTGATGGAAAGGAATACAACATATGGAAAAACAAGATGAAGGCATTTCTAAGATCAAAGGATCCTCTAGAATGGGATGTGGTAGACAAAGGAATCATTCCTAAAGCTGCAAGAGGAAAAGAAGTCGTTGAGTCTAACGAAATGACTCAAGAAGAGATAACCAAGAGACAAGCTCTTGATGCAAAAGCAATTTATTCTTTATATTCTGCAGTATCACCTATTGAATATAACAGAATATCTTCTGGTGATACAGCTAAAGAAGTCTGGGATAGATTACACATCACCTATGAAGAAACTGATCGAGTGAAAGAAACCAGAATCAACATTCTGCTCGGTCAATACGAAGCATTCAAAATGAAATCGGAGAATCTATCACGACATGTTTAGTCGTTTTACGAAATCGTGAATGGTTTTGAAAATCAAGGTCAACCAATTTCTAATCCCATGAAAGAAAACAAGCTACTGCGTGGACTCTCCAAGGTTTGGAATCACATAAAGACCTCAATAAGGGAGACACAAAGAATTATGCCACTTTACGTCGATGAATTGGTTGGGACTCTTCGGTCTTATGAAGTGGAGCGAATCAATGAAGATGAAGATCCTAAAGGTAAGAAATCCATTGCGTTAAAATCTAATGATGATTCGATGTCACGATTCGAGGACGATATGGATGATGAAGAGCTTACTCTCATGATAAGAAGATTTAGAAAGCTAAACAGAAAGGGGAGAAGATTCAATCCAAAGAAACAAAATTTTCAAAAGCAACAGACTAAGTCTGTTGAGGATGATGAATCCAATAGAGATATAGTCTGTTTTGAATGTAAGAAAAAGGGACACATCGACCCAACTGTCCCCTTCTGAGGAAAAAGAAAGGAAAAGCTGAGAAATATCGAAAGGCACTCAAAGCGAAACTTGGAGTGATACGGAATGTGAAGAAAGTGATGATGATTATGCCAATATTTGTCTCATGGCACAATCGCACTCAGATTCAGACAATGAAATCGAGGTAAGTAATTTGAAAATCCCTACTAAAGTCTCTAGATACATTGATGAATTGTGTCTTAGTCTCAAAATTTCTCTTAAAAGGATTTCCGAACTTAAAAGAGAAAATTCTGCACTAAAGCAACAGGAAAATGTTTGGAAAGAAAAGGTCAAAAGTTTAGACAAAAGTGTTACTACTTTGAAAGAAAATAAAGACAATCTCTCAAAAGAAAATGCATTCCTGAAAAATGATATCTCAAGTATTTCTAAAAGATTTTCTATAGGATCGAGAAACTTGAGAAAATTCTTTCAAAGACAAAGACCTTATTTCAACAAATCGGGTTTAGGAATGACTGCTGAAACTATTCCTCTAATTGATTTTCCTAAAGTAAAGGAAAGAATTAAGCAAAGACCTACAAGAGATGCTTACAAAATCATTTCTAAAAAGTTTTTGTAAAACCAGTAGGTCGCAGTGCTCTTAAATGTTCTAAATGCAATAGCTCAGAGCATTTTGAGAAAGAATATCCTATGGTTTAGAAACTTGTTAAGAAGGTATGGGGTATATTACACTAACACCAATGGACCCAACAAAATATGGGTACCAAAGAAAGCTTGAGTCTCTTTTCTAAATGCAGGTCACTATCAAGAAAAAGGTTAAATGGTACTTGGATAGTGGATGCTCAAGGCATATGACAGGAGATTCAAATTGCTTCATAAAGCTTGTTCAAGTTTATGGTGGAAAAGTTTCATTTGGAGGAAACAACAAAGGAAGAATTGTGGGATACTGAGAACTGTAAAGATTGGAAGCCTCACGATCTGTAATGTGTCCTTAGTGGAAGGACTCAACTACAATTTGCTAAGTATCGATCAGGTGCGACACCGGTTTCAAAATAAATTTTCAAGAGGGAATATGTTCGGGAACCGGTAAAGACTCCTCTCGGTCTTTCACGGGTCGAAGACATGGAAATATCTACCTCTTGGATGTCAAACCAAATGAAACCCAATGTCTAATCTCAATTCAAGAAGAAGCAAACTTATGGCACAGAAAACTTGGGCACATCAACATGAAACAAATAGCCAAAATTTCAGCAAAGAAGCTTGTTCGTGGTCTACCCAATATGTCGTACCAAAAGTCTGATCTATGCACACCATGTGTGTTGGGAAAACAGGTAAGAAATTCATTCAAACCAATAAATCAAGTTTCCACTAATCGTGTACTACAGCTCTTGCATATGGATCTCTTTGGACCAATCAGAACTCAAAGCAATAGAGGTAAGAAATACTGTTTAGTGATTGTGGATGATTATTCATGATTCACTTGGGTATATTTCCTGGCAAGTAAGTCTGAAACCTTTTCTTATTTTACAAAGTTTGCTAAAAAGGTCCAAAATGAGAAAGGGTATGTTATTTCAAGTATACGGACAGACCATGGAGGTGAATTTGAAAATCAAGATTTTACAAAATTTTGTGATGAATGGGTTTTCAGCATATATTCTCTTCTCTATATACTCCAAAGCAAAATGGAGTCATGGAAAGAAAGAATAGTTCGCTTCAAGAAATGGCTAGAACTCTTCTAATTGAAAGTAACATTTCTTCACGTTTTTTGGCTGAAGCAGTTTCTACAGAATGTTATATTATTAACAGAGTCTTTCTAAGGCCTATTCTGGAGAAAACTCCCTATGAGTTATTCAAAGGAAAGAAGCCCATTGTTTCATATTTTCATGTGTTTGGATGTAAATGTTTTATATTAAAAAATGCAAATGATCGGGTTGGTAAGTTTGAAGAAAAATCAGATGAAGGTATTTTCCTTGGATATTCTATCACAAGCAAAGCTTACAGAGTTTACAACAAGAAGATTCAATCTGTGGAGGAATCAATGAATGTCAAATTTCAAGACTTTATGCAAAATCAACCGATTCATACTCATCTTGAAGAATCCGAACTTGCTCCAGACTCTACATAGTCTAAATCTCCAAAAGCAGTTCAACCTTCAGAAGACGAGCAACAAATGATCAACGAAGATTCAAATGAGGAAAAAGATCAACAGTCTGACAAATCAACCAGCAACTGGAAGCATAAGTCCAATCATCCTAAAGATCTCATTATTGGTGATATTAATGAAGGAATTCGCACAAGATCCAAAAGGCGCGAAAAGTCTAGTCTTTGTAGCTCTTATTTCGAAATAGAACCCAAGAGCATAGAAGAAGCTTTAACGATGAAAGCTGGATTGAAGCTATGCAAGAAGAACTCGGCAATTCAGCATTAATGATGTCTCGGGAATTGACTCCTAAACCGAAAGGTAAATCCATCATTGGAGCTAAATGGGTTTTCGGGAACAAGATGAATGAGAAAGGTAAAATCGTAAGAAACAAAGCAAGACTCGTGGCCAAGGGATATACGCAAGAAGAAGGGATAGACTATGATGAGACTTACGCACCAGTAGCAAGGTTAGAAGCAATTAGATTATTACTTGCTTTTGCTTGTCATAAGAATTTCAGGTTATTCCAAATGGACGTCAAAAGTGCTTTCCTAAATGGATTTATCCAAGAGAAAGTCTATGTGGAACAACCACCTGGTTTTGAAGACCCAAGAAAACCGGACTACGTATTCGGACCGAAAAAGGCTCTATATGGTTTAAAGCAAGCACCTCGAGCTTGGTACGACGGCAGACTAAGTAAGTTTTTAATTCAAAATGGCTTTGTCAAAGGTAAAGTAGATACTACATTGTTTATCAAAAGAGAAAGCAAAAGTTTTCTACTTGTTCAAATTTATGTTGATGATATCATTTTTGGATCTTCTAATGAAAATCAGGCAAGAAATTTTCTAAGTCTATGCGGGATGAGTTTGAAATGAGCATGATGGGTGAACTAACCTTCTTTCTCGGGCTTCAAGTTAAACAACTGAAGGAAGGAATCTTTATTCATCGGAAAAATATGCTAAAGAACTAGTAAAAAAGTTTGGACTAGAAAATTGCAAAAAGACTCGATCTATCAATGTCAAGTTCTTTGAAGATGGACAAGGATGAAGAAGGAAAGAAAGTTGACCGAGAAGCTATCTGAAGTATCATTGGTTCACTTCTTTATCTAACGCTTCTAGACCGACATTTTGTTTAGTGTTTGTATTTGTGCCGCATTTCAATCGGACCCTAAAGAATCTCATTTAAGTGCTTTGCAAAGCGTATTATCAAATACATTGCCTCAACTTCAAACTTGGGTCTCTCGGTATCCTAAAGAAGGAGACTTCACTCTTCTTGGATACTCGAGACGCACCCTAGCCGGTTGCGAGTTGATAGAAAGAGCACCTCGGGCACCCGTCAACTACTTGGAAGGGACGGTATCTTGGCTTTCAAGGAAGCAAAGTACGTAGTTATTTCTACGCGAAGCGAGTATATAGCTCTTGGAAGTTGTTGTTCACAAATTCGTGGATAAAACAACAGCTAAGAGACTTTGAAATTGAAGATTCATGCACCGAAATCAAATGTGACAACACCAAGACAATCAATCTCACCAAGAATCGATTCTTCACTCAAGAGCAAAACATATAGAGATTCGACATCATTTCATTAGAGATCATGTTCAAAATGGAGAAGTTTCAATTCAGTTTATTGACTCAAAGAATCAACTCATGGATATATTTACAAAGCCTTTGGAGAAAAATCAATTTGAAGTTATTCGTTCCGAGACTAAATATCTTAAAGTCGAAGAAGTTCGACTTAGGACCGAAAGTCTAAAGGCACTCAGACTCAGACAATCAAGATCTACGACTCTTGGAATCTCTCAAAGACTGTGAAAGATGTCGTCTCAAAGAAATTCTTCAAGGATCGCAAACAGGGGACCACAACCAATGCGTGAAGGGCCTACGCACTTTGATCTCACCGAGGAAGAAGAATCTCCTAGACAGCAGCGAGCCCCACAACATTCTCAGGCGGTGTCCATCTCCTCCATCTAGACCTTAGGATGTTGCACATCAAGAAGAGGAAGAAATCATCGAAGACGCAGAACCCGTAAGAACTCTTAAGCCCGCTTTTACCTACAAGCTTTATCGTGCTTTGAAGAGGAGTGGTACTCCATTGAACTACATTGATGAATTTCGAAAGACAAAGGGTTTAGAAATGAAACTTTCTTTTTACGCACAATGGAACGATTGGGAATTGCCCCGTCGGGTCGACGGAAGAGGCATTGGCAAATATCCCAAGTGATCCACGTGTTGGAGGGCTGAGTCAACCATATGGGAATGACGATGATAGGATGTACAGTCAGTTTAAACCGAAAATGGGTGTTGCGGCAAAAATCCGAAGCAAAAGGACAGACTTGTTTTGATCGGAGGAACACAAGCAACTGTACTCTAAGTTGCTTAAGCGTGGCGTGATAAACCCTAGAAGGGTGGACTTTCATTTTCTTGATTCTGTGAATGTCAATCTACGGGAAAAATTCAGTCTTCTTCAACTCGAACAGTTTGTTCTCAAACTACGAGGCTTATGCTGAACTTACGCTTACTTCTATTCGAATCTCGCTTTCTTGGATGCGAATAGGTTTTCTTTCGGTGTTCGAGATCGGACTATGTGGTTGACATGAATACTACGGCTGATGTGATTGGGGTTGAAAGAGGGAGATATCAACCTATCAGTGTGTCTATCGCTCGTGCAACGTTGGAGCTTATTCAGGATAGAAGGACGGAAGGAAAGATTTCCTATTTGAGAATGAATGCTTCCAACATCTTGCTTCGCAAGGTAGTAATTAACTGTCTCGGACCAAAATCAACTTCAAAGACCGACGTTTCAAACTCGGAGGCAAAGTTGATGTACGCCATCAATGCCGGTAAAAAGTTCTCTCTTCCACACACTATTATGTTCCACATGTACGGAAGCGTGGTGAAGGACAAGGGTCAACTTCCTTACCCAAAGCACTTGTGACCAAGTTATTCAAACATTTTAACGTTCAGCCTCCTCGAGATTCTTTGTGTTCGAACGTGCGATCAAATGGTGGTGGACTGAAAATGGTCTCTAAAATGCGTCGAAGGAACTCAACAAGGCGTTGGAGCAATTCAAAGTGAAAACCCCTGTCAAGATTCATTCGGTCTCTTCGGCGGCAAAGCGAAAGGGAAGGAGCCCATGGTTGCTCCATCCAAGAAAAGAAGAGCTCTCATCATTGAGGATGAAGAGGATGAGGATGATATCACCGTTTCGCAATGGCATTGAAAAACTTGAGTCATTCTTTCCAAAACAACGGAGAGACAGGAAAAAGACACGGATGAGACAGAACGAGGACTGGAGAGAGAGAAGATTTGGAGAAAGAAGCGAGAGGAGAGAGATGCAGAGGAGGAAAGAATTGAGAAAGAAGAAGAAGAGGAGAGAGGAGATCAAACGGAAGCGAACATGAGGAACACTTTTCTCCACCCGAAGGCATGGAAACAGGGGGAGATCCGAGAAAAGAGGAACGTCCTCATTCCCTGCTACCAGTGAAGGAATAAGTCGTTCTCCAGTAGATCCAGAGGACATCTATGCCTCTCAATTTCCTGAAGAGGGACATGATGTTTCATCGCCCAATTTGCGTGACCATGCTGATTTGCCATCATCCGCCTATGCTCCATCCGATCGTGCGTGCCGGTACTCGACCGATAATTCAGCGAGACTTTCGCAGAATACTTGATGTTCTCTTCGAGATGCGGGGTCAAATATATGCTCTGGGATGCGAAGTACAGAACTTGCAAAATGCAAGTCAATCTTCTTTAGTTTCTTTGCATGATCAAATTCATGCCCTTACTCTTCAAGTTCAAGCAAATGCCAAGGGTGAAGATGTGGCGCAACTAAAGGAGGATTTGAAAAAGCTGGAAGGGATTGTCCAAATCAATGGGAGATTTTCAGCTTGTTCGTGTTCCCAAGCAATCTTAATTCCATTCTCTTTTCATCTCTAACTTTTTTTTTTTTTAATGATGACAAAAAGGGGAGAGATGTGGTGCAGATTTGATTTTAAATTTTGAACTCTTTGAACTCTTGACTTTTGTGATGTCTTGACTTGACTTGACTTTTGTGCTTCGTGCTTGGGTCGTTCGGATTTGGACCGGATTTGGATTTGACTGTTTGAACATTTGTTTATCTTAAGTACTATTGATATCTCATGACTTTGTTCATTTACATAACTAACCTACTTTCGTGGATGCAGATTCTAGTGTTATTCTTACTAAGCCATTTATCTTTGTGAGATTTCCATATTTGCTTGAGTAATGTTTTGAAGGTCAAAGTTATCCAAATCTGCAGGAAAGTTTTGTCATCATAAAAAAGGGGGAGATTGTTGGAGAAAACTTCCTTGAGTGTTTTGAAGTTGACAAAACGTTTCCATCAGTCTAGTCTGAAGACTTGCAGACTCTTCCATCAAAGTCTGAAGACTCTGGACTACCAGACTCAAGACTTAAATTCTATCCTCATTGACAGTTTCTAGATCGTCGAAGAAAGCTTATCCAGAACTGGATGTTTCGTTAAGGATTTGACTTTATCGACTGGAGAAGATCTCTTGGCTGGATATAACATGCCGAAATCCATTATTCAAATCAAGATTGATTCAGGGATTTTGGATCTGTTGATTGGCGAAGTATACTTGGAAGGTTCTACTTACGGAAACCTAGATCCTGTTTGTATGGGCGAGGGATTGATGGGCTATCGTCATGTTCCCTAAATAGCTCGAAGATCTTCCTAATTGATTCTCGTCCAACGGGTAGATTGGAAGAATTCCTTTGGTAAGTGCCAACGGGTATGATGGCATAAAGGAGTATATAAGGAAGACGTTCCGAGTTGTTCGAGTGCGTGCACGATAGAAGAATTCCAAAGTCGAAGCTCTTTGTTCTTAGTCAATTAAACCGTTGAGCGAAATCTTGTACGCAAAAGAGAGTCTATATCTTTGAGAGACCTTGAGGAAGTGTAGTAGAGTCTCTACACTGTGGAATCAAGGAAGAGCTTTACTGTAACAACTCTTTTGTTCATAGTGAAATCCAAATCGGTGGGCGTCGGTGCGGAAGAGTGGACGTAGGCTTGGATTAAGCCGAACCACTATAAACTCTCTGTGTTCATATTCTCTTCCCTACGCTCTTTTTCTTTGATCTTAATTCGTTTTGTTTACAAGAGACAAATTTCCTTTTCATAATCTATTGCTGATTTGAGTTGCATACTTCACTAAGGGAAATTTGTTTTTACACCTATTCACCCCCCTCTAGGTGCTTATACTAGCTTTCACACATTCAAGATGAAACAAATCTCTAGCATCGAAAGCTTGGTCATGTTAACATGAAGCAGATTGCCAAGATTTCATCCAAAAAGCTTGTTTGAGGTCTCCCCAACCTGGCTTATCAAAAATCTGAGTTATGCACCCTATGTGTTTTGGGAAAACAGGTTAGGAGTTCCTTTAAATCTGTAAATCAAGTTTCTACTAATCGAGTTTTGCAACTTCTGCATATAGACCTCTCTGGACCAACCAGAACTCAAAGCATTGGGGGAAATAAATTCTGCCTAGTAATCGTGGATGACTACTCTCGTTTTACTTGGGTTTACTTCTTGGCAAATAAATTTGAAGCTTTCTCTCACTTCTCAAAGTTTGCAAGGAAGGTTCAGAATGAAAAGTGATATGTTATTTCAAGCATACGAATAGACCATAGAGGTGAGTTTGAAAATCAAGACTTTGCGAAGTTCTGTGATGAATCTGGTTTCTAGCATGTTTTCTCTTCTCCATACACTCCAGAACAAAATGGGGTTGTGGAAGGGAAGAATAGATCATTACATGAGATGGCAAGAACCTTCTTAATTGAGAGTAAAATATCCTCTAGATTTTGGGCTAGAGCAGTTTCTAGAGCTTGCTACATCATCAACAGAGTGTTCTTAAGGCCTATTATAGCGAAAACTCATTATGAAGTGTATAAATGGAAGAAACCAAATGTTTCTTACTTTTATGTGTTTGGCTGTAAATGTTTTGTTATGAAAAATGCGAATGATCGAACTGGAAAGTTTGAAGAAAGATCAGAGGAAGGAATTTTCCTTGGCTATTCAGTCTCAAGCAAAGTATATAGAGTTTTCAACAAGAGGACTCAATTTGTAGAAGAATCTATGAATGTCAAGTTTCAAGACTCTATGCAAAATCAACTGGATTAGACTCAACTTGAAGAATCTGAACCTGCTCTAGACTTTACAAAGTCTACTTCCCCCGAAGTGGTTCAGACTTCTGGAGATCAACGTCAAGCATAACTAGAAGACTCAACTAAAGTAGAGGATCAGTAGGCTCTCAGATCAACCAACAACTGGAAACATAAGTCTAGTCATCCTAAAGAACTCATCATTGGAAACATTGATGAAGGAGTTCGTACCAGAACCAAAAGGTGAGAAGAGTTGAGTGCACTAGCACTTGTTTCTGAGATAGAACCCAAAAGTGTAGAAGAAGCTCTGTATGATGAAAGCTGGATCGAAGCTATACAAGAAGAGCTCAGATTGTTCAGTATCAACGATGTTTGGGAACTAATTCCTAAACCTAAAGGTAGGTGTATTATCGGGACTAAATGGGTTTCTAGGAACAAGATGGACGAGAAAGGAAAAGTGACTAGGAACAAAGCAAGACTCGTGGCCAAAGAATATACACAAGAAGAATGAATAGACTATGACGAGACCTATGTACCAGTAGCGAGGTTAGAAGCAATTAGACTATTATTTGCTTTTGCTTACTATAAAAATTTCAGATTATTCCAAATGGATGTAAAGAGTGTCTTCCTTAATGGATTCATCCAAAAAGAAGTTTATGTGGAACAACCACCTGGATTTGAAGATCCAAGAAAGCCAGACTCGGTCTACAGACTGAAAAAGGCCTTATATGGACTGAAGCAAACACCTCGAGCCTAGTATAAAAGGTTAAGTAAATTCCTAACCCAAAATGGTTTTGTTAAGGGAAAGGTAGATACTACTTTGTTCATAAAAAGATAGGGTAAAGACTTTCTGTTGGTTCAAATTTATGTTGATGATATTATCGTTGGATCCCCTAATGAAAATCTATGCAAGAAATTCTCTAGATGTATGCAAGATGAATTCGAGATAAGCATGATGGGTGAGTTAACTTTTTTTTTCTAGGATTGCAAGTTAGACAATCAGAAAAAATGTATCTTTATTCACCAAGAGAAGTATGCAAAAGATCTCATCAATAAATTTAGATTATAAAATTGCAAAAAGACAGAGACACCAATGTCAAGTTCTTTGAAGCTGGACAAAGATAAAGGAGGAAAAAATGTAGACCAAAAACTTTACAGGAGCATAATCGGTTCTCTTCTTTATCTTACTGCATCTAGACCTGACATTTTATTTAGTGTTTGCATCTATGCTAGATTCCAATCAGATCCCAAAGAATCTCATTTAAATGCTGCAAAATGCATCATCAAATATGTTGCAACTACTCCAAAGCTAGGTCTGTGGTATCCCAAAGAATGAGACTTTACTCTTTTTGGATATTTAGACACAGATTTAGCAGGTTGTAGGGTCGATAGAAAGAGTACTTCAAGTACTTGTCAACTACCGGGCAACATGCTAGTGTCTTGGTTCTCAAGGAAGCAAAGTACTATGGCTCTATCAACTACAAAAGCAGAGTATGTGGCTCTTAGGAGCTGTTGTTCTCAAATCTTGTGGATAAGACAATAGTTAAGAGACTTTGGAATTGAAGAATCGTGTACTGAGATCAAATGCGAGAACACCAGTGCTATTAATCTCACGAAGAACCCAATTCTTCATTCAAGGGCAATGCATATAGAGATTCGTCACAATTTCATAATAGATATGTTCAAAATGGGGAGATTATGATTCAGTTCATTAACTCAAAAAAAAATCAATTGGCAGATATATTTACAAAGCCTCTAGAGAAAAATCTATTTGAGTCCATTCGCACTAAACTGAATATTTTATCTCTTACTAGTTAAAGTCTAGAGTTGGTCAGACTCAGACTTTCCCGACTCTACTTCAGTAAAAGAAAGTTTCGTCGGTATTTTATTTTTGGAATGAAAAGGTACGTTTATTTGAATTGATGTTTACCTATTGTATTTTTGGAAGTTATTTTTTGAAATTATGAATCTTTGACAGTTTTGAAAAAGGCAGTTTTAATTTTCAGTTATTTTCAAAAAGGTAATTCCCTTTGTGACGGTTTATTTCCTTTTATTCGTGACCGTTCATTTTCTTTATATGCCTTTGTATTCCTTTCGAGCATTTTCACCAAACCCTAGCATACAGACTTTCTAATATTTCACCTCTACTCCCTCATTTCTACTCTCTCGTTTTTACTCTCAAGCTTGTTCTACAAGTTTTCATCTTTTTCATTTAAACGTGTTTGTGGAATCCTCCTCAACTGTGAAGATTTCTTTTCAAAGGAAATCGTCTCAGATCGCAAGTAGGGGACCACGGAATATGCCAGAGGATCCTACCCATTTTGACTTGACCAAGGAAGAAGATTCTCCTCAACAACAACAACATTATCAACAACGTCATTCTCCACAGCATGCCACTCAAAATCCTCCGCGCCAACCAATGAAAGAGGAGATCGTGGAAGATGTCGAACCTGTAAGAACGTCAAAACCCGAGTTTCTTTTTAAACTTTACAATCAGTTGAAGCAGGGTGGTTCTGCAATGATCTCTACTAACGAATTTATGTGAGAACGAGGATACCGAAATGAGACTATATTTTTTAGAACGATGGAAAGATTAGGCATTGTGCTTGAAGGTACGGCAGACAGAACGTTTACTAACTTTCCCGCTAATCACCGGTTTAGTTCTTTTAATCAGCTAGAGGTGAAGGATGATGATGAGAAATTATACACGAATTTTCAGCCTAGAATGGACGTAGCTACTAATGTGGGTGGTGAAGGAACGAGTTTGTTTCGTTCTAAAGAGCACAAAAAGACTTACTCGAAATTGTTGAAAATATGGGTGATGAACCCTCAATCTATGGATTTTGATTTTTTGGATTCTTTGAAGGTGAATCTGAGGGAGAAGCTGACTATCCTTCAACTTGAGAGATTTTGCTCTGAGACTTCTGTTGCTTACTCCGAATTAATTGCATATTTCTATTCGAACTTGTCATTTCTTGACGCAAATATATTTTGTTTTACTGTGAGGGAAAAAGAGTTCGTGGTGGATGTGGACACATTGGCGGATGTTATTGGTGTGGAAAGAAAGAGTTTCCAACCAATAAATGTATCTAGTTGGTCAGGCAACAATATCTCTTGTTCGGGACAGACTTGCTTAAGGGGGCATTACTTATTCCAGAATGTCTGCCTCAAACATCTTGCTGCACAAGGTTGTGATCTATTGCATCCGACCCAAGTCGACCTCCAAAACAAATGTCTCTCGTTCTGAAACAAAACTGATGTTCGCCATCAGTAATGGGATGAAGTTCTCGCTGCTGCACACAATCCTTATGCACATGTACAGGACTGTTGTGAAGGATAAGGGACAACTCCCTTACTCAGCGCTAGTCACCAAGTTGTTCAGACACTTTCAAATTCAGCTTCTAGCATCTCTCTGTGTTCGAACCATTGCTCTTATGGTTATATGACTAAAGATGGTATCAAAAATGAGATTGAAGGAACTGAACAAAGCTTTGGAGCGCTTGAAGGAGAAGTCCCCCAGCAAAACAAAACAAGACTCTACTACAATGAAAAGAAAAGGAAAAGAGCCTATGAGTGCACTTATCAAGAAGAGAAGAGCCATTATCTTGCAGGACGAAGAGGATGAGGATGATCTTACTCTTTCTGCATTTGCCTTGAAAAATCTTTAGAGTTTTGTAAGTTTTGAGCAGCCTTAGGACAGAGGAGAACAAGAAAGAGGAGAAATAGAGCAAGAAAAAGAAGGAAGAGTAGAAGAAAGAGAAAGAAGAGAGAGAAGAGAACAAGAAGAAGAGGCAGGCAGAGAAGCATAAGAAGAAGAAGAAGAGGGTCAGGATGACTCTTTTGAACCCACTCTTACAATATCCTTGTCAGAGAATTCTGAGAAGACTATGAGTGGAACTGTAGGAGATGGAAGAGAAAAAGAACATCACTTTGGTGCTGGAACTAAGAAAAAACAAGAACACCTTCTCCACCTGTAGGCATGGAAACAAAGGGAGCTGCTGAGAAAATAGGTACTTCTTCTTCTCCTGTTTTTACCAGTGATAATGTTAGTAGATCTCCTACAGATCCAGAGGATGTCTATGCCTCTCAATTTCCTGAAGCTGATGTTGAGGCCTACTCTCCAAGTTTTGGTGATCGACGTGCTGACGTTCCCTTAAATCTCACAACTCATGGAATTAATTTGGCTGGACCTAGTGCACCAACTGTACCATCTGCAGACTCTCAAAGGATGTTAGAGCTCCTTTTGGAGTTGAAGGCTCAGCAATATGGGATGAAGTATGAGATAAAGAACCTCCAATTAGCTTTGAAATCTACTTTAGATTCTCTACATGAGCAGGTACAGGCTCTTAAGCTTCAAGTTCAGGAGACTGCCAAGGGTGAAGATATTGAGAAGCTGAAGGAGACCGTGAGAAAGTTGGAGGAGACAGTTCAGTCTATGGGGGATTTCTAAATTGTTCGAATTCCCAAAAACACCTGATTTGATTGAATCTTTTTATCCTTGAATTTTTTTTTTTTTATCTTTCTCCACTTTTTGTTGTTGACAAAAAGGGGGAGAATGTGCAGATTTAACTTCCCTTTGACTTATCTTTTGGTGCTGTTGTGACTTTTGTTTTTGTTTGATTTTTGAATGTTGAATTTTTTGAACTTTTTGACAACAACTTTTGGTGATACTAATTATGGTTGAATAGTTATTTGTCTTATCTTTTTAGGGATAACATGTTTTTTGTGGTTGCAGAATTGTTATTATCCAAATCCTAATAAACTTATTTTTATAAGATATTATGTGTTGCTTAAGAGTTGTTTTGCAAGTCAAAAGTTCTTAAATCTGCAGTAAAGTTTTGTCACCATCAAAAAGGGGGAGATTGTTGGAGAAAACTCTTTTACTGTTTTGAAGTTGACAAAACATTTCCATAGTCTAGTCTGAAGACATCCAGAATGAAGTGTCAAAGTCTGAAGACCACCAGACTTTAGGTTCAAAGTCTTCCCACACTGACAGTTTCCAGACTAAAGTATGAAGACTTATCCAGATGCGAGATTATCTTTATTTCTTCAATAATTTGTTTCGTATGACTTATGGATGGTTTTCTGGTTGGATATAGCACCTACATAATTGATTATCCTTAATGGAATCAATTCCGATAATCAAATCTTTTGGAAGGCAAACAAATTTGGAAAGTTCTACTTATGAAAGCCAAGATCCTAATTGTATGGGCAAACATGATTGACGGGCTTTCATCACAATCAATCAATCAACTCGAGATCCCCTTGATTGATTCTGTCCAACGGGTAGAGTGGAAGAATTCCTTTGGAAAGTGCCAACGGTTGTGAAGGCATGAAGAAGTATTTAAGGTGAACTCTCTAGTTGTTCGAAAGTGTGCGTAAAAGAGAAATTTCTAAGTCTAAAACTTCCTAGTTCCTTGCTATTTCATTCACCAAGCTTAAAGTTGTATACAAAAGAGAGAAACTCATAGTGAGACTTTGTGTGAGACCAGTAGAGGTTTTTCACTGTAAAGTCGACACTGCAAGACTGTAACATCTCTTTTGATTCTTAGTGGAATCCAGCCAGTAGGCTATCAGCGTGGGAGAGTAGACGTAGGTTTGATATAAGCCGAACCACTATAAACCTTGTGTTCTTATTCTCTTCCCTCAACTCCTTTATTTTGACTCGTAGCTTTATTTAACTGTTTAAGTTTAAACTCCTTTATTTTGTTTGAAGTTTTATTTAACTGATAAAGACTGAATTCATTTTTAGTCTGTCTCTTTTAAAAGTAATTATTACTTTTGAATCTTGCGAAAAATTTTATTACACCTATTCACCCCCCTTTAAGTGTTATTACTAGTCCTTTCACCTATTACGTTCTCCTTACTTTCATGACTTGATAATGACTACATCATTTTCTAAGCATTCAAATCCAAGTAATTGTACCCTCCCTTTCAGCTAAGACGGCGCGATATGTTCATGTAAACTTTGGTAGGCGAATCAGACTTCTCCCACGCTAGGGTGAGCTTTAGCTCACTTTTTCTGAGGGCGAATTGCTTGTCTCTGTAATTGTAACCATCCGATCAATGGAATTCAATCATACCCGTTTTCTAAAATCCAATTCGCAGGTAATTAAGTCTATCATTGTAGCTGGAAAACCAAATTATGCTTTTGATAATTTGTCGAGAATAAAAGATATGGTCCAAGCACGTAGTAATGGGAATCTGCACATATGCGAGATCCACATGCATGAGAACACTTAACTTTTGATTGGCTCCATCGGGTTTTACTTTTTCACTAAAGTGAACGAAAAGAATTTGGAATAACCAACGAAGGCGTGACAGAAACAAAAGTCACCAAAAAGAAAAGAGCTCGATAAAAGGTATGGCACATGAGAGAGCTCATTATTCGGACGTCTAAGAAAATTCCTGTTTCATTCAAGCTAGAAATGCTACTACGACAGGTTCCCGTCAACACATATTCGTCTCTTAGTTGCTAATAATTTGCAAAACGAAACATCGTGATCCGGTTCTTCTTAAGCCGAGATCTTCTCAGTCGTGTCCATGGCGAGAAGTGTATCTGCAAGAGGGAAGATGGTGACGGTCCTGAGCATCGATGGGGGCGGTGTGAGAGGGATCATTCCCGGCACAGTCCTCGCCTTTCTCGAATCCAAGCTTCAAGTAATATCACCCACTTATTTTTATTTGTCTGATTTTATTATTTTATTTTTTGTGGATAATGTGGGACGATGATCTACAACCTATTAGTAGACGATTAAGTGTGGCGGTCGCCCATCCTGATCACACAGCCAGTGTAGGCAGCTGGGCGAAACTTAGCTGAGGAGACTTCGCAAAAAACTACATAAGCTATTGCCAATTTGATAGTTCTAGATCTGTGAAGAGTTTGTCAAGTATCTTATCAAAATTGCAGCATCCCCTTTCACATTGTTACTATTAGGAAGCTGTATGAACAACAACGTAGAATCAACATGAGCACTTTTACATGTATATGAATAGTCTTTGTTTTAGGTGATCATAGCCAGAGTTTAAAGTTAAACTAAATTTACAGGAACTAGATGGACCGCATAAGAGAATTGCAGATTACTTTGACATAATTGCCGGTACAAGCACAGGTGGATTGGTGACGGCGATGATTGCAGCACCAAATGAGGACCATCGTCCGATGTTTGCAGCCTGTGACATAAATAAATTTTACTTAGAGCATTGTCCTGAAATATTTCCTAAGAAAAAGTAAGTTATGTTGACCACTTTTTCCCCTTTTTAAATATAATTCTCCGAGTCCATCGAGGAATTGAGGAATGACATAAAGATGAAAGTACATTGGCGAAGTCGCTTCATATGTCTGTGATCATAGAAACGAGTAGTATGCATGTGCGTTCCACGGGTGTGAAATTTTTTATTTGAATAAAATTGGACTATTTACTTTAGTGTAAAGCATTGGTTATATTGTATACAATTTCCTAAGTCTTCATTTTCGAACAAAATATAACAACGGAATTCTAGTTCATGTTAGACATTAATAATACAAAATATCAGTTTTTCATTAACAATTGGAAAATTCCTAATTGTTGTTGTTATATGACATAGGGAAATTCTCTATGCGATCAACAACATAATTTTTAATATTGATGACCAATGACAAAAATCTTCCAAGAAATTACTTAATAGGAAGAGTTGCAAAAATGTTAGAATTGTCAATAGTTGCTAATTTGAAACATTAAAACTCACTAAAACTAATTTTTTAACATAACTCACGATACTTAATGAGACAAATACAAAATCTTCGTTGGAAGCTGATGGTTTCATGTGATGGGCTTATGGCCCGTCCGCCCGGCCCACGGATTAGGGCTCAAAGCCCGGCCCACAGGATTAGGGCCCATGGATGAAGGGGCGTTCCTTTGTTGGAGGGAACGTATAAAAGGAGAAAGAGAGAGGGAGGAACACACCCGTTGGCATAACGAACGTACGTTCCTCTCCCTCTCTCCCACCAAAAAAAAAAAAGAAAACAAACGCAAAAGGCGAATCCATCTTCCCTTCAAGGCTAATCAACGTCATCGGATCGAACAGGCCAAATTCTCTTCCTCTTATCGGCATTGGCGTTTAATGTGGCTAACAAGGTACGCTCGAATCCGTGGTGTGCTTTAGGATCGGTGATACGTGATTTTCCCGGGCTTGTCTTCCGCATTCGTTTTAGGGTTCGATTTAGTGTCGAATCCGGTGTTTGGGGATCCGACATCCCCAACATTGGTATCAGAGCCCTAGTTCATGTTTTCCCGATCCCTTTGATGTTTTTGATTGATTTTTCGCGGAATTATTCGGCCGACACGGATCGGGGCGAGAAATCCCGACACCCGAGCATTGTTCATCCATTTTTTCGAGTTTCAGTAAGTCGAAATCAATATCTGAAGGCATAGGGTGAAAGAGCTCGTCGAGACGAGTCCGTCGACATGTCGACCGCCGCCGGAAAACGCCGCACGCGCCCACACGCGGCCGGAAAGCCGCTGCGCGTGGGCGCACGCGCTGAAGCGCTGACTCGGCCAGCGCGTGCGACACACGCGCCGGTCGGCGAACCGGCACGTGCGCGGCCGGCCGGCCGGCGAACCAGCGCGCCGACGGCGAACCGACGCCCGGCGTGCGACGTCACCGTGACGTCCACGGTAACCGCCGGGATGACGTCATCGATGACGTCATTGCCGACGACCGTTGGACAGCCGGTCACCGGTCGGCGACCGACCCCGCCGGCGACCCGAACCGACGGCGACCCGACCGACCAAAGATCGTAGCTCGGCGCATGCCGCGCACGTGCCGATGACGCGTCTGCGTGAAGTCATCCCACGCACGCTGCTGCAGCGCGTGCCGGTCGTCGGTTCGTCCGACCGCCCGTCCGGTTCGACCTGTCCGACCGGCAAGCCCGACGACCGTTGACCGTTGACCGTTGACCGACGACCGTTGACCGTTGACCGATCGTTGACCGTTGACCAAAAAAAAAAAAAAAAAAAGGAATTTGTTTCTTTTTCATTTATGTCTGTGTGGGTGAGAGGTAGTCCATTTTTTATTCTGCATTTGTTGCATGAATCATGGAAAATTATGTATTTTCCATTTTGTTTATTGTGGATTATAAGTGATCCATTTTTAGTTCTGCATTTGTTGCAGGAACTATGATACGTTATGCACGGATACCTGCAATCCCGAGAACAGACGAAGGAAAAGCAAGACTTAAAAGGCTGATGACAGAGTTAGCTGATTATCGGTGGCATGACGGTGATTTAGTATCACACGTGGTCAGGGTCAATCGGATGATACGAAATCATCTGTAATGGTTATCTTATGCCGGATTTTGAGAAGGTGCCGGCTTTGATGAACACTCTTCCACCTGAATGGCAAGCAGTGTTAGATCGGCTATGGGAGGTCAACATGGTCCCGGGTTATAGGAGGCTAATGGTAGCTTTTGTTAAAGAGTACTATAGGGTTGAGTTAACCAAAACTTCAACTCTTAGATTGAGCGCCACATGGCGCGAGTGAATGCGCCTTGGAGGCGACATGAGAGCTCTCCAAAAGTTTTTCCATGGTTGGCAAATGTGCCTACAAATTTCTTAGATATTTTGATTGATAGATTAGAAGGGACATTCCCTATTTATTTCTTAGATTAGTTTGAGATGTTTTTTTTTTTAAGTGTGAATATCTCTTTCTATGTTGATATTTCTTCTTTGAATATATTACTTAGTGTAATTGATTGTTGTATTAAGTGAAAGCATTATTATTCTATTGGATGTTAGATATTATTTGCTTTCTCGTTATTATTGACCATTGTGGGTAGTTCATAGAAGTTTTTGTAACTTCATAGAATTTATTTTGCATAAGACAATTATATTAATAATAGTTTTAAGTTAGGATTTTTGGAGGATGATTGGAAACGTAGTGACCTTTTGATTCTGAAACCTTACTTGAAATTATTCATTGATATGATGGGTCTGTGCAAAGTGGATGCATAAATGATAGGCATTAATTATTCGTGCATATATGTCTCGATTTGTTCAGATCGATGGTTTCAGAACTAAGAACGTAATTGCTGATATGAACGGCAACAATTGTGAAATATTGAATATGAAGATTCAATATGTGCTGGAAAAGCAAGAAGCACTAGAAGCTCTTGACCATATTATGGAAGATCTTGAGGATGCTTGCGCCACCTTGAGCTGGTAGAGGACCGCATAACGGCATGTGAGCCGAGAATAGACATTTGCAATGCTGGTTCTAGCTCGAAAAGGGCTTTGAGCTCTAAGCGCAAAGCGTATTGATTCGTTCAATATGTGGGATTGCAAAGGATCAAGTCCTTGTTGCAAGAAATCAAGAGTTAACCAACACAAGAGAGGAAAACGTCCTCAAGTGAAGAAAATGTCAAGGGTGAGGTGTTACAATTGTGACAAGAAGGGTCACTATGCTCGCAATTGTTGTGAGCCGAAAAAGGTAAACACCTCTTGTACATTTGAGAACTTTGCTTATGTGTCAAGTTCTGTATTATTGGCTGAATCCAATCCTTTGTGGACTGTAGATTCAGGAGTAACAGACCATGTAGCGAAGGATAGAGGATCCTTCGTGGAATTCCGACGAGTACCAACTGGAACTAAGTGGATCTATGTAGGAAATAACTCGAGATGAAGTTAAAGGGATTGGCACCTGCCAATTGAACATGCGTGGTGGACGCACCTTGTTCCTACATGATGTTCTATATGCTCCGGAGATTCGTCGAAATTTAAGTGTCTGTTTTTGGTGTTGGTTAAGCTTGTTTTTAGTGTGAACTTCCGTAATAGCGGTGTAGACTTGTATTTGGATACAAACTACTATGGTTGTGGTCATTTTCTGAATGGTTTTTTGTACTAAATGTTGACTGTAGTGATGTCAATATTCGTTATTCCCTTGTTTCACGTCTTCTACTTCATATGATAATGATGTGATTATGTGGCATGCTAGACTTGGCCATATTGGCCAACATCGTATGAATAGACTGGCCAAAGAGGGCTTGTTGGGCAACATTGAAAAAGTCGATTTGCCCATATATGAGCATTGCCTAGTAGGGAAAACGACAAGGAAACCATTTGGAAAAGGTAAAAGAGCTGAATTTCCTCTGCATTTAATCCATTCTAACGTCTGTGGTTCAATGAATGTGAGAGGAAGGCATGGGGCTGTTTATTTCATCACTTTTATAGATGATTATACTCGATTCGGATATGTCTATTTGATTTCTCATAAATCTGAAGCATTAAGTTGTTTCAAAAGGTATATGAACTTGGTAGAAAATCAATTAGACAAGAAAATAAAAGCATTGAGATCCGATCGAGGTCGAGAATATTTATCCGATGAGTTCAGAAAATTATGTGATGAAAAAGGAATAGAAAGACAGTTGTCTATTCCATATACTCCTCAACAAAATGGTGTTGCGAGAGAAAGAAACAGAACCCTACTGGAAATGGTTAGGTCCATGATGGCGCATGCTAACTTACCTATTACTTTTTGGAGTGATGCGTTGTTAACCGCTCGCCTATATACTTAACCGGGTGCCTTCCAAATCGCTTACTTCCACTCCATATGAGTTATGGACAGGTAGAAAACCGGACTTAAGTTTTCTTAAGCCATGGGGTTGTGCTGCCTATACTCATGAGTCCTCTCACAAGTTTGGGAAATTGGGTCCCAGAGGAAAGAAAAGTATTTTCAAAAGATACTCCGAACACTCGAAAGGGTATGTGTTCATAGGTGAGCAGGAAAGTGGGAGTATAACTGAATTTGAATCACGAGATGTCACACTCTTAGAGGATGAATTTCCTAAGAAGGGCGAAGTAGGGGAAGATTACTCCCTATTTGAGACCTTGGATCAAGATAATGATATTAGTGGAGTTCGTCCAAGTGGGAGTAATATGAGAAGTGATGAATTGAATTCAACTCATTCTCAATTACAACCACATGATAAGATGACATCATCATTATCTAATCCAAGTAGGAGCATAATGGGGAATGATGTGCAAAGTGTACAATCTCCCATACGGCAAACAAGTCGCCAAAGTATTCCCCGTCGACGTTTTGACATTGAAGGGGAAACTTTTATGATTGCTCCGCAAGATGAGGATGAGCCAAGAAATATTAATGAGGCTCGAATTGCCCTAGTAAGGAAAAATGGATTCATGCAATGGAAGAGGAAATGGAGTCAATGAAATCAAACCAAGTCCGGGAACCGGTTGATCTTCCAAAAGGACGCAGAGCTATTGGGAACAAGTGGGTTCTCAAAATGAAGCGAAAGGCTGATGGCTCGATAGAAAGGCATAAGGCTCGCCTTGTGGCGAAGGGGTATAATCAACGGGAAGGAATTGATTATGAAGATACATTTTCTCCGTAGTGAGATTTACCTCGATTCGCATTATTCGGCAATAGTGGCTAGTATGGATCTTGAGTTACATCAGATGGATGTAAAAACCGCTTTCCTCAATGGAGAATTAGAGGAAGAAATATATATGGAACAACCTGCTGGTTTCATAGTGAAAGGCCAAGAAGAAAAGGTATGTCGACTTTTGAGATCGATATATGGCCTCAAGCGATCATCGAGACAATGGTATATATGTTTTCATAATGCCGTAATGGCATATGATTTTACAATGATTGATGAGGATCATTGTGTATATATCAAAAGATCCAAGGATCAATTTGTGATCATATCATTATATGTTGATGATATACCGATTGCCTAAGCAATATGGAGTTTGTTAATACTCAAAGAGTTGGTTGTCTTCCAACTTTGAGATGAAAGATATGGGTGAGGCTGCATACATTCTTGGAGTTAAGATTTCAAGAGATCGTTCGAAGAGATCGTTGTCTCTTTCGCAAGAAACATATATAAATAAGGTTCTTGAACGATTTCGTATGCAAGATTGTAAACCCATAGACACTCCTATTGCAAAAGGTGAAGGATTGAGCCATAGATCGTGTCCAGGGACTCCACAAGAGAAGGAACAAATGAAACATGTTCCTTATGCTAGTGCTGTTGGGAGCTTGATGTATGCTATGATGTGTACAAGACCCGACATATGTTTTGCAGTTGGAATGGTAAGTAGATACCAATCCAATCCAGGTCCAAAGACATTGGAAAGCCGTTAAGAGAATACGAGGTATCTCAAGGAACTGCTGATTACAAGTTGAATTACCAAGGAAAGGATCTGCGACTTGAAGGCTATTCGAGATGCTGATTGGGGAGGAGATTTAGATGAAAGAAAATCTACCTCTGGATTTGTTTTCTTACTGAACAATGGCGCCATATCATGGAGTAGTAAGAAGCAAACGTGTATAGCCTTGTCCACGATGGAAGCTGAGTTCGTGGCATTATCAGCAGCGGTACAAGAAGGAGTTTGGCTTAAGAGATTTTTGGATCATTTAGATGTTATTGAGTATGCTGCAAATCCATTATTGGTTAACCGTGATAGCCAAGCAGCTATAGCGTACACCAAAGATCCAAAATATCATGGCAAGACCAAACATATAGATACCAAGTATAACTTTGTCAAAGATATGGTTGCACGAAAGGATGTGAACTTACAAGTATATATCTACGCATAGAATGGTAGCAGATCCTATGACAAAGCCAATACCTAGAGATGTGTTTTGTGGTCATGTAAAATCTCTAGGATTGCGTAGACTCTGATGTACTGGATTGTAATTTCCCTGATTTGTTCACATTTAAGAACTTGTGTTTTCATTATTAATGCCTATGAATCTTTGTTTGATCTTTATGCATCTTAATGCTTAGTGCATTACTTTAAGTTAAGAAAGTATGTCGGACAGATATAAGATTAGCCCACTCACACGGGTAATCGCCTATTTACTTGTGTGATAAATAGAGATGAGATTGTTTTTTAAGCTTATTATCTAGGTGATAATCGAGAGCTCAAGCTTAAAATACGTATATCGCCTTAACTGAGTGTTAAGATGAGAACATAATACTTACTATGTCCGAAAGTAAAATACCCCACATATTTTACTTTATCCGTCTAAGATGCCGATGTGAGTTCGATGAATTTTGTGAATGAGTAGATACGTGAACTCAAGTTAGACATTGGGTATGTCTCAACTATCATCTCGTACGGTATTGAAAGGTGTAGACATACGCTCCATGGGAAAGGAGTTAATACCATAATACGTATATCATACTACGTATGCATAAGACGACCAATAAGAGTGGCAAAAGTTTGATCTCAACTTTTATGCCGTGTGAGACTCTTGAAAAAAAAAAAAAAGTTCCTCAATTTTAGTGCCCTCAGGACTCTTACTTATTCTCAAGATTTTTATTTAGTGTTTGCTATCTTAGGATGTTGCCAATGGTCATGAGTTGATTCGATCTAATGGGGCATTACTAGAAAAGCAAGCTGAATTGAAATTGAGAGTTTGAAGGGAAGAGGAAGATCGAATTTGAAGAATCACATTGTAGTTTTGTGTTCACCGGTCGACCAATTATGACTGTCTTTGGGATAATCATAATTGTGAATACAATATATATATCATTGTTTAAAAGAGATCAAGAGAGATATAAATGTGATCGATCGATCTAGGGTACTGCATACTAAATCTACTCGAGTGTGATGCCCATTATGAGCTGCTATATATTCCTAACGTATGTATAGCAACGAGCTCTCAAAGTATGCTGGTCGCACGGATTATTCACCGGTATGAATGTTAAAGAGAGGTAAAGAGAATCCTATTCAGCCCACCATGTGCGAGTGGGAGATGATGGTTTTATGTGATGGGCTTATGGCCCGTCCGCCCATGTTGGACTCAAAGCCCGGCCCACGGGATTAGGGCCCATGGATGAAGGGGTACGTTCCTTTGTTGGAGGGAACGTATAAAAGGAGAAAGAGAGAGGGAGGAACATACCGGTTGGCATAACGAACGTACGTTCCTCTCCCTCTCTCCCACCAAAAAAAAAAGGAAAACAAACGCAAAAGGCGAATCGATCTTCCCTTCAAGGCTAATCAACGTCATCGGATCGAACAGGGCCAAATTCTCTTCCTCTTATCGGCATTGGCGTTTAATCTGTGGCTAACAAGGTACGCTCGAATCCGTGGTGTGCTTTAGGATCGGTGATACGTGATTTTCCCGGGCTTGTCTTCCGCATTCGTTTTAGGGTTCGATTTAGTGTCGAATCCGGTGTTTGGGGATCCGACATCCCCAACAGAAGCAAAATAAATAGAAAGTGCAAGAAAGAATCTTATTGCTAGGAAAATTATCAATTTCCTACAAATTAGAGTCCGATGTGCTACTTTTAGGGGCAATCCTAAAAGAAAAGGTTGCTATTATATATTTAAATGAATATTGTTACTATCAATATTACTATCATAAAAGGAAATGATAAAGATGGCAAAAAATTAGAGAAAATTGATGTATCAACTATCAAGTGATATTTGGTAAATAATTAAACATATTAAGTGAAGTCACTCACTACTAAATGGCATTGGTATTCCTTCTATTGGGTGGATTTCTTTAATGAATTGAACTCGCATTTGACATTATTGTTCTCACAGAAGTTTCTAACGTGTCTGATTCAACTTTCGATCAGTCCAATAAGAAGCATGGTAGGCGCATTCATGGGGCCAAAGTATGACGGGAAGAAGTTGCGATCCCTGGTCAATGGCTTGCTGGGAGACAGCGCTCTCAGTCAAACCTTGACCAACGTGGTCGTCCCGACTTTCGACATCAAGCGTCTCCAACCAGTCATCTTCTCTACCAAGGACGTAAGAACGCGAAGTTACTCATATAACCCGGATTTCGCCGACTCTAGATAGATATCGTTTGTTATACTATCGGTTTTATTTGAATTGTCTACCAACGACGTAAGAACCCAAACATGACCATATAACCCTAATTTTATTGGGGGACAGGCAAGAACAAATCCTCTAAAGAATGCGCGGCTGGCTGATGTTTGCATCGGCACCTCCGCAGCTCCCACGCTCCTCCCGGCGCACTACTTCGAGACCAGAGACCAGAATGGGAAGATCTGTAGCTTCGATCTCATTGACGGCGGGGTCACCGCAAATAACCCTGTAAGTGCACAAATGAGAACGGTGCTTCGAGTAAATTGCAGGAAATTACAAGCAAAGCTTGTTCTTAATTATATGGATACCTTACAAAATTTCATCTATAAAGCGTATTACAACCAATCAATATCTTAGACTGAAAGAAACAGGAAAAGAGAACTGGCATTATGCAATATTGTGTTTTGCAGACCTTAGTTGCTCTGAGCCACATTAAGAGAGAGAGCCTTTTGCATGACGGAGAGTTCAAGGACATAAATTTAAGAGAGACCGATCCAATACTAGTGCTATCACTCGGTACTGGTGCGGCCAAGCATGAAGAGAACTATAGTGCGCCCAAGGCCTCTCAATGGGGACTCATCGGTTGGAACTTTCACAATAGTTTCACTCCGTTGGTCGATATCTTCAATGACGCGAGCTCTGATATGGTCGATATTCACTTGTCTACTCTCTTCCGATTTTTAAATTGCAAGCAACATTACCTTAGGATTCAGGTATGAGATGGATTACTAACGTCGCCTTTGGCTTCAAGAAACATTTGTCATTTTTGGGCTTTAGACTGGCTCACGACTACTTGACCTATTTTGAAATGATTTCACGCTGGTTGCTTTGAAACAGGATGACACTCTGACTGGAGAAGAATCATCAGTTGATGTTGCCACCCCGAAGAATCTCCAGATGCTCATGGAAATAGGGCAACGACTATTGCGGAAACCAGTGTCGAGGGTAAACTTGGAGACCGGTAGGGTCGAAGAGATTGAAGGAGAAGGCTCAAACGGAGACGCGCTCAGTCACTTTGCAATTCGACTATCTGAAGAAAGGAAGAGGCGAAACAAGTAGGAATGGTGGATCATCATTCGTGATGATGCTGCTTAGATGCATTTGAGAAAGTTTACAAAATCTTACAAGAAAAATAATGATCTTATGAGTAAAGCTCTTCGTGATATTAGTAGAAATTGTCCAAACTCCTTCAATTATGAAATTTTGTATTTTCAAGCACGACTCAATTTAATTGAGTTCCATTACTTTAAGTTCGTCCCTAACTATTTTCTGTTTTTCGAAAAAATTTCACGTCATTATAGAGACATCATATGAAAATAAATCCAAAATGATGCATGTTCAGTGTGTGAGAAGGAGGAGACATGGAAAAAAAAAAAAGAAAAAGAAAAAGAAAAAAACAATTTCGACATGGAAAATTAAAATATCATAAAAATCATAAAATTTATTTTTGATAATTTTTCATTTGTGCTAAAATTTAGTTATAAACCTTTCATTTTCCCCGGTATCAATTCAGTCATTCCGGCTCATTTTGACTAAATATCGTTTTTCGACATAGATGAGACATCATATGAAAATAAATCCAAAATGATGCATGTTCAGTGTGTGAGAGAGACATGGTAAGAGTACACATGGAAAATTAAAATATCATAAAAGTCATAAACCTATTGCATTTGTATTAATTTAGTTATAAAACTTTTGACCGGTATCAATTCAGTCATTCCGGCTCATTTTGACTAAATATCGTTGGACAATTTTTAGTAATTTTTTATTCTTTTGTTTTTTATTCCTTTTATCTTCCTTCCCTTCCTTCTTCCTCTAGCCGGTCAGAGGTGAGGGTTGCCAAGGTTGAGGTTGACCTTGCCCAGGCCCAACGAGGCTCGACCCTTGCCAGCCTAGCGTGAGGCCGCCCTCACGGCCTCTAGTAAGGGCTCGAGCCTCGTCAAGGATTGGGTGAGCCTCATGAACCCTCACATCTAGCTTAGCGCTAAGGTTCGGTGACTAGCTAGAGGCAGAAGGGAAGGGGGAAAAAAAGGAAAGAGAAAGTAAAGAATAAATAAATAAATAATTCGAAAAAATATTAAAATATTATTAAAAATTGTCTACGTCAGTACTGGCCATGCCACATAGATCTATCATTGTCCACGTTAGTGAAATCTTACCAAAATTAGTCAGAATGACTGAATTGACACTATGTCAAAAGGTTTAGGAATAAATTGGCATCATTAAAAGACTTAGGAATAAATTGACACTAATGCAATAGGTTTAAGACTTTTCTAACACTTTTCCCCACTTGGAAACGTGAGTGTTTGTTGAGCCTTTAGCATAGAATTATGCTTTGTTATAAAATTTGTAGACACCTAAAATTGTTCAAATAACATGATATAGCAATTTAAGTCATCCCAAATTTTTACATTTTAAAAAAATAATAATAAAGTATCATTTGCCTTTTGGTAGAAAATTCAAATGTGGCTTATGTAGTTGGCTTTAAAACCCTATTGAAGAAATAGTCGTTCCATCTACTAAGGTATTGGAATTGCCTCTAGGCCATTCCTGTACTAAAGTCCTTATGAAATATCATAACCGGAGTCAAATGACCAAACAACGATTCCATTCCAGTCTCCAGCAAACATGCCGCTTCTATTAAGAAATTAAGTGCATAGAACTTCGGCAAGAGTTACACCAAGAAAAATACCCATAAAGTGAAAAACATTTCACAAATTAGGTTGATTTTGATTTTTTATATAAGGGGATTTTGTGTTGATCTCAGAGAGGGAAGTGCATGGCTTGTAAAGTAAAAGGGTTAATATTACAAAAAAAAAACCCCAAACTAATATACTTGTGACAAATTTACTCCCTATTTGAGTAGGATGACACGCGACAATTGACGTATATATTAATTAGGGTTTTACCCTCTATTCCGAATTGTGGTTTTCCGTTTATTAATCTAATTTAATAGCGACTAAGGAAGGGTAAATGTATCAGTTTTTGGTTTTTTTTGATAAAAAAAATTATTTTGAGATAAATTTGTGACATATGTACCAATTTGAGATTTTTTATGATAAAAAAATTAATTTGAGATAAATTTGCTACAAATGTATCAATTTTGGATTTTCTATGGTGTTAACCCAAAGTAAAATGTAGTTTCTAGATATCTAGGTAACGCATTTACTTTAATTTTTTATTTTTTTGATACTAAAAACCTCAAACTTATACATGTGTGGTATATTTACACTAAACATTTTTTTGTGACACCGAAAACTCCAAACTTATTTCTATAACGCTAGATTTTTGAATAAATGTATCACATAAATACAAGCTTGCGGTTTTTGCTGTCACAAGAAAAAGTTTGAGATAAATGTGTTACAATTTACAAGTTTGGAGACATAGATACAAGTTTGGGGTTCTTAGAGTAAATATGTTTAAGTAAGCATAATTTAGGGGTTTTATGGCTTTTATCCTTTTTTTCTATAAACAGTAACAAATGGACCTTTCAAGGAAAGAGATTTAGGCGCAGCCCCCGACCCATATTTTTCCTTAAGCAACTGATTTCTCAAAGCAAAATAAAAGAACATATTCTCACTGGGCATTTAGCTAGCCTATATCGCCGCTTTCGCTTCCGTACTCAACCGTCTCTCTCCTTAGTCCGATCTAGCCTCTATTGATTGAGACGGTTTGAAGACTCCCTTTATGCATCTAGCCTATATGAAATTACGTCGATACTTCCACATATTACGGGTAACGTAGGAGACATCTCTATTTTTCCCCCAGGAAATCTTTCGAATTACTACTACTTAGCTTTCAATTCGCCTCTGACCATCAAATAAAATGTGAATAACCCGTCCTCCTCTCTTTGAAACAAGGGGTCTTCTGGTTTTGTCGGTGCTTGAAATAATTTTGTATTCTCCATATTACGTAAATAAGAGGGAAGAGTACACCACAGAAAAACCAGAAAGGTGAGAAAATTGAGAGAAAGAGTAAGGGGTTTTGGATCAGCAAGTCACAGACACCTCGATAGGCCAAATCAACGTTGTTTTGAAGCACTCGGTAAGAATTTCAAACCTTGATACCTTTAATAAATAAATAAATAAATAAATTCTTAGCAACTAGTAATTTCGGACTATGTTAAATTCCTTTTTTATGTTGTAAAAAAATCTCAATGTCGTGAAACCACAAGATTTTACAAAAATCCATTTGAGGCAATGGTTTGATGAGGGTGAAATTTTTAAGTTTGCTGCAAATTGTCGGAACTAGATCTGAACTTTTTGAATTATTGTGGCACCGGTTTTCGCACTATCTAGCCATCTTTTGGGTCGAAGGTGAGTTCGCCTTTAAAAGATTTCAAGTTAGTTGTCCAATGACTTCAGATTCACTTGAAAGGGGCATTGATGGAATTCAAAGAAAGTTGTCGCAATACAATCGACATCAGTATCGGTTTTGCTTCAGGCAAGCTTTTCATTGGCTCGTTGGAATTATTTTGTTAGCAAATAAACTTAATTTAGTCGAGTCTTAGTTAAAGTATTTATTATTCTTGATATTGGCATAGTTTCTCAGTTAAACGAGTGCGGCATCCCCATTATCATGAGAAGAGAACTAAAAAGAAGACTTAAAAAAGAAAAACAAACTTCCCAGCTTATTAGTTAAAAGGAAGCCAAAACGCAATGCATTTAGATCAACTTTCATACGTTTTTTTTTTCTTAATCTAAATTTTGTTGCAAAAGTATTTTGACTTTTTATAAAAGCAAAAAACCCAAAACTTTCACAAGATACGAGCATCAACGCATAAATCAATGTGTAATTTTTCTTTAATATATCAAAATTTGAATGACTGTTTTTAAAATTTATATGGAAAACAAAAAGTTATGTTTTACTTTTCGAAAGTATAATCGAACAGGCAATAATTTTCCTCTCCCTGGAGGAGATAAAAATCGGTATACTAGCCCACCTGCGGTATTGCACGATAATTTCTTTCTTCAAGTTAAGGCAAGCCAGCTTTCATGTTTGGGCCTGTGAGGCCGACTCAGGCTTTTCCCTCAATTCTAGCAGTGACGTTATGATTGAACCATTCTGTACTTCATCATTCCACCATGCTTATCATCGGTGAATTTCCGTAACTTGTCACCAGCTATCGTCCAACTAAATTTGGAGGAACACTTAACCTTTTTACAATGAGAAAGCTTTTGGGTTTCAAGAAAAGCGGTAGGCTCTATTTTCTAGTCTACATATGCATGCACGCATACACATTCACACATATAAGAGTACAATACTCTTAACGCTTGCAAAGCCAATGTCATGCATGTTATGGATCCAATTTGATTTGTTTTTACATTATTTAAATATTAAATCACACATTCATCTAATGGTTAATAAGGGATTTGACCCAAGAAGAAGCGCAGAGAAATGTAATTGAAAGTCAAACAAATTATCCTAAAATATATTAATTCAGGATCCTCTACTCTAATATTATTATAAATTATGCAACAAATTAAAGTTTCAATGTGAGGGCTATATCATTGATCTTATCTTTCTTATCTATCCACGAACGTATATAAAAAGGATCAAATCAAGCTATAGAGAAAGATGAAACATCGCAATTCCTGCCTAAGTCTATGATAAAATTTAAGGGCCTTCTCTGGGGCCAAAATGGAAAACATATGATGAAAGTTCATGATCAAACTTAAACATTGACAAGTCATAATTGATAAAATTTATGCATGCTTGTCTTTGATCACGTGACTTGCTACCCATCTTACTATTTAATTTGCATACAACAAATTGGTTAACTTGCCATAGTACGCAAGACAATTTAAAAAGAATTCATGTTGTCACTAACGTAATTCGCTAGACGTCATCCTTTGTTCGCAAGAAACTTAAATGGTAACTTAATATGTTGTCATCCTTAATCTTCATCATCTTACCTGTAAAGTAAAACATTATAATCAATTATTTCGGGCCGACAACATCTTACTCAATTGAAATAGCCACATACACCTAAACATTATTTAATGCAACAACTTGGACAAAGGAAATTGATTTATCATTTTTTTTAATCATTTACGTACCATGATGATTGATGCTTGGAATAATCTATGGTAAATCATGAATTGACTGCATCCTTTGGGACTACATGAGTAGGTATTGCACTAATGCATCTTGTTTTGCAAGTGCAGGAAGAATCAATTGCCAATTGGGTAGGAATATATTCCCTTTTAGTGGACATTTGAGTTGATTAGCTTTCATTTCTGATTCTTTAGAGGTTTCAGCATCCCAGTTCTCGTGCACGACACGAGTTGGAGAAATTCCATCGGCATGGTTTTACAACCTCCGAGTGTAAATATTCATAGAATAATCCCGGTGAATCTTATGAATCTTATCTTCCATCATTAGGACAAGGGTGAAGTTGGTCATCGAAACATTGTAATTTGCGCTAAATATGTCTTTCTTCTGAACCCGAGATGAAACTAAACACCACTACCAATAATGTCATATGACTCGGCTCCATTTCATCAGCAAGAAATAGGAATTTTAAAATCGAAATTAATCTCGGAAATGTATTATATAAGAAGCAAATGCATGGAGATTACACTCTGGACCAAGTCATAAGACAAATTTACTCATTTCAATGAACCATTGTAGTGACAAATTAGGGGAAATTGTTCAATCAATTCTAAAGTTATACTATGGATATTAATTCGATCATAATTTTTTTTTAATTTAGTCAAATTAGTCATAAATTTTGGGAGGAAAACTCTATTGCAATCCTACTAGTCAAGAGATTCATGAATGATTGATAAATTTTCCTTGACATATTTAACAAACTTTTTGGACAAGTTTACTGATGTCACCTTGGATAGTTTCTCCTAATCAATGCATTTGTTCGTTTACTGATGTTACCTTGGATAGTTTCTCCTAATCAATGCATTTGTCAAAGTACTAATGTCATGGCCCATATGTATATGTAATCTCAAAGTAACAAGCTGTTATTACTTATAAACAATATATTTGCGCACACCCGTGGGCAGCCGCGTTGGCAAGAGCTTGGCGCCCTCATCTCGGAGGTTGCGGTTCGAACTGCATGGTTGTTATCGCAATTTAAGTGGAGGGCCTTAGCGGTGGGATGCTTTGGGCCGTCTCCCCGAGGTATTGACGTGACTACCGGGGCGTACGCTCAATGATACCCCGGGGCGTAAGCATGACGAAGGCCGTGGATCCTCGGTCATTAAAAAAAAAAAAAAAAAAAAAACAATATATTTGCCTACGCAAATCAAAGAAGTTAGTATCGAGGATATGGTAAAAAAAAAAAAAAACAAATTACTTTCTGGGATATGGAATTTGTCTTTTATTGCGATTATCTCTTTAAGAGGTAATGACGTCGATGTACACCAATTTTTGCTCCTTTTACAATTGACTATCCAAAAATTTTGGTTTTGACATATCAAAATGATAGTACGGAATATTTCGATTATTGTCGGGAGTTGAAGCTGACCTTTATCTGTCAGCTTTTTTGGTGGGCGTCCAAAATTCTCCCTGAATTTCGAACTTGAATTGACGGCCATTAGGGTTGAACCTCAATGATGAGGACGCAACATGCCCTTTTCATTCTCTAGGACAGGCTTTTCTTCTAGTGGGGCTGTTAATTGCTGATGACAATGAAAATGAAAAAAAAAAAAAATTCGTGGGAACACATTTATAAATAGAAAATGACGAAATGACGGTCCTTAATTTATTATGAGATTAATGACCTATTATGAGTTACAAACTTTTTAAGGATATCTGACCATTTCCCCTCCAAATTCCACAGGCCTCACTCAATTGACATATTATATTATCTAGCTCCATCTATGCCTTCCCTTTACTTGCTGATTTTTTTAAGGTACAATTCTTCGTAGAGACTGATGTTTTACGGAGAGCGTTCCCACTTTTCCGCTTGACCTTTATGATATATTTGCATAAAAATCAGTTGATACCAGATGAAGTGGCCAAGTGGATAAATCGGTTGTATTGGTTGCTTAAGATTGAATATGGCAAGTAACAATATATTGGATGATTGATTATAGACTATATATTGCTTTTAATATTTTGCAATATCCAACCGTAGAACATTTTATTTTTTCCATAAATTAAAATATAAGTCATGCTCTCTCTATGAAAACAAGAAACATCAGTCTTCCTTGATTTCAGTCGCATAAAATAACAGATGATTGATATTGATGAAATTTGTCAATATATATATATGTTAGTGAAAAATTCTTAATTCTTTTCCTAACTCTTTAAAATGGATGGGAGTTCATAGTGAAGGCTACTTGATTGATTGAATGATGCTAGCGGTCAAGATGAGATTAAAAATTCAACGGAACAATGGGTGATATCCTATTGGCAATAGTAATGTGTCCTATACTAATACAATATTGTCGCAGATGTCTTTTCTTTATTTTATCTATTACCACGCATAACAAGTTTGTAGATAGGCTCTAAGGAAAATAAACACTAACAAAAGAATTTTTCAGAGAGACTACTACCAAAAGAAAAGGTTTATACTGCAAAAAAACCAGTAAAAAAATGGAAGGTGTTGATGGAGAAGGATATTAAACAATGCCAATTGAGCAAGGCAACTTCCGAACCAAAAAAAGAAAAAATGGAGCAATGCAACTCCGAGTGAAACCGGACAACAAAGTTTCTAGGTATCCTTAAAGAATTTGTGGCCCAAAACAAGCTATTACTCTCAAATGGATTAAGGGCTGTCATGATAGTCGAACTCTTTGGAAATATATGAATACCCTACATATGTGTAACCGGTCCCATAAATATCCTTGAGGTATGCATGCATTAGAAGTGCATGAAAAGAAATTATTATATTTCTGTAGAACGAATAGGTACAACAAATAAAAAAGTGCTTCGATTTTTCTTTTACAAGAGCCAAACGAGAGGTGTTATCATCGCCACCTTGGCGACATTCCCTCAAGGAGAGATCGGTGATCATTGACTTAATCATCTAAAATTTCTGGATATGATGCACAAACTTTGTAACTTTTTTGTTTATATGCAAGACCTTTTATTAATATTTTGGATTGCTAGATACTTTTTACAAGTATAATTGACTATACTGACGATGATGGATGTGATAATAATAAAATAAGTCGTCATATATGTTAAAGATTAAGGTTTTGAATGGAAAGATAGAATATGACAGTTGAATTCTCGCCAGTATAAACGTATCATCTTAATCTTTGGCATGATTATGAAAATAATGTATGTGGGGCTTTCAATGCTAATTTTTTCGTGTTTTTAACAGGTTTGAATTGGTTTACATCTCAAAATTTTGAGTATGTTTGATTTCAAGCTCTGATTAACAATTTAAGAAAAAGAAAAAGAAAAAAATAGAAGCAGGAAACTACACCAATCAAGTGTATTGCCCTCTTCGACATATATTCCAGATGCATACAATTTGAAGCTTACGAAAAGAGTAGGTGCCCATAGATGGATGACGATGATGATGTGGTGATACTGACCACGACGATGATGATAGATGGAGCCGTAGTTAAAATTATTTTAGTAGTGTTAGAAGTGCACCACCAAAGAGAGAATAAAGACTTAGCGAAAGAAAATAAATAAAATAACTATTCGGTAGTCTTGGGCCTAAGAGTTTATCCCACGTCAGTTTTGGAAGGGTTCAATAGTTAATATAAAAGTGTGAGGGAAAATCCAACTTTTTGAACTAGCTTCTGGAGTGAGAGAAACCCAAGACCACTTAGCACTGGTATTAGAACTAGAGTTACCAACAAGTCTAGACCCAACAATCACTCAGAGGGGGTTGTTGCGGCTAACCTAAGCCCTATCTCACATTATGGAAAGAGCAAGTGATTAGTTAATAAACAGCCTCACCCTTTAAGCTAACTTTTGTTGTAAGCCCAAGTTCAAGTCTGTTAATATATTGAATTGAACCCACCTTCACTAGTATTAGTTAATAAACAGCCTCACTGGTATTAATTGTTCTGCACCATACCAATTTTCTTATGTAAGACTTCTCTTAGACAACTCGCTCATGCATCTTAACAATCTCCCTTCATGTGTGAGATTAGTGTTAAGTTTACTGCCCATTAATCCTTATATGCTTTTGCAACAAGATATCTCAACTTGAATAGACTGGGCTTCCCCCTCAAGCTAGCTTTTGTTGGAAGCGTGTAGTAGAAGTGCAATACCTTTCACCTGGAAAATCACCTAGAGGGAGCTTAAGTCCAAATCTGTTAACATATTCAATTAGATCCACTTTTTCTCAAAAACATAGACCAATAAGTTATAGGCCTAGAATATATAACTATTCTACACCACATTGATTTTCTGCTATAAGATTCACCTAACACAACTCACACGTACATTTTAACAATTACTACTTAGAAAAGAGGAATACATGGTATTGATTATTTGGTATTCTATCATTTTTCTTCTTATCTTTCTTCACGAAAAAATCAGTTTAATGTTAGAATTTCTCAAATGTTCTTAAAATAATTAGGACACTGATGCAAGTTTTATATGGGACAATATTAAAACTCACGATAAGCTCGCTTATTGTAAAATATTATGTCATGCAATTATCTAATTGTCTAATCAGCTCATCCAAATGGATTCATTTATAGCTATAAGAAACATCACCACCTTCAAATTCATCCGATTAAAATAAAATTATTCTTTGGGTGGAGATTTATCTAATTCTTATTTGGTTCGTCTTCTATCGTCACTACTTTGAATATTTTCATTCAGTTTAGGGTTATTTTCAGATTTTGTCAGGTGTCCCCAGATTTATTGTTTACTATATGTTATGATATGTTTGTCAAACGTATTTGGTTTGCCTTAGAGAATTATTCGCGATGTTTTTTCTCTGTTCCATTATTATATATTCGAGCCAAATAGCAACTTGAGCTCGGATATAAGCCTTTTAACGGTACATCAATTGCTTGCGTTAAGTATGTGCAAGTTCAAAACGGAGATAGATTTCTGCTTGAATTACTCCATCTCAGCTCAATTTCGATCGAGGTGGGAATCATTATATTTCAGTTGCACCCTATTGTACTTATGAAAGATCAGCTCCATTAGACTAGTCGATGCTAACGCATCACTTACATTCCTAAAAATAAAACAGAAATGCAAAATAATTTAATCCAAAGTCTATTTGCTATACAAGGAACTAGGCTTTATTGGATGTTTAAATGTAAATATTTACCCGACTAGCCTTTTCTATCGGGTCTCAATCAACCAAAAGTCATGCGTGTTGTCAAGGTCTCTAATTACCATTAAAAAAAAAAGTTGAAGAAAGACATCTTGCACGTGTGTCATTTTGTTCTGCTCACGAATGATCAAACCAACCTTCCTTCCTCCTTCCCCTATCGCAACCACTCCGAAATTGTGTAAAAGTAATTGAGTTTGCCTTCATGGACCGACCCTTTTTGTGTCCTTTTTGCCAGGAATGAGGCCTTGTCAGTTTAAACAAACGATTCAATCTTAGAGCGTTTGTTTCATTGAAAACTTTATAATAAAGGAAAATATTTTTTATTTAAATAATTTCAAGGAAAATGGTTAGTTTTCAGTTGTTTGATAGTTTAGGGAAAATAATTTCCTTCTTTTCAGAAGAGAGTGGTTTTCCTGCAATCAAAACTTGTTTTTTCTTCAGTCAATGGAAAATGTTTTTCGTACATCAATTAGTTTTTGTTGTCCAAATATTGAAAAGTCGAAAAACAAACAATTGGACCCTTAATCCCTTTTTCATGCGCACTAAAGAATTTCAAATTGTAATTTACATTTATCTTCAGTATTTATTTGTTTTGATAATTTTCCAAATCGAACCACTAATACACATATGTCCAGTCTCGCAAGTAATTTGTTGCATCCCTCTATATATATTTACAAGCTTGACAACCATGAAGATATCACGAGTTCATTCATCTCTCTCTCTCTCTCTCTCTCTCTCTCTCTCTCTCTCTCTCTCTCTCTCTCTCTCTCTCTCTCTCCTTGCATTAACGAGGAAAAGAAATGGGGGGAATATGTTCGTTGTTGAAAACTGAAAGGCAGCCTCCGACGAATGGAAAACTCATCACAATCCTCAGTATTGACGGTGGAGGAGTCCGAGGAATCATTCCGGGGGTCATTCTCGCTAAACTCGAAGCACAACTTCAGGTAATAACATGAACAAACCATACGAACAAAGTGGACATAAGAGTTACATCATTGTGCTACAATGATATATCAAGAAAAAACAACTAAGAAAGAAGCTCATGATTAGGGTTAAAGTCAAAAAATCTTTTGAGAAGACTTTCTTCCTTCGTTGTTTTTATATTCTGTGTGGGAGGAAGGCAGCCATGCCAAATATTTTGCTCTTTCCATCTGAATCTTCTCCCATAATTTGATTATGTTGACAAACTTGAATAATAGTTTCTTTTATGGTATCATGGTGGCGGTCTTAAGTTGATGGAATTTACAGGAACGGGATGGACCGGATTCAAGAATCGCAGATTACTTTGACATAATTGCTGGGACAAGCACGGGTGGATTGGTGACAGCCATGATTACAGCACCAAAGGACAATCGTCCAATCTATGCAGCCTGTGACATTAAGGATTTTTACTATGAGCATTGTCCTGAAATATTTCCTTATAAAAAGTAAGTTATATTTACCCCTTTTTCGTTGTTTTTTTTTTCAACTATAATTGTTCAAGACATTTGAACATTCATGGAATAATCTATACTGGAAAGTTCCATGGAGAAGTCGTTTCAAATGTCTGTAGTAAAATAAACTAGTAATATGCTCATGCGCTGGGCAAGCTTAAATTTTTTCATTTGAATAAAATAGAATGTGAAATTCAGTGTAAATTATTTGTTATATGGTATACTATTATATATAAATCTTCCTCTTTCAAACAAAACCAAGGAGGATTTATTATTTCATACAACATATTAGCAATTTAAAATATTGGCTCTTGACAATAATAGGAAAGTTCCTAATTGTCATTGTTATATGACATAGGATTTTTTTTTTTTGTAATCAAAAACATTATTTTAATATTGAGAGAAAGTTAATTAAAATCTTCCAAGGAAATACTTAAATAGGCAGATTTAAAAAAAAAATGTTAGAATGGTCAATAATTGGTAATTTGAGACATTAAAACTAATGTCTTTTAATCAAAACTTATGGTATGCAATAAGACTATCACAAAATCTTGGTTGGAAGCAAAATAAGTGAAGAATACAAAAAACATGGACTCCTTGCAATGAGGATTACCGGTTCCTTATATGTTAAGAGTCCTATGTGCCACTTTTAGAGACACCCCTAAAATAAAAGGTTGCTATTATATATTTAAATGAATATTGCTACTATAAATATTAGTACCATAAAGGAAATGATAGAGATAGCTAAAAATTAAAGTTTAATGTATCAACTATCAAGCGGTATTTAAAAATTAATCGAGCATATCAAGTGAAGTCACTCTCTACTAAATAACATCGATATTCGTTTTTATTGGGTGGATTTGTTTAATGAATTGGACTCGACATTTGATATCGTGATTCTAACGTCTCTTATTTAACTTTTGAATAGTTGCGATAACTTTATAATCAAACTTAGAAGCTCGGCAGAAGCAGTCAAGGGGCCAAAGTATGACGGGACTGAGTTGCATTCCACAGTCAATAAGCTGCTCAAAGGAATTACTCTCAGTCAAACCTTGACCAACGTCGTCATCCCGGCTTTCGATATCAAGCGTCTCCAACCAGTCATCTTCTCTACCATCGACGTAGGAACCCGAACTTGACCATATAACCCTGATTTCGCCGACTCCAGATAGATATGGATCCTTATATTGCCGCTTTGATTTGAATTCTCATACGTCTCTTTTGATTTTCTTGCAATTTGACGGGGGGACAGGCGAAAAAGGATCCTCTGAAGAATGCGCGGTTGGCGGATGTTTGCCTTGGCACCTCCGCAGCTCCTACATTCCTCCCGGCGCACTTCTTCCAGACTACAGACAAGAACGGAAACACCCGTAGCTTCGATCTTGTTGATGGTGGGGTCGCTGCAAATAATCCAGTAAGTGCAAAAACGAGAATGAAATTTGGCTATTTATATAATGGTAAAATGTATTCAAGAAGGGCATTACACTGTTATTACTTACTAAACTTTTCTAAGATGCCAAAATATGGTGTCTGACTACATGACAGGACAAAAGAAACAACAAAAGAGAGAATTAACAATATGCAATCGTGTGTTTTGCAGACCCTAGTTGCTCTGAACCTCGTTAGGAGAGAGAACCTATCGCAAAACGAATTGTTCAAGGGCATAAATCTAAGAGATACCGATCAAATACTAGTGCTGTCACTTGGTACTGGTACGACCAAGAATGAAGAGAAGTATAGTGCGACCGAGGCCGCTAAATGGGGACTTGTACCCTGGATCAACAACAATGGTTCAACTCCAATAATCGATATCTTCAATGAAGCATGTTCCGATATGGTCGATTATCACTTGTCTACTCACTTCCAATCCTTAAGCTGCAAAAAAAATTACCTCCGAATTCAGGTATGAGATGGATTGCTAACATCGCATGTGGCTTCATAAAACATTGTCATTTTACCGCTTTACTCTGGCTCATGACCACGCGGCTTCTTTTGACATCATTTCTCGTGGATTGCTTCGAAACAGGATGACACCTTGACTGGAAACGAATCATCGCTTGATAATTCGACCCGCGAGAATCTAGAGAGGCTCGTGGAAATAGGGGAGAAGCTATTGCAGAAACGAGTGTCAAGGGTAAACTTGGAGACCGGTAAGTTTGAAGAGATTGAAGGAGAAGGCACCAATGGAGATGCGCTTAGGCGCTTTGCAATTCGGCTTTCTGAAGAAAGGAAGAGGCGAAACAAATAGATATTATACATCTGAAAATTGTCTGTCGGGATACGTGAACATGCTGCTTAGATGAATGTGAAATAGTTTATAGAATATTCCGTGCAAGATAATAGTCTCGGGTGTAAAGCTCTTCGCAATGTTTGTAGAATTTCTTCTGTCTACTTCAACTATGATATTTTGTAATTTCAACTATGATGTAATGTAATTGAGTTCCAGCACTTTAAGTTTATCCCTAACTAGTATTTCCTTTTTTTAACTTTCCCTAGAGTCGTAATATAGACATAATATGCAAATCCAAAATAAGGAATGTTCAACGTATGAGAGATATAAAGTACGAGTTCACTTGGAAATGCGGGTGTTTGTTGAGGCATTTAACATTTAAGTGAAAAGAACATTGTGGAAAGCATCACAAATGTTATAACTTTTGTTCAACGTTCACTTAATTATCATAAAAAAAAAAAATTCAATCACTTAAGTAAGATGGCTCTTAGAGAAACATTCACTTGAGTAACATAACTTTTTTTTCATCACTTAAGTGCTAAATTTAGAAGTTACGACTCAAGTAATCTGAAAAAAGTTATAACAATCAAGTGAGAATTGTACAGAAATATGTCACTCAAGATGTCATTTTATCTCAACTTTTAAAGCTTAGAATTATATTTTTTATAGAATTTTTGACACCTTAAATTGTCCAAAAATACATGTTACAGCATAGTCATTCTGAATCATTTCATAACTTTTCAAAAATTAGAGTATTATTTGCGTTTCGGCAGAAAATTCAAATGTGGCTTATGTGGTTGGCTTTAAAACCCTATCGAAGAAGTAGTGATTCCTTCATATCCTTTGCTAAACATCCTAATCAAAATCCAAAATAGAAACAACGATTCCATTCGTGTCTCTACCGAACATGCCGCCTCTATCAAGAAACGAAGTGAATTATAACTTTCGGCAAGAAGACATCAAGAAATAAAAGCTGGTTATCGGGTATGTGGCAAATGGACCTCTTCAAAGGAAAAAAGCCTTTAGGCCCCCAAAGATTTAAGCCCTCACCCCATCGTCGTTTCTTCTGCAGCCGCCAGTTTCTCAGAGGAAAATAAGAAGAGAAGAAACAATAAATAAGTTCACGAATCAATCCATGTCTTCTTCAACTGCTTGCATGATCCTATCACGTTTCCCTTACCTCCAAGATCTGATGATGACTACCTCAACCTCTAAGCATTCCTTGTTACTTTATGCTCAAAACATTCAAATGCCAGTGACTGTTCTTTGCCCTTTCGCTAATGTGGGGAAAATCAGACTTCTCTTGCGCTAGGATGAGCTTTAGCTCATTATTTTATTATGGCGAGTTGTTTGCCTCTCGTACTGCGATTTGGATCGCTATTTTACCACTAATTAAGTCTAATTATCTTGCTTGAAAACCAAATTAGTTTGCTGATAATGTGTCGAGCATAAAAGATAGGGTCCATGTTTCGCTTTAAATCGTTCCTCCAATGATACTGAGCAGGTATGGTAAAAGGAATCTTCACATACACGAGATACACGGGCATGAGAAAACAAATAATGCGCCTTTGGACAATCCAATGGGAATGAAGACCACTACATCATGAATCGTGCCATCTCCAAGGGAAGTCTACAGAACACAGACTTTTTCCCTCAACTTTTTATTGTCCCTATCCTTTTTTTTACTAAAGCGAATAGACTTAGGAATAGTGCACGAAGACTTGATAGAAACAGAAGTCGCCCAAGAAAAGAGCCCAATAATTGATTAGGCGCAGGAGAGAGCGCATTATTGCCACTTCCAAGAAGATTCCAGTTTCATTCGAGCTATAAAATATTACTATGATAGGTTCTCACCAACAAATATTCATCTCTTAGTTGCTATCCATTTGCAAAACGACGAGTCATGGTTCTGATTCTTCTTGAGCTGAGCTCTTCTCAGCCTTCTCCATGGCGAGAAGTGGATCTCCGACGGGGAAGATTGTGACGGTCCTGAGTATCGACGGAGGTGGTGTGAGAGGCATCATTCCCAGCACGGTCCTCACCTATCTCGAATTCATACTCCAAGTAATCGCGCCCATTTATTTTATTTGTCAATGTTTCCTTTGTAGATGATGTGGATAACAACTATCAAGTGTGGTGTGTGAACCGTGAAAACGGTACCCCAAAATCTCCATAGTTTGAATCTAGAACACAGTAATGGAGAAAAAGATATTTGTGTATCTGATTTGGAATCCATCGTATCCAAAGCCCAACTAATTTTCCTCTATTACTCTCTATATCATTAGCTCAATGAAATCATTTCTCACGAATTACGTGCTATAACTGCTCATTATATGAGGTTATTTGTGTATTATGATTAGAAAAGAGATTTAAACACTATATATAGAGTTTTCTATTACAGGCTCTTCATCACAGATCAGGCTCTATTCGGCCCCTACTAGCGATGCCTATATTAGACTAATTAGAAATCTATATATCTCATATTAGTAGATTAACTTTGTGAAAAAGTAAAATTTAATCTTAGTTAATATAGTCCACGTCAAAAAAACTATTACATGGCAGCTGCCCGTTCTAATCACTCAGCGGGCATAGACAGCTGGATTAGAGTCGGGTGAGATGGCTCACGAAAGCAACATAAGCTACTGAGGTTTTGATGGTCCTCCAGCTATGAAGAAAAGCATCTTATGAAAATTGCAACATCCCCTTTTACATTTGCAGCTGCTGTTAGGAAGCTATTAACATGGGCATTTTTAATCTGTATGAATAGTCTTATTTTTATGGTGATCATAGGAGTCGTTTAAAGTTGATGAAAATTACAGGAATTGGAACCAAACAGAAGGGACCTGAGAATTGCAGATTATTTCGACATAATTGCTGGCACAAGCACGGGTGGGTTGATCACGGCCATGATTACAGCACCAAATGAGAACAACCGTCCGAAGTTTGCAGCCGGTGAAGTCAATAATTTTTACTTTAAGAATTGTCCTAAAATATTCCCCCAGAAATGGTAAGTTATGTTAATTCATTTTCTTCTTTGCTTTAAATATAATTCTTCGAGTCATGTGAACATTCAAGCGATAATCCAAAAAGGAAAGTCAGCTTTAAATTTCTGTAATCAATTAAACTAGTACTATGTCTATTCGTTGTGCAAGCGTGAATTTTTTTTATTTGAATAAAATTGGAATATATGTATTTTAGCGTAAATTATTCATCATATTGTAAACCATTTCATATGGATCTTCCTCTTTTCAACAAAACGAAGGTGAAATTATTAGTTCATATTATATATTAATTAGGTAAAATATTGAGACTCCATAATCATTAGAAAATTCCAGATTTTTTTTGTTATATAACATAGGAAAATTTTATATGTAATCAGCAGCATTATTTCAATATTGAGAGGAATACTAAAAATCTTTCAAGGAAATACTTCACAAGAAAAGTTACAGATATCTTAGGATTTTTTATAATTGCTAGTTTATAATATTAAAATCATTAAAACTATTTTATTTTATGGCAAAACTCATGGTACTTCATGAGAAGCACAAAATCCTAGTTAGAAGTAAAATGAATAAAGAGTGCACGCAAAGTACTCCTTGCAAGGAGAATTATTGATCCCTTACAAATTAGAATCCCTTACAAATGAAAAGCTTCCAATTATATATTTATAAAGGTCTTTTTAGTGTAAAAAGCAATGATACGAATGGACAAAGTTTATAAGAAAATTGATGTATCGACTATTTAGTGATGTTTGGTAATTAATCAGACGTATCAAGAGAAGTCACTTGCTACTAATTATTAACATTTGCATTCTTTTTTATTGGGTAGATTTATTTAATCAATTGGACTCGCAATTGATATCATCGTTCAATTTATCCCGGTCTCAAGCAAGTTTATAACGTGTCTTATAAACAGTCACAATAAGATGATGAATTCAATAATAAGCTGGGTAGGCGCACTCATGGGGCCAAAGCATGACGGGAAGAAGTTGAAATCCCTGGTCGAAGATGCGCTCGGTGCCACCACTCTAAGTCAAACCTTGACCAACGTCGTCATCCCGACTTTCGACATCAAGCTTCTCCAACCAGTCATCTTCTCTACCGACGCCGTAAGAACCCGAACTCGACCACATAACCCTGATTTCGCCAACTCTAGATAGATGTCGATCCATATACGGTCAGTTCAATATAAACTCTCCTATGTCGCTTTGGAGTTTCTAACAATTGATTGGCGACAGGCAAGAACGAATCCTTTAAAGAATGCGCGGTTGGCGGATATTTGCATGGGCACCTCCGCAGCTCCCATATTCCTCCCGCCGTACTACTTCAAGACCGAAGACAAGAATGAGGAGCGTCACTTTAATCTCATTGATGGTGGGGTTGCAGCAAATAATCCCGTAAGTGCAAACACGAGAACTAGGGTTCGGGTATAAATTCATTCGCGTTACACTGATATTATGTACTAAACTTTTCTAAGATTGCTAGTTCGGTGTCTGACCATATGACAGTAAGTATTTTTTTGATTATTTTGAAACGTTATCAAGTTTCATTTATTATAAAGCTTACCACAAGAAGTCAGGCCAAAATAAAGAAGAAAAGAGAGAACTAACAATATGCAATTCTGTGTTTTGCAGACCTTAGTTGCTCTCAGCCACATTAAGAGAGAGATTTTCTCGCAAAACGGAGAGTGCAAGGACAAAAATCCAGGACAAATCGATCGAATACTAGTGCTATCACTCGGTACTGGTGCGGCTCACAATAAAGGGAAGTATAGTGCGGCCAAGGCCGCCAGATGGGGACTTATCAATTGGAACGTTGACCATGGTTTCACTCCGTTGTTCGACATCTTCAACGACGTGATCTCTGATATGGTCGATATTTACTTGTCTAGTCTCTTCCGATTCTTCAAATGCGAGCAAAATTACCTCCGGATTCAGGTATGAGATGAATTGCTTGTATAGCGTTTGGCTTCATGAAACACCATTATTTTAATGCCATAGACTAGCTCATGACTACGCGACTTATTTTGAAACGATTTCACGCGGGCTACTTCAAAACAGGATGACACCTTGACCGGAGAAGAATCATTGGTTGATGCTGCGACCCTGGAGAATTTACATAGGCTGGAGGAAATAGGGCAGAAGCTATTGCAAAAACCGGAGTCGAGGGTAAACTTGGAGACCGGTAAATTCGAAGAGACTGAAAAACATCGCACCAATGAAGACGCCCTTTGGGAATTTGCAGAACGGCTCGTTAATGAAAGGAAGAGAAGAGAAGAGGAAGAGAACAAAGAGGAAGAGAAGAAAACAAGCAGGAATTTGTACATCCAAAAATGAGCTGTCATGATTCATGATGCTGCTAATTAGATGAACTCGAGATAGCTTATAGGATCTTCCATAAACAATAATAATCTCACAAGTCAAGCTCATTGGGATATTGGTAGAATTTCTTGTCTTCATCAAATATGAAATTTTGTAATTTTCAACCATGATGCAATTCAATTGAGTTCCAGTACTTTTAAATGTATCCCTAACTATGTTATTATTTATGAAAAATTCAACTGAAGTCGTAATAGAGACATAATATGCAAACGGAGAATGATAAATGTTTCAATGTACTAGAGAGATGGAGTAAACTCGGAAATGTGGGTGCTTGATGAGGATTTTTAACTTTTAAAGCGGCAAATTACATTTTAATAAAATTTCAGACACCTAAAATTGTTCAAAATACATGTTATAGCATTTAAAGTCATTCCATAACATTTCATATTTTTTTTCAAAGTATTATCTGTATTTTGGAGGAGAATTTAAATGTGGCTTATGTAATTTGCTTTAAAACCCAATCGAAGAAATAGTCATTCCTTCATATAGTAGATTCTACTAAGGCAGTGGAATTACCTTAGGTCATTCCTGTAATGAAGTCCTTTTCAAACTTCATAATCAGAATCAGAACTTGAAACGAAGATTCCATTCCAGTCTACCAAACATGCCGCCTCTATTGAACTTGAGATTAAGTGAATAGATCTTTGGCGAGAGTGACACCAAGAAATGAAAGCAAGTCCCTTGGTAAGTGAAGAAAAAAACGTAACGGAACAGGAACAAGGACTCAAGATCAGGCCTCTGAAGAGTAGCGCCAAACATGAATTGTCGACCTGATATAAGTGACTGGGAGAATGTACTCAGATCCGCAACACCGTTCTCCTGGCACGGGCAACTGTTTATCCACCATGTTTATGATTTCTTCCTCATCGTAGAGGATATTAGGATCATAAAATGAGTACAAGGATACAAAAGAATGCATCCTTCTTGTTGGTTTTTCATCAGCCACATAACTGGATAAACGATGATTTCGGAGAGAAATCTCACAAATTATGTTTGACCATGCATCAACTTGACGGAATGAATCTGTACAGGCACAAGAGACAAGCTTCAGCATTAATTCCTCTTAAAAAATCTGCTCCTCTGTTTCAATTCATATAACATCCCTATTGACAGAAACTATTGTACACGAAAGCCGTTATATACAGACTCACTCACACTACATCAGTTGCCCGATGAGGTGAAGAAAGTACCTCAAGCTGCCCCAAAAATGTGTCAAAACTTCCAGGGCAGGGAAACATCCACGAATTCAGGAGGCATTAACTTTAAAACGAGACAAGGAAGCTACAAATCAAAGACTTTGAGCTGCATGTGAACTACTTGATCATGCACAAAGTCCACATTCATTATTATGGCCTAATCAACAGCAAAACGCGCAAGAAAATTGGGGCAGCTCTCCCCCAAAGAAATTATCTGGAAAGTCAATTCCATTTAGCGCCCCTTTTGACTGAGCTGGGACGATTAGAAGATGGACTGGGATACTTTGTTGCTCGATCTGAATGAGGACGAGACAACAAAGTGTGAAGCATCTCAAGGATAGAACGAGGAGAATGACAGAACTCCTGTGTCAAGTCAGAAGTCTCAACATGAGATTGTCGGCCACCCGCACTGGCAAAACAGAGTAATTAGGAAGGTGTAAGCACCAGTATGGATCAATAGATGCGCCATTACATATCGAAGTTCGAAAAACCAGGTGAGGAGGACAGGGAATGCAAGAAGGCTAAACTCTAGAGTTGTACTTGTGCCGTACTTTGTGTAGCCGTTGCAAGACGGGCAGCTCGTCAACAGTAAGTTCGACATACCCTGGGCTATGGGACATGTCCTGTAACATCGCACCAACAGGATATCGAGAACAATTGTCCAGTGTGCAGTTTCTTCTTTACTTGTAAAGTTTTAGGAGTCGCGGCCAACGAGCGGACTTTACTGATTACCATTGATTTTCTGCCCAGCGCAAGGCACATTGAGAAAAGCAAACCTAGAATTGAAAGACATTGTGAAGGGAACAAATGCACCATTCGTCCCTCGATTTTTGCAAATTGTGCAATTAGATCCTTCAACTCCTTTTTCTGGCCAATCAAGTCCATAAATTTAGCATCTTTCTATTCATGTGCATGTAAGGTGCAAAAGCACACCCCAATATCTTCATAACTAGAACCAAGAACACAAATGAAATCAAGTAAAGAGATTTATGCACATGTATTTGGACCATCATTCTTAATGCGAAATAACGACGATCCAACCTCAAAAACTTCTCATCTATTTTATTTTGTATCACTGGCTCAATAAAACAACCCCTCACCCTTAACACTTAGTAAATGCTCCTTTGTGAGGATGATTGTGTGTTTTAGGTTAGAGAAGAGATTTAAGCATTATTTATAGAATTTCCAGTCAGACCCTCTCATTATGGGCTGAGCATAATTCGGCCCACACTAGTCAGCCTCATATTAAATTAATTAAGAAATTTTCTGTCTCACCTTAGACTAATCCCATAAAACAGTAAATTATAATATCAATTAATGTAATTCACATCAAGAAAACCCTCACATTCTCCCATTTGGGTTATATTAATTGAAATTATACTGTATGTGCTCACTTTGATCTAAATATAATTCTTAATAGTCAATCATATCTCATAAAATCTCAAACACCAAATCATGGCTTTAACTGCATCTATACACACAGAGTCTTTCATGGTCATAAGTAATTTTTAACTTTATTGATATAGATTCAATATGATAGTGTGGCAAATCGATAACGACTCTCATAAAGAGTAATATCTTATGTGTCATTCCTTTTGTCATCAACATTCTCTTATCTCAATGTCACAAAAACTCGTGTCACTAGAAAATATCTTTACAGTTCAATAAGCTCGCATATGTCTTATCCTTACGGTTAACCTTTTTTTTATGCTCAAGGCTAATAATTGGATGCCCCTGTCCTTCACTCAAGGTTTATACAATACCTTAAATTTTTTATCAATATGTATTTGATATAATAACAATACATTCATAAATACTTTATTGAATGCAAAATGTGATATATATCAAAACGTTACTAAATGCAACAAACACATATATAAACTTTATTAGAGCAAAACTGAAACAGCTCCCACTAAATAACAATATTTCATGATGCTCCTAAGCTCATATTAATGACATGTCATTCAAGAATACAAGAGCGAAGGCCTTTAATTAGTGGATTTGCAATCATATCATCTACAAAAATATAGTATACTATAACGTCACCATTCTATATCGTTTCTTTATGGTAAAAAACTTGATCGCCATATGTTTAGGCCCTTTATGATATTTGTTGTTGTTAATCAATAACACTATAGAGTTATTCTCTCAATTAAACCGTACAGGTCTATCTATAAAGTCAAATACGGTTAACTCCTTAATGAGATTCCGAAGCCAAATATCTTGAATAACAATCGAAAAGTATGCTTTAAAATCCGCTTACATGGTAGATGATGACATAGATTTCTATTTACTGTACATCCTGTTAACATAAATCGGTATTCCGTTGTCGACTTCATTTCATCCTAACAGCCAACAAAATTTACATCTGAATACCTTACTAGCTATAAGACCTGAACATGTGTGTAAATCAACAGATAGTCTTTTGTCCTCTTTAAGTACCTCAAAACCCCCTTGGTAGTGACCTAGTGATCGTGTCCTAAATTTGTCTAGAAGTCTTGTCACAAAAGCGATATTTGGTTTAGTGCAAATTTAAACATATATGATATTTTCAAGTGCATTAACACAAAGTATTTACTTCTATTGAGTTTTCTCAATGTCTGAATGAGGACAATGTGACAGGTTTAATTCATCACCCTTAATGATAGGAGCAATTCCTAGCTTATAGTGATATATTGAATCTTTTCAAAATACGATCAACATATATCTTCTGAGATAAACTTAATATATAGTGAGAACAATCCTTACGGATCTTAGTGCCAAAAGATAAATGACGCCTCATCAAGGTCCTCCATGTCAAAAAATTTTGATGATATCTGTTTTGTCTCATCAATTATTCAAAATCACTACTTGCAAGCAAAATATTATGTACATAGAGTGTAAAAAAAGAAATTTCCTTCCACTGACCTTGCAATATATACACTAATTTACTTTGTTCTCAATTAGACAAAATGATAACACCATGAAACATTAACAACATTGTCTGGAAACTTGCTTAAGGCCATGAATAAAACTTTCCAGTCTATACACAAGCTTACCAAAATCATCTACTACAAAACCTTCAAGATACACCCTATAGACTTCATTATCAAGGTATCCATTTGGAAAGATAGTTTTAACATCCATCCGGCGTAACTCCATATCAAAATAAGCTATTAATACCATATTCACTCTAAAAGAATTGTTAGAAGAGACTAGAAAAAATATTTCTTCACTGTCCACTCCTTCTTGCTGAGTGAAACCCTTGACTACTAGTTTGGCCTTAAACTTCCCATTCTTTCTTTAGGGTCTTTTTTAATCTTATACATCCATTTGCAACTGATGAGCTTGTGACTTTCAAGCAACTCAACAAGTTCACAAATACTACTATGTTTCATAGAGTACATCTCGTCTTTCATCGCATCTAATCACAAACCTAATCGAGGACAACAAACAACATTTGTAAGTCATTAGATCAACCATACAGCTTATATCATAATCATGCTCTCATAGATAAACTACATAATCTTGTGGTATAATTGATCGTCTTTCCCTAACAGATCTTCTCAGTAGAGCTACAACAACTTCATTATGCACCTAAGAGGCTTGAAAAATTTCATCAAGAACTATCTCAAGAGCAGTACCCTAAACCTCAACAAACTTAGTTTGTGGTGTAGGAGACTCCATAATTATCTATTTATGTAAAGACAAAGACACAGTGATCTCCACTGTACTATTATCCTTAATGGTCTAACTCACATATCCTCTGCGGCTACATCAAATTCTAAAAACTTTATCGTATGTAATTCCACAATTCTTGTACCTTTATTAGGGTCATAAAATCAATACCCCTTTGAACAATCTGGGTAAGATATGAAATAATACCGAGTGATTCTAGATTCCAACTTATTTAATATTGGATTATATAACCTCACTTTTACAGGACACCCCAACCTTAAGATAGTTTAATTTAGGTTTATGTCAAGTCCATTACTCAAAGAGAGTTAATGGAGCAATTTTGGTAGAAACACGATTTTGTATGTGAAAGAACCATTTTCAAAACATCAGCCCATAGAAAACAGGATAATTTAGTCCTACTAATCATACTCATCGTCATGTCCATTATGGTGCAATTACGTCTTTAAGCCACACCAATTTGTTTAGAATTTTTTAGCATAGTAAATTAAGTTATCATTCCAAAATCTTTTAAGTATCTAACAAATAGCCATTTAAGCTATCTAGTATTGTCATACTTGTCAACATACTCACCACCATGGTCATGTATGATAACCTTTAAGACTTATCCTAACTATATCTCAATTTTAGTGCCAAAAAATTTTAAACTTATTCAGAGATTCAAACTTTTCCTTAATCAAGTACAGAAGAAATAGTCCTCAATGACTATGTTGAGATAAAAATTTCTACATAATGTTACCATATAAAGTCCACTAAGATCAATGTGAATGACCTTCAACAGGCTAGAACTTCATACTACAGTTTTATTCTTTATCTTGGTCATCTTGCTTCTACAATACTCTACGCAAGTTTTTTGGTAACTTTTAAGAGTAAACGAAATGCCAACATTATTAGCTCTTCTACTCTTTCTCTAAACATGTAACTAAGACATTAATGCATGAGATTATTCCTTAGACAAAAGTCTTTTGGAAACAACATTTTAAACCGTATGCACGACATGTATATCATTGGGAGTTAAACACAATAGGATCACATTTGAATATATGAACCACTAGGATCAGTCACTCCTCCACTATATGTTATTCATGTATCATTTCATAAATGAATACACAATCATCTCCTTTAAGAGTTTGACCATGCATTAAAATAGGAAACATCTCCTCATTATACGAGACCAGTATTTCTTAAACCCAATCAAACAACTCAATTGAATCCTCGAAAATCTCTCATACCAAAATATAAACTTTATATCTCACATTTACCTTATACATGTTATTTTAGACCTAATGACAAGGTCAATTTGTCACTAAAATCATATGTCATGCCAATTACATTGCTCCATTCATTATTACATGTTGAATCTTATATGTGTTATCAATGAATTAATGTTCTACACACTCTTTATGTGTCGACATACATGTGAGCTTGCACCTTATTTCCAAAATCACAGAAAATTACATATATATATATATGTGTGTGTGTGTGTGTGTGTGTGTGTGTATATGTATATATGTATATGTGTATATGTGTATATATGTGTATATGTGTCTATGTGTATATATGTGTATATGTGTCTATGTGTACATATGTGTATATGTGTATATGTGTCTATATGTGTATATGTGTATATGTGTGTGTATATATATGTAAAAATACCCTAAAAATATGTGTATTTAAGGTTCCATATTTATCTTCACATCCATAAAATCATCAAACATAAAAAAAAAAAAAAAAAAAAAATTACCACAATGTAGAGCATCTTCATACGAGCACATATACCCTATATGCGCCTCCAAATTATATACCCCATACGCGCCTCCAGATTACATGGCACGTGAAGCACACGCGCATGCTAGCCCAGACCAGTCTAAATCGACTATCCAACCAATTTGACTAGTCAACACCAAGTTTGAACGATATAACCTATAACCAATCAATGTCCAATGCAACCAGTTGACCATTCCGGTCAACGAAGAACCAACTCACGCAGGTCAACGGATTAGACCCAGGTCGAATCAACCGGTCAGACCCTAGTCAAATCAATGAGTCGATCAACGGTTAACCGGGTTGAATCAACGGGTCAAGTCGAACTCACGCCTCCAGTTGCTGATGTCATGATGACATCAGCGTCGTGTGTGCGCATGCGTGAAGCGTGTGCTTGACGCATGCCACTACCAGCTGGCACGTGGCCATGTGTAAGGGCGCGTGCGGTCTCCCCCAGCAGCACCCCGACCATGGTTTTGCTCATCTTGACGAACCCCTTCCATTTATGTGATCAAAACTTATTTTTGTTGCACAAGAATTTACGAAAAAAAAAAAAAGGCAAAATTCGTATGTCCAAGTTCTAAGCTATGGCTGCTCTGATACTACATGTGAGACACAAAAGCGTACCACAAGGTCTCCATAGATATAACCAAGAACACATATGTAATCCAATAAAGAGATTTACATACTTGTATTTGGACCATCGTTCTTGATGCAAAATAGCAACAATCCAAACTCAAGAACTTCTCCTCTATTTCACTCTGTATCTAAGACAACCCCTCACCCTTAGCGCTTAATAAACACTTCTTTGTGAGGATGATTGTGTGTGTTAGAATTAAATGAGAGACTTGAGCACTATTTATAAAGTTTTTAACTAAACTCTCTCATTACGGGTCAGACTCAACTCGAGCCACACTAATCAGTCTCATAGTATACTAATTAATAAATCTTCTATTTTACTAATGGTAAATTACAATATCAATTAATGTAACCCATATTAGAAAAACTCTTGCAATTCATCCTTCTGTTAAACCCATTTGAAAAGTGCTGATGGGGACATTTTCGCGTTTTTAAAGCACCGTTTTTCTTTTCACCTATCCATCCGACGTGGCATGTGACATGGCAAATCAGTTGGCAACACAATTAATGTTAGCTAAAAAGGGAGGGAAAATTGGGGTTACGCAAGAATAGAGGACAAATTAGGGTCGTGGGAAACAAATTGAGGATAAGACGAAGTAAACAGGGTAGCAAAAAGATATTCTTTATTTTAAGGCAATGTGGATCACGTTACTTGTAATCGGTTGAAGAAATGCTTGATTGGAGGGAGGAGTCAAGTCAACAAGTATGGAATCTGGGGGGCTCTGCCAAAAGTTAGGGTTGATTTAGGGTTTTCGCAGCGTTAAAATTTCGGGAAACGATCACATGGTAGTCTTTCAGGTCTTTTTAAAACATTATCTCTGCAATAACCTTTGTTGTCGTGCCATCCAATGCAAAAAGGCTCTACCGAGCTCAAAAAACGACGATCAACCCGTTGACTGCTCGTCACTGTGGTCCCTATGATAGTTATCGTTATAGGTGCCTTAGCAGCACCTAACTTATATTTGTCTTTTGCGCAGTGAAATGGCAGATGGGAAAATTCTTATTTTGACCGTGGTTTGGGAGAAGACTGGCAGAATGCTTGAATATGCAGAAGACATCATGCGATTACATGTTTGGAGCAAGTTACCTCGGATCCGGTCGATCCCCAATGTTGGAAGGAACCATGATTTGGATTGGAGTTCTAATTTCTTTCGATAATTCCCAAGTGCCCAGAATGCCAACTTTATTGAGCCTAAATTTTCTTATATGTTTTCAGAAATGTTATGTTTGATGTCAGATTTGCCAATTGGCCCAAAAAAAAAAAAAAACTCCAAAGATGTGCTTGCACAACTTGCAAGGACGAATGGTGACTTTTTCCCATTGCAAAGGACTGAAAGGGAAGACTGGACAAAAATTTAGCGAAATCTTAACGATAAAGTTAGCATATTTAGAATTTATTTTTTTTAATGGCTCCATAATTATTTGTTTCACTAAAGTAACTGGAAAGACTTTGGAAGGATCGACAAAGGCGTGACGGAAAACAGAACTCACCAATAAAAAAGAGCCTAATAACCGATTGGGCACAAGAGAGCTCGTTCTTCCAAAAAAGCACTAGCATATTCCAGCTTCATTCAAGCTTTAAAATACTGCCACGAATAGTTCCCATCAACCTATGCTTATCTCTTAACTGCTATCACTTAGTAAAACGACGCTTGCTCCAATTCTTCCTAAGCCGAGCTCTTCTCATTCGTTTCCATGGCGAGTAGTGGATCCTTAAGAAGGAAGATGGTGACGGTCCTGAGCATCGACGGAGGCGGTGTTAGAGGGATCATTCCAGGCACGGTCCTAGCTTTTCTCGAATCCAAGCTTCAAGTAATCGCACCCACTTATTCTATTTGTCAATGTTTTCTGTAAGGATAATGTTGGACGACCATGGACAACCAACTGATAAACTGTGAGTGTGGCGATCTCCCATCCTCATCTCATGGTCAGTGAAGGCAGCTAGGTGAGGCAGCTTCATGAAAGCTGCATACGCTACTGCGAATTTGATGTGCTACAGTTATGAAGAGTCTGTCTAATATCTTGGGAAAATTGCCGCATCCCTCTTCACGTTGTAGCTGCAGTATACAATGGTGTCGTAGAATCAACTTGGGTACTTTTATATTTATAGGAATATTCTTTCGTTTTCATGGTGATGAAACTAGTTTAAAGTTGACAAAATTTACAGGAACTGGATGGACCGGATTCGAGAATTGCAGATTATTTCGACATAATTGCAGGGACAAGCACAGGTGGATTGATGACGGCTATGATAACAGCACCCAATAAGGACCATCGTCCGATGTTTGCAGCCTGTGACATTATTAAATTTTACTTGGAGCATTGTCCTCAAATATTTCCCCAGAAAAGGTAAGTTATGTTAAACCCTTTTCTTCTTTTCTTAAATATAATCTTCAAGTCACTTGAAAATCCAAGGAATAATCTGAGGAAAGTACAATGAAAAAGTCGCTTCAAATGTCTGTAATCAGAAAAACTAACAGTATATCCGTGCATTGCACTGACATGAATTTTTTCACTAGAATAAAATTGGAATGTGTATTTTTCTGTAAATTATTCGTTATAGTGTAAATTATCTCATATGAAGTTTTCTCTTTTGGCAAATTCTTAGTTCATATTATATGTTTATAATATAAAATATCAAGACTCTATAATAAGAAGAAAATTCATAATTATTGTTGTTATATGACATAAGGAAACTTAATATGAAACCAACAACCTTATATTCGTTGATAGAAAATAAAAATAAAAAATTTAAGGAAATAATTAATGGGAAGAGTTATAAAAAAAATGTTAGAACTTTCAATAATGGCTAATTTGAAACATTAAAACTCACTAAAACTAATCTTTTTATATTTTTAACAAAACGTGTGGTACTTAATGAGATACAAATTCCTAGTTGGAAGCAAAATGAATAGAGTGGAAGAAAAGTATCCATTGGAAGGAAAATGATGATGACTTACGAAAGAGTTCTATGTGCTACTTTTGCGGGCAATCCTCAAAGAAGAGTTTTCTTATATAATTATATGGACTGTCAACATTTACCGTGATAGGCGATGACAGAGATAGTTTAAAATTATAAGAAAATTGATGTATCAACTATCAAAGTGATGCTTGATATTTAATTGGGTGGGACTAATTCCGGGATCTTTTAGCGCTTTCTCTATGTTAACTAACCAAATTTCCCTTCAATTACAAGACTCCGTTCAATACTAATAATTATCATCATCGCTTTATCTCAATGAAATTAATCTCCTAGAGAAATCACTAATAAAGTCTTAAACCTATTATATTTATATCAATTCAGTTCTAAATCCCTCAATTTGTCCAAATTAATATTAAACATTTTAATAATTTGTCGATTGAGTCCTTCTGGCTAATTTTAACAGACAAATTGTTGTCGTGGATACAAATTGTCTTATGTGACATGGTTAGCACTAACATAAATAATTTTTGTAATTTTTCAAAAAACTTGATTTTTTTAATTTTTCTTTTCTTTTTTTCTCTACTTTTTTTTTTGTCCGTTGTGCTAACAGCTTCCCCGGCTGAAAAGGCCCTAGGCAAGGTAGCTGCCTCACCCATAGATGATGAGGCCGTCCTAGGCAAGGTAGCTGCCTCACCCATAGATGATGAGGCCGTGAAGGCTCTCTCGCGCAGTCGGTGAGGATGAGATGGTCTTCTGCCTTCACAGCCAACCAAAGTTGTTGATGACCCTTCATCAACACAATGAAAAAAAAAAAATTTGAAGTAAAGAAAAGAAGGATAAGAAAAATTTAAAAAAAATATCGATTTTTAAAAAATAAAATACAAAAATCGTCCATGTCAGCACTGGTTATGCCGATTGTGCCATGTAGGACAACACTGGCACAATCGGTATCCACGTTAGCAATTTCCAGTCAAAATTAACTAGAATGGCTCAATTAACAAATTATCAAAAGATTTATGACTAAATTAGCCGCATTTAAATATTTATGACTGAATTAGCACAATTGTAATAAATTTAAAACTTTTTTTGGTAATTTTATCTATCTCTCCTTGACATACACCCAATATTTTCTAGCCTCTCTATGCTAAATTTCAAAGCCAAAACACATCTTTACTTTTGAGACCATGAATTCATTGCTTTGTTGAAGAAATAATGTTGCTAAATTTGAGTGTTTAGAAAGTCGTTAATTTATTCTTTTGTCTAAACTTTAAGTAATTTTGATGGGAATCAAAATCTAGTTAGTTACAGTTTCTTTGCATTTAAACTTATGTTTATTCATAGAAAAAATTTTGTAATCATGGTTCGAGAGCAATATTCTTCATTCATGATTGAACAATGACAATAAAAGTTTAGTCTTTATGGTCTAAAAAATTGGAAGGAACAAATGAGCTACATCCTGAATTTTGTTTTTGCTATATTAGCGGTACTGTCCTCTCAAAGTTTGGTGCAAGAAAGAGTAAAACAACATATTTTTTTCGATTAAACCAAGATAGATGTTGGGTTATCTTAGGCCTTTGTTACCCCAAAAGCTAGTCCAAAAGGTGAGAATTTCCATCACACTTATAGATTAACCATAAACCCATTTCACAATCGATACAAGATAATCTCAACAATCTCCTCCTCACACACTAGGTCCTAGGTCCTAGGTCAGAGCAGTAACAACCTATATCTCCTGTGTGATTGTTTGATCCAAACTTGTTGGTAACCTAGGTTTTGACATAAGATGTTAGGATTAAGCACACAAACACAACATAGAAAAAGAGTATAGGTGAGAAAGAGAAATTGACAAGATTTATCCTGGTTTGCCCTTAACCAAAGGCTACATTTAGCAAAGAATTCCACTACAATTAACACATTCCACCTCTCTATTATAACTCTCAATCACAAGAGAATGATATTATATATACTCAATAGTATTCATGCGCCTAAGCCTTAACTACTAATAAAATACGCACCCAAACCATAAAAGTCTTCTAGCGTTTCAAGGGCACTGCCCTCTAAGACTCTTGTCGGGGTGGCCTCTCGGACCCCTACCCACTCATCGGGTTGTGTCTTCTAGGGGTGTGCAAAGAAATCGGGAATTGCTCGGCCGCCCAAACCTCCAGGAACCGGATCGAACCAACCCAGAATCAGTGGTTCTTAACCCAGTTCCATGGGCAGATCCAACCACCCAGACCGGATCGATATTATGATAATATGTTAACTTTTAATATTAAAAAATGAAAATTTGAAATCACTAAATCTGAAATTTAGGGCTCATTCTCGTTTTTCTCTCTCGCGTCTCTCTCAATTCTCCGTCTCCATCTCACTTGAAATCACTCAAACCCTCTCCATCCCTATCTCCGCCCCCATCCCCATCTCTCAACTCATGGCCGCGCGCGCATCTATGCTCACGGCCGCACCTCTCAACTCCGATCGACTCACGACCATGCCACAGTTCATCACCTCCCTCTCTCAAATCACAGCCGTGCCTTTGGCCATTCATTGCCTCCCTTCCTCGCTCTCGGTTGCTCACCTCCATTTGTTGTAAGTTCAAATCTCTAATCTTCAATCTACTCACTATATCCAGTAAGTTATTTGTTTGTTTGGTTAGTTTAGGTCAAAACTCTAAACCCCTAAATTTCTAAAAGCCTCTCTCTCTTTCTCCCAATGATGATGATTTCTCTGCTAATGTCTTCCATTATTACTAGAGAAAACTACTGAGAAAGGTCTTTGGATTTGCTTTGTGGTGTGGGTTTTCTATGAAGATGACTGGGATTGGAAGATAAAGCTGTTTTCCATCTGTACTGATTCTAGTACATTACTTAGGAGCAACTAGTGCGTGCAAACCCTGATGTCTCCAGCATGATCTTCAAATAGCTGTGGTGGCTATGTTCTTCAGTCCTCTATTGGATATTGGCAGCTGTACAACTATATCTGTGGGACTTGTAGTTCGCCCAACAGATGTTCGTGAAAACTTCTCAAAAATTGAAAAAGAAAAAAAAATTGGAAATTTTACAATTTGTAGAATGTGTGGTGGCTTGCAAGTGGTGGCATTGATCCTGAGGTAGGCAATATTAATTGTCGGAAATGATGATGGGGTCGTTGAGAATGTGTTTGAAGTAGGCGTACATTACTATCTATTGATGATGTTATGATGTGATTATTGTGAATCAGTAATATTTTCTTGCGTTTGGATTATCGAATTGAAATGCATGCCCTCTACTTGATGGAATACCTAAATGAGGCCAGCATGTGTTATGTTCAAACTAGAAACTTTCTAGTTGTGCAAACTTTATAGTAAAAAGAATGGCAATATTTGGTTAATGTTTGGTGAGACCAGTTCCATGGACCCACCCGAGAATCGGACCGGACCAGTGGTCTGATTTCCAAGTGGACCCATGCAACTAATGGGCAGTTCTCGGTTTCTATCTTTTGGAACCGATCCTTAATGGGCGGTTTCCGATTCTAGGGTGGGAACCGTCCACTCGGACCATGCACATCCCTAATGTCTTCCTATTGAGTATAAACCACACCACAACAATAGAAAAGTAGCAACTCATTGATCATTAACCTTCCCAACAAATTTGTTACTAAATATCATGGTTAACAAAGTTGAAGTGCAATTTGGTCAATTAGCATAAAAAATGTGTATTAGGCAAAAAGGATGTGCAAAATCAAACGTATCAAGTGAAGTCACTTGCTACAAATTATTAAAATAAATGGATAAGTGTAATAGAAGTCCTAAAACTTGTCACGAAAATGTAATTGAGTCCTAAAACTTACAAAATGTGCAATCAAATCATAAAACTTATCAAATTGTTTCAGTCGAGTTATAAATTTAACACTGTCAACTTTTTTAATAGAAAATGTTGACATGGCATTTAAAATGAATTTTTGTCTTCGATGTGGCTTTCTTAAATTTTTTTTTATATTTAAATTAGATTTAAAAACTAGAAAAGAAAATTTAAAATTTATTTAAAAAACAAAACAGTTCAAAAAAAAAAAAAAAAAAAATGGCCGGCGCTTCCTTCGCCGCCACCCATCGCCGAAGGGGCGGCAATGGTCGTCGGCCCCGGGCGGGGGGGCCAGCGAGCCCAAATCTAGGCACCCTCACCCGAGCTTGGCGAGGGTCGCCAACCCTCGCCTGGGGCCGGCAAGGCCTCACCCCGGCCGGTGAGGGCCGCCACCCCCGCCTAGGGCCGGTGACCGTCGCCGACCCCTCCGGCGATGGGTGGCGGCAACGGTGAGGGAGGAGCTGCCTTTTTTTTTTTTAACAATTTTTAAAAATAAATTTTAGCTTTTCTTTTTTAGTTTTTAAATCTAAGTTAAAAAAAATTGAATAAAAAATAATTAAAAAGCCATGTGGAAAATGAAAATTTATTTAAAATGCCGCATCCTCACCACGTCAGCATTTTTCATTAGTATGTTTGACGGTGTTAACTTTAGGACTCGATTGAAACAATTTGACAAGTTTTAGGACTTGATTACACTTTTTGCAAATTTTAAGACTCAATTGCATTTTCGTGACAAGTTTTAGGATTTCTATTACACTTATCCCTAAAATAACTTATTAACATTGGTATTACTTTTGTTCGGTGGATTTGTTTAGTCAATTGGACTCGCATTTGATATTATTGTTCACTATATCCCTGTCTCAAACAAGTTTCTAACCTGTCTAATACAACTTTGAAACAGTCGCAACAACATGATGAATCCAATAAGAAGCTTGGTAGGCGCATCCATGGGGCCAAAGTATGACGGGAAGAAGTTGCGATCCCTAGTCAATGGCTTGCTCGGAGATACCACTCTCAGTCAAACCTTGACCAGCGTTGTCGTCCCGACTTTCGACATCAAGCATCTCCAACCGGTCATCTTCTCTACCCACGACGTAAGAAATCGAACTTGACAATATAACCCTGATTTCACTGACTCTAGATAGATATCGATTGTTATACTGTCGGTTTAATTTAAATTCACTTAATGTCCCTTTTGAGTTTCTTCTAATTGATGGGAGGGACAGGCAAGGGCAAATCCTCTAAAGGATGCGCGGTTGGCAGATGTTTGCATTGGCACCTCCGCAGCTCCCACATTCCTCCCGGCGCACTACTTCGAGACTAGAGACGAGAACGGGAAGACCCATAGTTTTGATCTCATTGACGGTGGGGTCGCCGCAAATAATCCCGTAAGTGCAAAAATGGGAACGAAGTTTCGGGTATAATCTTATGATACAATGAAATTAAGAACTGCATCACACTGTTATTATTTCCTAAGCTTTTCTAAGATGCGCTAATTCAGTGTCTGACTATATGACAGGAAATCACAAGCGAAGTTTTTCCTTAATTATGTAAAAAAATTACAAAGTTTCGTTTGTTATAAAGCTTATCACAACCAGTTAATATCTAAGGACAAAAGAAGCAACAAAAGAGAGAAGTAACAACATGCAATCTTGTGTTTTGCAGACCCTTGTTGCTCTGAGCCACATTAAGAGAGAGAGCCTCTTGCATGACGGGGAGTTCAAGGACATAAATTTAAGAGAGACCGATCCAATACTAGTGCTGTCACTCGGTACCGGTGTGGCCAAGCATGAAGAGAAGTACAGTGCGACCGAGGCCTCTAGATGGGGACTCATCAATTGGATTCTTCACAATGGTTTCACTCCATTACTCGATATCTTCAACGACGCAAGTTCCGATATGGTCGATATTCACTTGTCCACTCTCTTCCAATTCTTAAGTTGCAAGCATAATTACCTCCGGATTCAGGTATGAGATGGATTACAAACATCGTTTTTGGCTTCAAGATACACTGTCATTTTGGCACTCTAAACTCGTGGTCTTATTTTGAAATGATTCCACGGGGGTTGCTTCGAAGCAGGACGACACCCTAATTGGAGAAGAGTCATCAGTTGATGTTGCAACCCCAAAGAATCTACAAAGGCTCATGGAAATAGGGCAGAAGCTATTGCAGAAACCAGTGTCAAGGGTAAAATTGGAGACCGGTAGGTTTGAAGAGATTGAAGGAGAAGGCACCAATGGAGACGCGCTCAATTGCTTTGCAACTCGGCTCTCCACAGAGAGAAAGAGGCGAAACAAGTAGGACTTCACACATTTGCCATGATTCGTGAAGATGCTGCTTAGATGAATTCGCGATAATGGTAGAACTTTTTTTTTTGTCTCCTTCAATTATGAACTTTTGTAATTTCAATCGTGATGCAATTTAATTGAGTTCCAATACTTTAAGTTTATTCTATTTTATTTTTTCCGAAATATTTCACTAGAGTAATAATAGAGACAATATATGCAAAACCAAAATTATGCATGTTCAATGTATGAGAGATATAAAATAAGAGTATACTTAGACTCCGTTTGTTTCACAGAAAATGTGACATTTCTGGAAAATATTTTCCAGTAAGTTATTTTCTAGGAAAATAACAATATTTTTCAGTGTTCAACTAAAACCAGAAAATGAAGTGGAATATATTTTCTACTATTTAGTAAGAAAAATCTTTTCCCCCATGCATTCCTTTTCAATATTAATTTTTAATTTCTTTTTCTTTTTTTTTCTTTTTTTCTTCTTCTTCCCCAGCTGGTCGATGACCACGACAATGGCCAACAATCAGCCATAAATTTTATACACCCAAATATGTTCAATTTGCATATTATAGCACATAAATTCATTCCAAAGTTTATAAAAATTCAAGTATTATTTGTGTGGCAGAAAATTCAAATGTGACTTGTGTGGTTGGCTTTAAAACACAATAGAAGAAGTAGTCATTCCTTCGTATGGTAAGTGGAATTGCATTAGGTCATACGAGGACTAAAATCCTTATCAAGCATGATAATCCGAATTAAAGTCGAAACAACGATTTCTTCCTGTCTCTACCAAACATGCCGCCTCCATTAAGAAATAAAGTGAATAGAATTTCGGCGAGAGTGGCACTAAGGAAAAAACAAAGCAATTCGCTGAGTACGTGACAAATGGGCCTCTTTACAAAAAATTTGAGCCCAAGAGACCAAAGCCTCAGCCATCTTTTGAACCGAAGGCAACGCCCGTCTTCCAAATCAAAGGATAAATGGGCTCGTTGGGAAGAGGATAGAGTGCGGCCTGTAGAGCACATGTAACGCACAGTCGGGTTGTTCACACACCGGATCTCTCGATATATATAGAAAGAGAGAAAAAGAGAGATATGAAAATAATAGCCTTTATGTATCCCTCTCCCCCTGATAGAGAGGGGTTTTCGTTAGGCAAGTCACAGACACCTCAACACACTGAATCAACGTCATTTCGAAATGTTGGGTAAGAATTCCAAGCCTTTTTCTTTTTTTTTGGTAAAGTAAGAATTCCAAGCCTTAATGCCTATAATCAAAGAGAATTCCTTAGTAAAGCTGTAATTTCAAACAGTGTTAAATTTTAAGTTGCTGGGTTGAATTTTTTTTTTTTTTTTTTTTTTTTTTTTTGGTAAAGCGGTTGATTTTAGAGGTCGTTGATCTATGAACTCATTTTGTTAAAAGAAAAAACTTTAGGGTATCATGGAATCGAGAAAATATATGAAAGTTGATTTGGGGTAACAGTTTGGTTGGGGTCAAAATTTAAAAATTTGTAATGCACTGCTAGAATCGAATTCAAATTACTGCATTTGGCACCGGTTTTTGCCCATCTCCAGCCATCTTTTGGGTTGGAGGCAAATTCACTTTTTAAGTATGTCAAGTTAGCTTACCAATGGGCTTACCAATGACTCCAATCCCACTTGAAACGAGCGTCAATAGAGTCAAACGAACCATGTGCAAGCAGCATTAGTACAGTAGATAGCAGTGTTTGTTCTACTTTGGGCAAGCTTTTTTCATAGGCCCATCGGAGTCATTTTGTTATCAAATAAGCTTAATTTAGTCGATTCTTTGTTAAGGTAGTCATCTACTCAATTTTGATATCCATTTCTTGCTTAATTGATAGGATTTGGAGTTTTCTCTCTTGAGGCAGCTTTCATTATTTGGTTTCACATTTTTAGGTGAATAGTGCTTATCTCTAGTATGATTTGTAAACTTGTGTATTAAAAATAATGGGAATTAGATATGTTATAAATTATCAATAGGCATCGCACAGTATGTTATTAATTTTTAAAAAATAGGTGGTCTTTTAGAACATATTTATTGTATAAAGTTGAATCACACGTTTATCACCCCTTTGATTATTTGAAAGGGCATTGAAGAGTATCTGTTGAAATAGATTGGGAGTTCACTCTTTGTAAAATGGTTTAAGAAATGCTATATCAAATGTATTATTCTTGAGGGAAGAAAATATGAAAGTTTATCATTATTAATCTGCGAACTTAGTTTTTTAAATGAATTTTTGAAATGATTTTGTGAGTCGTTGGAGAATTGTATTGATGGTTTCATACTCTTATTGCTATTAGCAATCGAAGGGTTGACTTTGCATGCTATCCTCCAGAGATATTTGGGCCAAGCCACCAACTAATATAGGTGGAGACCTAAATTGGGGGAAATCTTGGTAAGCTTTGTCACAAGGCATGCGCGATCATAGTTTGATATTAAGAAATAAGTTAACGAATGTACTTTCTATTAATGTTTGCTTTGATATTGTTGATTGTATGTATAAAGTTTTGTTGAAGTGCTATAACTCATCTTTAATCTTGTCCGAATGAGTATTTATGATATGTAAGATCTACTTAGAAGAAATTTTTACTACTCCTGTGTTGAATGAGTTGGAAAAGATCCCCCATTGAAAAATTGGTGTAGTGTGGAGTACTTCTACATAACTCATTGATTTAAGTATTTTCAGTGAAAGTGAGTCCAGTTAGATATATGGACAAGCTCGGATTTGAGCTCTCTTAGGCGATCTCCTCTATTGAAGGTATCAAATTTCTAATACACACTCCCAACGCAATGATTTGCTTGTACTATTCGTCTCAATTCTTTAAAGTTTCTCTAGCTACAGATGAATAGCAAGAGAGCGATTTCAGTGGATGAGTTTTGGGGGTTGGATTTTGGTACAAGTTAAAGATAATTGTATATATATCTGAAATAGCATTTGTTGGATTTGGTTTTGTTGGTCACTGCAGATGTATATATTTTTCTGGTGCACTTAGTATAATCAACTAGCTTGCTGTTTTATCACGATATGGTAGGTAAATAAGAAGACACGACGGGACAGAAACAAGGACTCACGATCAAGTCTCTCAAGAGGAGAGCCAAACAGGAATCGCCAACGTTATATAGGCGACTGACAGCAGGTACAGTTCTAGAAGATCAAATTCTCCCGGTGCGGGCAACTGTTTATCCACCATGTTTACGAATTCTTCTTGGCTGTATAGGACTTTAGAATCATAAGACGAGTGCAAGGAAACAAAAGAATTCATCCTTCTAGTTGTTTTTTCATAAGTCACATAACTGGATAATCGAGTCTGATTTCAGAGAGAAATCTCACAAATAATGTTTGACTATGCATCAAGTTGATGCAATGAATCTGTACAGGTACGAGAGACAAGCCTCGCCATTAATTCCTCTTAAAAAATCTGCTCCTCTGTTTCAATTCATACAACATCCCTATTGAAAGAAACTATTGTACACGAAAGCTATTATCTACAGACTCAGTCGCACTACATCAGTCGCATGATGAGGTGAAGAAATTACCTCGAGAAAGTGCAGGTTGTAAAGACCGACTTCAATAGCTGCAGCTGATGCCCCCATGCCAGTGTGTAGATACAAAATCTGCTCCTAATATGTGTCAAGACTTCCAGTGCAAGCAAGCATTTATGACTTCAGGCGACAATGATTCTAGAACGAGACAAGGAAGCTACGAATAAAACTTTGAGCTGCATGTGAACTCCTTGCGCATGCACAGAGTCCATCTACATCAGAGCCTAATTAAGAGCAGAACCTGGCAGCTCTCCCCAAATAAATCATCTGGAAAGTCGATTCTTTTTAGCACCGCTTTTGAATGAGCTAGGACAATTAGAAGATGGACTGGGATAGTTCGTTGTTTGATCTGAATGAGGAGGAGACAAATTGGAAAGCACCTCAAGGGTAGAACGAGGAGAATAACGGGACACTAGTGTCAAGTCAGGAGTCTCAACATGAGATTGTCGGCCACCCTCACTGGTGAAAAAGAGTAATTAGAAAGTTTCAACCAACAGTATGCAACAACAGATGCACCACTTACAGATCCAAGTTTGAAAAATCAGGTAAGAGGTAAGGGAATGCATGAAGGCTAACCTCTAGAGTTGTACCTGTCAATAACAGCCTTAAATGCTGTACTTTGTGCAGCTGTTGGCAAGATGGGCAGCTTGTCAACAGTATGCTTGACATGCTCTTGTAGACTATGGGATAAATCCTATAAAACCACACCAACAGGATATTGAGAACAATGGTCTATTATGGAGTTCTTATTTACTTGTAAAGTTTTAGGAGTCACAGCCAAAAAGTGGAACGTGCTGATTACCGTCGATTTTCTGCTTAGCGCTTGAGTATGAGGCGGGACATCTATCTGCTGTGAGCTTTTGAGGAAAGGATGTTCAAGTAGCTTGGCTGCCGAAGGCCTTTCAGCTGGATCCCTTCGAAAGCAGCATTGCAGGAAATCCTTTCCCTCACATGATAATGTTTCAGGTATTGATGGGGAATTATTCATAGCTTTAAACATAGCTGCAGCCTGCAATTAGATACTTTGACTCAGGATAACCAAAAAGCTTATGAAGTAAATACCCACTGGAAACTGCATTACAAAGTGCACCAAACTATAACAAAATCCTCAACATAGTTTATTGACCCAGAACTAAGGTTAATAGCAATGTCACAGTACCATCTTATATCCATGTAGGAACATACTAATGGTCTGGCTTTTTTCATATATAAGATGTGCAGTATTTAACGACATAAAAAGATCAGAACAAAAAATGCAATAAAAAGCCGCTGTTGATCTTAGCCAAAAAGATAAGAAGAAATAGACGGAAAACATAGTTGGAAACCCAACTTCTGCCATGGTAGTGAATCACAAATGTATTAGCAAGTTTGGGCGAGAGCTTCATGTCTCGATACAAGTTTGGAACCAAACCTTAGTCATTAGTTAAAACATACTGCAGAAGTACATAAACAGAATGCAACCGACTGAAAGATATTATTATTATTATTATTATTATTATTTTAGAAAGTGACTGCATTATGCCATTGACTTTTTCAGCTTAGACCTTTAGGTATCTCTAACTTTTTCACTTCATTCCACAATGTACAGAGCTTATCGGACCAAACAAAACAATGCTCTTACCCCCTCAAACTCACTCCACGGAGGTTTGCCAGTTAGCATTTCGACAATAGTGCATCCCAAACTCCATATATCAACAGCAAGAGCATGATCAGAGCCATTATCTTTCTGCATCACGGCCTGTATGAGCTGCAGAGAATGTAATTGTATCAGAGACACCAAGCTACAAGAAGGGAACACAAAAGTTCATGAAATAGGAACTACCTCTGGAGCCATCCAATATGGACTTCCCTTTAAGGAGAGATCAGCCTTTTGTCCAGTTAGCTAAGGGAAAGTAAGATACACATCAGTGAAGCCAAAGCTAGTTCGGTTACCCATGTAACATGGAGTGCCAATTCCTGACAGTAGCTACTTTAGTAATTAAAATTGAATGGCTTTCATCAGGATGGACAAAAATAACTCTTAACAATAACCTAGTACCAATGTCCAACTCATGTCAACTCATTACTTGGATGGAGGACTACAAAGCAATCAACCCTTTGCAGGCCCACAAAACAAATCTGCACATGCTTCGCAACTTTTTTGCCAGTCACACTTTGCACGTTCTTTTTCTTTTTTTTTTTTCTTTTTTTTTTTTTTTTTTTTTTAAATTTTCGCCAGTCCATACTTCACATATTCAAAAGCAAGCAAAAAGATCAAACGATTGCATAAGTTCCACCATAGAAGGCATAATAATTTGCTTTAGTGATTGTTATTGTAATTTAATTTAGAATTTCTTTAGTAATTGGAGGAGCATAAAAATGAGGTAAACAACCAAGCCAAGGTCAGCTTTACAAATATTTCATAGCTACCAATGACTTATTTGTTTTGAACATACTAACAGAATTATTCCGTTCGACCAACATGACGAACTCTTTTCTAGCTGAAATGAGAAAACGGGAAGAAAATCATTCACAAACATTTGATCCGTCTAAATATAAATATGTTCACATAGATAACCTGCCACAAACTAATATCAGACGTAAGACAACAAGAGACCATGGGTGAAAAATAACATGCATATAATTGTATCTTGTGTGGAAGAGCTGGAAGCTTACATGCTTAGCCATCCCAAAGTCAGCAAGTTTGACAATTCCAGATGCATCCACAAGTAAATTAGCCCCCTTGATGTCCCTACACAGGACAAAGAGTTTCTATAGGTCCCAACAGACAGCAGAAAATCTAATCAATCCTTTTCCAATGTAATAGATGTGTTAGATATAAGAAGGCCAATAACAATGTCCAAGTGATCTCAATATGCTCAAACCCTTATCTAGTTACCTATGTATCGTCTTCTGACTATGTAAGTAAGCCAATCCAGACAGAATGTGCCGAGTAAAATTGCGGACAACTGATTCTGTTATGGCCCCACAATGATCCCGGACATATTTGTTGATGGAACCAGGATGAACATACTCAAGATATATATAAAACCGATCCTCAACCTGTATGTGAAGACATTGAATCTTATCCTAGTCAAATAATATTCACAGAAAACCATTTGAAGACGTGTCAATCCACATCTTAGTCAAATTAGCTTCCAATACAAAACCGCTAGGGACGCATGACATGCAGATAAGACTGAAAGATAGCTCACAATTTCACTGCCATAATACTGCACAATATTCTGATGCTTAAGCCGACTGAGCACTTTAATTTCCTGCAACAGACATTTGATAAAAGAGGATAATGTAAGATAAAACATTCTAAGAAAAATTAAAAACAGAATTGTCCTACATACATCCAGAGAAAAGGCAAATCCAGTCATCATCATCCCTAAAGAGACAAAAACATAACCTTGGTGGCTGATAAGTGGATTTCACAACATGACAACCAAACTGCACACAAAAGTACTGCTCCTGATAATGAATCACGATCAAGACGATTACCGACAAAAATTACCAGAGAACGTAAGTGTCCCAACTTGACATAAGCCTGCCTAGGTCTGATGTTTCAACCACACATATTTTCATATTCAAGTATGCAAATGAAATATAGACTTGAATGAAAAGTTGGCTCTTAAGAACCACCTGATACAACTCATGATCACAAAATTTTTCTTCCGTTCAATAGGCCAAAGAGCAAACAATTCTATCGCAAAAGAGAAAAATCTATGACTTTATCATTGGGGGAGGAGGGCTTGTAAAATTTGGTTTACAATGAGGTAAAACCAATCCCTTCATAGCAGATATTTAGATTTGACCACAGGAGTATAAATCCGGGCCCTAGCGGATGGCAAAACTTACCTGCTCTAACTGCCTCATGCATTCAGCAGATTTTGGATCATCAGGCAATAATTCAACTTCTTTCATTGCACAGAGAGCCCCAGTTTCTCTATCAGGCAAGAAAGTCTATCTCAGTTAACCATACTTGAGACAAACAAAAGAAAAATGAGTGGGACGTGAAAACCACCAGAAGTAACATACCGATTGCTAGCAACATAAACACTCCCAAATGTGCCACGTCCGATAAGCCTTCCTTTTTGCCATTGACTTTTTAGCGGCAAGGACTCTGTTTTTACAGTGACTTGAGCATTGTGAGGTGAATGGGAAGGCAAAGCTGCTCCAGGAGGACGAGGTAAAGGGTGAACACCAGCTTGAACATTACTTTCACGCCAAGCTGTAGAATTTTCAACCAGTGACTTGTGATGCATTGACGATGCTGATCCACACGAACTTTTAGAAGTTCGACGAGGATTTTTTGTTTGAGGACTCGGAAGGGGCGAACCAATGTGCTCCAAGAATGATGGGGAAGGCGAACTGGTTGGCATCTCAGGCGAAGACCATATATTGTTTCCTCTCGCAGTTAAGTAATAGTATGGTAAAAGATCACCAAGTGACGTTCTTTGTGGGCTAGGTGCAGGACTAGCAAAAGGGCTAGTAGGGACACTCCTAGCAGGCACATTGAGCCTGAAATTGTCTCCAGATCTTTCTACACCTCTTCTATTTAGACAAACTGCCATAGACAGCCCCACATCAACATTCTCCACAACCTCATTTCCATTCTGGTATGCAAGAGCGCTGTGGTAGAGCATGACAAGAGCAACAGTGACTAAGTAAAGTCCAAAGCAGATAAACAGCAATTCAGCCTTAATAATCTACAAATAATCAGAGATGTGCATAAAAAGCTCGGGCAAGACACAGAAATGCATTAATGCAGGCATTTGTGAAGAAATATGCATATTATGCATGGGGATGCACATGAATTCACAGTACCGATAAAACAAAAACCCATTTTCTCATGGAAAAAATTATTCAGCATAATTATGTTGTTCTCTCTCAAGTTGTGATTATTTGCCAAAAGCCAGCACCTGGCAATGGAGACAACATCTTGAGACAATCTCCCTTTTAATTCTCTGACTTTTGCTGGCAGGGAAAGAATATTTCTGTATTACATAAAATAATTACAATTCAATTGCCCGATTCATTTCTTATATTGTATGAACCAATGGTTGCAAAGATGTTAGGAGAAGGTTAACTCCCGTCTTTTTTTTCGAATACCAGTATATATGATAGGTTGACCCACAGTCTCATCTGCTTTGTTCAAGTCCACCAGAAACAGCATTTGCAAATGAGCTTGTCTGTTAAGGCACTTCAATGTCATTGCAATTTTACAATTTCAAAAAGCCTCTTTTATCGGATTTTCTGTCACTCGATGATGCCAGAAAAAGTGGAACTTATGACGACATCTATTACGACCACACAAGCTTTATTCAATTTATCTATTACTTGTAAAGTTACTGGGATTATTCACCCAGGGGGAAGGAAAAGCTTTTTGTATACTCGAAACGGAGTCACTATGATCAAGGCATCAGGAAAAATCGAGATAATTGCTCTTTAAATCTACCACGCCGAAGATGAGATCAACATGAAACCACGTTGATGATCAAAACCGGAAATCAAAACCACAATCCTGTCTAATCAAACTTGTACTCAAGCTGAATTGACCTGCTATCAAGCTGAAAACGAAAATCTGATTCGAGAAAAACAAGATACCAACACACCACGAGCCAAAACATTCAAATCAGCATCATGCGCCAGAAATCCGATCCACATTGCACAGCGATTGTATTAAGAAATTCGTTACCAGGCAACGGAAGCAGCAGGCGCAGGTCCGTCGCCGCCCACGTCGCCTTCTCTGTCTCTATTAACCCCGGCCTCCTCCGGCGACGGGAGCGGGCAATCTCCCTCTCCGAGCCCGACCCCGAGAGCCGCCCCGTCCGGCGGAGCAGCAACGCCAGCTCCGGCAGCGGGAGGGATGGGCCACCGCCACCGCCGCCGCCGCCGCCGCCGACGCCGCCGGGGGCGAGCTCCCGTCGGGGGAAGGAGGGGGCAGCTGGAGCGCCCCGTCGATCTCCCGGTCGCTCAGGTACCGCAGGTTCATCTGGCGCGTCAGCCTCCGCCCGAAGGGCACGCCGCGGCGGTCCTTCCTGCTGGGCGACGGGGAGGCTGATCCGGGGGAGGGCTGGCCGGCGGCGGGGGAGGAGGAGTTGGAGTTGGAGGAGGAGGAGCTGGAGAAGGAGATGTTCTGGAGCCAGCGCATAACGAGCCGATCATCGTGCGCGAAAGCCACGGTGAGGGATCAAATGAGGGAACGCGCGGGGCTCGCGACGCCGTGGAATCCGGGAGGCGCGGAGCGGAGGAGGAGGAAGAGAGGCATGGAGGAGGCGGCGGCGGCTTGCGGCGGCGGAGGTGGTGGTGAGGAGGGAGGAGGTCGAGGTCGGGGTCGTTTTGTGCGGACGTGAGAGGGGGACGCGGTTTGCAAACGACGTCAACCCAACGCTCTGTTTCTCTCTCTCTCTCTCTCTCTCTCTCTAGATATCTCTTTCGTTCTTCTGCTTTTCTTCTGGTCGGTGTCGGGGTCGTTTGGCTCTGGGAAAGGGGAGAGGATGAGCAGTTTCTCGTTGTTGGGTTAATTAGTTAATTAGTTATTAAAGAAATATGAAGAATTGGATTACCTTGGACTTGGCCTTTGGGGGGATTTTAGGACCACCGTGTCCGTACGTACTGCTTGCAACAGGGGGGTTCAGGGACTCTGAATATGAAAAGGGGACTCGCGATGTTTTTCTTCTTTCTTTCTTTCTTTCTTTTTTTTTTTTTTTTTTTTGTGAGGAGCGGGGTCTCCGGTTCGAGTCCCGGCACGGAGAAATTGACCCGGTTTGGTTACTACCCATGTGGATGGCGGTGGGATGAGGAGGCCGCCTTGATGCCGCGAAAGGTTAATTGAAAATTGAGGATCTATGAGCATCGAGCCGTATTGCGTCCGTCGTTGTTTAGGGTGACTCGTCGATTGCAAGTGTGATCTGACCGAGTTTCGGTTAATTTTTATTTGAGATATTTTTTTGCTCTAGATTATGTGTTCTCCTATTGTGAGGGCCGGGTCGAGGTAGTTTTGGCCGGTCCTTGTTATTGAAACTCGCCGATTCTCAAGAAAGTGCACATTAATTTTTGGACTTGATTGGGCAAGCGGCTAAACGGCTCTTCATGCAGGAAACTTTCTAAACTAGAAGAATTTTCCAAGCTCTCGAGCTATGCAAGTCCCTAGCTTATCATGTGGTGTTTGCGTCGGAGATTTTCAATTAAAATTAATCAAAATTGTTATATTGGCAAAAATTAGTAAAAATGTAAGAACTAAATTTACTAAATAAAAAAGTTTATGATTGAATTAGCTGTCATATTATTGATTTAAGGCTTTTTGAACAATTATTTTTAAAAATGTCATCTTGTGCGTTAGGCATTTCAATTGCATGGATAGCTAGACTATCAACCATACCATAATATAATTCGTATCCAACACACTTTCTTTACGTAAATTCTATGTGAACCCAATTTTTGTTTATATAACACAAATGATTGCCCTTTTATTCCCCCATTGAGGTTAGATTTCTAAATTGAATAACAAGAAGTCGATTCTAATTTCATTCCATTGTCAAGAGACGGGCACGATCTCATCAACGAGACACACTATACCAATCCGATTCTTACTCCACCAAAGTACAGATAATTTCATATTTTGATAGCTTGCCCGGCGTCCTGCTCTATCTTTAAGATTAGATTTACCTATACAAAATGACTTATCACCGCGCTTTTCTCGAGATGATTAGGAACAGTCGGTCGTCCATTTCGTCGAAATTTCATGCTCGGATTCTGCCCGGTTTCGGATCTGCCGAGTCATGCGGTGTCGCAGCGCGATGATGTCACCATCAATCTAGAACGTCTCCTTCCTCATTGTCCAGTCGTTTTGTAGGGAAGTCAGATGTCATCTTCGAAACAATTTCGCCTCTCCACTCATCATGTCTATGGATATTTTGCTCTTTCTTTGACTTTTCTTTTCCCCTTGGTTTGGAGTCCAATGGTAAAAGAGTTTGGGAAGTCCGATGATCTTTGTCGACGGAGGAGGCGGCAGCCAGTGTTGCCCGTCATGGCCGCAATCGAGAGGTAAAGGTTGCCCACCCGCCAAACATCAGCGTCAACATGTCCAACATACTGAAGGTAATGAGAAGGGAAAGGTCTTAATGAAATAGATCGATTAAACGTGTGATTTGTTTGCTATCCATTCTCTTAATGTAATTTTCCGAACTCGTACTAAATTCGATCCATATTGTTAAAATGCTTTTATATTAAGCATAATCTAGAGAAACTTATTTCTTATGATTTTTTCAAAACATCATACTATTACAACACTTATATTCAATACAAATTTAGTGGATAATTTTTATAATTTTTTTGGAAAAATGATTTTTTATATTTTATTTATCATATTCTTTTTTTTCTTTTTTTTCTTTCTTTTTTTCTTTTTTTCCTTCTACGTCTGTGACCAGCGAGAGTTAGTGAGCGACCCTTGACAGACTTCTTAGGAGAAAGGAAGAAAGAAAGAAAGAAAAATAAATTAATTAATTAATTAATTAAAAAATCAGAAAATAAAAATAAAAAATAAAAAATTATGAAAAGAGGCATCTTAAATGGGTTGTGGACCCATTCACTTGTAGACTCACTATGCTAGCCTACGAAATTTGTTATAACCCATTTAAATATTTTTATGTTGTTAAAAGGGTTTTGGACGCATTTCGATAGGTTTATGATGAACTAATCTTCAAAAGTTGAAGGATTTGATTTTTGAAATGAAATTAAAAAACCATACTGATAACATAAAAAGGAATCGAAGAAAAATTTAAAATTGCTGCCATGGCACTCCGTAAACTGCTTAGAGAAAAGGCAAAATGTTCTTGTGAAAGATGTGCTCCGAAGGTGGCAAATTGAGTTCGAAAACCATCTACTACCTCATGACCCAAGCCTGGTTAAAGTATATGACTAGAACTTTTGCAAACCATGTGTATTACAAAAGATAAAGCCTGAACATAAATATGTACAGCTTGATGTACTTTTTTTTTTTTTTGGTCGGACAGCTTGATGTACTTGGATTATACCCACTTTTAATCAAATTCAATCAAGATTCAAAGAGAGAGAGAAGAACTTATCAGCTCACGGATTTACTGAATATTTTCTTTTTTTTTTTATCAACTTTCTAGTTATTTTTTGTTTGCTAAGATATTCATTCTTTTAATTGTCGATTTTATTTTTAATTTGTTCAGCTTTCTAGATATAAATATCATTTTAAGCTACTAAAATTTTTCAGTTGGACCAAGATGATATGACATGGAGGCTGCTACCATAGTAGTGCCATGGTGGATGATGCAGAACAAGCATTGTTCTGATACCAAACTAACGCAAGATAAATTTGTTAAGAAAATGTCCTATAATGTTTTGAAAATGACATAGTAATCAAAAGCTACTAATTTGTCATGTTGAGTGTGTTGAATAGATAACTTCTATATATAAAAGTCATATATAGATAGTGCTTATAATAGGACGTCTAAAGCATGGAAAGGCTTTGGCTTTGTAGAAAAATAACAAGCTATTGGACATGAGATGTGTCTAAGTCTTGAAGTATTTTTATAGAAAGACATGAAGTTGTGGAACAAAAATTCATTAAAGTTTGCTGTCTATTTGAGTGTGTTGAACAGGTAAGTTCTATATATAAAAGTCATATATACATTGTGTTTATAATAGGAAGTCTAAAGCATGGAAAGGCTTTGGCTTTGCAGAATAATAACGAAGTATTGGTCATGAGATGTGTTTACGTCTGGATGGATCTTTATAGAAAGACAACAAGTTGCAGAAAGAAAATTCATTAAAGTTTGGATTGACTAATAGAATGTGAATAGTCTAAAAAGCTTGACGATATTAATTTGTGCGGTGGAACACCTGTTTTGCAGAAAGTGAACATACCAAGGAAAAATGGTAAAAAGTCTGGAAAAACTGTTTTGCAAAAGCATTAGAAATGACATCTTAAACAATTTCAATTGGATTTTGACACCCCCCCCCCAAAAAAAAAAAAAAACAATTTCAATTGGACGTAAGTTGGTGTTTAGAACTATCTTGACATTAAGGAATTTGCTGAAAGCAATCTAGAGTGAATTAGACCTATTTTGCCATTTTTTGGTAAGTAGAAAACATGTCGGGCAAACTGCAAAAGCAAAGTGTCTTTTTGAAATGACCTTTAATGCTTCGTAGAAGAACATTGGCCACTTGACTAGATAAAGCTTTCAACGAATATTTTGAAGGTTGAAAGTATTTAGACACATATTAAAGTGATTGGCAAACCACAAAAGCAAAGTGTCTTCTCAAAAATGACCTTTAATGCTCCATAGAAGGACATTGGCTATTTGACCAAATAAAGCTTTCAACTAATATTTTGAAGGTTGAAAGTATTTTGAATGCTTTCGCTTTCCTTTATGCAAAATAGAATAATTTTTATTCTATTTTGTAATCTTTATAAAGGTTAAAAATATTTGTAATCTGGAAAAAAAAAAAAAAAAAAAAAAAAAAAAAAAAAAGCCATATAGTATTGTGAGATACTCAAGTTTGCAAAAGCAACTCTAAAAGTTTCGAGTATAAGTAATAGGTTTTGTCCAAGCCGTAACATCTCATGGATTACTTAATAGATTCCAACCTTGTTGAAGTTGTTAGAGTTGGAAGAGTAGAGTAGGCAGAGCAAAAGGCCGAACCACTATAAATTTGATTCACATTTGTAGTTCAATAAGCTCTTTTACTTTCCATTTGATAGAAGATTGTAATTCTGCACAATTGTACACGTTTCTGCTGCACCTTCTAGACGCTGTCCATTTCGTATATTCACAAAAAGGAGGAGATGCGCGATAATAAGAGGTTCCATTTATGAGGCAACGAAAAGAGCATTTCAAAAGCATAACACCGTCTTTCCATGGAAAACTAGCCCTTATAGCTTTAGTTTATGCGAAGGTCCCTACTAACTAGTACTCTTAGGATATTAGCTCATCATATATAAAAGAAAAATACTCGTTTTTCGGTGCCGGCCCACATAACATAAGAAGAATACAAGGTCCTGAAAGTGGCAAACTTTTTCTGACTGCAGTATATTAGATTGGCAAATTCAGCAAGTAATGCGTCGTCGTCAATTGCCGACCTAAGTTGTCCACAGCCACTATTGTTCAATATATATTGATTATATTCACATTCATTGTGGAAATCGTCAAAGGGCACCATGATTCCTTCTGGTGGGCCAAGTCCCAAGACAAAAGTGCGCGTTTGGATTCTTCCTCCGTCTTAGATAATCGACTAGAGTATCTTCTAGAGTTCACTGTTATTTTATCATAAAGTTTAGATCAAGAGGAGAATTATCAATTGAGTTCGACCAGGTCTACCTTGCTTGTGTCATGGCTTGGCTCACCAAAGCTTATTGAAGCAGTAGAAATTATGTTTTTCTTTTTTGTTCTTTATGAAGTTCCTACCGAAATTATGTTTTTTTACTCTTCGTAGTGTTCAGGAATCCGGACAAGGTGTGAAATTGTGCAGATTTCTCGGACTTGGTCGTAAGAAGCCTGTTCCCACTCCAAGGGAAAGGTCAAGGTCAACTGCAGGAAAAGGGAAATCCCCTAGGAAGCCTGTAATGCAGAAGAAAGGTGGGAGGGTTAAATTTTCTTGGCCTGACCCCTTCCCGATCTTGGTCCTGTGCGTATGTGGAGAGAGCTCATCTAGCGGGGCTTACCGATTTCCAACACAAATCTGACACGTTTGTATTTGTCACATGACAAATGCAATATATTTTCTTTCTCGTATATCACATTGATAAAATTATAGGGCTTTAAGACTCGACAAGATTACAAAATCCAATTATGACACGTAAATACAGATTATGGTATGTTTTTGAGGTCTAAGATATTCCTCCAAATTGTTTATGATGACTCCACTTGACTAGGGATAGGCATGAGGAACGAGTTTACATGAGACGGATTTTCCTCACAAGAAACAGGTGGCTTGGAAAATGGCATAGACAGGGACCAGAAACATGATCACCATCCCCATACTTACCGTGGGCTCATCCCTACTTAGAACAAAGTGTCTTTTTCTTTTTATGACAAAAAAACATGCCTATTCTTTATGTTGACTAATCTTTGTGAATGTATACAAACTACTTCATTTATATGAATTGGAAAAGGCCCTACATATCATATCTTAAAAGTCATAAACTTCCATTTTCAATTATTTTTTCTCAATGTAATCTAAATTGTAATAATATCACAACGGGGTGTTCATTGATAGAAGAAAATATATATTGTATGAGTAGACAATATTGGTGCTGTTTTCTGACCATTAGCAAAAAGTGTGCACATAAGATGAACCAAATCTATCCAAGATAGGATGAGAAAAGGTCAATAGAAAGATAGAAGTTACAAAAGACTTGAGGGATAAGATATGAGTTAGTTGACCTAGTAAATTACTTTTTATCCACTCTTTAAAAAAATTATATCGTCGTTATTCGTCTCATAGCAGGCATAAGCTTACTGCTTTTTCTCTTTCCTTTTTAGAACCATTTAACAGTAAAAATAAAATAAAATTGGGAGTACATTATCGTATGGAGAGATATACCATATCTTATAACATGCACACTTGGTCTTGTAGTTTTTGCACCGCATGTACGGATCATCATAGCATATTTAGATTCAATTTTTCATTGGGATAATTTATTGTTGTGTCAAATATATGAAAATAGTCACACCATTCGTACATGAAGAAAAGCTTATACCGGTTTAAGTTAACTAGGGCACACAGTTAATTGGTACAACTCAAACATGAACCGAGGCTTTCGTCCCCTCATGTCTCGAGTGGATGGACAAGCTTGTACTATTCGGTCACCCTCTCATAAAGACGAAACGATTAATTGTTTATACATGCATTTTTATTTGGCGATTGCCACATGACATGACGTAAAACGACCGTAAATAAAAGCGGTAATGGAATCATCTAAAATGCATTTTGAAGGAGTCGTCAAACTCGTCACAAGGGCTTGGATAGGGTAAAGTGCCAAAGCGATAAAAAAAAAAAGACGAAAAAGGAACTGTTGAAGAGGTCAAATCTTTGCAGTATCCATGAAGTTGGACCGAAGGAAGTTTCTCAGTTTCTGAGAAACACATGTTACACCATCACTGGGGTCAAGACCAGCTCATCAAAGCAATTTCGTTAGTCAGCCAGATGATCTTTTCGGATTTTGTTCAAGAAATCATAGTCACACCAAATACACAAGATGTCATCCCCTGGTGAATGCTTGACGTGATCAACATCTTCATCGCAAGCATCCAACGACAATTGACAAGTTAAAGCTTTATCTTCTTAGCAAGACTACAAGACAAATACAAGAAGTCTCTCTGGCTCTGGAAATGTCAAACTGGTGAAATTACCCCGAAGTCTCACGGATCCCGACGTAGTAGCCCGATAGAGACCGAGTTATTTGAAAATGCCTCAACTCTAGATGACAATTAGCCCATGGTCATTGCAAGACCAAGGGCATCTCAATCCGCTGCACTCTTGACTCCCTCAAACGTGCACAATAGGGTATGGAGCTTCTTCGTGCCTACACCACAGCAGGTTTTAAACTCTCCGATTTTGTTGACATGACCTTACATATCGGGATGGCATCATTCTTGCTCAAAAGCTCCATGGACGGATTAAATTCGACATCATGCATGAAAATTCTATCTCCAATGTCTAGATTGCTGACATCTACCTCAATCTTTGAAGGAACGTGCTCTGCTGGGCAAGTAAACTTTAGACTGGTTCTTATTGCGTTCAGATAGCCCCCTGTTTTGCAGCAAATGGGTACAATAAATTCGAGAACATAAGTAACAAATATGACAGAACGTAAAAACAAATGGGAAATTACCAAAATACGAATTATTGAGTGCCTAAACATGATTTCCAGGAAGAATATCCCAAGCTGACATTACCAAATCCTTAGAAACAAGGAAATAGGCCAACATTCTACAAAAACTCAAAACTTTCCAAATTAAAGATTCCCCAAAAAACCAAGTAATAAAGGCTTGCAACTACACATTCATTAAAGTCACCTATGATCAAGACTTAGCCTCACAAAATGAGTTAAACTAATAAGGTGGGTCCATCATCACCCTCTATTGCAATACAACCATCTAGAGAAAATTGTGCAAATAAACAAAATACAAAAGATAGTAGCGAAACAGCCCCATTTTCCATTCCCCTTCTTAAGCCACGAGAGAAGATACTGCAACATATGCTCAAGCTATCCCCCAGTTTCCAAAAAGCATGAATACCCCCACCCATCTTTTGTCTTTTCCTCCAAAATGAAAAGAAAGAAAAGGAAAAGAAAAAACACTACCTGCTAAAACCGACATTCCTACATAGCAAGGTCTTTAAACAACCTTTGCAAAAAGTAACCTACACCATAATTCAATCACCCTGAGGAATGCTGATTTAGTGAAGTTCTATGTAGCACCGACACGGACACACGACGCGATACGACACGATACGTCATTTCTCAAAAATAGTGAATTCCGACACGTTATATATTAAATATATTTTTATATATAAATACATAAATAAATAATAAAAAAAAGAGCTTAGAATTAATTTACACTAAAAACATTAATTCAACATTTGTTAATATAATTCATTATTTTAATTTGACAAATTCAACTACATTCCATTACAATAATACATAAAATTAGAGGGAAAAAAACATTGTTTAAAGGAAAATGCTGAAGTGGTATTTTTAAATTTATTTATTTATACTATGTGGTATTTTTTATTATTTTTTTCATAGTAAAAATTTTTAAAAAAGCTAAAATAATTCTTAAAAAACAAAACAGGAAAAAAAAAAAAAAAAAAAGGTAAGATAGAGAGGCACAGTCATTGCTGGGCATGCCGCGGCCGCTGCCGCTGCATCCGTCAGCAGTGTGCCCAGCCACCGTTGGAGGGGGTCGGCGAGGTGGCCAGGGGAGGGGGGGGGGAGGTGACCCTCGCCAGCCCAGGTGAGACTTGCCCAAATCTAGGCGACGCCGGCCACCTAGGCAACGCTAGCCCTTGCCTGTGGCCGGCAAGCCTCCCCAGCCCCAGGCAAGGGCCGACGACCCTCGCTAGACCCAAGAAAGGGCACGGCATCGCCCAGATCTAGGCGAGCCTCGTCGACCCTTGCCTGGCCAACGAGGGCCACCCCCCCTCCGCCACCTAAGGTCAGCGAGGTCGCCAGCCCCCTCCAATAGTGACAGCAGCAACGGTGCCCAAACATCAGCCCTACCTCTCTTTTTTTTTTTTTTTTTTGTATATTTACATTTTGATCTCTCAAATATTGAAAATTTTTAAAATTGACCCCGTATATATCAGAATCACATGTCGGAATTCCGGACTTGCATGTCAGAATTCCAAACTCGCCTGTCAATGAGAGTTGATCACGTCAGATTTTTCGACACTCATTGACTGTATGCCGGAGCGTATCAAAGTGTCAAACATGACACCAAGACTCCCAGAGAATGTCGGTGCTTCTTAGGTGAAGTTCACTACACAAATAGAGTCCCACCATTTGTCCAACTACTCGCTAGATCAAGAATCAATTTCTTTACAGGCCAGTTCAATACCAAGTTTCTCCCATCGACAATGAGAACATACGCTTTTGCACTTCATACATGTAATTGACTCAGGGAAATTCAACTTTTCCAATTGATATAACTCAGCCTAATCTCTTTAAATATAACCTCAGAAAGCAGCATTTACAATACAAGAATAAGAAATAAAACTACGGACCCTATAAGTTCAAAATTATTGAAAAGCAAGAATTGCATTCATCGAGAAATTTCTACTCTGGCCTCAAAACTTAATACAACCACAAAGTTATATGATCCTTACCTTTCATCAGACCAGGACAAACTTCCTCTCCTTTGAAAACAACAGGCACATCAACCTTCAACTTCGATCCCTCATCAGCCCAAACGAGCACCAAATTCAATATCTTGCCTGTTTCCTCATCCCTATGAACCTACAAAACCAATAGGACATGCATCAACACTCAACCAAACACCAATTTCAATGACATTCTCAACTTAACAGTCACCGCCATTTATCTCCATTGCTTATTAAAGGGTTCTACAAGTCCTAATAGAAGCATCCACATGGTGCCTTGCCGAACTGAATTGGCTTGCATCTGGGTCTACATAATTAGATGAATGGCTAATGTAAAATTCAGACTCATTTACATTTCATGTTCGCCCATGGAAATAAGACTGACTTGCTTTTAGTTTGCTCATAACAATGCTTAAGTCGTAGCAATGTTTGGTTCCTCCAAACAATAAATGCTCATAGACAATCAAGTCTACTAACTTGATTTTAGTTCCAACACAATGTGTTTTTTTCTCCTTCTGTATTGTTAGAATTCAAGCCTTTTGCCTGTAACTACTCCAGCTAACTGGGATCAAACTATACACATTGACAGACTTGTTCTCATATGGAGTATAAAACAATAATATTCATCAGCCACTAGCTCTTCAAATGCTATCTAACAACTATGCTCGCGACACAGAAGAAGGAAGCACAAGTAAGCAAAAACCCATGTCTTATTTCCTTATTCTCCGTAAACAATTGCACCCAATGGCATCAAAATGCAAACTTTTTCGCGGCTGGTTCTGCAATTGCAAATTACTCTGAGGAACAACCGGCGCCCACGAAATATCCGATCAGGGCCAGGGCGAAGGATCCTCACCTTGACCGGGAGGACTTTCCCGGACTCGAGCAGGGTGGACGATCCGGACCCGGCCCGAATCTGGAGCCCGAAGGTCGTGGAGCAGAAGAAGGGGAGCCGCACGGAGCTGAGGATGGACTTGATCTGCTTCCTCTCTGTCGTCAGCAGGTACTTCCTCGAAGGAGACCTCGCGCCGGGGTCCTTCTCGAGGAGGCTCTGGGAGAAGACGACGGTGGGGATGCGCCCCTGAGCTCGGTCCCTGCTCGCGACCCGGCTCCCGCTGCACTCTCGGGGGATGGCCTGGATGGTGTGGTATGAAGAGCTCGGCGGCGGCCGGAGGGGCGGCGGAAGGGAGCTCAGAGCCGCCGTCTTGAGGCCGCCGGCGGCGGCGCGCCACCACCTGGCCATGCTAGAGGTCTGTGCCTGATTTTTGCAGATGTGATTTTGGTAGTGCTGTCGAGGGTTTTGGTGCCGCGGGGGTTTAGGAAATGGGCCTTCGAAGCTTCAAGGCTAGTCTGGCGAAATTACAATATGGTCCTCCTATGTATTGTAGATACTATCTAGTTTTGGGCCCCCTATTTTATTTTAGAGTTAATACCCAAACTGATATTCATGTAATAAATTTATCTTAAATTATTTTTTTTATCATGAAAAACTCCAAACGGGTAAATCTGTGACAAAATTACCCCATACAACTATAAAAAAACCCTAAACTGATATTTTACCTCAAACCAATTTATTCAACCGCTAAAAATCCCAAACTTGTACTAATAACCACATGTTTAATACCACAAAAAATCATAAAAATTGTAAACTGTGACAAACGGAAAGTAAAATCTCAAATTAATATACTAGTCAATACCGCCTGCGGTGGTCCAGTTGGATAAGGCTCTCCAATGAAGCTAATGAAAGTGGAGGGGGTCGAATCCCACGCACAGACGGATCTTAAGACGACGACGTCGGGGTGGTGGGTCATCCACAAATGGTAAATTTGTCACAAATGTATCAATTTGGAGTAAATTTTTCAAAGGTGTACCAATTTAGGGTTTTTGATGGTCAAAAAATTAGTTTTAGATAAATTTGTCACATGTATACTAGTTTAGAATTTTTAAAGGTATTAACCCATTATTTTATAAAAGATTTGACCCATAATCAATCTCCCTACGATTTCAAAGCAAATTCCTCAACAAATTCCTCGCTTATTATTCTCTTTTGATGGTCTTATATTTTTTTTATTAGAAATAATGTGACAAAAGATTCGTCCCTCAATTTTTAATTTATTCAATATGGTTTCTGACATTTAATTCGATGTGTAATGTCATCCCCGAATTTTTAATTAATTTAATATCATCCCTAAACATTTAGTAAATATTCAATTTAATTCCTAAACTATATAAACTATCAAATAGTATCCGATGTAATTTCTGAAGTTTATCATCATTGCGGGACTTGCGAAGACTTGTGATGATTGATCTACAATAAGAACTTGAGTTATTATCAATATACAAAATTCAAGCATTCAAGTCCTACTACAAGCAAACATGATAAGTTTCGGTTGATATGCTTTGATAGCGATTAAGAATCCTCGCAACCAATCGCCCCCTTTGTCACCAATTAACCCTCTTACTCCCACTAATCCTAGATTTTGTTGAGAGGCACCGTCAGTGTCGAGTTTCACCATCTTCGCCAGCGGCTTACCAATGAACTTCACCATCTTCTCCATAGAGGTTTACCGACAAACGCGTCTTTCTCGGGTCGATGCTGAGAATCCCCAATCCCATATGCAATTGGACAATCCCATAAGGCCGCAACATATGAATAGCAGATTTTACCTCGCCAAGGTAGTTCAATTATGACGGTTACCTTACTTTCCAATCATAATTCATATTATGGTTCTTAAATTTCTCAAAAAAAAAAAAAAAAAAAAATACTAAAGAGATCGATGGTTCTATACAATCTAATAGTACAACAAATCTAGTTTGAAAAATGGAAGATTTTGTTCAAGACTTATTTGATTAAACTACCAACTTCACATCCAATTTTCTATCACGTATTTCACAAACGTCTCCTGCAATGAGGGATATAAACGGCTAACTAAATCAAGATATCAAACAATATATTTCTAGTGACACTGACTAAAACAGTGAAACCAAGCTATCAAGTCAATCAATGCCGCAGTGATCTGATATAGATCAAATTGACGGACACAATGCCTAATATAGACACGCAATATGGAGTGAAACAGCTCATGCAATGTCTGAACTTCCCCATCACTTCAGCAAGATAAAATTATCAAAGTCAAACCATCATTTCCAAGGGATATGGAGGATAACATTACATTCAATCTGAATCCGATGACACTTCACTGTGAGGCTTCAGTTCGTTAATCATTTTGGACAGAGCTTCCCCAAAATCTTCCAACTCATCCTTTCCAAAACCCCAGCTCCGAACTAACTCAGCCCCAGGAGCTCCCTGTCAACTCCATACCTACGGAGATATCCAAGCCTATTTTCCAGATATGGAAGGATCGCGCTGCTGGAACGGAGTCTAACTGCCATAGGGATCGAATGAACGTCAAGCGAACCTTTCAATAGCGGACTTGCTGTTGGGTTCTCCAAGAGCTCACCACGCTGGCCCACGACATTCCTAAAGATGGATGGAAATGGCAAGGGAATTGGAAGAGGAGAATGAGCCACTGATAAGTGGCAGAATTTTGGCCTTGTCGAGGTATGCTCATATGCGGCATGTATCGTGTCCTTCACTTCAGAAGCTGATGCAGGATGACCACCTGTAGTAGAATGTAACGTCTATGTTTAAGACCAAATGACAAATAAGGTAATTTATGAATTGTAAAAAGGTATGAGTATACATGTTACTCATTCACAGCTCCATAAGGTTGTTTCACAAGACAGTTGCGCAGAGTAAACAAATTAGTGAAGCCAATCAATGGAGCAATTGATTTGGGCAGCAATAGTGGATTTAACGGAGTATTGCCGCAAGAGATGTGGTGAACTAAGATTGGAAAGGTCCAAATGGTGTAGAATAAGAGTAGAGGCTGGACTTTGGAGTTGAGAAGTCAAAATCCACAAATAAAAGGAATATAAGGGAGCAGCAAGTTTTTCTCTGCTATCTATCTGCAGCAACCAGTGAACGACACTTAATTCATCATCCTTCTGGTCTATGACTCAGAAGGCATTTCAATGAATGTGCGAGAATTTGACGTAGAAAATGTCCATAAAATAGCTTTCCATACACTTCAAATGTGAATATGTGCCTTGAAGAACTCAACACTCCCGAAGCATTATACTTGGAGCTTGATGCATCACCAATTTACCACAGCAGAAACTACTGTTCGACTAACAAGTGAACTCTGTTGACTCTTTGAGAATGAGAAAAGCATGAACTATTAAGCCCTCTAACTAAAATGGAAAGTTTGACAGTTCTCTTCAATGGATCCTACTCCCTTGGAGGTAATATCTCCCTAACATCTGTAAATTCAAAATCACTATTCATCCATCTAGTCTGCTCCATTTTCAGAAAAAAATTCTAAAATTTTCTTACCAAAGCATCCAATAATTCCTAAACCGTTCTCTACCATATATTGAATTCATCAGCTCGACAAGTGGGAAAAAAATATAATTGTAGGAGGATCTGTTTTGGACTAAGATCCCAGGCTTTCCACCCCAAATATTTATTGCCCTGATGACAAGCTGTCTAAATACCAACTAAACTAATGAATGAGAGCTTAAGAGCCCGTTGGCAGTGCAGCTATCAGAAGCACGGGACAACATCGGTAATCTTCCTCTGGTGTCAAGAGAAACATTGCCAACAAATACAAAATGACATGCCTCCAACCATGAATTTCAACAGTACCTGGCCCAAGAACTCCATGAATGGTCATAGTTTGGACAGCCTGCAAGTCTTCCACACCCTCTGTTATCTCAGGTGTCACTGGATGCAAGTTGTTGAGCAATCTTTCTCCAGACTCTTTCCCTGTAATTCACAATCTGATAAGTTACCGAAATCAAAGATCAGTAAGTCAGACTCAGTGGGAGATTGCTATTAAGATGTGTACCGGTCGAAGAAGGTGCAGGCATTGCCATGTCCAGAATAGCCACCTTATTTCTTCTAGACTGTCCCAATAGTATTTGCACAACATCACCAACATCCACAGCACCGGACACATAATGCAGATCGGCAGTGGGCGCAAGAGATCCCATCCTAAAAGGCAAACTAATAGAGTGTAGAGCAGCAGCATAAACAGCACTACAGTGGTAAGGTCTCTCGTCCTCGATGCAAAAGAAAGAGGATGCTCTACCTTCAAATTAACAAAATAGAAGATTAGTCAATTATAGTTTGGCATACAGACCATTTCCACATGTGCATTTGCAGTTGTCTCTCAAATAGAGAGGGACTAGCAATCTAGTATATAAATATTGTCATCCTGACATGGAGACAAGACCAGGGAAATGGCAGATGATTACTTGGACTAACAACCAACAAGCATGTAAATAGCAACAGAAATCGAGTACTATCATAAGCAGTTTTCATTTTATAAAGTGTTTATCAATCAATATGATTTTTGTTCGGAATGTTAAAGGGTAAAAATGGCAATAGAAAGACAATTACAAGTATACATTGCAAATAGGCGCCCATCATTACTCCAAATGCCTATAACAGACAGACATAAGTTGAGTTTTTCATTTTGGATCAGAAGGACAAGACATAGGCTTACTTGTACTTAAGGAAGGTAAACCAACTGGCACAACAAGATTACAGTAAGATGCGAGCCGTGAAAATGAAACTGCATCATGCAGACTCCTCAAGATGGTTTGCTTCCGCTTTCCAAGGTTTACATAAGACTCAGGAGCCCGAAGTGCATAGAGCAAAACTGGTGTGTTAGAATATTCATCAGCAATGTTCTCCAGTAATTCTGAAGCAACAGCTGAGAAACCGCCAGAATCATCAACCATAAATTGGAAACCCTGTCCAAATCACCAGGAAAAATTATCAAATGAATACATACACGGGACATAAATAGCTCTAATCGACTATACATTGATTAGTTATTGAATGATATGTACAAGGGAAATTTCAAAAACAGCTCCAAGCAACCATGCATTGACTTGCAAAGAGAGTTTAAAGAATCACTGCACAAGAATTCAGTAGAACATGATGAAATTTACTCAAGCAAAGTCCCCGCAAGAAAGTAATGGAACTCAACCAGTCATATAATCAAGTCTATCTTCAACAAAAGATGCTATAAGAGTGAAAAAGATGTACTCTTTCCTAATTATAAGGTACACAAATGACAATACAGTGCAGGTAAAAGATGTTTACCTTGTAATTAAAAAATAAGCACAGTGCAAATAAATGAAGCAAAATATTTCTAAAGATGAAACTAAAAGATTCATTCCAAGACTATAAGCTTTTGGTAGGTAATAAAGGAAGAGATTGAAATAAGAAATTTAGTTACACAAGAAATGTACAGGGAAAGAAAGGAGAAAAGAAAAGGCAAAAAACAAAGGAGAACATCAAAACACTATTTTTCTTTCTCTTTTTTTTTCTGCCACAACATAAAAGGACCATTCAAAGACTTTAAGCTGTATCCTATGCAATTGCATCTTTTTTCCAAGCGGTTAAAATGGCAGGATTCACATCTCTTACCTGAACACGGTCACAGTCTTCTACAAAAACACGAATCCTCTCACTTATTTCTTCCCCTTGCAAACCATGAGATAAGGCATCCCTTCCAATTCCATAATTGTCAAATTCCCGAGCATCCATCCACAATCCACTTAATTCATACAAGCTCTGAGGATGATAGTGGACTTTTGAGAAGTCTGTCCAGAATTTAACACCCTTTCCCAAGCTTTCAACTATATCCTTATCCTGATATTCTCCTTGAGGTCCACTCTTATCCACAGTTCTATCCTGCTCTTCATACAAACTTTGCAAGAACAAATTCTTCTTATGACGTTCAGCCGTTTGAGTGGATACACCAGCAGTCCTACATATCAGTCTTCATATACTCAATTTGATCAAAAAGCAGATTAGACTAAAGATATATGTCATTTGCATCTTTACAATGAAGTACTTTGAAAAAGCACAGGACATAATGTAAACATGAGAAGATGATAAAAGAAAAAAGGGAGAAACATGGGTTGCAATCAGAAAGCCTCATCAATTAACTAGAAGGTCATCATCAGCAGGGGAGAATCTTAATTGTTGGATTGGATGGAACAGAGAACATGTACTTAAGTACGACTAAAAAGAGATTACAAATAATATAGATAAAATGCCACAGAAAAAAATCAAGATACCAAACCTTCCACGCCTATTAGTAAGCCAATTCAAGGTAGGAGAACTAGCCACAGAAAACTAATCAAAAGATAAAAAGAAGAGAAAAATTTTTAAAAGATTTCGACAAGAATAGCACTCTTCTTTCCATGTGGCATGGAGCGCCAGATTCCTGTCACAGCAAGTTCTGCAAATAGTGGGTCTCTGTTTGCCAAAAGATATCACATCACTCCACAAACTTAAGTAAATAAATCTCCTGGATCAAAGTATCATTATAGTTAAAGCTGTAGAATATACTCATTCAGACAGAGTAACCCAAGATAACGATGAAACTAGCATAAGCCTTAAAAAATGCAAATAAAAGTACAAATCACTCTAAAAGACAATCAAGGCATTAATTGCGTATAGCACAATGAACATCGCAAACTTGAAGATATGATTCTTTTCGCCATACCACATAGCTTGTATTTAGTTATAATCTACAAAAATATCTTATACAACAATAATTACATAGTGGATGCAGAATCCTCCACTTCCACTAATAATGTCCACACATGGATCATGAAATGCATATGACAAGCAGGGTAATTGAAGATGATTAAGAAAATTTATCCTTCCCATAGTTATACCAAATTTTAGCAAAGATGACAATATCCTGCTCATGAGTATCCAGATCGACAAGAACTACTCGGTGCTTGAGCTGCTAAAGCCAAAAATTAGTGCCAGAATTCTCACCATGTAGTGACATCCGATGGAATTGTCGGTTCATGGTTGTACAATGTACCATGTGAACTCATAGATCCAAGGGATCCTGCACATCAATATCCCAGCCCAGCGGAATTAGAATAATGGCACAGAACTTAGAAACTTCTTGCAAGACCACAATGATAGATAGCAAATCTCTTATCCAACATTTATTAGGAACAGCTTTGATTGAGCAGTTAAGGAGCAAAGGAGAATTGTGTAGACATGGAGAGTATATAATTACTAACTTCAAAAGTTCTTTGTAAATTTTATTCATTAACCGCTCCATGCAGGATGCACATTTTTCCCTTCCCTTCTTGTCACTCAGAAATGGCATCATTTCACTTTGCTGATAAGGCTCCTACTAAATTTCTTATATCAGTTTTTTCACATCTGACTAGTGATATCATATCATTATCATCCCACATTTTGAAGTCAATTGAGACTAAAATGATAAGAAATCGAGCACCTTGAAAGTCTATGGAAACCAGACGAGGAGTGTAAGTCAAAATTCCCTGCAAATGTTCAATGAACAAAATTTTGAGAACATCAATTCTGAAATATCAGAAGGATTTAAGATAATGAATGGGGGAAAATTCTTGAAGAGATGCAATCTACACAACTTTAACATGAGATGGAACTGACATAGCAAACTACTCGCAAGGAAAAAATTCCACTGTCTTAGAATGTCAATCAGACATCATTAGTTGGCCAAGGAACCACTTGCAACAAAATGGTTACTAAGGTTTGTCTGGAGTAGCATCTACCTTTTGCTTTTGCTTTTTCAGAATCATGTGGCTCACGCAGTTTCTTAATCTTAAGCAACTGAAACTGTCATAACATACAAATGTCGACACGTAGATTCACATATAATTTTTTCACGATCCTTTACAATTTGAATAATATTTTAAATTTCAGTAGGAAAGAGAGAGTGGGTTTTTCCTTTATTTCCATCAAAAGAAACATACCCAAATTTTAATGTTAGATTGTGCCACTTATAGTTATGAACACACAAAAGTTTTGAAATTAGCAGATGATCTCCACGAAGAAATAGCATACATTGGTCCTGACACAAAACGAGAACATCTGCACACTTATTAAGGGTATATCAAATCATCGTCCTCAACAAATACACTAATCAATGCTAAAACAAAAATGACATAAAGTACAACCGTGCAAACTAAACCATCCTCCCACTTGTTTATTATGAACCACCAAGCAAATGTTAAAGTAGCTTCACAGCAGAAGTCAAGCAAACAAATTTCACCTGTTGTGTCTCACCAGTGCGATAGAGAACATCCATATCTAAGTGCTGCTTCTTAAAGACAGAGTCAGCATAGGGATCCTCAGCCAGTCCTAGTAATTCATCCTTCAGCGTCGAACATGAAAGTTAATCAGAACATACCAGGAGTGAAGTGAAGCACTTCCCATCAAATAAAGAGACATTTGGCCTAATCCATAATTTATGCTTTGCCCAAGTTACAAATGTGTCCAATACTACTTCATGCAATCAACAGGAAATTAAATCATCCATGAAGAGCCGGTATTCTTTGAGAACTAAAAGCAAACACCTAGCTTGACAATCCAATTAGACACAGTACACACACGACCATGATCCATTGAAACTTCTAAAGGTGGAAACAGTAATGGGACATCGAGGACGGATTTAAGCAAAGGGTTTATCAAGGGACGTCGCAATCTCTTATCAGGCACCAAAGAAGACTTAAACTTCCACTAGCAGTTTGAAATGTCACTTTGCGAATCAATCATGCAAATGGCAGAACATCAGAAATGCATCCAATTTCAGCAGGAGAGCTCATCTTAACTAACATGTCAGATCATTGCCCAACGGAAAACAAAGGGTTCCCATTCCCAGCACACTTTGCGGACGTACTTTTGCGAACGCAACGCGGCACTCCAAAATTACGTCTCGCCAGCATCGCCAGAAGCAGAGATAGCACAAGACAAATTACCCACGAGTACTCTTAAACTAACCGGCGAACGAAGTATCGTGACCAAAACAGATGTACCATCTAACCCAAGACCGGAAAGGAAATGAATTGACCCAAAAAAAAAAAAAAACGAAGAAGAAGGAGGAGGAGGAGAAGAAGAACCTGGAAGTTCCAGAAGTGAGAGCCGACGAAATTAGCAAAACCTCCGACCTGCACCGTGACGATTTCCTTCATTGCTGCGTGGTAATGGGAGTTTCCTCGGATGGGCGCAGAAAAATGTAAACTTTTTTTGTGGGTTTGAGCTTCTCGTTCTTCCTTCTTCTTCTTCTTCTTCTTCTTCTTCTTCTGTGATCTTTCGGGGTTCAAGCCGAGCGGGGACCGTCGGGCGGGTCGTTTCTCGGCATTCCCGAATGCGCGAAGTAGGGAAAGCGCCTGAAGAAGGGACTACTCAGTGCACAGGGGAGAGGCAGCCGAAAATACGGTTTTACCCCTCTGTGAAAGTGGAAAATATAGCAGTGGTGGCTCAAATTCGACAATTGATTTTCAGCTAGTTAGATTGCGTTTGGAAACCATTTTATTTTTAAAATTATTTTTTATTTTTTATTCTATTTCCATGAATAATTTCTAAGCATTTGAAAGCATTTGATAACTGTCCAAAATTTCTATTTCTAGAATAAAAATATGTTTGATAAAACCCTTAAAATTTCTAGTCCAAATCATTTTCTTTTAATAATTTTCATTTTCTTTTAATAATTTTTTTTTTCTTTTGTTTCTTTTTTTCCTCATTTCATCTTCTTCTTTCTTTGGTCGACAAGGTCCAATGACCTGGCTAGAATGTCATAGGCCCCTAGTGACTCGAGCCACGGCAAGGCTCATTAGACCAAGCCTCGCCTTGGTTCGGCAATCCCCCAGATCTGGCGAGGCCAAGTTCACCTAGCCATTGGCAAGGCTCGAGGCCAAGCCTCGTTATGGCTTCTCGCCATGGCTTGACATTGCCAACCAAAAGGAAGAAGAAGAAGAAGAAAAGGAAAGAGGAAAAAGAGAAGAGAAAAGAAGAAAAATTAAACTTAATTCTGTAATAGTTTTTGGTAACAAAGAAACAAATTTTTTTTACTATTTGATTGTGTTTCAAATATACTCCCGAGAATAAAAGAATATAATCAGTTACTATTTAACCCATTAACACACAAGTCCTTACTATGATGAACCCACAAGTTTCGCACTTATTGTTGAAAAGACAAAACGAAAATCTTTCTATTTAAAATTTTGTATAAGATATGGCCAGAATTATAAATTGAAACCATTAAAATTATACTGCCAACAAATACTTTATTGAGATTGTTTCCTATATGAATATCGACTACTTCTTTTCTTTTCTTTTTTATTGAGAGTATTAGAATTAGTTCATTGATTATCTTTCTAAATGGTGGTATATTGAAATATTGTCAAACCAACTCAATAGGATTAAGTTCCATTGAGCTTCTAATACTCATAAACCATTAAATCATTTACATCATGCTTGACTCCACATAGCCCTTTGTGGCATTTTCATAAATTTTCAATACCCATGCCAAGTCGCATTGTGAATAATCACTATTTCGAGCATTGCAACCCTCTTGATGGACGTGTTGAGAAAAGTGCGGATTTAGAGGTAATATTGAGTTGGGAACCGATAGTCGTCAATCAACATAGATTCTCCCAAATCTTTACCTTGTGTGACCGTTGGGAGACTACGTAAAAGTGATCTATGAGTCTAACTTAGAACTGATACCAACTTATTGGAGCCAATCGGGAGCCAAGTGAGATATTCTTCCTATCTCACTCAATTATACTAATTGCCTAATTAGTAGCTTTTTAGTACCTTGGTTTAATTGATTTGTTACTTGTCACGCCCGAACCTCGAGCGCGCCAACATCCCACCATGGTCATGCAAATGCGACATTCCCGGAGTAGTGTCGCCGACCCCATTCATTTATTATTGCGCAAGCGGAACGTATTTTAAAACCCCCGACAATGGAATACGGGATAGGAAAGCGGAAGAAGCAAAACCACAACATAACACTTTCATAATTCAACGGATTACAAACAGAGGTCTACGGCCAAAAGTCTACAAAAGACCGGCTCTTAAAAAGGAACCGTCCTACGACCTACAAGTCGGACACGTTCTCCAATCCTCATGACTTCACCTCTCGCAACTCCTCAAGGTCAACCAAAGCTATCTAGCCGCTCCGTCCACCCGGACTTGAAATTGTAATCCCTAAACCGGGATGAGACGTTGTCTCGGCAAGTTCAACCCCTAAACCCCTATTAGAAAGAAAATACGCCCAAGGGTGGCCTAGCCACACAACATGAGGACTTACCTCGCCTCGGTTCCTTTCCCCGCGGTTAGCACGAGTTCATATCATTCAATCATATACGAATAAGAACTTAAACAACCGGAACGCATTCACTTTCATATAGCCAACAACCGCGGGGTCCCGATTATGAGACTAAATCGTTATGACACGTCTCATTCCATGCCACACAATTCCGTCCCATAATCCGACACATCAACAACACTCAACATGCATTCCAATTGTTATTCACTCACCACACAAGGGCATAGCTTACTCGAATTTCAGCTATCTACGACATATAGCCAGGCATCGCCTCCCCATGGAGCGCGGCTTCGTCGGTGACGTCGACGGCATTCCCGAAGGAGCATCGATCCGGTCGGCCTAGCCTCTACCGCGATCGGCATCCACCGCGTGGGCATCCCATATAAAGGCAAGTACGGCTCAACAGCCCAGGGACGATTCCTCTTAGTTATCACACAGCCAAAGCATACTGCCCCGTGACACTTTGCATTTCACTCAATGCTTCCACTTAAAATAGTGATTCCGCCATTTTTCTTCATATTAAAAATATTCCAGAAATTACTCACGTGTGTGGGGACACGCTAATTTCGAATCAAAAAGCCAATAACTCACTTTTCAAACCCCACTATTTAATATAATCATTAAAATCCAATTTTGGTATCAAAACCCGACACACCTGGGTTTTCTCAATAAAATCCACATTTTCCACAATCGACACTCAATTTGCAATAACCACTCATCAAATTCATAATCCGAATACACAACAGCGATCAGCACGAAATTCTAAGAATTTAGGGTCCCGAAATAATTTTCGGAATTTAATAAATAATTAAATTTATTTCGAGAACTAATTAATTAATAATTTCCATGTTTTTCACAATCCACGCTCAATTTGTAATATCCAACCATCAATTTCAAAATCCGAATACACGGCGGCGATCAGCGAAAATTCGAGAATTTAGGGTCTCGACAAAATTTTCGGAATTTATTAAATAATTAAATTTAATCCGAAAATTAATTAAATAATAATATTTTAATAATTTTCGTAATATAATATATTATTAAATAATCCAATAATTTCGAAACATTTATTTAAATCAAAAATAAATTCCTTTAAGTCACATCAATGCTTATCTTAAAATAAACATTCTTAACCCTAATTAAACACACTTTAAATTAAAACACCACCTTAATCTAATCCACTCTTAAATAACTTAAACTAACAACCTAATAGCACTTAACATAAACTAAACCTCCCTAAGCATAATTAACCCTCTAAGCGAGGTTTAGTGAGCTAAACTCACCGGATTAGCGAGCCGAGCGGACCAAAACGACGAGGGCGACGAGGATCGACTTTCCCAAAGGCGGACCTAAACTCCGGGGCCGGGAAGCCGGCCAAAACGGGCCAAAACCAGGCTGCCATACCCATTTTCCTTGGCTGCATTTTGGGGCCGAAAGGAGCGGATCCGAGCTTGGATCGGGCGGAGGAAGACCGGCGGGGCTTGGACGGGCCGATGGGGAGGTCGACGGCGGCTCACGCGGCGGGGCGAGCTCCGGCGACGGGCCGGAAGCCGCTTGGTCGACGGACGGCGTGCGGACGAAGAGCGGCGAGCGCGCGCGGGGCGTGCGCAGCGACGGCGACGGCGGGGCGGCGAGCGGCGAGCGAGCGGGGCCGGGCGAGCTGCTGGTTGCACGCAGCTTTTCCTCTCTCTCTCCTCTTTTCAAAAGCCAAGACAAGCCTCCTTGAATCAAGGAAGAAGATGATGTTGAAAGCCCACATTTTCAAGAAAGAAATCTCAACCATCCACTTGTCAAGATCCTACCCTTCGCTTGCCCCAACTACTATGACATAAGATGATGTCATCTTCCACTATCTCCAATCTCCCACAACCTTAATCCAATAGGTTCAATTTCATTTTCACGGGCATAAAATTCAAAGTCTTCAATTCTCCTCTAATTGAACCAAATTGAAGTCCATAAAATTAATCCAATGTCACCACACTTCAATTCACATATTTACTTGACCATAGAACCCTCTTAGATCTCAAAAGTACAACCAAAAGCGGGCCTACCAATTTTCCGAACCAAATTAGCCATAATTTGATTATTTTGCTGAAAAACTCGACTCGCATGAAAAATCTTCCAAAGATGAGTCAATGATCCTAAAATAATTTGTGACACACCAGGACTTCCAATTTCTAAATTCGATCTTAATTTCACGGTTAATTTCACTCTGGCATGATATTAGCGCGTCGATCCACCAGGTAGCTTTTAGAAATTTTCGTGCATTTGACCTGTGGTTGATCAATTCAAGCCACAATGTACATCTTTGACACATTGGCGACTCTCGGTTGTCGGGATAATCTCAAGGTTTCAAACACGGACACAGGGGACCCAATCGACAGAAAAGCCAACCTAGTGCCAACCGACAAGAACAGTGCAATCTGGTGGAATCACCCACACTTGATCACCCGCTTTTATCGAGTCACCATCTCCGGTCTCTAATCGATTTTTAATCGCGTAAGAATGACCCTTGCAGATTAACTCGGTCGAAAGGTCGTTTCTGGTCAAATTCTCAAGTCCGATGCATTAGAATTTCTTAACGGCTTCACCTAGTAGACTAGTTATCTCGTGAGTGATCAGTTCAGGGAAAAGAACTATATGTGCACAGATGAAATGCCCATTTCAATTTATTGAAAATAGAATTGGAAATTCGGGATGTCACAGTTACCAAAGAGATTCATGCAATCTCTAACCATTTTATTACTACGCCACTAAACGATATCCATGCATGGGTGCACAGCCAAGAAAGAGAAAACATCACAATCAATGCAATAAAAGTAATGTGTAGGAAAGTAAACTAAACGCACGACATTGTTATTAAGCCCCATGACAGCAATCCTCATCAACTAAATTCAAATTCTGTCCGATTTCTTTTCTAAAAGATTATTGTATCAAGGCTTAACTATATAAAAGGTACTCTCACTAAAATCCCTGAACTAAATGTATATTAACTACGTGAAACAAGGTTAAATCTAATGCGAAAGTCCAACAACTTACTCAAGCCCTCATTTGTAGCCATTTTCTGATTTTTTTTTTAGTTTTTTAATTAAAATTCGAAAATGGGGACTGGGCCTGGGCCCTTGGGCCCAGTCCGAATAAGGAAGATGTGGTTTCGCGGGCCGGGGCCACAAGTGCAAAGGGGCTTTACTAGCTAAGCCTTTCTCCAGTTCAAATCTCACAAGCTCCTCGAACCGCGCTAAGCCCATTGCAAAGCAATTTAAGCGCACTTTTTCAAGCGAATTAAGCCCAACTTAATTCCAGTTTTTTTTTTTTTAAGATAACTTAAATCCAGTTTGTGATCCTCTTTTTCTTCAATTTTTTGTACCCATTAAAAAAAATTGAGACAAATTGATACTAATTCGGTTCCGGCATTCCATCAAACAGATGTGGTGCATCCAAACGATAAGTAATTTTCCATAGTCTCAAATTCAGCATCACGGCTTGACCGAAACGAGAATAACGAACAACGTTCAGAATCGACAAAATCGGCTCATCCGGACCCGACACATCGATGATCTGAAGAAATCGAGCTTCGGCTTAGACTTCGAGTGAAACAGGGCAGCGCAGAGAGAACAGGTTACGTGGATTTTTGAAGCCACGCCGGGACCGCAACGAGCATACGAGCTGGTGATCGAAAGCTTTTACAATTGTTCACAAGCGAAAATATGACTAGCAGAGAAGATTCAAACGAGACTGGGCTGCCAAAAACAGGGCCGAACGGCGATGGTTTGAGTCGATGAACAGCGACGAACGGCGGTGCTCCCCTCCCACGCTTCAGGTGTGACAGAAAAACCTATGAAGACTTTAGGCTGGGCCATACATCCGAATGGGCTTAAATGACTTCAAAACCGGATAACGGCCTGGATTCTGGGCTTTTTAGTGGTCCCGATGATGCAAGTTGGGTCCAAATAATGTAATTTGGGCTTAATGGATGTGCTGGGGTGGCTAAGCAAATGACCGAATTTAGATTTTTTTTTTTTGCTATTTTCTATTTTTGAACTTTTATAAGAATGAATGCTTGAATTGTCAATAAAAATTCCAATGTCGACATCGAGACTGATTTCTCAAATTTAGTGGCCAAGCTATAAGTTTATTAAAGATATCTTAAATCCCTACTAACATGCAATGATGTTCTTAGTGGGTTTCCTCTTCAGGTGGGCCTAGTACGTTAAAAAATCTTGAACTTTAGCTCTTGCACCAATTCTATTTTTTGTCTCAATTATACTCTAAACTTTTTGTTTCATAGGAAAGTTTCAACTTTAGGTCTAATACCAATTCTATAAGATTTTTTTATCTCATAAAAAAATCCCAACTTTAGGTATGGTTTTAATTTCACTGTATATTTTTTTTGTCCTATAAAAGATTATCAACTTTTACTTGAATCCAAAATATGTTCTTTGTTAACTCTCCGTCAAAATTGGCCTTAGTGATTTTGCCCTCATCAATCTCTCATGCTTGGAAATGTTCTATCTCTCACAATTAGAGAGCTCAAGTTTAGAATGCTTGAACAACTCATACTTGGGAGTTTTTCATCTCTCGATTGTCAAGGAGAAATTTTGGATGGAGAATTGATGGATTGTAAAAATTTAGAGTCAAAGGGACTAGATAGTAAAATAAGGACAAGACCTAAAGTTTGGGGTTGTTCATAAGACAAAAGAAAGTTTAGGGTAAACTTGGGACAAGACCTAAAGTTAAGAGTTTTTTATGTGACAAATTAAAAGTTTCTAGTAGAATTGGGACTAGACCTAAATTTTGAGATTTTTTATAGGACAAATGGTAAAATTGGGACAAAATATAAGTTGGAGGTTTTTTAAGGTATTAGGCCCTTAAAGGTGGGATTGGTTAACCGTGGGCAAATTAGTGAGAAGCTAAAGCAACTACCTTATCAGTGACAACAACTAGCACATAACTAGTCGTATTAAAGCGATAATTGTTTCTTGTTCGAGAAATCGGATGTCAAAGAGGAACAAGGCGTGATTTCGATTGGTAATAAGTTATGATGATACGATTCTTGGGATAGACCTAGAGAAGGTTGGGATGGTGTTTCAACTTGCCAGACATTGCATAGTCTTGTTCTTGGCCGGTGACACTAGATAATCATTACCCACCTTCGAATCAAGTCATTACCAACCCTCCGACTTCCACATGATTTCTCTCTAGATGACACAGGTAATGAAACTTGGAACGACCATGGTGTGGTTTGATTTAATTTAATAAAATCACAGGCTTGTGCATTGATACATTTAATTAGTTAGATTAGGTTTTTAAAAAATTGACTCAATACAATTTAGAAATCTCGTCGAGGTGTGATTGTATTTACATCTTTGTTGTATCTTCAGCTTCCTCAAAGATTCCTCCAACTCCAACGCAACCACAAAATCAGAGATTACGAGGAATCATAGGTGGGATTCTTTAGAATCTTCTTGACAATTTGGATTTTAAATATATGATTTTTACGTTGATCTTCTTAGAAAAAAAAATTAATTATTCTGAACCTACTACATCAACCTCTTGTCATTCATATGAAACTCCATTCTAAACAATGGATTTATCTCCCAAATTGTTATTTCCATGATGTCATAAGGTCAATTCTTATGTTTTAAATAATGTGTTTTTATCGAAACAACTAATGGATTATCATGGTTGTTGTATTGTTTGTCCTAATTATTCAATTCCTAACCCTCTATTAACTTTTTGTTTGTTTGATTTTTTCAGTTCTACAAATGCTGTTAGTGCCTATCTTAATCTAACCCTTTTTTTTAAATCGGATGCCCTACAATAATGTTCTATCTTAATCTAACCTATTTCATTTTTTTTAATCGGATGCCCTAAAAATATTGTTATTTAAACATTAATCTTGTGAAAAAATTATAGGTGATTCTATTGTTGTCCAACGGTTTGGATGTCTGGTATTCACTATAAGATCTGGATTCATTTCCAACAACTGAAAATCTCGACTTTTTTAACTTAGTATCGGAAGCTCTGCAAGTTGAAAAGCTGCTGAAATGTGCAGGTCCTATCTTCTGAATACGTGCTCTCTCACGGGAACAAATGCTAATTTGAGAAAAGCTGCTGAAATATGCGATTGTAGCGCTGAAGGCGAAAATAAGTCGATTAAGGATTGAGGCAGTCGAAAAGAAGCTCTGCATGAGGATAACATACCGCCCTTCGTATTGCAAGAATTGACTTTGAGAAAGCCACCTAACCTAGGGAGAGCGAACTCTCGGCCAATTCGGAGTCGTACTAGGATAACTTCGTGGACTTGCAGAGGCATAATTAGTCAGCAGTAGCCGCAAAAATCCTAAAAACGCACAAGCATTACAAGGAAGAGGAAGACTACAGAAACGTGTTTCTTTTCGCTTTTTCACGTTGATTCCACAAAGAACGTTGTAAAGTCGTCCAATGGTTAGAATGGCTGGCTTTCATTTCTTACACTCAATTCGCTAACTCCTCGCTTATGATGTCTGCCTTTCGCCCAGGAGACCCATATTTCTTTCCCGTCAACGAAAATCTCTACTTTTTCTCCTAGGAGACGTGGATTCCATTCCCAGTAATGGAAAATCTCGACCGTCACTTGACATTTTTAAATACGTGACGCGATTGTGATTGACTCTTGTGAAGCAAACTATACATGTGTAATCATGGATTACATACAAGTGATTGTCCCCTAACATGACAAAAAAAAAAAAAAATAGAAAATGCCAAGAATCCATAATTTTTCTTACCAACTTTGGTATTCATGAATTACTCAAAATTATAGGTTGCGATTGGCCAAGTTATTAAATAAGACTACTTTCCATTATTTTCAATCAAAAACTACGCCGGATCAAATGGGCAAAGCCTCCAACTTAATTTGCCTTTGAGCGGAACTTTTTGCTGCAAAAATGATTTTTTCTTGTATGTCCGATTAAAAATATGTAAAATGTAATTTGAATTCTATGCTTGATCCAATCAAATTAGATAAGTTGAAACTTCCCATTGAACAAACAATCGTTAACTCAACAGAGCAAGAATTTAGATTCAATGCTATTATATTCAGATTCTATTTGTTTCACACAATATAAATTATTTTAATAATATTTTCTTAAAGATAATTATTTATATTGTGTGAAATAATTAGTTAATAAAAAATGTTTTCATTATGGACAATAATTTATGACTTGACACTTTTTGTAATAAACATAACTTATTATTTTAAAAAAAAAATATTTTTTAAATCATTCATTTTTCTCAAAACAATGAAGCCTTGGTGTTCTTTAATACTTTTAAATTACCTTGAGTTCATTTTTACCATTAAAGTCTCACAGGTATCTTGTTGCTCGAGGTAGGTCTCAAAACTTCAGAAACTTAGTACTACCCATGAAATCAACATGCTTGAGTAAAGTTAGAGTGCCATGGGAGAGCACGTTTTAAGTGGCAATTTCAAAATTTGGAATGTGTAATCACAACATAGGTTTGGTGCAATCAATCTTATAACATGTGGCACTCTGAATGTCTTGAATACACATTTTTTTTTTGGTCATAAAATACTAAGCCTCACTTAGTTTCTCCAGAACAAAAAAACACGGGCCTTAGAATTAATGAGGTCCCATAAAGTACTAGGGGGATTAGTAAGTCAGTCTCTCGAAAGGTAAATACATCTATGGGCTACCCAATCTATTATTTTATTTGCTTCTCTCGGGCATAGCTACACAATTTGCCTATAGTTATTTTGAACTAAAATATTGAATGCATATCGGGTTACACAATCAATTCTAAACCTATTGTTGATCTAGTCCTATTAAAATTTTCAAGTTTGCTAATGTAGTCCTCTCGACTAATTTTTTGCCATTAACAGCTAACATGATATTGTACCACATAAGACGATCGCCTATGATTGAATCACCACATTAGTAATCTCTCGGCTAATTTTTACCATTAATCACTAACATGGTAGTATGCTATGTAATACAGTCGACTATGACTGGATTGCTATGTTAGTAATTTCTAGCGAAAATTTGCTAAAAGGAGTGCATTGTAATTTTACGCAAAAGGTTATGACAAGCAAACCTAAAAATATTAGGACTGGATTGACATATGTGCAATAGATTTGGGATTGATTAATAATTTTCTTGGTATATAGAAACCAATTCACATAATGATATACGAAACCAATTCACATAATTTTTTTTTTTCCCAATGATGTGAGTTATTCCAACCATTCGTGTTGGAAGATATGATGCTAATCTGGAGAATATCTCAAGTGCTTGATCTGGAGAATATCTCAAGAGATGCTAATAATTTATTTTAGTCAATTTAGGATTAGATCTGATACACGTAGATTAAAGAAATATAATCATTCCTTTTTTATTATTAGTCACTTTTTATTATATAGGGATTGATCTGTACATCACAATATACGATGAGTGAATATACACAAAACTTTTCCCATGTCTCCTTCTTCTACAGACCTTGTTGTCGTCCTCTTCTTCTACAGATTTTGACATGGTATCAGAGCAGACGCTTTTTACCTAGCTTCCGCAAACTTCTTTCTTGATTGCCTCTTTTGGATAGATTGCCCCTTTGTTGTTGCGAAACTCTAACCCGCAAAACAAAGTTAGCACTTCGGTGTAGGAATCGGTGTCTGAATTTTCCGTGAAAAACAAACGACTTCATTTCTCCTTACCTCTTACACTTACCGACACCATGCCTAAAGACCATTCGTCGACGTCAGAGGAAGGGATTCTAGAAGAGTCAGTGATGCAGCAAGAGACTAATGTCTCAAATCGACTCAAGCACCAAGGATTCGTTCACCAACCAGGGACAGCCCATTGCAGCCGTCCATCTAGTGGCTGCCTGTCCAAATGGCGCCCGGCCCATGGTTCTACGAATCCTCACAAGTGAATCAAGCCCACGGAGAATAGGTCCAGCCCGATGGAGGCTCACCGACCGCACCTGGGGCAATCTCATCCACCGGGCCGGGTTTATTCTATGCGGGTAATGTGCCCGAATCGGGTAACTGGGTTTGGGATCAAATCCCTACCCGGTTCCCCAACTCGGTTTTTTTCCATATCCGATTGTTGCCGCCAACGGACGCCCGAACCCGGTGACCCGCTTTACACAACAACGGCCGACGAACCCCGTAGCTACGGCTCATCGCCCGGCAAAGAATCGATCGGCGCCGACAATTACCCAAGCTAGTCGCGGGAATTTCGGCGAGCGTTGGTAACCAAAGAAAAAGATGGATTTATCAATGGAACGGTTCCAATCCCGTCCGACAAGCGGCAGGCATGACTATGGAGGAAATGCAACCAGTTAGTCCGAACATGGATCGGAAACTGTGTTACCTCCGAAGTTGCGGCCGGATTACCGCCGATGGAGGACCCAAAACAGATGTGGGAAAATATAAAAGAAATGTACGGGAAATTGGATCGAGTTTGAGTTTTTTCACTAACCCAACAACTTTCAGATTTGAAATAGGGAAATATGAGCGTAGCCACCATTTACAACAAAACCTTAGCATTATGGAATGAGTTGGAAGCGGTGGAAGAGAAACTGGAAGGACCGGAATTGACTCTACAACAGTACCGAGCCATCCGGGAACGAGAAAAAATCACGAGATTTCTCCTCGCCCTAAATGAATCTTACCTTTCGTTTCGGACGCAAATACTTATCATGGATCCGACGCCAATGCTTGCTTGGATCTACCAGCTTGCAATACAGGAGGAGAGCCAACACCTTGCTGTGCCCGACAACCCCAAAGATGGCATCGCACTCGCTGTTCACGGAAATGCTCTTTAGAGAGGAGTAACGAAGATGGGGCAAGGAGACAGAACGATTGGGTAGCTGTTAGGGTTTTCTGGAAATGGCGAAGACCATCGAAACCTAATGAGAGGATTGGACGGCCACGATCTTTCCAAGCGATCCAATGGTTCACGAGTGTCGCACCCACTAATCGGATCTGACAACTATCGAGGCTTCTCCTCAGCAGCATCGGACAACCCACGTGCAATCTCGCCCATGACAGGATCCGACGGCCCGCGGAATTTCTTCACATTCGACGGTCCACACGAAGCAGCGATGACTCCTTATTTAAAAACGGCAATTGGACCACCCTATGCCGCAACATCAAAGGGAAATTTCAAAGGCAAAGGTAAACTATATTGTGATTATTGCAAGCGTCAACATCATACAATTGATAATTGCTGGAAACTGCATGGCAAGCCCGGAGAAAAAGGGAAAAAGGATTTTTCAACCGTTTTTCAGGTTATAGGTCAACATGCTGATAATTCTAATCAGCCAATTAGCCAAGAGCAATATCAAGAACTTATGAGGGTTTTCAAAAAATTGGATACATTTGACAAGGCTGGGAGCTTCACAGGTACTTCATATTGCTTGACGAATTCAATTTCCAATGATAAATAGATAATTGATTCGGGGGCTAGTGATCACATTGCTTGTGATAAAAATTTTTCTCAAAAATCCAGAAATTGCCCACATCGGCTTCAAGATGCTTCCCAATGGTAATTCCACACTAGTCATGATGATTGGCACAGTAAATCTTGGTCCACTCATAACACTCAAGAACGTATTATACATTCTTGATTTCAATTTCAATCTAATATGAGTTTCTCGAGTTTGTGAAGAGAATTCGTGCCAAGTCCTATTTGATTCTGATAAATGTATATTTCGGCCCTTTCGATCAAGTAGATCGATGGGCTTGGGTAGTATCTCTCAAGGGCTATATTTCTGGATCAAATTTCCTAGCATTTCCAATTTATCATGTGTTGAATTGAATAATCTGTCATTATGTAATTCTGCTACCAATGATAAAAATTTTGTTAATCATCAAAGATTGGGTCATAGTGCTTCTTTTCTTTGTTCTCATTGCCCCATTTGCCCATTGGCAAAACAAACTCGTGCACCTTTTCCAAATAGTGTTTCTCGTGCAAAAAGTCCACTTTCGCTAATTCATGCTGATGTTTGGGGCCCTTACCACACACAACATCGTGATGGTTCTCGATTTTTTCTCATAATTGTGGATAATTTTTCACGAGCCACTGGGTATTTCTGATGCAGTCAAAAGGCCAAGTTTTCCATTATCTGAAACTTTCTTTTCTTTGTCCAAAAATCAATTTGGGAAGTCTATTCAGCGCATGATTCGCACCGATAATGGAAGGGAGTTCTTCAGCAATGAATGTGAAATTTTTTTCTCCTCAAATGGAATTCTGCATGAAAGCTCATGTATCTATACTCCACAACAAAATTGCATTGTTGAGTGTAAGCACCGCCATTAATTAGAGGTATCGCATGCTCTGAAATTTCAAGCCTCTATTCCTGAAAATTTTTAGGGGGATTGCGTAGTCACAGCTGCTTATCTGATTAATCGTATGCCGAGTCGTGTTCTTAATGGCAAGACTCCATTTGAAATGCTTTATGGAAGGAAACCGGAAATTCATCACTTAGGAGTTTTTGGTTGTCTATACTATGTGACCACGGTAGGACCTCGAGACAAGATGAGTCCTCGAGCCCGTCAGTGCATATTTATGGGATATCCAACTTTACAAAAGGGATATAGAGTCTTTGAGCCATCCACTGGAGAATTTTTTATAAGCAGGGATGTCATCTTTCATGAGGAAATATTTCCTTTCCGAGATAAGTCGGAATCTTCTGCGAATTCCGACAGTGGCCACCGACTCTACTTGTTTTATATCGATGAAGATTTACCTCCCGGCCAAACATACATTCTTACACCTCCGAACGTGAATAAGAAATTGCAGCATCATCCCCAATTTCGATGAAAATTCCATGGATGAATCAAATCTGCATTCTTCAATGGGAAATACGAAGGAGTTGATGCAACATCTCCGGACCTATCAATAATGAAGAAATGCCACACAATGAGGAGATATCTTCCACTTCATAGTCTTAGATGCCCAGATGATCTGGACGCATTACCCATCCACCTACATGGACAAAGGATTATGTTTGCACGGCTTCAAATTCATCAGGTACACATTATCCTATCTCCACATATGTCTCTTTCCATAGATTATCACCCGATCATATGTGCTGCATTAGTCGAGTATCGAGGAACAATAACCATCTCATTACAATGAGGTCACAAAGACCCACGTTGGCAAGAAGCTTTGGAAAAGGAATTGCATGCCTTAATGGAAAATCATACATGAGATATTGTATCATTACCACCACATCGCAAGCCGATTGGCTGTAAGTGGGTATACAAGATCAAGTATAAAGAAGACGGGTCCATTGAAAGATAGAAGGCTCGATTAGTGGCCAAAAGTTTCACTCAGAAAAAAGGTTTTGACTATCACGAAACTTTCTCTCCAGTAGCAAAGGATGTTACGCTTGTACCTTTTTATCCATTGCTGCATTTCGTGATTGGTCATTACATCAAATGGATGTTCATAATGCATTCCTTCATGGAGATTTAGATGAAGAAATTTATATGGATCTTCCACTGGGTTTACGGAGATAGGGGGAGTCCATGATGTGTCGTCTCTGTAAATCCCTTTATGGTCTCAAACAGACTTCACGATAGTGGTATGCTAAGTTCACCGGTGCACTCACAGCTGTGGGTTTAAAAAAATCCAAGCATGATTATGCACTTTTCTCTTGGACAAAAGGTACGTCTATCCGTCTACTTAATGATATACATTGATGACATACTTATCATGGGAAATGATGAGCTTGTTGTGAAGAACCTTAAAGAAAATCTCCATTCTACTTTTCATATCAAAGATTTGGGGTCACCAAAATATTTTCTTGGAATTGAGATAGCCCGTTCAGAACAAGGTATCTCTCTTAGCCAACGAAAATATGTACTTTGGAGATTATATCGAAGCGGGGTTATCGGGATGCAAGCCGGCCCCATCCCTATCAAGCAAAATGTCAAATTAACCACCGCAGATTATGATGCGGGTCTTCGATCTACGTAAAAATGATCCATTGCTCAAGGATCCGTCAAGTTATCATAGACTAGTTGGGAAACTCATCTATCTCACTATGACGAGGCCTGACATTTGTTATGCTGTTCAGACACTCAGTCAATTCATGCATAGCCCAAAACAGTCTCACATGAATGCTGCCTTGAAAGTGGTGAAGTATTTGAAGAAATGTCCGGGACTAGGAATCCTTCTTTCTCACAATTGCAACATGGAAATGACAACTTATTGCGATGCGGATTATGCAACTTGTCCTATGAGTCAAAAATCCATCACTGGTTTTTGCATCAAACTTGGGGAATCTTTACTCTCATGGAAGGCAAAGAAACAATCTACTGTATCCTTGTCATCAGCAGAAGCTGAGTATCGATCCATAACGAAGGCTGTTTGTGAAGTTGTTTGGTTACAAGGCTTGCTTCTAGACCTTGGAGTAGAGGTCAAGGGACCAACCTTATTATTTTGTGACAATGATTCTGCACTTAAGCTTGCTGCAAATCCTGTGTTACATGAAAGAACGAAGCACATAGAAGTCAATTGTCATTTCACTCGAGAGAAGAACCATAGAACAACCTGTTGATATATTTACCAAGCCTTTGTGTCAGAGACAACATTCATATCTTCTAGGCAAGCTTGGCATCTTGGACATATACAAACCACCAGCTTGAGGGGGAGTGTTGGAATATATGATGCTAATTAGGAGAATATCTCTCAAGTGTTGATCTGGAGAATATCTCAAGAGATGCTAATCATTTATTTTAGTCAATTTAGGATTAGATCTGATACACATAGATTAAAGAAATATAATCATTCCTTTTTTATTATTAGTTACTTTGTATTATATAGGGATTGATCTGTACATCACAATATACGACGAATTAATATACACAAAAATTTTCCCACGTCTCCTTCTTCTACGTACCTTGTTTTTTTTTTTGTTTTGTTTTTTTTTTTTTGACAAGAGGAACCAGCTTGACCGACAAGCGCCGTAAACCCCCCGGTGACGCTAGCGGGAAACCACCACCCCGACGCCACGCTTAAATCGCCTAATGATCCGCCAGCCTCCCCCGCAACTTGCATTGCAAGGGCTTCGAACTCTCGACCTCCCGAGGAGGATGTTGTAGAGCCTACCAAATGAGCCACCGAGCCGGTGGTTTCTACGACCTTGTTGTCGTCCTCTTCTTCTCAGATTTTGACAGTTCGACTTGATTGATACTTAAGGATAAATGCAAACGGACTTGAGGATCCATCGGAGAACAACCCTCAAGATCAACATGACTAAGAGATGCTAGTGATTTCAACATAGAATCCCCAAATCTAGGCAATATTTATTACTCTCTTACACGTGTAAGAGATGCAAGCAATTGACTTCGAAAATAACAAACGAGATTTACTACCGACCTATCCAAAAATCAATAAAGCGTATAAATATTAAAACTATTGCTCTTTTTACGTGTCATGATGTGATTTGATATCCTTTCCTTTATTTAACTTCCTTCATCTATATAATTATTCAAGGAAAAAAGTAAAAAAAAAAAAACTTGTGAGATCTTTCTTATAAGTTGCATAATTCTCTCTTTCTTTCACCAATTTGATAATTTACTCCTTCAATCACCAATTCTCTCTTCTTCATCCTTGCTTCTCATGGTGAGCTTGAGGGCAGTCTTCCTTCACCGATATTTTGTCATCACTTTCCCCCTTCAATTCAAACCTTATTTTTCACCTCAAAATTTTTTTTCCCTTTTTTGTAGGCGAAAATCGGCTCGTCGAGTTCTCTGCCAGCAGCTATTGTGCAAGGAATCACGCCACTCCAGAGTACGTTCTTATTGATATAATCCTATTTTGCGAACTTAGCTTCTTTTTTTTAATAAAAAAATATCAGGATATTTATATTACGACTTGAAATGCATACTTCTTATTTTTTTTTTTTTTGGCTATGAGAGTTTCAGACTTAGTTTCGAGTCTTCACCCTCACCTCATAACCACTAGACAATGTGCGTAATGGTGATTAAAAAAAGTATACTCGAATAGTACCATGAAATCGATGCTTAGGCCTTCCTTGGGTTTTTCTTTTGTTGGTTGGATCCTTCAATTTTATAGAAATTTCACATGGGGCTCGGGAATTTATCTACTGTCCTAAACTTTTGATTAGGTAAAAAAAGAAACCAAAATTCATGATTTTTTTTTTCTTTTCCAATTTTCTATTGTGATTGGGATCTCTCATCTATATTCGTTACTTTTTCTTGATGAAAAATTCTTGAGATACCGGCATTTTTACATGGTCTTAGTCAAGTAAAAAAATTACAAAAATATAATTCATGGCCTATTTGGATTACAACTTTTTTTCTCCTTACATAGTGTACTTTTTCGCATTTTTCCCTTTAATATTATTAATTTCTCAGTATGGAAGCTGTAATCTCATGGTAAGGCAAGCTCACATCTTCTAGGTGCTGACCAAATGAGAATTCCTTAAATGCTAGGTTCCGTAATTATTCTTGTAATAAATGAGAGCATCCGTCTTTTCTTTTTATCTTTTTTGGGCTTTAGGTACGTTGAAAGAGATGCATTAATTACAAGACAAGTCAACTCAAGGTGTCTTGTATTTTAAAATGAGCAATAATGATCGTCCCAACCAATAAATAAATAAATAAATAAGTTAACTAGTTCATTAAGCAACTCCCGACATAAACGTGATGTCACTAGACTATTTAATACTCTAATTGGGGTCCAATCAAATACAAATTAAAAATTCTATTTTTATGGTCAGGTTAAAGAAAGCTCCCTTCATACTTGTTGAGCATATTTAATTTTTTAATTTCAAGATATTAATTACGCTTAATGTTATAATGGACAATGCTTGATATAATTCAAAATTTTCAAAATCCGTTGTTAAAAAAATGCCTATGAAAAACAGATTTTCATAATTAGATTATACACAAATTTTCTATATCTTCACATTTTCATTCAATTACTAGTCTTTTTCACACAATATAGTTCGAATGACTAAATTAGTAACCGAAAATATTAGTTAGAAGTCTTTGTCTTTTTTCACAGTATTATCGGAGGGCTATTTTCTTTTATTAATAAACCTAGCTGTTTAGTCAGGCTCAAACCCCTAAAGAGTCCCTTTGTTAAAAAAAATAAAAATCAATTTACTTATCAAAAGAACTTAAATAACTCTTAATGATAATGAATCTATGCATCTTTATGATGCGATGTGTTTAGTATTAATATAAAGTCGCATTTTAATGGCCAAATAAAAATTCAAATTAAAAAATTAAAAGTAAAAGCTATTTAAACATGTGCATTAACTAAAACAAATTACCAGTTGAAAATTAAAGGTTAAGCACCTCGTTTAATGGTTGAAAAGTTATAAAATTGAATTGATTTAAAACATCATATCTCAAAACTTTATAAGAAAATGGTCGGGAAAATAAAATAAAATGGCGTATGTGCTTCATAAATTGGCCTCCTTCATCTGGGTATTAATTTATGGAAAATGAGAAGGTAACGGTTATTCTCATATGTGACGGAGTTGTCCGCACCTTTGATTTTTTTCCCCGTACCAATTCTGTTTCGAATTTCAGGGAATACCTTTCTTAGTTTAATGCTCTAGTGTTGGTAAAAATTCCACTTGATGGGATCATCAAAGTGGCAAAGTTTAAATGAAAAGGAAATGCATATTTGGCCCAAAAAAATGATATACCTAATTTTTAGAGAAAGAAAGAAGAAAATATAAATGATCAAAACTCTGATATAATCATAGGTATGGATATTTTTTTTAAAAAAATTTGAAAAACTTCCAGATTTTTCAAGTTATCCCAAAGGATGCATGAAAGTTTACTTAAGGGCAAAATGATTCACTTTTAAGATTTCATCCATGAAAGATGATATCAAAACGTGATGTGTACAATAAACACATCGGGAAGAGGAAAGCATATCGTTTCTTGTGAATAAAAATGATGTTAATTATTTTAGTCTTTTCAATAAAAGATTATTTATTTCACAAGAAAATAGAGAAAAAATGATTAGCCCCACTTGAAATTACCACAATTACGAATCAAGTTCTTTTTGGCCCAAAACAAAACACCACTGCTCCGAATCTAACGATTTCAAACGAATTCATAAATTTGCATGAATGAAAAATTTAATGGTTAGTCATTTTTTCCCTTAAGCAAAAGTCAATACATTTTTTTGGAGCTTTAGAAAAGCGATGACATTTTTATTCTGTGTGCATATATATTCATCCTCTTTTATTTTCGACATTTCATCAGGAGTATTATAAGTGAAAACATTTCTGAAGCTATCGAAAAGAACTATAAAAACGATTTCCAAGTTCGAATAAATTTTGAACCCATATTAGCTATTAGCTCCAAGGTCAATTTAATATTCCTCGATATTTTTTCTCTTTTCCCTCATAACTTAATAATATACCCCGTCTTGATTTGCTTTTCAATAATTTCTCATGGTCTTCAATTTTTTTTTTTAGTTTGACTTTACCCAAACCGATCCTTCCTCCTAACAAATGGGAATCCGTGGTGAATCGCGTCGCCGCTATCGGTGGCAAAGTGGTAAATAATGGGGGAGGGGTCTTATGCTTTTTATTGGGCCGTACAGCTTGGAGGAAAGTCAGAAAGCTTTCCTTTGGTCCGAAGGCTTTGCTCCTGAGTGGTCAAACGCCTCCCACCAAACGTCTCTCGATGACCACAATGCCACGACCGTCGACCCCATTTTACGGAACTGCCCCTCGAACGATCTTGGTCGTCGGTGAAAGAAAAATGGGGATTAGATAGAGACGCATCCTGTGAAATTGTTTTTGAATTTATATTCCTAATAGAGATTTACTGTGAGTTTGTTTAATTGAAAATTTCATGATAAAGGGAAGATGTTTTTGGTAAAGGTCATTTTTCGAAGAAAATTATTAATTTTTCATTTTATTTGGTGATTTAAGGAGAACGATTTTTTCTTATTAGAATAGGAACTCATTTTTCCACTAATTTAAACTTGTTTTCAATTCGTGGAAAACATTTTGCATAGGTAGATTAGTTTTTGAGACAATTTTCAAAAATAATTTTCACATAAACAAACGGACTCTTAATATGAGTAGATTAAGCCTTCACTATATTTTTACTAGTCAAAGACATACAAGGGTTATTTGATATCTATGATAACTACATATAAGAAAGAGCACTGCATGATAAATTGGTAATTTAATATTATCGGAATAAATGTACTTTGAATCTTATTTTATGCCGTTTCATATTTTTTAAAAGACAACAAGAGTTAATTGTTGTGCTAACGTTTCACTTAAAAAATGAGAAACATGATTTTTCCAAACCAAATGTTTCCATTAATCCGATAAAGTAACCAGCACATAAAAATAAAAGTATTTTTGGAAAAGGTAAAAAGAACGACAATGATGTAGACGCCCAGCATAAAATTCAGGGGATCGGGGTCGGACCAAACCCTAAAAAATTCTAGTTTAATCACCCGAATCATGTGCAATTTGCAATATTAAAACGACACCCCGTCATGTTCTCATACCAAACTTCTTGTAATTTCGCTAAAAGGGCACCCGCAAGCCCAAATCACTTACAATTCACCCAGGGGCATTTCGGTCATCTCGCCCTCCCGCAACCATGGTTTAGTTCGACAAATACGACAAGACACGACCCACCACGATCAAAACGGAATCGGAAACGCATTGTCGGTTTGCTCCTCGCCGCCGGTAATAACGACGCCGCTTCTGTCCTTCCTCCTCCTCCTCCTCGCCGCAGCTCCGCCATCATCGCCTCCATTCCCGAGAGCCCACCTAAGCTCCCACCATTTTTCCACCGTTCCCCACTTCACTCGAGCTCGACACGGCCCTCCCGACTCGCCCCCGAGTCGAAACTCGGTGTCCGACCGGTCGCGATAGCGTGGTGGCCGCCGCCGCCGCCGCCGCCGCCGTGGATCGTCGTGCCGTGTGTTCGTTCCTTTGTTTGACCGGCTATGCTGTGAGCTTGTTGGGTGTTGTGAATTGGGTTTGGCTTGGTTAGGGCAACGCCCCCTGCGAGCGATGGAGCGGGCCATGCTGACGGTCGGGCCGGGCATGGACATGCCGATCGTCCACGACAGCGACAGGTACGACTTCGTGCGGGACATAGGCTCGGGGAACTTCGGGATTGCAAGGCTCATGAGGGACAAGGTCACGCAGGAGCTCGTCGCTGTCAAGTACATCGAGCGAGGCGACAAGGTTAGTCGGTTGTTCCCCGACTTCACGTGTGTTCTTTTTCTCCCCCTTCCTGGTGAGGGTTGATTGATTGGTTGATCAGTTAGTTTATCTGTGCTAATAAAGACTTTAGGGTATTAATTGTGTTTTTAATGCATCGGAGATGATTTGAAAAATTCATAGCCGGCTTTATTTGCTTGGAGTTGTTTCTGCTTATGGAAATACTGTTTGATCAGTTAGTTTATCTGTACTAATAAAGAATTTAGGGTATTAATTGTGTCTTTAATGCATCGGAGATGATTTGAAAAATTCGTGGTCGGCTTTATTTGCTTGGAGTTGTTTCTGCTTATGGAAATACTGTTTGATCAGTTAGTTTCTTTTACCAGGAATGGCTAGTATGTTTTAAAAATGCTCTATTTACACGGTTCATGGTTTCATTTGGTGCTGTAGCCTTGAGGTGATAATTTGACAATTCAAGGCGAAACTTTATTTGCAGTTGGTTAATAATGAGGCCTTCATAATGGTTCTTGTCCCCCTTTTTTTGTGATCTCGTGAAAAGAGCTAGTGCTTTTGGAAATTACCATTTAGGGGATGAGCACTGTGGATGGGCTTCTTTGTGGATGGGGGACAAGCAATGCTGGGGATTTATGCGATGCTCTACTTGAAAGTGTGAGAAAAAGGACATTTCCAATTGATCTATAAAATGATATGTCTAAAGGAAGGATCTTGATAAGCAAAGAAGTGATTAGTAATTAGAAGATTATGTCAGAAGGACAAATGGGGAAGGAGAGCCATATTAGTGCTGTTCTCAGATGTTCTTAAATTCACAACTAACAAGTGCTTGTTGCATCTGAGTCCCCTTTTCCGTGTCTAGACATGAATGGCAAGCACGATTATCGATTTCTGGTTCACTAATTTGCAGCTTTCTATGTCTACTTCCCCATGTTGCAGATAGATGAAAATGTTCAGAGAGAGATAATAAACCACAGATCTCTGAGGCATCCGAACATTGTTAGATTCAAAGAGGTTAGATTCACCTTGTTAGTACCGGACCTTATCTCAGTTTAAGTGAATAAATGACTGAATAATATCTATTCCAGGTCATTTTAACACCTACGCATCTGGCAATTGTGATGGAATATGCAGCTGGTGGAGAGCTTTTGAGCGAATATGCAATGCTGGGCGATTTAGTGAAGATGAGGTTCTTCAATTTTCCTTATGCATGATGCACTTTTTATCTCAGTCTCTAATTTCGCGGATAGCTCTCATCTGGATGTTTTGTTGCCTTTCTGGTGCAGGCTCGCTTCTTTTTCAACAGCTCATATCTGGTGTTAGCTACTGTCATGCTATGGTATCTAAATACTATTTTACATGTTATGGAGTTTATTAATTTTGTTATCTGGTCAGCTTGTCTTTGATAGTAACTGGCTTTCCAATGCTTTGTTCTTGATGAAGCAAGTATGCCATCGTGATCTAAAATTGGAAAATACTTTGTTGGATGGAAGTCCGGCCCCTCGACTAAAGATATGTGACTTTGGGTACTCAAAGGTATGTGTGGGTTCTTTTCTTTTCCTTCTCTTTCTTAAGTCTGCTTCTAATTGCCAGTGGCTCAATGGTGTCGATTGAGTAGAAGTCTTGCTTTGGTTTAAATTGCTATACAAATTATAGGGCAACTTGAAATGAACCTGTTAGTTTTGGCTGTGGCTGGCACTTTAGGAGGCAAAGATCTTACTACTAAATTGTTATGCTCTTTCTACCAGTGCCAGTTTTGGTGCTTTAGAGTAACCTAAGAAAGGTGCTTGTTGAGTAAGGCTGGCTTTTGAGGACTCAGTGACTTGCGAGTTCATGCTACTAGCTGAGGAATCGGTTGAGAAAGGGGAAGGTTTGAGAAAGGAGCTTTTTAGCCCTTTTGCATGTGACCGGTGGTGGGAAGATATGGGCTGGAAAAGTTCGACCGTACCTTCTTTCTTTAGTAGCGAGTAGAACTTGAAAGATAGGGGTGAATGATTTGAAATTCGAGTTATTTCACGGAATAACAAAGCTGTTATTGGACTCACTTTCCTTGGCTCAGCTGGTCTCACTGGAACTGTTTTATACACTGCCTGACTTGTAAAATATGGCGAAATTCCTCAATTGGCATATACTATGATTCATCTGCATTTATAGTTTATACGTTTATCCCGCCAATTTTTTTAATTGATATTGAGAGAGCTTGTATATTATCATGGCGAGAGATCACTATATTATGTTCATAACCGTATTGGCAAATCGCGATATTCATTTAGAATCAAAATCTCAATTAATAATTTGTGAATTGAGAGTGGACATGATTAATAAGATTCAGCAGTGTTTTTCGCAATAGAGACATACTTGACTTAAGTAAAGTCTATTACAAAATATTAATTTCTGAATAGGATTATGATTAAACGCATAGATATCTTTATTTAGAGGATTTAGTAAATTCTGTCGCAAGATAATAATTTTTGAATAGGATTATGATCAAAAGCATAGAATCTTAATTTCATGTACACATGATCATGCTATGGTTTCTACATGCAAGATATTATGGCACATTGTTTTTCTTTTAAATAGAAAAATAAAAATTGCATTTAATTTGTAAATGGTTTTCGGATTAAAAAATTTTGATTCTGTTGTTGGGAAATTATTGGAGTATAATAAATATCGTGACATCAGACAATCTACATTAGTTGATGAGTCTAAATAGAATCAATTACATATCGACAGAACTGAGAAGTGCATTCTGTGGCGCACTGATAAATTGGCCTGTGATTGAGTATTTATAGGTGAGTGATTGTTACGTTTCAAGGCATATATAATTTAGTTTTCGTTGTTGCAATATTATCGGAGTGTAATAAATATTGAGAAGTCAGACAATCTACATAGCTCGATAAGTCTATATACAATCAATTGCATACTGGTAGAGCTGAGATTTGCATTCCTTGGTGGACTAATTTCCCTGTGATTGAGTATTTTGTAGGTGATTGATGGTTAAGTATCGTTTATGCCTTACGAACTAAATTGTAAGATACTAGTGAATGATACATACATTTTTGAAGTGTTGCATCTGTCACTTTTGCAGTTTTTAGAGGTCATCCACGAAAGTTAACTTTATTTCATGGCATGCTTTGTGGTTTTTAGACTTGTTTCCGTCCCTTGTAGATGCGCACTTCCTTGGAAGAGTGAATTTGGTGCAACATATCTAAAATGGAATTTTACAGATAGTTCATATGATTTCATGGATTTTAGATGATCTGATTTTTGTCACTCTTCTTAGTCCTCAGTGCTGCATTCAGAACCGAAGTCAACTGTGGGAACTCCAGCGTACATTGCCCCAGAAGTCTTACAAAGGCGAGAATATGATGGCAAGGTACAACAAATATCTTTTAAGAAATTCTGCTGAACAGTCTGGTTATCATAATTGCATCAAGCATTAGTGTCCTAGAGATGATTGTAGTCTTTTGATCACAAAAGTGCTATAAAAGTTGATCCATTACCTTTGGGAGATACCCTGTAAAGGAAGCTCATCCCATTAGAAAGCATGGCCTTTCAACATGAATTTGACAAGAAGCCATTGTCATGTTGTTTAAACTTCAGTTTTTAATCTTAGCACCTTACGATTTTATGATCTATAATTTGAGAAACATTCCTCAGTCCAGATTTTACTTGTTAGTCTGCAAGGAATAATTAAAATAGTCTGTTCTGAATGCAAACAAATCCTTATTCATAAAACCCTAATCCTAGATTTGGCTTAAGCTGACTTTGCTCCTCGTTGTTGTCAATGCAAATGCCCCTAATTTGCTCAGCACCTCCTCTGTCTCTACACCATTGCACATCCGCCCTTTCTTGTGATAAATTAGAAGTGAACTGCCTTTCGATTAGATCTCGTTGGCATGCAATCCTGCCACCCTACTTTGGCATTGCAGTCAATCAAGTTTTCTCTTCCAAAACTATGTATGTTTGATGTCCCCAAGGTTTGGTTGCAAGGGGGACAAGGTATCACAGAAATCTGACATAGTTCAATGCTTTGCTTGTTGGAGATTCGATTGCTTGTTGATTTGCTTACACTTAGAAGTAAAGTGGCTCGTGTTATGCTTTCCCTTTGTAGACAGATAGAGATATCTCTCGTCTCTAGTTCTCTACAATTGTGTCTCATGATCATTCCTGCAAAGCTAAAAAGATTAAACTTGTGGCTTCTCTGTGGTATTTTTGATCTACTTTTGTTGGTTGCCAATTTTAGAAATAAAATACTTTTACAGTCTTCATCCAGTGCTGGCATTGAGCAGTGAAGGCTTGATAATGATTAGCCAGCCTGAGCGTCAGGATGAGGGCTGATAGTGAACAAATGTTAATATATTTCTCCTGCCTTCCAAATTTGAAAAGATTTCTCATATAGAGCGTGCTTTGCATTTTTTCCCACTTCAGTGGATTCTTCTAGGCTCTCCAAGAAATGGATACTTTTCTTTCCTCTATCAATATGAGTAGGTCTGTCTTCTAGTCTAATGCAATACTGCCATTAGGTTGTTTGACATGTTTTCCTCTTTAGCTTGTATGTGTGGAAGGAGGTGGTGGATGATCTATTACTTTCATCAGATTGCAGATGTCTGGTCGTGTGGGGTGACCTTATATGTGATGCTAGTAGGTGCTTATCCCTTTGAGGATCCTGAAAAACCTAAAGACTTTCGGAAGACAATTCTGGTAATTCAGGGACCTTGTTTTCTTGTTGTTTTACTATATATAATTATCTATTCTTTACACACTTCTCATTGTGGTTCATGCAGAGAGTTATTAACGTTCAGTATTCCATCCCAGAAAATGTCCAAATATCGCTTGAGTGTCGGCATCTGATCTCTCGAATATTTGTTGCAGACCCTGCGGAGGTAATAGATGGAGAGTTTAATGTACCAGTCATTATTTGGTAAAAATCAATTAATTGTATAACATTTTAATCCTTTGGTGGGCTAGAATTTGCTCAATCTTAGATTTTCCGACCACCTTTTGATGGTCTCTTTCGAAGTGAAAAGTAGCTACATATTTCTGCCTCTTTAATTGTGCGGCTCAATGTTGAGCCTGATACTTGACGTGTACGTGGTGCAGAGGATTTCCATCCCTGAGATAAAGAGTCATCCATGGTTCCTGAAGAATTTGCCTGCTGATCTTATAGATGAGAAGACAATGGGCAATCAATTCGAAGAGCCTGATCAACCAATGCAGAGCGACGAGACAATCATGCAGATAATTGCTGAGGCCACCATTCCGGCGATCCGCCCCATGGCCTTAATCAATTTGTCGCTGATAGCCTGGACATGGATGATGATGACATGGATGACTTGGACTTTGAATCCGAGCTAGACATTGACAGCAGTGGTGAAATAATCTATGCATTATGATGGAAGGTCTCTGTAGGCAGAAGTTCTGGATGATAGCTTAGTTTCTGAAAGTAAGTGATTTGCATCAACTATTTATAATAAGCCAAGAGAAATATATCTCCGCCTGTGTTAGATTAGGATGAATACTGTGGAAAGAGTACATTATCTAAACCTCTTGTTTTGTGAAATGGACATTTACATTTGTCAGGCTCTCTAAGCTGTCGTTTGTTGTCATTGTCATCACCATTATCATCTCTCTCTCTGGCATTTGGTTTATTGTCAACAAATAGAAGAGAGAGTATTCTAACTACCTCTTACATTAGTGAGGTCGCGAGCCTCCTTAAATCGGGAACCTGTCTGTCTTGTTTCTTAGGTTGTGCTGGGTGTTCTCCAATCCAGTGAAAAGAGGACATGAAATAGTATACTGTGACACTGTCTAAATACATGGATCGAGGTAGTAACTTTCTAAGTTGATATATTAATGATCACTAGACCATAGAAAATACTGTTGATACGCTATGTAGGTACAATTAGTTTGTTAAAACTCATTTTGGTCACTGAAGCAAGAGTCTAGACCCCTAGGTAAGGCACACTTAGATTAAATGTGTCACGATGACAACACGGCAAAGCTAGAAAGGGACCTTATCAGAGTATGCTAGTCAGGAAGTTGATTTTTGGTGCCTGTTGGGAAGAGAGGATACAAGTAATTCCCAGAGGTTCAAGAAGAATGTTGAAGATGCTGCCTGACGCGGTGTAAGTTCAAGCAATTTTGATTGAAGATGGTGTTTTTTTCCTGAAGTTTTGATCGTCTCACCACTTGTAAAGTTCAGGACGCCCATCCAACATGAATAAAGACCAAGAATGAAGAGGACGTCACGTTGTGGGGATGAAATTAGAAGCAGCAGTGTCTTTCTGAAAATATATGTTTACACAGCGTTTTTCTTGGTTCTAGGTTCTTACCCAATATAGGTTGTGAAACTGAGACCCCGTGTCTCGAGAAGTTTCTCAATCGGGCTAGTAATCTAAGAATCTAAGTTGGCCTCTTCTTCAGACACTATCATCTGCAAGACATTGAGACTGCTCTTGAGAGGCCTCCACATGATGGACTTTTTCTACCACCCACTGTGGCGTCCCAACCCGCCACTTTACTAACGCGCGATATTAATCTTTCATTTTTTAGCAGAAGTGGAAGTTGAAATTAAACATCATGCAAACCATCAACAATAGTTGACGAACATGACAGAAAAAAACGACAGCTCTCATTTCTTGTATTATTTTTAAATATCGGTGATGATAGGGCTACAATGAGGGGTCAAAAGGATATAATACTTTCACAGGCTATCTATTCAGCCATCATCTACGCTTTCAAACTATCCACAACCTACCACCCATCTGCACGATTCGATCTCAAAAAGTGCCAAAATCGTATCTCAAATATGGATCCCTACCACAACTCATCCCTCCTATGTCTTTCCACCGGCACCGTCCTCGTCATTGCTGCTGCTGCTATCCTTTGATATTGGTACAGAGCGCCACAAAGCGATAGGCAATACAGCCAGTCAGTGGACCTACATCTATCTAGAGCGTGGATTCGTAGCGTACAAAAGTCATAGAAGGAAAGTATGGAACAATGAACTCGTACAGCTGCCCCTCAAGATTTACTAGGGCACTGTAGCGTAAGATAGGGGAGCAGGAATTGTAGCTGTCTATGGATTTGAAAAAAACGTGAACAATAATAAGGGTGAGCTAATGCCCGGTAATGAAATATCCAAAACACTATACTATACAATCCACCCGTCACACGAATAAAAATTTGCCTAAGATACGCAACTCACTCACCCCCAAGACTGGACTGTACAAAACTATGCTATAACATAAAGACCTATTGACCTCAATGAACGATGCAATCACGCACGTGCACACAATTCACACGTTTTAGTTCACTTTTTGTTTCCACTCCAAGACACATGGTTGGTGCGCTTTCTAAACCACACAAGGAGAATACTCCTATCTAATGGTAATCCTATGCGCTCTCCGGTCCATCCGATGTATGCTAGTTCGCTGTTCGGCCCGCACGGGTTTCATGGTCCAACGACCATGGCATCCCTACTCTACGTAGGTTTGTAGAATTGTAAGGATCGGTACATACCTCCAGCCATTGATAAAATTTTGCAAACACGGAAATCCCAAACTTTGAATGGATTCAAGAAGCATATATTGATCGATCCCCGCCAATGTTGAATTACCAAATTTGAATGTCTTGTTTCGCTAGTCAATACCCCTCAAAATTCGATGGTGAGTTTTTTGTGCCGGTAGGGTTTGGTCTAGATGACTTGATGTCTTTTATTCCGTTTCTTATGTTATTGACGTTTTTTATCAAGACTGTTATGGTAATAATTAACGGATAGCTATTATGTGATAAATGTGGGCAATAAATTGGAATTAATTGAAAAATATAATATTGGGATTGCATGTAATTCCAGGCCAAATTCTGTTGATCACTTGTTCTTTGACTGTCGTATCTCGGCTAGTTCTCGCTTATTTTTGGGCTGCGAGATGTAATCTTCCGTGGAGAAATAGATCCTGGTTGGAGAACCTCTCTTGGGCTTTGAAATTCCTTCTTGGTAAGGATTTCTCCACTGCATCACCCGTTTCTCTTTTGGAGCCTTATGCCATCTGATTTGGAAGAAGTGAAATAGCATTATCTTTCGTGGGGAGACGTTGGAGTTGGTGGCTTTGAAGAACCATTTCATCAAAGTGGTCAAGGACAAGGCTCTCACCTTCAGTAACGTGGTGGATAACCCTAGAAACAGGAGGCTCCAGCGAAGTTGGGGCTCGATTCTTCCATCTTCGCCAGTCCTCATTCCATTGCTGCCTCCTCTCGGTCCGGGTAGAGTGCTTAACCTCATTCGCTGCTGTGGCTGGTGTTTGTCTCTATCTCCTGAAGACTGCTGGTCCTTGTTTTCTTCCCTCTTGTCGGGTGGTTGTTTTCTTTTGGCTCTTTTGCCTGGTTTTTTTGTTGTTTAGTTAGTCTCCTGGTTTTCTTGGGTGTTGTCTTTTTACATCGGCTCCCTTACCTCTTTTTGACCTTTGTCTCTTTGAGTGTTTGTTTTTGGCACCCGATCTTGTGTATAGTTTGTTAAAGCTATTAATATATTCTTACCTTTACCAATAATAATAATAATATTGGAATTGCATTTAAATTAATAAATATTATAACATTCTCCCACTTGATTATGATATTCCATCAAAGGAAATATTAATCCAAACCCCACATAAACTTCATGTCGAAATAAAGCACATGAATCACAGCCATGAGTCCTCTTAGAGCTAGTATTATCTTCCATATATCACAAAGTTTTTCATCAACCCATATGCGATAACATAACCTAATGAATAAACCTTATGTTTATTTCAGGTCAAACATGATTGTTTTTCTTAGAATACTGAATAAATACAATTGTATTGAGAAAAAACATTGCAAAAAAAATAAAAGTCTCACAAATTTTTCCAAATAAAGAAAACCAATGTCCATTATGACTATATGATTCTTATAACTTATTGGTGGCATGCCTTTAGTTAAAGGATTAGCTATTATCAATTTAGTGCTTCGTGTTCTATGACTACTTTCTTCTCTTTAACATGCTCTTTGATGGCTACATATTTGATGTCAATGTGCTTGCTTGGACTACCACTTTTATGATTCTTAGTCATGAAAACTACAACTAAATTATCGCAAAACATTTTTAGTGGCTTAGCAATGAAGTCCATAACTCTAAGTATCAATATGAAACTTTTCAACCACACATCATGTGAGATTGCTTCAAAATAAGAAATGAACTCTGCCTTCATAATGGAAGTGGCAATCAAGGTCTATTTTACACCCTTGCAAGATACAGTTCCATTAGCAAACATAAAAATGAATCCCGATATTGATTTATGGGATCAACGTAGCTAGCGAAATCTGAATCCGAGTAACCAACTGCTTCTTGGCTTGTTGTTAGTCTGTATATAAGCATGTGGCCCTTTGTATCTTGAAGGTACCTTATCACCTTCTTTGTAGCTCTCAAGGGTCCATACCTGGATTACTTTGATATCTTCCTAACATTCTCATACAAAAATAATGTCAAGTCGAGTGCAAACTCGAGTATACATCAAGCTTCCGACAATAGAAGCATATAGCATGTTCTTCATTTGTTCCATTTTAAAATCGTTCTTTGGGCATTGGTTCAAATTAAACCTATCAACCTTCACAATAGGTGCTATACTTGGTAAATAATCTTTCATCCGAAATCTCTTTAACATCGTATTGATATAGGTTTTTTGAGATAGTCTTAATAAATCTCGAGGTCTATCCCTATGGATTTTAATGCCAATGACTTAAGATGCCTCACCCATATCCTTCATGTCAAAACTCTTAGAGAGAAATTGTTTCACTTCATGTAACAACCCCTTATCATCGGTAGCAAGTAAAATGCAATCTGCATATAGAACAAGAAAACAAATCCTGCTCCTACTAACCATCCATTATATACATTGATTTATTGATTTATGACTTTCTTTATAAAATTGAATGAAAAGATGACATCATGGAATCTCATGTACCATTGGCAAAATGTTTGTTTCAAGCCATATAAAGACTTCTTAAGCTTGCACACCAAATGCTCATCAGCACTAAAGAAGAATATTTCTGGTTGTTTCATGTAAATCACTTTTTTTTTTTTTTTTTTTTAATTTTCCATTAAGGAACGCCATTTTCACATTATTGTGATGTAATTCCATATCAAATTACGAAGAGAATCTTTCTTAGATACATAAGAAAATATATCCGTATAGTCGATTCCCTCATCCTGAGTAAATTCCTTGGTAATAAGTCTAGTTTTGTATCTTTCAATGTTGCCCAATGAATGCTTCTTAGTTTTGAAGACACATTTACAATTAATGAGTTTCACACCATCAAATAACTCAACTAATTCCCAGACCTCGTTAAATACCATAGAACTCATCTCTTCCTTCATGATATTATACCACAAATTGGATTTATCACAATTCATGGCTCATGAAAACGTTTCCACATCATTTTCATCTTTAACATTATAGTCAGATTCTTGTAGATACATAATGTAGTCACTAAGGATGGTTGATTTCTTCATTCTAGTACACTTTCTTAATGTTGCATCAAAATTCTTCCAAGAAGTCTGATGTTCAACTAGATGCTCAACAATATTTGGTAATTGCTAAATAGTTGGGTGTACCGAATTAATATTAATATGTTGTGGATCTTTAATGATTAATTGTTCAACGGCCAGTTGAATTGAAAGGCGTTGTAAACAACAATTATTCTAGTACGTGAGGTGGAAGGTTGAGTATTTGAATGATCTTTTTTTAGAAACAAGGTTCTTGAATTGATCGTTCCCACTAATCAGGTCATTCTCAAGAAACTTAGTATTTCTCGATTCCACAAACCTAATAGTGTGAGGTAGACAATAAAATCTATATCCCTTAAACTTTTTAGCATATCCAACGAAATACCCACTTATATCATTGGGTCTAACTTTTTTCTTTTGGATTGTAGACACTTACTTCAGATGAGCATCCTCAACGCATACATGTCGTAAATTCGGTTTTCATTTTTGAGTAACTCAAAAGGCATCTTTGGGATGGCCTTGGTTGGAGCTTAGTTTAATATGTACATTGTGGTTTTAATAGCCTTAGTCCACAAGGATCTAGGAAGTTTGGAGCTGCTAAGCATACTTCGCACCATGTTTAATAAAGTTTAGCTTATTCTTTTTGCTACACCATTTTGCTCTTTAAGAAACTTTGCAAATAGACTAGGTGCTTGTCCATCTTCAGTATATCTACCATAGTTTTTTCCATTTCTATATGATCTTATGATCTAAATTTGCTTACTGCATTGTTTCTTTACTTCGGTTTTAAATACCGTGAAGACATCCAGCACTGCATGCTTATCATCTATGAAAGAGATGAAGTATTTCTGACTATTTGAGTTCATATATGGATTATAAATATCTGTATGTATGATTTCTAATATTTTTGTATTTCTCTTAATACATTTCTTTGATTTGTTGCTCTGCTTTCACTTTGTGCAGTCCACACAAGTACCATAATAAGTAAAATCTAGAGTACTAAATACTCCATTATTTACTAATTGCTTAATTCTATTCATGGAGATATGTCCCAATTTCAGTGCCACAACATAGAAGAATCCTCATTCACAACACATCGCTTTATGCCAACATTATCATGAACATGTGTCACATTATAAATGGTATTATCTTGTAAATTAATTTGAAAAAACCATTAGATAAAATACCACTCCCAACAATTTTAGATTTATACGATAAACTGAATGTTGAACCTAAAAATTTAGAGGAATATCCCACAAGTACAAGTCTTGAAATTGAAATTAAATTCCTAGAGAAATTAGGAATATAAAAGTCATTTCTAAATTCAAAACAAAGCCACTATTGAGAACTAATCTACATGTCCCGTAGCTTCTATACGCAAATATATCTTGTTTCATGAATAGATATTTTATTCACTTCTTGCTAGTTTCCATTGGTTTTGAAAACCACTGCAAGAAATTCGAAATGTAGATTATAGAACCAAAATCAATCCCCCAAGTGTTGTGATCCACATCGAGTCATATTTGATTCATAGCAAACACATAAAAGAAGGTTATTTTCTTCTCGAGTTAGGACTTAAATTTGGGACCTTTTCCAATTTGCTTGCCTTACCCTTTATACTTACCTTGCATTGCAATATGAGCACTTTATCCCTTTTTCTATTAGCAACCTCTAGTCTTCTTAAACACACATGGTCATGAGTTTATTAATTAACCATTTAGTATTATGTCTGTTGTAAGAGATCTTGAAAATGACATACTCTTGTGGGAGAGTGTTCTTGATATAGTATACAAGAAATGATTATGATATCCCACCTTCAAGATTCTTTAGCTAAGTTGCAGTGTCCCTTACCATCATGATGTACTCATGCGCACTTCTTGCACTAGTTAACTTCAACAATGAGAACTTCATAGTTAGGATCATGGCATACGCCTTCTTTGAATATTCAAATTGCGCATTAGTAGCCTTCAATAATTTATTGGTATTGTAATGCTGAATGACTGAATCATGAATGCTAGTAGAAAGTTTTGTTTTTGTACATTATATTGAGGCATTTGGACTGCTCCCATTGTACATAAAGATTAACTTCAGCTGAAGTGCTAGCCTCAATATAAGTAGGTGGGTTGTCCGAACGTATATCATAATCAATATTCACACACCCCAATTAAAGAATGATTAATTCCCTCCATTCTTTATAGTTGTCATTGTTCATCTCGGAATAATTACATTAGAACTAATCATAGATGGTAAAACTACATCATAATCAAAATGGAAACTTATGTATTGATATAATTGAGGCAAATAAACTTAAATAATGTTTTACTAATGTAAAAGTGTTATAAAATATGAACCACATAATATCAAAAACTGCATATGTGCTAAATTTCTAATTTAAATAGATTCATAATTACTTTGTGATGAAACTATCAAATTATATTTTCTTCCTCAATCCCCGTGGGTAAATTAAGAAAGATAAAATGGTATTTCATCCTAATGAATCACATTAATATATTGAAAATTCCCGTGAGATAAAATTCATAATATTAAGGTGACTAATCGCAATTAATGTTTTTGATTATATGTGATCCGAAGACTTTTAATGTATATAATTGAATATAATCAAAGATGTTGTGGCTTATTTTTAATTAATAAAATATATATGGATCACTAGATATTTAATTTTACGTAGAGGCAAAATAGTAAAATCACGTGTAAATGGGTAAAATTGAAATTTTACATGTAAGGGCTGAATTGGAATTGTAAATTTTCATGCCCAAAGGGAGCAAATTTGGAATTTTACCGTAGTCATGGCAGAACGGTAGTTTTCCATTATGTGGAGGGACAAAATTGTAATTTACATGGGCAAGGGCAGAACCGCGTTTTGCATTGCGGGGACCATCGCATGCACTTATTGTAGGCACTCGGGTACGTGTCGCATGTGCCCATGGTCTTCTCCGTGACCTGTTTCCATCTTGCTCCATCGTGACCCGCCTCCATTCCGCTACCTAGGTCTCTTTCCATAGTGCATATCCGATCAAATTGATTGGCGGGTTTTTTGAAGGCAACGTCGGGATGGACGCATAGTGTTAGCGCTAGTATGAAAACCTAGAGGGGGTGAATACGTGTGAAGACAATTTTTCGCAAAGAATAATAGAAATATTTTACTTTTAAAAATAGAGTTTGAAGAATAACAGACTTTGAGCTAGTTCAGACTTTAGCAGTCAAATAGGACTACGAGCAAAATAAAGAAGTTCAAAAAAGAAAATATGAACACATAATTTATAGTGGTTCTGCTTAAATCAAGCCTACGTCCACTCTCTCCGACAGCGACGGCCTTACGGCTGGATTCCACTATGAATCAAAAGAGAATTTACAATCTTGCGATCTCGACTCTACAAGAAGAGTCTCTGCATTTCTCTCACGAAGTCACACTATAGGTTTCTCTCTTTTGAGTACAGTTTAGAGCACGATAAATGGAATAATAAGAAAGCCGGGAAGCTTCGACTTTGGAATTTCTCTTTCACGCACTCTATCGAACAACCGTAGAGTCCTCCTTAAATACTCCTTCATGCCTTCTCGACCGTTGGCACTTTCCAAAGGAATTCTTCCAATCAACCCGTTGGATAGAATCAATCAAGGAGATCTCGAGCCGTTTGAAGATTATGATGAAAGCCCATCAATCCTATTCGTCCATACTGATCGGGATCTTGGTTTCCATAAGTAGATTATTTCCAAAATTACTTGCCTTCCAAAAGATTTGATTCCAATGAAGATTTCCAATCTCATAGATGTAATTTCTAACCAAGAAGACCATATATATAATCCATACGAACCAATCTTTTGAAGAAATAAAGATAATCCCTTATCGGAAAAGTTTTCATCCTTTACTTTCGTTCGGTTTGAAATTTGTCGAGTGAGCTGACTTTGACACAAAGTCCGGGAGTCTTCGAGACTTTGACAAAATCACAGGAGTCTTCGACTTTTGACACAAAAGTCCTGAATTCTTCAGAATAGACTTTGGATAAGTTTTGTCATCTTCAAAACATCAAATGAGTTTTCTCCAACAATCTCCCCCTTTTTGATGGTGACAAAACTTCACTGCAGATTTAAAGATTTATAACCTGTAAAACTTTTAGCAGTACAAGATATCTTATAAAAACAATTAGTTAAGGATCTGGATAGCATCGATTCTGCAACCACATAAAACATGTTAATCTTGAAAAAATTAAACACATATCAAGATTTAGACATCCATATCCACATCCATAAACATCACTACGCAAAATTCTTTATAAATAAATGTTCAAAATAACTTAAATCAAATCTGCAAAAACTAAAAGAAAATAAGTTCAAATTTGCAAAATTCTCCTCTTTTTGTCAACGAGTAGAAAGTGGAGAAGATCAAAATAGAGGAGAGATAAGTAGAGTCAAGGTTGTCTTGGAATTCGAACGAGCAGGAAATCCCCCACGAGGGCGCACCGCCTCTTCAAACTTCACGCGAAGATGAACATTCTCTATTTGTGTACGAACAGGTCTTGATAATTTGAAGAGTCGATGATGCTTGGCCACATCGAGATACTTGCTGATTCAAAGTCTGCACTTGAGTATCTAAGGATTGTACATTTTCGATGTGAAAGTCGAGAAGATGATCTCAATGCGGTGTGCAGCTTTTGTATCTCAATCTCCATAGCATATTGCTAAGCCTTTACCTCCAAAAGAAGCTCTATCATCCTGGGATAGTCAACATTTGGTTCTGTTTGCGCACTGGCTTTAGCAAATTGAGTTCGTGGAGAGTTGAGAGAGAGAGAGGAGGGAACATCAACTTGTCTAGTTTCATGACTTGGAGTGGATTCTTCAATGTACGCCGGAAATCGAGAAGCATAGACATCTTACGGATGTACGGGAGATCTACGATACCATCACTTGTAAAAAGAGGAGAAGAAGTCCCGATTTTCTCGACGGCACCCTGCGTTTACGTGCCTACGGTGGAGACTTGATTTCTTCTTCTTGAGTCTTCTCGTTTGCGGGACCGAGAGTGATATGCTTCCTCTATATGTACTCCTATTTGACCACTCCAAGTTGTTTCATCTTCGATAAAGATATGGCAATGGTCGTCTCATAAGATTCATCCTCATGACCTCTTCCTTCTTCATCTCTTCCTTCCTCTTCTCTTGCTTCTTCTTCTCTTGCTGCTTCTTCTCTTGCAGGTTCTTCCTTCTCTGGTTCTTCTTCTTCTTCTGGCTCTGCTTCTTCTCCTTCTCTTCGAATTGGATTCTCAGAACCAACAAAACCTTGAAGATTCTTCAAGGCAAGGGCAGGAATTGTGAGATCATCATCATCATCCTCTTCGTCTGCGGGATGATGAGATCTTCTCTTCTTTACATGTTCTTTCACAATCTCCTTGCCTTTTCCCTTCTTTGCAACAGAATCTACTTTGGTTTTGCTGGAGGACTCCTTCTTCATGCGCTCAATAACCTTGTTAAGATCTTTCAAATTCATTTCGGTCCTATAACCATAGGAACAACAGTTCGAGAGCAAAATGAGGCTGGAAACTCAATCTGAAAATGTCTGAACAGCTTGGTAACCAGCGCAGATTAAAGTAATTGTCCTTTGTCCTTCACAACCATCCCATGCATGTGCATCAAAATGGTATGAGGGAGTGAAAATCTCATCCCATTGCAGATTGCAAACATGAGCCGTGCTTTGAACCTGTAAACATTAGTTTTTGATGCAGCCTTCGGTTTAATGTAGTTAATGACCACTTTGTGCAACAGAACGTTTGAGGCTGATAGTCTGGAATAAGTGATGCCTCCTTCCAGCACTCTGTCCTTGACAAGAAACCTCATTGCTTGACCAAAAGAGACATTTATTAGTTGGAAACCACTCCTTTCCACCCCAATAATGTCTGCCGGTGTATCTACGTCCACCACATAGTCTTTATCATACATAGTAAATCTGAAATGATTCTGGTCAAGAAAAGAGAGGTTCGAATAGAAATTAGCGAGTCAACTCGGATAAGCAATAGTTGTCTCGGAGAAAAAATTCTCTAGTTGAAAAAAGGCTAACTTCTCCTCAAGTTAACCCCGATCGAGTCTAGGAAGTCAAAATCAACGTAAGAGGGTTCATCACCCTCTCTTCAACATCGTGAGTAAACCTTTTTGTGTTCCTTAGACGAAGCTTGATCTCGTTCTTTCTCTAGGAACATCTGCAGCAACACCCATTCTTGGTTGAAAATTAAAATAAAATATCTCATCACCATCCTTGTTCTTAGGATGATTAGAACTGAACCTAGGGTTTATAGGAAAATGAAGGAAGGCATTGTCTGCGATCCTTTCTTGCTATACCTAACTGTTCCACCCTTCTTAGGAATAAAGTCTTGTTCTTATAACTTTTCTCTCTTAAAAACTCATCGATAAAAATCATGGGAGTACTACCCTACTTTAAATGAGAGTAAAGCTTATAGTGAACCTGAGGTCTCGAGGCTCTGAGAGGTTTTACGTCTTCTATGACTTCCTCTTCTAGAGGTTGGCGCGGAACATTCTGAGTAGAATGCTGAGGAGAGTTGCGCAGAGAGTCTTCCTCGGTGAGATCAAAATGAGTCTGCCCTTCTGGCATGCTTCTTTGTCCTTGATTAGCAATCCGAGATGATTTCCTTTGGTAAGACATACTTGTAGGCTTGGAGGATTTCTCAAACAGGTTCGAGTGAAATAGATGGAAACTTGCGGAACAATCTTGAGAGTAGAAACGAGAGAGTAGAAATGAGAGAGTAAAAATGAAAGAGTAGAGAGTCTGTATTTTAGGGTTTGGAAAGAGGTGCTCGAAAGGAATACAAAAGGGTATATAAAGAAAATGAAAGGTCACAAATAAAAGAGATAAACGAACCGTCACAAGGAAAAAAAAAAGAAAACTACATTTTTCGAAATAACTGAAAATAAAAACTGCCAAAAATTCAAAAATTCGAAAAAGATAACCTCCAAAAATAAAATAGGCAAACAACGATTCGGATAATCATACATTTTCATTCCAAAAAGAAAATACTTGGATTCGAGACTTTACTGAAGTAGCGTTTGGAAAGTCTGAGTCTGACTAATTTCAGACTTTACTCCAGAATAGAAATAATATTCAATTTGGTGCGAATAGACTCAAATAGATTTTTCTCTAGAGGCTTCGTGAAGATGTTTGCTAGCCGATTCTTCAAATCAATGAACTGAATCATAATCTCCCACCTGCGGGCATGATCTCTTATAAAGTGATGTCAAATCTCTATGTGCTTAGTCCTCAAATGAAGAATTGGACTCTTGGTGAGATTAATAGCACTGGTGTTGTCACATTTGATCTCGATACACGATTATTCAATCCCAAAGTCTCTTAATTGTTGTTTTATCCATAGGATTTGAGAGCAACAACTCCCAAGAGCAACATACTGCATAGCTTGAAAAGAGTCACGATACTTTACTTCCTTGAGAACCAAGATACCAACATATTTCCCAACAGTTGACAAGTGCCGGATGTGCTCTTTTTATCGACTTTACAACCTTTTAAATTAGCGTACGAATATCCAAGAAGAGTAAAGTCTCATTTTTTGGATACCGGCAGACCCAACTTTGGACGGTCCCAACATATTTAATAATATGTTTCATAGCACTTAGATGAGATTCTCTAGGATCAGACTGAAATCTAGCACACATGCACACACTGAATAGAATATCGGGTCTAGAAGCAGAAAGGTAGAGAAGTGAACCAATCATACTTCTGTATAGCTTCTGATCTATTTTCTTCCCTTCTTCATCCTTGTCTAGTTTTGAAGAACTTGACATTGGAGTCTCTGTTTTCTTGCAATTTTCCAATCCAAATTTCTTGATGATATCTTTGGCATATTTTTCTTGATGAACGAATATACATTTCTTTGATTGTCTAACTTGCAATTTCAAAAAGAAAGTTAACTCACCCATCATGCTTATCTCGAATTCATCCTACATACATCTTGAAAATTTCTTGCAAAGACTTTCATTAGGTGAACCAAAAATAATATCATTTACATAAATCTATACCAGTAGAAAGTCTTTTCCTTCTTTCTTTATAAACAAGGTTGTATCAACCTTTCCCTTTTCAAAATCATTTTGAGTTAGAAACTTACTCAACCTTTCATACCATGCTCGAGGTGCTTGCTTCGGTCCACACAAGGCATTTTTCAATCAGACTTAGTCCGGCATATTCTCCACATAACCTTGAAACTTAACGTTCATAGATTCTTCCACGGATTGAGTCTTTTTGTTAAAGACTCGTAAGCTTTGCTTGAAGTTGAATAGCCAAGGAAGATTCCTTCATCGACTTTGCTTCAACTTTCCAGATCGATCATTTGCATTCTTCAAATAAAACATTTGCAGCCAAAGACATGAAAGTATGAAACATTTGGTTTCTTTCCTTTATACACTTCATAAGAAGTTTTCTCTAGAATATGCCTCAAGAATATTTTGTTGATAATATAGCAAGTCAGAAACTACTTCTGCCTAAAATCAAGAAGATATTTTGCTCTTTATAAAGAGAGTTTTGGCCATCTCCTGTAAGGATCTGTTCTTCCTTTCCAGAACCCCAATTTGTTCTGGAGTGTATGGAGAAGAGAAAACATGTTAAAAACTAGATTCATCATAGAACTTAGCAAAGTCCTGATTCTCAAACTTACCTCTATGGTCAGTTCGTATGCTTGAAATATCATAACCCTTTTCATTCTGAACCTTCTTGGCAAACTTCGAGAAATAAGAGAAGGCTTCAGACTTATTTGCCAAAAAGTAGACTCAAATAAAGCGAGAGTAATCATCCACGATTACTAGACAATATTTCTTTCCACAAATGCTTTGAATTCTGGTTGGACCAAAAGATCCATATGAAGAAGCTGCGAGCTTGATTGGTAGAAACTTGATTCACGGTCTAAATGATCTTCGACTTGTTTTCCCGAACACAAGGAGTGCACAACTCATTCTTTTGGTAAGCCGATTAGGAAGTTCTCGAACAAGCTTCTTAGAAGAAATCTTGGCAATTTGCTTCAAGTTAATATGACCAAGCTTCTGATGCCAGAGACTTGCTTCATCTTGAGTGGAGATAAGACACTGAGAACTGTCTGGGTTTACATCTAGAAGGTAAATGTTGTCATGCCTTCACCCAGTGAAAGATTGAGAGAAGTCTTGACTCGTTCCAGAACAAATGCATTCTTGGAAGTTTATTCTGAAACCAGTATCGCAAAGCTGACTTATGCTCAGCAAATTATAGTTCAATCCCTCCATCAAGGAAACATTGCTTATAATTAGGCTTCCAATCTTCACGGTTCCACATCCTACGATCTTTCCTTTGCTTTTTTCCTCCAAAAGATACTTTTCATCCATTTAGTCTAACAAGCTTTATAAAGCAGCTTGAGTCTCCCGTCATATGCCTCGAACAGCCACTATCCAAATACTATTTGATCTTCCTTTTGAAAGTGACGTCAATTTCATTGTCTGAATCTGAATTAGAGTCTGTTTCTGATTCTGAGTCTGAGTCGGAATGAGCCATTAGACATATATTGTCATATTCTTCTTCGCTTTCCTCACACTCGGTGTCACTCCATGTTTCGGCTTTGAGTGTTTTTTGTACTTCTAAATTCTTTCTTTCTTCTTCTTCAACAAAGGACAGTTAGGTCTAATATGCCCATTTTTCTTGGATTCAAAACATATCACATCTTTGCTAGTTTCATTGTCCTCGCTTGGTCTCTTCTAGAAATTTTGCGTGCTTTGTTTCTTCTAATTGAATCTTCTTCCCTTTCTATTTAGCTTTCTGAATTTCTTGATCATGAGTGCCAGCTCTTCGTCGTCCATATCATCATCTCGAATACGTATCATCGTAATCAACGTTAGACTTTAAAGTAATTGACTTCTTACCTTTAGGATCTTCTTCATCATTTATTTGTTCCACTTCGTACGAATGAAGTGTGCTTATCGATTCATCAATTGATAGAGGCATGATTCTCTCGGGTTTTTCTAATTGAAGTCTTCACATGATTCTAGTTTTTCGAAAGTGCACACAGCGGTTTATTGACTTTCATTGGTCCTAAGATTGGTTGACCTTGATAAGCCAAGCCATTTACAATCTCTCGTAAATTGACGAACATATCAATAATAGATTCTCCGCACTTTATTCTGAAGGCTTCACACTATCCGAGCAAAATTTTTATTTTGGTTTCCTTCACATGGTCATTTCCTTCGTAGGTAAAATGTAATCTGTCCCAAACTTCTTTTGCTGTTTCACAGGAAAAAATTCGGTTATATTCAAAAGAAGATAATGCACAATATAAAGAGTAGATTGCTTTCGCGTCAAGAGCTTGTCTCTTGGTAAATTCAGCTCGTGTTGCTTCGTCAGCATCAATGACTTCTTTTCCTCGATCTGAAGCTGATGTTGCTTTAGGGTTAATCCCTTTTTCCACGACATCTCACTCTAGAGGATCTCTGGATCTAAGAAATGCCTTCATCTTGTTTTTCCATACATCGTATTCCTTTCCATCGAAGTAAGGATGTTTGGTGTTCCTTTGACCTTCAACCGAACTTGGAGCTAAAATAGTAGCCATAGAGGATCTTTAGCTTAGAAGTAAAACACTTAAAAATTAAGTACATAGGCTCGATACCAATTGTTAGTACTAGTATGAACACCTAGAGGGGGGGTGAATAGATGTGAAGACAATTTTTCGCAAAGAATAGAAGAAATATTTTACTTTTAAAAACAGTCGAAGAACAACGAGCTTTGAGCTAGTTTAGACTTTAGTAGTTAAATAGAACTACAAGCAAATAAAGAAGTTCGGAAATAGAACATGAACACTGAGAATGTATGGTGGTTCGGCTTATATCAAGCTTATGTCCACTCTCCTATACCGACACCTTCTAGCTGAATTCCACTATGAATCAAAAGAGAATTTACAATCTTGCGATCTCGACTCCATAGTGAAGAGTCTTTACTACTCTCTCACGAAGTCACACTATAGGTTTTTCTCTTTTAAGTACAATTTAGAGCATAGTAAATGGAATAACAAGAAACCGGGAAGCTTTAGACTTTGAAATTTCTCTTTCATGCACTCTATTGAACAACTGTAGAGTCCTCCTTAAATACTCCTTCATGTCTTCTCGACCGTTGGCACTTTCTAAAAGAATTCTTCCAATCAACCCGTTGGACAGAATCAATCAAGGAGATCTTGAGCCATTTGAAGATTGTGATGAAAGCCCGTCAATCATGTTCGCCCATACAATCGGGATCTTGGTTTCCATAAGTAGATTCTTTCCAAAATTACTTGTCTTCCAAAAGATTTGATTCCAATGAAGATTTCCAATCTCGTAGATGTAATTTCCAACCGAAGACCATATATATACCAATCTTTTGAAGAAATAAAGATAATCTCTTATCTGGAAAAGTCTTCATCCTTCACTTTCGTTCGATCTAGAATTTGTCGAGTGAGCAAACTTTGACATAAAGTCCGGGAGTCTTCGACTTTGACACAAAAGTTTGGAATTCTTCAGAATAGACTTTGGATAAGTTTTGTCATCTTCAAAACATCAAAGGAGTTTTCTCCAACACATAGTTCCAAGATTCGATGAAAACAACTAATAAAATGATCGAAATTAAGCCTAGAACGATTTGCCCTAAAATTGTAACCACTAAAAATTTTACTGTTTGATTAGCCTTTGGCAGTCAGTAATATGCTGAATTATCTAACAACTTTTCTTCTTAATGGTGGTTTAATGGTGTAGGTCCATTATCACATGGTGGGTAGCTCGAATTTGGCCGACATTTGCAATTTCGTTCCAAGCCACATAAGATCCGAATTTTATCCATTCATAATCTAATGAAAACTTATAAAATTCCATAAAATTTCGCCAAGGTAGAGATTATAAATAGCTCTGATACCAAATGTTAGACTAAATCTAATGAAGAACTAACAATCCCGATTTACCATTCATGGAGAAAAACGTGCAATGTTGGGAACGATTAGCAGAAACATAAGGATCAGAACATACCTCTAGTGATGGATGATATTGCAAATGCGAAAAACCCAAACCTTGAACGGATTCGCGTAGCTTATATTGATCGATCCTGCGGATGTTGAATTACCAGATTTGAACATCTCGTTCCACTAGTCAATACCCATTAAGACTCGATGGTGTGTTTTCTATATTGATGGAGTTTGGTTTAAACGACCTGATGTCTTTTATTTTGTTTTTTACATTATTAATGTTTTCCATCAAGATCGTTATGGTAATAATTAATGGATAGTTATCACGTAATAAACGTGGACAATAAATTGAAATTAATTGGGAAATTCTCTAGTTCTAAACTTAAGTCCATTCACGGTATCAGAGCCATGGTTTTGTTTGTAACAAGATCCGTTCCATGTGCTCGAGGTGAATCCAAAGGCTGAGAAGATCTCTTTACACCATGACCGAACCAAAATACCGGAAGCATCTATCTCTCTCGCCTCATCCCCATCTTCTTCAACCCTTTCGATTTTCGTGTGTCAAATACTTCTAAGATTGACTATCTTTATGAAGTCTCTCTTAGTGATGAAACTAAAATCTTTGAAACTCAGCTTCCTCTTATGAAGCCTTATTCTGCCCTTGCAAAACCTACTTCATCTTTTTCTCCCATCTACTCCATTGGATAACTCATCCGACAAACCCCAAAGGAAGTAAAAGAGTACGTCTAGTCCTCCAAGTTTGATCAACACCCCATTCCTGCCACTGAAAAGGAGTATTTTGTCACCCTTCAGATTCCTCTAGAGTTTCCCAAGCAATGGACTCAACAAGGATATTCTCGTGTCCATTATGGAGTTGTTCGTCTTGCTTTAACCTTCCATGGTCGAAAAGGTTTGCCGGTTGTGGCGGAATAGCGTTATTGGATACGTGGTTCTTAGAATACCAGCATGCTTGTATTGGTACTATCCAAACCACTTTGAATGCTAGAACATTATTTGTAACCTTATATCCAAACTTCAATATCGCCCTTTTAGACCCCTAGCTACTCTCCTTTTTGAAAGTCCAAATCCAGCTCACCGGAGCTCCTCGATCGCTGATTCTATTACAAAGCAACACTACACTACCAAATGGTTTACGAGTGTACAACTATGCTCTTGACTTGAATTTCCATAATGGAAATGAAGATGCTTTATTCATCTCTATGCAGAATGATTAAGTATCCTACATTCATGTTCCCAGACAAATCCCAAAAGAGAAGTTGGCCAAGCTCCTTCCGGAGACCTGGATCACCAACTATGAAAACTACACCAGAATAACAAGCCTCTCCAGTCTTCAGACTCCGAATTCATCAGAAAAAAAGATGGTACTAATTCCATTAAATTTGGCAAGGAAAAGGAAGAAAGTCCTTCTATCTTCCAAACCCTCTTCATAATTGAACCATGTGTTCTTGAGTCAATTTCCGAGCTAGATCCCAAAAGACTTGTTCAATATTTCCAGAGTAATGGAAACCCTGTCCATTACTACAAGGACTGATATGGTCACTATTTCTGGGACCTCTTTGTTAACATTCCTATTGTATAAATTCTCCCCACGAGGTAGACCCAAATGCAAGACCCCGACAAAAACATAAGAAGTCAAATGAAACTATGTATCAAAGGTACTTGAACGGAGACTCCTCCGTTGATACTCTTGGTAAGTGTGATAAATTCCAATTTATGGTCTCTTATGCTCCAACTCCACTACCAGAGTTCACTGCTCCGCCCTCAAGTTCATCAGCTTCACCACCACCACCTCCTTCTCAGAAAAAAAAAAGTAGTTATTTCCCCGTTTTATAAGTCAATTCTAAAGTGAGCAAAAAAGCATTCTTACCCACTTGAGACTCCAGAAGAAACATCATCCAGTTCTTCCATTGTCATGTTCTAAGAGGTAGATTGTCCTCTTCTTGCACGAGAAAGCTCGAAACTTTCATTCCCTGCTCCAGAAGAATTTATCGATCCACAAGGCAGATATCGACATGCTCCCAAAATACCTACCCCCACTGATGTGGACGAACATGGAAGGCAAAAGATGACTCATGTTGCTGAAGTTGTCCTAATTTGGCAATCGGAGACTCTGTTGGTACACAATAATGCGTTCAAAACAATTGATTCCAAAATTGTATATGTGCAACGGGATCTTCGAAGATATGATGAAACCACCAAAAAGATGCTTTCGGACTTCCAAAAAAGGCTTCATGCCTTGGAATCTGGACAACATTTGGGATATCATCATCTCGAAAGCCCTAAGGCGGAAGTAGAAAAGCTCAAAAGACAGATGTAACTCCTTGAAGAAGGAAGATTCAATCATTTCAACCCATTTCCGACTACGAAGACGGGCGAGAACATTCGCCTCCTCCACCATCTCGAATACGTCTATCTTTGCTACTCTTACGAAGCTCCCATTAGACAAGAGAAGACAGACGTGGTAGAAATGCGAAATCGCCTCAAAGAACTAAATTGAATAAGGAAAGAAAAGGAAAAGAGAAGATGCTCGAAGAATCCTCGCTTGTTATAAAAGAAAAACCAAACCAAATGATGCTATTGAGTCCGTTAGAATTATTCCTGAGAGATCTGGGTAATCAGGAGGAATAGCCCGATCCTGTCACTTTAAAAGACCAGATCTTTTTTTCATCAGAGCTGGTTTTCCCAGACAACTTGGATACTGAGTTATATTCGATATCCTTCTCATCATCTTCATCATTCTCAATCCCTGCCATCAATTCCTTTCCTATTGCACCGGTGACTTCATCAATATTCATGGCCGATCCTCCAAACAAGGATATGGAATCCAACCCTTCTAAATCAGAGATTGTTCAACCAAATAATCCTTCTTAGCACATGGCTACTTTTTCCAAACATTTTTTTACCGTTGATGACATTCCTTATTACAAATGGCCGTAAAGATTTGATAATTCCATACTTGGTTAAATGCCCAAGCTCTTACCAATCAGGATAAGTATGACGTCATTTTTGGTTTTGTCACAAGGTTTACCAGAAGCCTAAAACATTGGTGACAATCGGTGACAGAACAAGACCAAGTTCAATTTCTGCGTTCACCTGATTTTAGCCATGCCATTACTCTCCTATACCATTTTTTCATTGAAAACCTTCTGACTTTCATGAACTCAAGAGGAGAAACATCTCGATAAACATTATCGAGAAACGCTCAAGTTTTTTTATGATATTGGAGTTGATCCAAACCTAAATCAAATTTTTCTGACTTCTATCCCCAAAGAGTTATCCTAGCGGTTGAGAAATCTTTTCTCAATAGATAGAGAAAAATTATGGATATTCCTTTAGGAGAAATACAACAAGAGATCCATTTATGCCTTGATGATTTGTGTTTAAAGCGCAAAATGGTCAAAACTTATCTCACGGACAACAAAGAACTTGATAGAGCCTGCTCTCGTCAGGAGCTGAAGATCAAATGCTCTAAGAAAGACTGTGATGGTTCTTATGGAAAGTCTTCCAAAAAGAAGAAGCACATTAAGAAATTCTGGATAAAGAAATCCAGACATGGATCTAAGCACTTTTGGAAAAAGAAGAAATGATGATTGCCACGCAAAAGGAAAGATCGTTCGAGCCACAAGAAATCGACTCGATACTTCATCTCGTAACCAAAAGGGCCATTTCGCCAAAACCGCCCCCGTGTGAGAAAATGTCGAATCATCTCGATAAATCACATAGAGATTAAGACAGGTATTTCACTCGAAAATGATGATATTGAATCTCTATTCTCTCGTGGATGAAGAACCATCTCGAGCAAACTCTTTGTGTCATTCCTTGTTACCAAACTCCTATTGAAATTGATTCATATTTAGATTTTGAAGATCTTTTTCCACATATCCCTCACTTCTTCGGAACAAGACCCTAACATATTTCCAAGCCAAATCCATTGTCCTCATTTTACCGTGAAAATCTTCACTTCAAAGTTTGCCAAATCTATTCTTGTCATTGCTCTCATAGATACTTTGGTGCAAGTTCTTCAATCTTAGAAACTAAAGTTCTTCCTGAAGAATATTGGACTTCCTGCATTCAATATTTTAATTCTGCCTCAGGAGATACTTTTTCTACGAATGTAAGAACTACTCCAGTAACTATCCAGTTTTTTCCCTAGTGTTCCATAACCATAAAAATCTTCGAATCCAGTCTTCCCAACAAAGATTTGATAATTGGTTGGGACATTATGACTCAGATTTCTCAGCTTTGTATCATTATTGGAAAATGTCTTAAGTATAAGGATCAATTCTCTAAATTCGTTAATATCCAAAGACTCTTTTCCATCCGAATGAATCTGTTAGATTTGATCATGCATAAGTTGTTAGAATTCTGTTTAGAATCGTATTATGAATTCTCTCAAAAGTGTTCTCATCCTTTATGGAAAAATCTGGAATTCTTTGTTCACGTTCCCTTCCAAAAGAATAAAGACATCAATCCAACCAAGGCGAGTCATATGGGAAGGAAGCCAGAACATCTGGTCTCTGCTCAGAAGGAATGTTCAGAATTACAGCAACAAGGCCTTATTGAAATTTCAAATTCTCAATGGGCTTGTGAAGCTTTTTATGTCAATAAGCGTGCCGAGCAAAATAGAGGAAAGATGCAACTGGTAATAAATTATCAGCCTTTTAACCTCTTCCTTCAAGATGATAAATTCCCTCTACCATCTAGGAATTCTCTCTTTACTGGATTATCAAAAGCCCATATCTAATCCAATTTTGATCTTAAAGCCGGATTTTGGCAATTGGGCATCCATCCTAAATATAGGCCCAAGACAAAGGTTCGTATCCCGAACCAATATTTCCGATGGAAAGTTCTTCCTTTTGGATTAAAGGTAGCTCCATCATTTATTTTAAAATGCCATGTATAGAATCTTCCAACCAATTACATCAAGTGCGCAGTATACATTGATGCATCCTACTCTACAGCCCTGATGAGGAATCCCACTGCCAACTTCTTGGGCAATTTGCAGAAATTGTGAAAAAAAATGAGATTAAGCTTTCTCAAATAAAGAAATATTGTCCAAATAGAAATTGAATTTCTTGGTATGCACCGTAACAAAGGAACATACCATCTAGGGCCACACATTGCTCAGGAACTGTTGAAATTTCTTGAAGAAAACTTTACTATAAAACAAATTCAGTAATTTCTTGTGATAATTAACTATCTTAGAGACTTTGTTCCAAACATTGCAAAACTGCTGATTCCACTGCAATCAATGCTGAAAAAAAATCCCCCACATTGGGGAAAATCTCATATTAAAGCAGTTGCTGAACTTAAGGAGATAATGCAGACTCTTCCTCCATTGCACATCCCATCAATAGGGAAGATAATCCTCCAAACTGATACTAGTGATGAATACTGGGCAGCCTTTCTATTCGAAGAAATTGATGGTAAGAGACACTTGTGTGCTTATAAAAGTGGAAAATTTTCTCGATCTGAAATGCATTATCACTCCACTTTTAAAGAAATCTTGGCGGTGAAAAATGTAATAAAAAAGTTCGAATTCCATCTCATTGGCCATCATTTCTTGGTAGAATCGGACATGGCATCTTTTCCCAAGATGACCAAGTTCAAACAAAAGCATATTTCACATTCTCAACTACTTTGATGGGCTAAATGGTTTTCAAAATACTCTTTTGAACCCAAATACATTACTGGGAAAAAGAATGTGCTTGCTGACTTTTTGTCAAGACCAAAGGCATCAGCAGAAATCAACATGTACATCATGAGGCATGCTTTCCATACTTTTCATCACAATGAAAAGTATAAGATCGAAAGAATTCGAGATTGGCCAAGTTGGCAATACCCCCGGAGGTTGTTGAACAAATCTAGAACGACAAACCTCACTCGAAAATCTGAAAGCCTTATGTGGCAATACTACACAGATCTATCCAGATTCCATGGAGGTTCAATTCTTTATCTTTTTGGATTAAATTCCAGCTATCCATTCATACACCCTTTAATATGGAAGGAGGACTTCCCTGATCAATTGCGATGGTTATTATGGTACTTAACTAATAAGTACTTAATAGCTATCGAGATTCCAACCAGAAGATTCATTGCCAACCTCACCAGGATATTCGGACTTAGACGAAACATTGAAAGGGAAAGTGACAGAAATCTCTTAGCCTTCCTCAATTGGTTTTATCCTCCCACTCACTGGAAGCAGCTCTTACATCAAGAACTAAGAACTATCCGACCAGACCCTGAAATCCACACTGTTCTATTTTTCCATCGTCCACGGGCTTTTGTAGAAGATAATGGCAGCATCACCAATGCCCCACAAATTATAGGTACCACATCCTATAAACCTCAACCGCCCCTTAAGGAAGCTCGGATTTACAAATCTTTTTCAAGACCTGTTGATTGCTGTGAACACCAATACCGAGAACACCAAAGAGTTTTGTGCGAAGAAAATAAAACCATTCCTTAAGATGTATTAAACTATAATATACCCACTGCATGTGATCATTATAGCCTTACACCAAAAGCCAAAGAAGCACTCGAGGAATTCAGACAAGCTACATCATCACGGGAGCAAGAAATGACAGATACAAATGACCCCGCACAGTCATCTCAAGGCCCCTATGATCACGGACTCCTATCCTTATCTCTAGGAATGGACACATCTTACTATACTCAACCATCCAATTGGCCTCGGCCAAACATGCCCGCCGACACTACGGGGTCATCCGGGAATCATGAAGAAGCATCTTCGTCAAACGAGGCAAAAATACGAATACTCAGACTCTCTCTGAAGATCCACTCACAGGACTTCAGCAAAAATACGAAGAACATCTTTTGGTAGAAATGCATAGTTTTGATGACTCACACTACGACTACAACGCCAGTGACGGAAGAGACCGTTGACTGTAGCATATCACTATAGCAAGTCACCAGTAGCAATCACTATAACAAGGGCTAAAGAAATCACCGTTCATTGTCCTTTCATATCACCGAGAATGAATAACCTACCTGATTTTTCGGAGCCTCTTGTTTGTTTTAGGACCCGTGAGCTTGGTCCTTGTATGTTTGTGACCTCCTAATGTCTATAAAAGGCAATGATGATATAATGTGTTGGGCAGAGTTCCTTGAAATAAAGTGAGTGTTTGAAAAACTCTCAATGTCTTTCTAAACTCCTCATCTTTTTCCATCCTAGTAGGATCCTCTGAGAAATGCAGCTCGGATAGTTAGAAATGTTACAATTCTGGCATCTCTGAGTGTCTGTAGGCTCTGAACTAAAAGTTATAGTGGTTTTCTACTAAAAGGCTGTCCCTGAAGGGTATGAATGAGAGGTTCACCCGTAGTGGGAAGGCATACCTGCAGGAAACTGACTCCGTCTTTCCTGGTTCTAAGCCTAGATCTATTCATGGAACACATTTAAATTAACAAATATTATATCATCAACATCATCCAATATATTTGAAATCTGTGACCAGACACCAAATAGAAGAATTCATATTGTATTTATCATCACTATCAAAGACCCACTTTTAATTTAAGAGCTCATTCAGGTTGATTAAAATGTTTTCGAATTTATTTGTTAGTGGGATCTACTAACTTTACCATAGAACCTATGTAAATCTTGATAGAATTCGATTATAGTGCATGCAAAATGAAATTTTCCATTCGTCATATGGAAAAGAATAAAGCTTGGCCGTTACCCGCTTAACTAATCGTCTCGTGGCTACCCCTGGTAAATGGGTTGTTCTGAGAACAACCCAACCGAAATTACTTACAATTTTTTTCCAACGTTTCGTCCGCTGAACCTCGGGGTCAACCCAAAGTCGCTGGATAACACCGGGTTGGATAAAATAAGCCCATAGCTTTAGACATGGACATGTTCAACGACTATGACAGGTCTTTTTAAATCCTTAAATCATAAAATAAAGGAGTGTCAGATCGAAGCTTCCAATGATCGCTCTTCCTACGAAACTTCCTATATGATTAACTTATTTTGGCCGGAAAATAATCTTTAACCGCCACTTATAGAAAAAGAGTCTAACTCGCCGTTCCCCTCATCTCCTTTCTCCAGTGTTGCTTCGGAGACCAAAGAACTCCTCTTCCTCCTTGCCTCTGCAGAAGACCCAGAAGAGAAGCAGCGAGAAGCATCCTTTGCAAATCTCGGGACGTGGGGTTTCAGTTCCTCGAAGGTTCTAGGCTTGTTCGTTCTGTGAAGAAAGAAAGAACAAGAAATGGTTGATTATGCGGGAGCTGCTGTAGGAACAGCATTCAGCGAGCTGTTCGGCCTCGTTAAGCACCTGGTGATGACTATTGCCGCGTTTCGTAGCCAGTTAAAGAAGATCAAAGCCACTTTGGTCAGCATAGAACCAATCATCAAGGACATCAACAAGTTCAACGATCAGCTGGACCGTGGTCCGGAAGAGATGGCTCCGATCAAGGAACTGTTGGATGAAGGCAAACGACTGGTCGACAAGTGCAAGAAGATCCACGCGCTCAATCTGTGTACGAAGTATAAGCACTCGAGAAGGCTGACCGCCTTCAACGCGGCAGTCGTGGAGAAGTTCCAGCTTTACATGCCGCTGCTGGGTGTGAGGGACGGAAAGGAAACGTCGGTGGGCGTGAAGAAGATCGGGGAAGAAGTGAAGGAGCTCAAGGAGTGGTTCGTGCTAGTGAACGGCAGGGCCCTCCCGAGCGAGCTTGAGACTTCGAGCGACCTTGCGGTCCCTGCAGCGCCCGATTTCATTGTCGGTTCAGAGGTGGAGGCATCCTTGAGGAAGCTCAAGGAGCAGTTGCTCGAGGAGGGAGCGTCTGTGATTGTTGTGACCGCCCCGGGTGGGTGTGGGAAGACCACTCTGCTTAAGAAATTGTGTCATGAAACGGCAATCAAAGGTACGTGTGTTTAGTGTTTTGATTGATTCGGAACTAAAAAAAGTAGGGATGAATATATTGAGTTGATCATTGCCAATTGATATCCTCTAATAGTCTTTTGATTAGCTATTTAGGATGAAAATTACCAAAAAAGGCTCTAAACATATTATATGGATGCAAATTCTCTTCTAGACCTTTCAGTTTTTTTAATTTGATTAAACTTTTTGATAAGTTACCGAGATAGTCCTTCCATTCATATTCAGTTGGAAATCGCTGACGTGAACACATAACTGGCATTTATATCGATAATTTTTGCATTTTTTGAATTTTTTCTTTCTTTTCCTTTTTTTTTTTCCTTTCCTTCTAAGACCCTCACGCAAGCCCTAGGCAAGGCTAAGCCGCTGAACCTTGCTGGACTTAGTAGGAAAAAAATGAAAAAGAAAGAAAAATAAAAAATAGAATTTATAAAAAAATTGTCTATGTAAGAGATGGCTTGTTATATAGGATGGCTGGCTAGAAACACTACGTTGGCAAATCGTCAAAAGCTTTAAGATTCAGTTGGCAAAATTGAATTAAAGCAAAAGTAAAATTAGCAAAATGAAATGTTTACGACTGAATTGGCATCCGTACCATATTTTTTTATGTTGGTAGTTATGCTGCCATTTATGTGTATAGGATCTGTTGCCTAAATGATCTTCCTCCTTTGGACATATTTCAATAATTGAATCCCATTACATCTTCTCTCTCTCAAGCAATTCACTTTCTATTAGATGTGAATGTTAGCACAGAGAATTTGCTTGGGGTATCATGCAGATGGATGTTTCATCAAGAAGAATCTTTTTTTCATAGTTCCATTTCGGGTTTGATATCACGTCCAATCTTCCCAAGCTTTTAGATATGCAATAACTCGCTTCTGTTTCATTGCGCTGAGCACCTTTTTTAATCAGCTGAACCCTCCTGTTCACAGCCACATGCTTTAGACTTATTATTTCTGTTATATGGAATCTACTTAGCTCTGTTTCTTATCCTACCGAATTCATTAATGAAAAGTGCCTTGGCAAAATTTCGTACTCTTTGCAAGCAATAGGGATCGGACTCACTGTGGTTTCCATATAGGCAAATTTAAGGACAAAATCATGTTCGTCCCTATCTCGAAGAAGCCCAACCTGACAGACATTGTCCAGAAAATGTATCAACACAATCGTTTACCGGTACCCAAGATTCAATCAGAAGAGGGTGCAGTTTATTGCTTGCAGCAGCTGCTCGACAAAATAGGACAAAGTCCTGTGTTGCTCGTGCTGGACGATGTCTGGAAAGAATCGGAATCCATCGTTGACAAATTTGTCTGCGATGATATCAAAGATTACAAAATCGTGGTGACATCAAGATATGAGTTTCCTCATATCCGTCCTGTGCATCACCTGAACCCACTGACTCATGACGAAGCTGTGGAACTTTTTCGTCGATGTGTTACTGTTGATGATAGAAGCATGCGTCCACCAGATACTCAGCTCTTGAACGAGGTACTCTCTCGCTTGCGCTCCTCAATTATAGGACTTCACATGGTCATCGAAACTCTGGGTTAATTTTTTCTTTAAAGAATATGTTTGATAAAATCAAATCTGCCTATCCCTACTTTCAACTCTCTTTCAAAGAGAGGCCTTGCTTAGTACTATATCAAGTTCCGACAATTGCTCTTCTTTTTACCCTGCGGCAGATAGTGGAACACTGTAAGCGATTGCCATTAGTTATTAAAGTCGTTGCCAAGTCTCTCCGAGGAAAGAATTATGCATTTTGGAAAAAAAAGATTCATGAATTGTCCGAAGGTCATTCCCTTCTTGATTTGGACACCGAGATTCTAGCTTGCCTCAGAAAGAGCTTGGACGATTTGGATGGTGACCCTTCGATCAAGCAACGTTTCATGGACCTCGGCTCATTCCCGGAGGACTGCAAGATCCCCGCCACTGCCCTTATTGATATGTGGGTGGAATTGTACAAGCTAGATTTCGATGGTCTGCACGCTGCTACTGACCTCCATGAACTCGATTACAGGAACCTAGCTGATCTCGTATTACCCAGGTATTGCCCTGAAGTTCATTTTGTTCTCTTAACCAACTTTTCTAGTTTTCTACTACCGTAAGATTTCCTCATCAGATTCTAGTCGGCATATGATTAGTTTTTTATTTTTATTTTTATACGTGACAGAATGCGTGTGAAATGGACAAATGCATGATGAGATCTTTGCACCAAGATTGATTGAGTAATTTATGCCATTTGATGACCCGTATCTAACCCCAAAATCATTAGATTTTTTTCATAGTGCTACAAACTATTCTATTCCCAAAAAAAGGCATTCTACACGTTTTGAATCCACACCCCAGTTACTGCGCCTGACCTTCAGCTGCAGTGTGTTCCGCATTGCAACGGTCAAATGGTTTATACATAGGCCTCTAAAAAACATTTCTAAGTCCTCACTTAACTTCTCAAGAGTGGGAAAGATCAATGTCTTCTTTTTCTGTTGAATTGATATTATCAGATGCATGGCACTAGAATTTAGCTCAAGAAACTCCAGTGCAAATGCTTATATTCAAGTGTTTGATTGCATACATACAGGAGAGATTCAAGAGACGACGACGAATCTTACCGTAGCCACTATGTTATGCAGCATGATCTGCTTAGAGAGCTGGCTATCATGGAGTGCAACCAGGGGGAAGTAATGAACAGAGAGAGACTCATTCTAGACTTGATGGGAAATAACTTTCCCAATTGGTGGAGAGAGCAAAAGCAACAGCCTCTCCGTGCTCGTCTAGTGTCCATCTCCACAGGTTTGTAATTCTCCCTCTCTCAAAGATCTACAGGGAAAAATTCATTTGGTTGGTAGTTAGTTACCTTCTAACCTTCTTCGATCATAACGCAGATGGAAAATTCTCAACACCCTGGCCAAATCTCGAATTGCCTGTAGTTGAGGCTCTTCTCTTGAATTTTCGGACCAACATGCAAACCAAAACCTATGCTTTGCCTGAATTCATCGCAAATTCCCCCATGCTCAAGGCCTTGATAGTAACAAACTACAGCTTCTTTCCCGCTGAGCTGGGCAACTTCCATTTCATCGGGTCCAATTTAAGGAGGATCAGGTTTGAGCGTGTCACGGTTCCATTCCTAAGCATGGGAAAATTATGCTTGCATGATTTAGAAAAGATATCCTTTTTCATGTGCGACATTAGTCAGGCTTCGACGTCGAACAATGCCAAAATCTCAGATGCAATGCCAAACTTAAAGGAGCTTGACATGGACTATTGCAACGATCTTGTGAGATTACCGGATGACATCTGTGAGATAAAGCCTTTCCAGAAGCTTAGCATCACAAATTGCCATAATTTCTCTGCTCTCCCCGAACAAATTGGGCAATTAGCATACCTCGAAGTGGTTCGGCTTAATTCTTGCACAGCCTTGTCGCGGTTACCAGACTCAATTAGAAGCCTACAAAATGTGAGACTTCTTGATATACCTGAATGCCTGAATTTGACCGCATTGCCTGATCAAATTGGTCAGATGGTTAGTCTCTGTAGGATAAACATGAGAGGATGTCTGAAGTTGTCTGGACTGCCAAAGTCGATTGTAAAGTTGAGGAACTTAAGGAAGGTGGTTTGTGAGGAAGAAAAAGCCGTCCTGTGGGGTCCTCTTAAGAACACTCTCGCTCTCTTGGATATAACTCTCTTCGAAGAAGAACCCAGCTTAGATTGGCTTGAGTGACCAAGGCAAGGTAATGATGTCGATGGTGTGTGGACTTTTTTTTATCAAATATCAAAGGTCGTTTTTAAACTTTTTCATATTGATGTGGACCGACCAATCATATTCTTTTTAATATTTTCTTAAGCCACATTCACGTTCGCACCTAGATAATTTACTTCTCTATAACTATTGAGGATCCTAGGGTCGAATTGGCCCGGATTAACAAAATCGATTGATTTTGACTCCTTTATTTGTAACCTCGAAAAACACTCACGCTTTGTTCACCATGCCAGGTTTTAGACTCTTAGGGAAGGCTCTTAATGAGCCAACCACTAAAGTGGCGCAATGCCAAACGCTAACGACGCACCTGCTATCCTAAGTCCAGCGGCAAAGCGAGGCATCTACTCATATGAATGTTCGTACGTACATAGGAAGATGGGTTGGATTGGGGTAAAGTGACTATGATGTGGTGGTTTGTTGGGGGCCTTCGATTGCCCAGAGGAGGTCAACACCTTCTCAAATCCTTAAGGTATAAAATGTATTAAATTTATCGTAATTTTCATATCCCGCCCAATCGAAAAATTATCTTGCTCTTTATTTCTTGAATTTACGTTATAAATTATATTCATAGTATGTGACCTTGCCCAATATATTCGAAATACACCACCAACCTCCTAATAATAAAATCTGTATTTTTACCATCAACATCGAATACTCACTTTTAATTTAAAAGGTCACATGGTTGGTTAAAATGCTTTTTAATTTTCAGTGGGATCTACTAAGTTTACAATAAAACCTATGGAAATCATTGTTGAATTGGATTACAGTGCACAAAAATAAAATAATCCATTCATGATACGAAGAAGATTAAACCTTGGCTGTCATATTGTTAACTAAACGTCTTGGGCTAACCGTGATAAATGGGTCGTTCTAAAAATTACGCAACCTAATTTCATCCATTCTTTTTCAACTTTTCCCTCGCAGGGCAACTTGCGACAAGGTCAACGACTAACGACATGTCTTCTTCAACGCCTAACGTCATATAATAAAGGAGTACCTCAGGGAGGCCCCCAATGGCCGCCCCTAGTAGGAAACTTCCCGGATGATTACTAACATATTTGGCCGGAGAATAAACTTCCACTACCGCAGCCATCGCTTTTATAAAAAGAGTCTCTCTCACCTCTGTTCATCCCATTCTCCATTGTTGCTTCAAAGACCAAAACATTCCTCTTCCTTCTCGCCTCTGCAGAAAACCCAGAATAAAAAGCAGGGAAAAGCATCCTCTGCAAATCTTTGGACGTGGGTTTCAGTTCTTCGAAGCATCCTTGCGACCCATCGAAGTTTTGGATTTTTTCTTGGATTGTTTGGTCTGTGAAGAAAGAAAGAACCGGAAATGTCTGTTGATTTTGCAGGAGCTGCTGTGGGAACAGCATTCGGTGAGCTGTGCTCGCTTGTTAAGCACGTAGTGAACACCATTGCCGCGTTTCGTCCCCAACTCGAGAAGATCGATTCCACCTTAAGCGAGATGGACCCGATCATAAAGGACATCTACCATCTCTACAAACAGTTGGACCGTCTGAAAGAGATGGATCCGATCAAGAAACTATTGGATGAAGGCAAAGGACTAGTCAACAACTGCTTGAGTATCCACTCGCTCAACTGGTACAAGAGGTATACACACTCGAACAAGCTGACCGAGTACGACGTGGCTGTCCGTGAGAAGTTCCAGATTTACATGCCCCTGCTAGCCGCAAGGAACCATGCGGAGATGTTGATAAAGATGGACGAGATCATGTCCAGATGGCCTGGTCAAGCAAACGGTGGGGGCCTCCAGAGCGGGCTCGGGACTTGGGGCATCCTTTCGGTCCCTGCGGCGCCTGCTTTCATGGTCGGGTCAGAGGTGGAGGCGTCCATGAGGGAGATCAAATTGCGGTTGCTCAACGGGGGAGTGTCTGTGATTGTTGTGACCGCCCCAGGCGGATGTGGGAAAACCACTCTGCTCAAGAAGTTGTGCCATGACGGGGAAATTAAAGGTATGTGTTGATCAGTGTTTCGATTGATCCAGAACTAATTAATGTAGGGATGAACTTATTGGTTTATGCTTGCCTGTTGGTCACCCCTAATAGTCTTCTGGTTAGCTACTTCTGTGTGTTGGAGCTGTAACCCGAACAACGTTCCAATTTTGGACATATTTGAATGATTGAATCCCATTCCCTGTTCTCTCTGTCAAGCAATACAGTATCTTGTAGACGTGAATGTTTGCACAAAGAATTAATTGGGTATTATGCACATGGATTTCATCAAGTGAAAGAATCTTTTCCTCATCGTTTCATTTAAGGTTTAATATCATGTCCAATCCGATAGATATTTCCCCAGCTTTTAGATATGCAATAACTTGCCTCTGATTGATTGTGCTGAGCGCCTTTCTTAATCAGCTGAACCCTCCTCTTCACAGCCATAGGCTTCAGATCTATTATTTTTGCTACATAGTATCTGCCAGGCTCTGTTTCTTATCCTATTGAATTCAATAAACTAGAAGTGTTGGGGCAAACTTTCATACTTTTAGCAATCGATAAGAGTCAGATTTCCTGTGGTTTCCATTTAGGCAAGTTCAACAACATCATGTTCGTCAGAGTCTCGAGGAAACCCAATCTGATCAACATTGTCCAGCAAATGTATCAACGTAACGGTTTTGAGGCGCCCAAGATTGAAGCAGAAGATGGTGCATTTAGTTGCTTGGAGCAACTGCTCAACAGAATAGGACAAGATCCCGTGTTGCTTGTGCTAGATGATGTCTGGGCCGAATGGGAATCAATCCTTAAGAAGTTTGTCAGCAACGGTATAAAAGATTACAAGATTGTGGTGACATCAAGATATGAGTTTCCTTATTTTCGTCCTGTGCATCACCTGAAACCACTGACTCATAATGAAGCCGTAAAATTATTTCGTGAATCTGTTGCTGTTGATGATGGAAGCATGGATGCACCGGATGATGAGACCTTGGATCAGGTATACTCTCTCTTGCGTGCATCTCTTAGTTTGTACTTTCATCAAAGAGAGACCTTGGTTTGTATTTTTGAGGTTTCCTATCTATTTTATCCATTTTTTTTTTTCCATTTGGCAGATAGTGAAGCGCTGCAAGGGATTGCCATTGGCTCTTACAGTCGTTGCCAAGTCTCTCCGAGGAAAGGATCGTCCAATCTGGGAAAGAAAGCTTCTTGATTGGTCTGAAGGTCATTCCCCCTTGGGTTCGGACAGCGAGATTCTAGATTGCCTCAGGAAGAGCTTGGATGACTTGGATGGTGACCCTTCAATCAAGGAACGTTTCATGGACCTTGGGTCGTTTCTGGAGGATTGCAAGATCCCAGCCACCGCCCTTATCGATGTGTGGGTGGAATTGTACAAACTAGATTTCAAAGGCGTGCGTGCTATTGCTGACCTCCACGAACTCATTTACAGGAACCTAGCTGATCTCATAGTCACCAGGTATGGCTCTGAAGTTCGTTTTGTTCTCTTATTCCAACATTTCTAGTTTTCTACTGCCCTAAAAGTAACTTATCAGATTCTAGTTTTTCCTGATACGTGACGGTTAGAATGCATGTGTGAAATGGACAAGGGCATACTGAGATCTTTGCGCCAAGATTGAGGGAGTAATTTATGCCATTTGATGGCCCATGACAAACCCCAATATGTTTAGTTTTCCGGTACTACGACAAACTATCCCGTTTCCCCAAAATTGGTATTCTAGATTTTTCGAATCCACACCACCTGACCTTCAGCTATAGTGTGTTCTGCATTGTAAAGGCTGAATGATTCATACAAAGGCCTGTAAAGAACATTTTTAACTCCTGACTTAATTTCTCAAAGGTGTGGAAAGATCATATGTCCTCTTTGACTTGATATCAGCAAATACCTAACACTACACACCAATGCTTACATTTAAGTGTTTGATTGCATACATACAGGAGAGATTCAAATGACGACAATGAATCTTACAGTGGCCACTATGCTATGCAACACGATATGCTCAGAGAGCTGGCTATCATGGAGTGCAACAAGGGGGAAATAGAGAAGAGAGAGAGACTCATTTTGGAGTTGATTGGAAATAATTTTCCTGATTGGTGGAGCAAGCAAAAGCAACAGCCTCTTGGCGCTCGTCTAGTATCCATCTCCACAGGTTAGTAACTCCCTCCCTCCCTATCTCTCTCTCTCTAAAAGACCTATAAGGAAAAATCTAATTGATATTGTAATGCAGATAAAACATTCTCAACTCCCTGGCCAAATCTTGAATTGCCTAAAGTTGAGGCTCTTGTCTTGAACTTCCAGAACGACATGCAATCTAAAACTTACTTGCCTGAATTCATTGAGAAGGCAGATAAACTCAAGGCCCTTATAGTAACAAACCACAGCTTCTTTCCGGCTGAGCTGCACAATTTCCATGTCCTTGGATCCAATTTAAGGAGGATCAGGTTCCAACGCATCACAGTTCCTTTGCTAAGCATGGGAAACCTGCGCTTGCACAATCTGAAAAAGATATCCTTATTCATGTGCTATATCAGTCAGACTTCGACATCGAATGATGCTAAAATCTCCGATGCAATGCCAAACTTAGTGGAGCTCGACATTGACTATTGTGATGATCTTGTAAAATTACCGGATGGCATATGTGAGATAAAGCCTTTGAGGAAGCTTAGCATCACAAATTGCCATAATTTCTTCGCTCTTCCAGAACAAATTGGGCAACTGACATCCCTCGAAGTGGTCAGGCTTAATTCCTGCATAACCTTGTCACAATTACCAGACTCGATTAAAAGCCTTCAAAATGTGAGACTTCTCAATATATCTGACTGCCTGAAATTGAGCGCTTTGCCTGATCAAATCGGTCAAATGGTTAAGCTTGAGAGGATAAACATAAGAGGGTGTCCGAAGTGGTCTGGATTGCCAAGGTCCATCATGAAGTTGAGGAACTTAAGGAAGGTGATTTGTGAGAAAGAAAAAGCCAGCATGTGGAAGCCTCTTAAGGACACTCTCCCGAGCTTGGACATAATTTTGTTCGAAGAAAAACATAGCTTGGCTTGGCTTGAGTGACAAAGATTGGGAAACGACGTCGACGGTGTGTGGACTTTCGATCAAATATCGAAGGTCGTTTTTGAACTTTGTAATATTGATGTGGACCGACCAGTCATATTTTCTTTAATATTTTCAAGTCAGGAATTTTTTCTTTTTCCCATTTATTTATTTCTTTCTTTCTTCTTCCCATTCCTTCTACCACCAACAATGCCGCTGCAAACCATAGCCACCGCGTCCTTACCATCACCGTCATCGCGGACACCTAAGTCGCAGCGCCTTACCACCGCGGACCACTTCAGCATCGCCTTTTCTCTATCTCTTATTTCTGAGGTGGAAACTCAGATCTGAGCCTCCGAAACCTAATGTCCGAGGTCATGGCGGCCTTATATCGGAGGTCGCAAACTCGAATCTGAAGTAACGCGCTTCAGATCTGATGAGAGAGAGGGGCGCCTGCAATGTCATCTGAGCAAAGCTTCTGGTGGCGTTCGTGTGCGGCTTTGGTGTGGTGATGGCTGAGTGAGTGGCGCAGCGGTGGACAATCGTTGCCGGTTTTGGCAGCAGGGGCTCCGGCAATGGTGGTGCTGCGTTCCTTTTCGAGAGAGAGAGAGAGAGAGAGACGGAGAGGGATGCTGCGTGGAAAACGCGGTATACAAGTCGACGGCAAGTCAATGGCATGAAGGTTTCGAACAAAAGGGTGGGATATAGGTTCACGGAGGCCGACGCGTCGAATTTTTAAGGGGAGAATATCAATTGAACCAATTTTCAGTTTAATATTAGTATGAATTAAAAATTCAAGGAATAATATTGAATATTAAAAAGAAAAAGCTCAAAGGTCACCGCGTGTGGTGAAACATTTCTTAGGGACGTGGGGAGACGGACTTTTACAATTAGGTATGGCCCATGAAAACGATTGTTTTTTTTTTTTTTTTGGTCGAACATGAAAATGAATTGAACATGTATAAAACATCGCTTCTTTTTTAATTCCTATTTATCCACTTTTGCCTCTTTAACACAATATATCTTACTCTTTTCGAACCTAATCTAAAAGTTCTTTTTTTTTTATTTGAAGTGATTTTCACTTTCAACTTTTTGCCCTTCTTCTTCTTCTTCTTCTTCTTTGCAAATCTTGCAACAAACACATTTTACATTTCTTATAATTAGTAACATTTTGAAACGTCTTTTATCAAACATTTCTTAAATCATTTATGAACTTATTCCATAAATCAGTTAAGTAATGTAATACACAATTATAAGCTTTCACGGCATCTTCAATAACATGTTTCTCAAATCATTATCAAACAAATAAAAAGTAGTAAGTGCCCGTTCCGAAGTTATGCTATAAATATTACTTTTGTCTTTTAGCCAAATCACAATGTGCATATTACATACCTCATACTTTTCATTTTCAAAATATGAATTTACAAATTTAAAGAAGATATAACACAACTCACTTAGAATGCCCAAACCAAACGAGTAACTAATCTAGCCAACCATCTCGTAATCCTAACAATTAAATGAGAATCGACATTAAAAAATAAAAATAAAACTCTAACTTAACTACGAAATGGCTAAACTACGTATAAATGCTAATAGAATGACTTATGTGCACTAACAAATCGTTCACCTGAAGTGATTACTCAAATGTAAACGTAACGCAAAATTCACCGGTGAAATCCTAAGTTATGCATCAAATATGCAAATATGCTATAAACATTACTTTTACCTTTTAGCCAAATCACAATATACACATAATATACCTCATACTTTTCATTTTCAAAATATGAATTTTAAAATTCAAAAAAGAGATAACATTACTGACCTAGAATGCCAAAACCAAACAACATGTAACTAAACTAGCCAATGATCTTGTAATCCTAATAACTAAATGAGAATCAACGTTAAAATCGGATAAAACTCTAACTTAACTACGAAATGGCTAAGCTACGTATAAATGCTAATAAAATGACTTTTGCGTGCAAATAAATCGTTCATCTGAAGCGATTATCCTAAAATTCTTATTCCTACCAAACCATTGCTCAAAAAGGACTCTGCAAACCCTATGACTCCTCGACGCCATAATCCATTGTTTCCATGAAATCTCAAAACTCCATAACTCAAAAATTGAACTACACGGCTCAAATTTCTCAAAATTCTAAATTTAAGCCATAAATCCAGGTGTTTCGATACAAAATTGAATCGGCTTGGTGAGACGTTCGTGGTAAGAACCCTCTTCTTTCTTCTTTTCCTCTCTTTCATTTTCTCTTCTTTCTTTATCGGCGAGCTCCCTGTCCCGAGTGCCCCTTTTCCTTTTAAATAAGGGTTAATATCCGAAAAACTCTAAATTGGTACACCCGTGACAAATTTACCTCATACTAATTTTTTGACAACCAAAAACCCTAAAATAATATACATTTGACAAATTTACCACAAATTGATACACTTGTGACATATTTACCCTTTATTAGTTTCCGTTAAATTTTATTGTTAAATTATTAAGTTGAATGACACGTGATCATTGGTGGTGTCTGGGTTTAAGATTTTACTCTCTTTTATCACAATTATACAATTTTTGAGATTTTTGTGGTATTTATCCAATCTAACAGAGGGTATATTTGTCATAAATGTACCAATTTGAGATTTTTGACGGTGGAATAAATTAATTTGGGGTAAATTTGTCATAATTGTACCAGTTTATGGGTTTTTTTTATGGTCAATTGGGGTACATGTGTACTAGTTTGGAGTTTTTCATGGATAAAAAAATAGTTTAAGATTAATGTGTCATACGTGTACCAGTTTTGGGTTATTTATGGTATTAACCCTTTAAATAACCGAGGCTCACTTTCTTGTTCTCTTTTGTTGACTTTTCAACTTCTTTTTTTTTTTTTTGGATCCCACCTAAGGCAAATATTACACGGCCTCCCTTAATGAACTTGGCCACATCCCATTGGATGTCGCTGAAGCTTCCATGTAAGTGTCATGTAACGTTCTCTATTAAGAAACAAAACCAAGAAGGAAAGCGGCCCAGAGGACTAGTCTCGGCCAGCCCTAGACAAGAGCATTGAAGTCTAGTAAGAAAGGGAATGAAGATCAGGGAGGTAATTTTAAGTTATTGCTCATCTGGGAAGTTAATTTCAGCCAATGCAAATGGAAAGGATCCGAGCAAAAAAAAAAAAAAAAACAAAGGAAAGGATCAATCGACCTCACTTGTGAAAAAAGAAAGTGTTAGTAGTATTAAAAATATCAAACTAATATTCAATGACATATTCACGCTAAACTAATTTTCATCATATAAAAAATCCTAAACAGGTATCCGATGACACATTTTATCCCAAATAAATTTTTATCCCAAACTGATACCCTATGACACCTGTCTCGCAAAAAATCTTAAACTTGATATTCTTGACCTAAATCTATCATCCATGAAAATGCATACTTGTAAACACATGTGGATTTTTCATGTCAGATCTATCATTCTCAAAGTTAGATTCATCTTACAATCATCTACCACGTATGTTTACATTTATGCATTATAATGGGATAATATGTGGAATACTTGCGAAACATAGAATTTGATTAGGATACTAGTTTGATATATTTTGTGAGACTAAAATTAGTTTAGGAAAAATGTGTGCACACGCACATAGGGAAGAAAATCACTAGCATACTTTTTTTTTTTGGTCGAACACTAGCATTCTTTGAAAACACATAAATGCAATTGGTAGCGCATAAGAAAAGAAATAACAAAGAGAATTGAGAGCAAGAAAACGAGGGAAAATAAGGGAGTCTGGGAGAAAAAAGTGAGTGAACCGTGAGCAATTTGTGTGGGAGCTTGAATACGAACATAGACTTGTTCCTTAGCCAAACATAGCCCGATTCTCTGCCAAGAAGCGTGCAAACGTCCTTCGTTATTTTGCCAGTCCGAATTAGTAAATTGTGCAACCAAAACCAGTAGTTGCTTACGATATTTGAAAGACTCATGATTTTCGTAGCTTTAGACATTGGATATTTCAATAGTTTTGAAATATTGAAAGCTATTATTAAGTGATAAAATGTTTTAAATTTATTGTAATCTCCATATCCTACCAAATCCAAAAATTACCTTACTCTTTATTTCTCAAATTATACATTTCAAAGTACAGTTGCAGTATCCAACATCATCCAACATATGCGAAATGCATTACCAATCACCTAATAGGAGAATTTGTATTTTACCATCCACATCAAATACTCACTTTTAATTAAAAAGCTCATATGGTTGGTTAAAATGTTTTCAATTTTTTAGTGGGATAAACTAAGTTTACCATAAAATAATCAATTCATGATACGAAAAAGAATAACACGGGCGGTAACGCGGTTAACTAAACGTGTAACGGAGCGAGGAACAAAGCGAGGCCTCCAATGGTCGCTCCTCCAAAGAAACTTCCCGTACGATGACTATAACATTGCCTGGCCCGAGGATAGATTTCCACTTCCTCTTCAACCAACAGAGTCTCTCTCACCTTTTCGTTCGTCACTTTCTCCATCGTTGCTTCAAAGACCAAAAAAGCTCCTCTTCCTCTTCCTTCTTGCCTCTTCGAAAAACCCAGAAGAAGAAAAGAAAAAAAGAACAGAGGGAAAGATCCTCTGCAAATCTCGGGACGTGGGTCTCGGTTCTAGCATCTGGATTCCTTTGCTTGTTTGGTCTGTGAAGACAGAAAGAACAAGAGATGGGAATTGATTTTGGAGGAGCTGCTGTGGGAGCAGCGTTCAATGAGCTGTTCGCGGCCGTTAAGGAGGTGGTGCAAACCATCAGAGCGTTTCGTCCCCAGCTCAAGAAGATCCAAAACACCTTGGACAGAATAGCACCGATCATTAGGGATTGGGACGAGTTCCACAACCGGCTGGACCGTAATCCGAAAGAGATGCGTCCGATCAAGGACCTATTGAATAAAGGCAAAGGACTGGTCGAGAGGTGCAAAAAAATCCACCAGCTCCACGTGTGCAAGAAGTATACGCACTCCAAGAAGCTGAAGGCATTCAATGCAGAATTACTGGGTGATTTCAATCTTTACATCGACCTGCTGGATGCAAGAAACAACGGCGAGACGTTGTGCGAGGTGAGGAGATGAGGATGGAAGTCAACAGGTTGATTAGTTCCGGTAAAGCAAACAGTTTTGCCCGCCAGAGTGGATTCGGGGCTTCAGGCAACCTCGCGGTCCCTGACGCGCCCGATTTCGTTGTTGGGTCAGTGGTGGAGGCGTCCTTGTGGAAGCTCAGGGAGCAGTTGCTGGAGGAGGGAGTGTCTGTGATTGTTGTGACCGCTCCGGGCGGGTGCGGGAAGACGACCCTGCTTAAGAAATTGTGTCATGACAATGATATTGAAGGTATGTGTGACTAGGGTTTTGATTGATCCAGAACTAGGAAATTCATTGATTGATCCTTGCCAATCGGTCGCCTCCTCCAAGCCTTTGGTTTGCCATTTATGTGTATGGGAGCAGGTGCCTGAACAATGTTTTGCTTGTGCACATATTGACATGATTGAATTACATCACCTGTTCTCTCTGTCAAGCGATACAGTTCCTTGCAGATGTGAATGTTTGCACAAAGATATGCTTGGGTTTTATGCAGGTGGATGTTTCATCGAGTAAAACAATCTTCTTGTCATGGATTATTTTCGGTTTTCATATCATGTCCAATCTGATAAAATCTTTCCCGAGCTTTTAGATATGCAATAACTCGCCTCTGTTTGATTTTGCTGAGTGCCTCTCTTAATCAGTCGAAACCTAGTCTTCACTCACCATAGGATTCACGCTCATTATTTCTGCTACACGGCATCTACTTGGCTCTGTTTCTTATCCTACCAAATTTAGTAAATTAGAAGTGTTGTCGCAAATTTTCATACTCTTTGCAAGCGATATGAGTCAAGACTTACTGTGGTTTGCATGCATATAGGCAAATTCAACATCATGTTCGTCCCTGTCTCGAAGAAGCCCACCCTGACAGACACTGTCCAGAAAATGTTTCAACATAATGGTTTCAAGGTACCTGAGATTGTAACAGAAGATGATGCAGTTCATTACTTGCAGCAACTGCTCATAGATATAGGCCAAAGTCCTGTGTTGCTTGTGCTGGACGATGTCTGGACTGACTCGCAATCCATAATCGAGAAATTTGTCTTCAAGAAGATAAAACATTACAAGATTGTGGTGACATCAAGATATGAATTTCCTCATGTTGGTCTTGTGCATCACCTGAACCCACTGCCTCATGGGGAAGCCCTGGAACTTTTTCGTCAATCTGTTGCCGTTGATGGTAGAAGCTTGGTTGTACCAGATGATGAGCTCTGGGATAAGGTATACTCTCGCTTGAGTGCATCCGTGATAGGATTTCTTATGGTTCTCAAAAGTGAGATTATTTTTTTTCTTTAGAGAAAAAGTTAAATAAAATCAACCTGCCTAAGATAGGCTTACCATGTTACATCCAAGCTCTTTACCATGCACCTAACCTATGCCGATTTTACTTTGATCTCTCTTTCATCAAATAGAGGCCATGGTTTGTACTAATCACGATTCCTATCTAAGTTCCCATAATTGTTTCTGTTTTCTTTTTCCCTATGGTAGATAGTGAATCGCTGTAAGGGATTGCCATTGGCTCTTACAGTTGTTGCCAAGTCTCTCCGAGGAAAGGATCGTTCGTTCTGGGAAACAAAGCTTCTTCATTTGTCCCGTTTGGGTTTAGACAGTGACATTCTAGATTGCCTCAGAAAGAGCTTGGATGACTTGGATGGTGACCCTTCGATCAAGGAGCATTTCATGGACCTCGGTTCATTTCCAGAGGATCGCAAGATCCCCGCCACTGCCCTTATTGATATGTGGGTGGCGTTGTACGAGCAAGATTTCAATGAAATGCAGGCTGTTAATGACCTCCATGAGCTCATTTACAGGAACCTAGCTGATCTCGTAATCACCAGGTATAAATCTCAAGTTTGTTTTGTTCTCTTATTCCAACTTTTCTAGTTTTCTACTGCTCTAAGAGTGCCTTATCAGATTGTAGTTGGCGTATGAGTAGTTTTTCCTTATACGTGACAGTTAGAACACGTGTGAAATGGACAAAGGGATGATTAGATCTTTGCACCAAGATTGAGAGAGTAATTTATGCGCAACAAATTTCCTGTTTCCCCAAAAATAGGCAAACTAGATGTTTTGGATCCACACCACAATTACTACACTTGACCTTTCAGCTATAGCGTGTTCCACATTTTGAAGGTCAAATGGATTTTACAAAGGCCTGTAAAGAACATTTTTACCTCCTGACTTGATTTCTTAAACGTGGGACGGATCAGATGTCTTTCTTTACCAGTAAATTGTTATCATCGAATGCCTTGCATTAAACTTTAGCACAAGAAACTCCAGTGCAAAAGCTTAAATCAGAGCTATTGCATACATACAGTAGAGATTCAAATGAGGACGAGGACAAATGTTACAGCAGCCACTATGCTACGCAACACGATCTGCTCAGAGAGTTGGCTATCATGGAGTGCAACCAGGGGGATGTAGAGAACAGAAAGAGACTCATTGTGGACTTAACCACAAATAATTTTCCTGATTGGTGGAGTAAGCAAAAGCAACCGACTCTTAGTGCTCGTCTAGTATCAATCTCCACAGGTTAGAACTCTCTCTCTTCTCTCTGACCTTTAGGGAAAAATTCAGTTTGTTGGTAGTTAAATTATCTTTAACCTTCTATGTTCATGATGCAGATGGAAGATTCTCAACACCTTGGCCGGATCTTCAATTACCTGAAGCTGAGGCTCTTGTCTTGAACTTCGAGACCAACCAAACCAAGACTTATGCTTTGCCGGATTTCATTGAGAAAGCAGATAAGCTCAAAGCCCTAATAGTAACAAACTATAGCTTCTTTCTAGCTGAGCTACGCAATTTCCATGTCGTTGGGTCTAGTTTAAGGAGGATCAGGCTCGAACGAGTCATGGTTTCTTTCCAAAGCATGGGAAAACTACGCTTGCATAGTCTACAAAAGATAACCTTTTTCATGTGTGACATAGGGCAGGCTTCAACGTCGAACAATGCCAAAATCTCCGATGCAATGCCAAACTTAGTGGAGCTCGACATCGACTATTGCAATGATCTTGTGACATTACCGGATGGCATCTGTGAGATAAAGCCTCTAAAGAAGCTTAGCATCACAAATTGCCATAATTTCTCTACACTCCCAGAACAGCTTGGGCAATTGACCTCCCTTGAAGTGGTTAGGCTTAATTCATGCACAAATTTGTTGCAATTACCAATCTCGATTGGAACCCTCCAAAAATTAATATCTCTCAATATATCTGATTGCCTGAGCCTGAGCACTTTGCCCAGTCAAATTGGTCAACTGAATAATCTCAAGAGGATAAACATGAGAGGATGTCTGAGATTGTCTGTGCTGCCACGGTCAATCGTGAGGTTGAGGAACTTGAAGAAGGTGATTTGCGACAAAGAAAGAGAAGTCTTGTGGGAGCCTCTCAAGGACAGTCTCAATAGTTTGAATATAATGGTACCAGAAGAAGAGGCTAACTTAGATTGGCTGTGTGATTAAGAAGATGGCAATCAACCTAGATTGGCTGTGTGATTAAGATGAGGGCAATCAACAGATATTTGAGCTTTTTGTATATGTTAAAAGTGTTGTCTTTGAACTTTTTTTTTTCTTTCTGTTTGTTCTATTTATTTCCTATAGTTTGCGCTTATTTTTTTTTTTTTTGGGAAAATGACAAATGATTCTTGAACTTTAATTTAATGTATAGTATAATATCTAATTTTTAATTTGTTCAATATTGTCTCTAGACAAGAACCTAATGTTTGAATTTTTAATTTATTCAATGGATTCTTAGATTTTAGTACATAGTCAAATTAGTCCTTAGATTATGAATTATATTGAATTAATTAATGATGACATTGAACATTTTCATAGACTAACTTGAATATGTACTAAAAGTTTATGAATTATATTAAAAGATTAGAAACAACGTTGCATATTGTGCAAAAGTTCAAGGATCCTATCGAACAAATTAAAGGCTCAAAAATCACATTACAGATTAGATCGAAGTTCGATGACTAATTATAACATTATCTTTTTTTTTTTTTCCGGATACGGGCAGTATAACATCATTTTTTTTTGTTTGTTTTTTAGCCGGATTTTTTTTTCCTTTTATTTTTTCTTGCTTTCTTCCCCCTCCCCCTTCGTCTACCCACCAACAACGCCGCTGCAAACCATAACTTGTGGCGCCTAACCACCGCGACCACTTCAGCATCTCCTCGTCTATCTCTCTCCCTCCGACCACAAGATTCTCTCTATCTCACGAATCTGAAGTGCAAACTCAAATCCGAGCAGCTGCAACCTCGTATCTGAGGTCGTGGTGGCCTTAAATCAGAGGTTGCGAGCCTGAGATCTGATATGTGAGAGAGTGAGAGAGAGAGAGAGAGAGAGGCGCTTGCAATGTTATCTGAGCAAAGCTTTTGGAGGTGTTCGAGTGCGGCTTTGGTGGTGGTGGCTATCGGAGTGGCGCAGCAGCAGACAATCGTCGCCGGTGGTGACATTGCTTCGGCAACGGTGGCGGTGTGGGGGAGACTAGTAGATGATAAAAGGAGATAGAGAAGATTGTAGAAAAAAATGAGGCTTTTTTTAAGGTTTGGATTTTTCATTTATTTTTTTGTAAATTCCTCAACTGGAAATGACTTATAACTGTCCCTAATTATTTTACAGGTCCCCATCTTTATCAGCCCGTCATCCACTTGACTTGAACCATCCGATGTCCCCACATCCTCTGGATGAACTTTTTAACGGGGAATAGTTGATTAATTTGGCAATTGTAAGGTCTTGGTTTTCATGATTCATTCAACATATATAGGATGGTGAAAGTAATATATTCAATCAAATTTTAATTTTCATGTATGATCATATCTTATATCTATTTTACAGGTCACTACGTGTGTTGCCATGCTCTCTCATTCATGCGTCCCCACTTGAGCTTCCTAAGAAGATGGTGAATGAAACTCGCTACTTCCTCCTTCCCAAGTGAATTGAGTGACCACTAAGATAATTCCTAGCGATTAATTAAATTTTAATTTGGCTGATTATGATGTTGGGTCACTTATCCATATTAGTATATTCTTTTTTCTCGCAATATATTTAATTTCAAAGGAATACTTTGATAATGTGTAAACTAGAGAACAAAAGACAAGTCCTCGAAATTTACCAAAAGTTCATTAATTGGAATCACTCGACCCCGCACTAGCTTCTAAAGAAGCATCTAACTTATTAGCCAATTATTAATGCGCCTCCATGCGATTGTTTTTCTTTTACTTAATCACTTTTGTCAAGTCTTGTGTGACATAGAGAAATGAGTAGGGAAAAAAAAAAGAACATAATAAAGTGCAGTAACCAGAAACCACCATGCTTGAATAAAAACTATATTGCTTCCCGCAGAAATTATTTTGAGAGAAATTTTATCGTCTTTCGTGTGAACTTTTGATTATATTATTGTTCCTTCTAGATGGATTGGACCGTCGTTCATTGCCTACTGGCGTGGGAAGAAGAATAGAAGGCATGAAGAAGAAGAAGACTGGGAAACTTACACCGCAAGAGCTGATGAAGTTTCTGCGTAGGGTCCAGGCGAAAAGGCCACGTCGCTGAGGTCATCTTTTTGATGTAATCCAGCTTACGTTGGACATGCAAGGCTTAGCAACACGTAATTCATTATGCCACCAGGATATTTTGTCGTCGGACGTCTTACTTCACGGTTAACCCGATTCAAACTTCCAAGGAAAGTTTTGACTCAAAAAGGAAATTCTTATGCAACGATGAATCCATTTGAAAGAAGCGAGGTCGTAGCAAAGAGGGATGTACAAATAACGTGTGCACTGGGATCTCCAAAATTTAAGAAAATTTGCAACTTGCAAGACAAGTTTGTCATTTCAGAGGATTCCTTTTTAAAGCATGATTCGTCATCCTATTGAAGCATTGTTCGAGCTTAATGAGATGACTTACCTAGTTGAATTTTACTACAATAACATTCACTCATACCTCTATAAAGTCTTCAAGCGCTCTAAGCATTTTAGGGTACTCTTATCTATACATGTTTAACGTTGGAGTTTCAATTCTGTTATAACATTAAAAGGCACATATTGTGAATCAACTCAATTTTTAATAATTAATTAAGGAATATGCTTTTCCGTTCGGTGTGAGATTCAATTCATTTTTGCCCTATTTACTATCCTAAATGCCTGCTAAGATCAGCTCCTTGTTTGAGCCTTATTGCTCTAGCGATCACTTCCCGTCCTCTTTAGATGGAGCCATTACAATGTTGAACCAGATCAAGCCAAAAAGTCGACCAATTAATACAAAACTCCAGGCCTAACGGATGTTCATATTCTCAATAAAAAATGATTTCAAAAGAATAACTACTTTCACAAAAACTAATTTCAGCTTTCCTAACACCAATGTTATATAGAATCAGCTAAAAGGGTATCATCTCCTCCAGGAAGGTCTACTTGCCCCAATAAGCGGCTCTATAAAAATGGCTCTATTATTTCAAAACCTGCATACATGCATCATCGAATAAAAAATTAAAGGGATAACTGCAATGGGAGTCTTAATTATTACGAAAGTGTAATTGAGTCTTAAAATTTTAAAAAATACAATTAAATTCTAAGACTTTCATTAAATACACTTGAGTCCTAAACTTTTAAGAAATGTAGTCAAGTCCTAAAAATTTTCAAATAGGTTAAATCTAAGTGCTTTCGTTGATTGTACTCCGTAACAAGTTTTAGGACTCGATTGCATTTCGTGACAAGTTTTAGGGCTTTTAATGCACCTATCTCCAAAAAAATAAATAATAAATAAAGCTTTTTGAGGTTTGGATTATTTAGTTAGATTTCGTAAAATCCTCAACAGGAAATGATTTTTAATTGTCCCTAATTATTTTACAGGGTCCCTATCCTTATTAGTCAGTCATCCACTTGACTTGAGCCATCCGACGTCCCCACCCGCTCTGGATGAACCTTTTCGACGAGTAGTAGTTGAATGGTATTGGTTTTCATAATTTATTCTAGGAAACTTCCCGGATGATTACTGACGTGTTCTGCCGGAGAATAAACTCTCTCTACCTCAGCTTCCGCTTTTATAAAAAGAAGTCTTTCTCACCTTTCCGTTCATCTCATTCTCCATCGTTGCTTCAAAGACCGAAACATTCTTCTTCCTTCTCGCCTCCGCAGAAAACCCAGAATAAAAAGCAGGGAAAAGCCTCCTCTGCAAATCTTCGGACTGGGTTTCAGTTCTTCGAAGCATCCTTGCGACCCATCGAAGTTTTTTATTTTTTCTTGGATTGTTTGGTCTGTGAAGAAAGAAAGAACCGGAAATGCCTGTTGATTTCGCAGGAGCTGCTGTGGGAACAGCATTCGGCGAGCTGTGCTCGCTTGTTGAGCACGTAGTGAACACCGTTGCCGCGTTTCGTCCACAACTCAAGAAGATTGATTCCACCTTGAGCGAGATGGACCCGGTCATAAAGGACATCTACCATCTCTACGAACAGCTGGACCGTCTGGAAGAGATGGATCCGATCAAGAAACTATTGGATGAAGGCAGAGGACTGGTCAACAAGTGCTTGAGGATCCACTCGCTCAACTGGTGCAAGAAGTATACGCACTCGAACAAGCTGACTGAGTACAACGCGGCTATCCGCGAGAAGTTCCAGATTTACATGCCGCTGCTAGCCGTAAAAAACCATGCGGAGATGCTGATGAAGATGGACGAGATCATGTCCAGCTGCTCTGGTCAAGCAAACGGTGGGGCCCTCCAGAGTGGACTTGGGGCTTTGGGCAACCTTGCGGTCCCTGCGGCGCCTGCTTTAATGGTCGGGGCAGAGGTGGAGGCGTCCATGAGGGAGATCAAATTGCGGTTGCTCAAGGAGGGAGTGTCTGTGATTGTTGTGACCGCCCCGGGCGGGTGCGGGAAGACCACCCTGCTTAAGAAGTTGTGTCATGATGGGGAAATTAAAGGTACGTGTTGATCAGTGTTTTCATTGATCCAGAACTAATTAATATTGGGATGAACTTATTGGTTTATTCTTGCCTATTGGTCACCTTTAATAGTCTTCTAGTTAGCCATTTCTGTGTGTTGGAGCTGTTACCCGAACAACGTTCCAATTTTAGACATATTTGAATGATTGAATCTCATTCCTTGTTCTCTCTGTCAAGCAATAAGGTATCTTGTAGACGTGAATGTTTGCACAAAGAATTAATTGAGTACTATGCACATGGATTCATCAAGTAAAAGAATCTTTTCCTCATCGTTTCATTTAAGGCTTAATATCATGTCCAATCCGATAGATTGTGCTGGGCGCCTTTATTAATCAGCTGAACCCTCCTCTTCACAGTCATAGGCTTCAGATCTTTTACTTTTGCTATATTGTATATGCTTAGCTCTGTTTCTTATCCTATCGAATTCAATAAACTAGAAGTGTTGTGGCAAACTTTCATACAAAATTAGCAAGCGACAATAGTAAAACTTACTGCGGTTTCCATATAGGCAAGTTCAAAAACATCATGTTCGTCAGAGTCTCGAAGAAACCCAATCTGATAGACATTGTCCAGCAAATGTATCAACATAACGGTTTAGAGGCGCCCAAGATTGAAACAGAAGATGGTGCATTTAGTTGCTTGGAGCAACTGCTCAACAGATTAGGACAAGATCCTGTGTTGCTTGTGCTGGACGATGTCTGGGCCGAATGGGAATCAATCCTTAAGAAGTTTGTCTGCAACGGCATAAAAGATTACAAGATTGTGGTGACATCAAGATATGAGTTTCCTTATTTTCGTCCTGTGCATCACCTGAAACCACTGACTCATAATGAAGCCGTAAAATTATTTCGTGAATCTGTTGCTGTTGATGATAGAAGCATGGATACGCCAGATGATGAGACCTTGGATCAGGTACACTCTTTTTTGCGTGCATCCCTTACTTTGATCTCTTTTATCAAAGAGAGACCTTGGTTTGTACAATTGACGGTTCCTATCAATTTTCAATAATTGATCCAATTTCTTTCTTCTTCTTTTTTCCCATTGGCAGATAGTGAAGCACTGCAAAGGATTGCCATTGGCTCTTACAGTCGTTGCCAAGTCTCTCCGAGGAAAGGATCGTCCAATCTGGGAAAGAAAGCTTCTTGATTGGTCCGAAGGTCATTCCCCTTTGGGTTCGGACAGCGAGATTCTAGATTGCCTCAGGAAGAGCTTGGATGACTTGGATGGTGACCCTTCAATCAAGGAACGTTTCATGGACCTCGGGTCATTTCCGGAGGATTGCAAGATCCCCGCCACCGCCCTTATCGATATGTGGGTGGAATTGTACAAGCTAGATTTCAAAGGCGTGCGTGCTATTGCTGACCTCCACGAACTCATTTACAGGAACCTAGCGGATCTCATAGTCACCGGGTATGGCTCTGAAGTTCGTTTTGTTCTCTCATTCCAACATTTCTAGTTTCCTAATGCTCTAAGAGTACAGATTCTAGTCAGCATATAATCAGTTCTTTTTTTATAAGTTACAGTTAGAATGCATGTGTGAAAATGGACGAAGGCATAATTAGATCTTTGCAACAAGATTGAAAGAGTAATTTATGCCATTTGATGACCCATGACTAACCTCAATAAGTTTAGTTTTCTGATACCGCTACAAACTATCCTATTTCCCCAAAATTGGCATTCTAAAAATTTTTCGAATCTACAGCACCTGATCTTCGGCTATAGTGCGTTCCACATTGTAAGGGTCGAACTATTTAGACAAAGGCCTGTAAAGAACATTTTTTAACTCCTGACTTAATTTCTCAAAGGTGGGAAAGATCATATATCCTCTTTTACTTGATATCATCAAATACCTGACACTACATGCAAATACTTACATCCAAGTGTTTGATTGCATACAAGCAGGAGAGATTCAAGTGACGACAATGAATCTTACAGTAGCCACTATGCTATGCAACACGATATGCTCAGAGAGCTGGCTATCATGGAGTGCAATGAGGGGGAAATAGAGAAGAGAGAGAGACTCATTCTGGAGTTGATTGGGAATAATTTTCCTGATTGGTGCAGCGAGCAAAAGCAACAGCCTCTTGGCGCTCGTCTAGCGTCCATCTCCACAGGTTAGTAACTCTCTCTCTCTCTCTCTCTAGAGAAGACCTATAGGGAAAAATCCAATTGGTTGGTAGGCAATTACCTTCTAACCTTCTCCAAATTGCAATGCAGATAAAACATTCTCATCTCCCTGGCCAAATCTTGAATTGCCTAAAGTTGAGGCTCTTGTCTTGAACTTCCAGAACGACATGCAATCTAAAACTTATGCTTTGCCTGAATTCATTGAGAAGGCAAATAGACTCAAGGCCCTGATAGTAACAAACTACAGTTTCTTTCCCGCTGAGCTGCGCAATTTCCATGTCCTTGGATCCAATTTAAGGAGGATCAGGTTCCAACACGTCACAGTTCCTTTCCTAAGCATGGGAAACCTACGCTTGCACAGTTTGAAAAAGATATCCTTTTTCATGTGCTATATCAGTCAGACTTCAACATCGAATGATGCTAAAATCTCCAATGCAATGCCAAATTTATTGGAGCTCGACATTGACTATTGTGATGATCTTGTGACATTACCGGATGGCATATGTGAGATAAAGCCCTTGAGGAAGCTTAGCATCACAAATTGCCATAATTTCTCTGCTCTCCCAGAACAAATTGGGCAATTGGCGTGCCTTGAAGTGGTTGGGTTTAATTCCTGCATAACCTTGTCGCAATTACCAGACTCGATTGGAAGCCTTCAAAATGTAAGACTTCTCGATATATCTGATTGCTTGAAATTGAGCGCCGTACCTAATCAAATTGGTCAAATGGTTAAGCTCGAGAAGATAAACATAAGAGGATGTCCGAAGTGGTCTGGGTTGCCAAGGTCGATCGTGAAGTTGAGGAACTTAAAGAAGGTGATATGTGAGAAAGAAAAAGTCGGCATGTGGGGGCCTCTTAAGGACACTCTCCCTAACTTGGACATAACTCTGTTCGAACAAAAACATGACTTGGCTTGGCTTGAGTGAGTAAGACAGGGAAATGACGTCGACAATGTGTGGACTTTTAATTAAATATCGTAGGTCGTTTTTGGACTTTTTAATATTGATGTGGACCGACCAGTCATATTTTCTTTAATATTTTCAAGTTAGGAATATTTTCCTTTAATTTTTTCTTCTTCCCATTTCTTTCTTTCTTCCTTTCTTCTTCCTCCTCCTACCACCAACAATGCCGCTGCAAACCATAACCACCGCATCCTTACCATCACCGTCATCGCCGACACCTAAGTCGCAGCACCTTATCACCATGGACCACTTCAGCGTCCCCTTTTCTCTCTCTTATTTCTGAGGTGCAAACTCAGATCTGAGCGTCTGAAACCTAATGTTCGAGGTCACGGTGACCTTAAATTGGAGGTCGCGGCCTCGAATCTGAGGCAATGTGCTTCAGATCTGATGAGAGAAAGGTGTGCCCGCAATGTCATCTGAGCGAAGCTTCTGGTGGTATTCATGCGCGGCTTTGGTGTGGTGATGGCTGTCTGAGCGGCGCATCGGTGGACAATTCTTGCCAGCGGTGGCGGTTTTGGCAGCGGGGCCTCCGGCAATGGTGGTGCTGCGTTCCTTTTCTTGAGAGAGAGAGAGAGAGAGAGAGAGATGCTCCGCGGAAAACACGGTATACAAGTTGACGACAAGTCAATGGCATAAAGGTTTCGAACAAAAGGATGGCATAAGGGTTCACGGGGCCGACGTGTCGAATTCTTAAGGAGAAAATATAAATTGAACCAATTTTCAGTTCAACATTAGTATGAATTAAAAAATTTAGGAATAATATTGAATATTAAAATGAAAAGTTCAAAGGTCATTGTGTGTGGTGAAACATTTCCTAGGGACGTGGAGAGATGGACTTTCACAATTAGGCATGGCCCATGAAAACAACTTTTTTTTTTTTTTGGTCGAACATGAAAACGAATTGAACATGTATAAAACATTGCTTCTTTTTTCATTCCCATTTATCCACTTTTGCTCTTTAACACAATATATCTTACTCTTTTCGAACTTAATCCTAAAAATTTCTTTTGGAAGTGATTTTTACTTTCGACTTTTTTACCTTTCTTTTTTTGCAAATCTTTCAAAAAATACGTTTTACATTTCTCACACCATTTTGGAATTTATTTCATAAACCAATAACATTTCGAAACGTCTTTTATCAAACATTTCCCAAATCATTTAGGAATCCATTCCATAAATCAGTTTGCAACATAATACACGCTTATAAATTTTCATGACACCTTCAATAACACATTACTCGAACCACTCTCAAATAAATAAAAAGTAGTAAAAGCCCGATCTGAAGTTATGCATTAAATATGCAAATATGCTATAAACATTACTTTTGCCTTTTTGCTAAATCACAATGTGCACATAATATACCTCATACTTTTCATTTTCAAAATATGAATTTACAAATTCAAAGAAGAAATAGCACCATTCACCTAGAATATCCAAACCAAACAACGTGTAATTAAATGAGAATCGACATTAAAACCAAATAGAACTCTAACTTAACTATGAAATGGCTAAGCTTCGTATAAATGCTAATAAAATGACTTCCACTAACAAACTGTTCACCCGAAACAATTATTTAAACTTAAACGTGATGCAAAACTTGCCCGCGAAATCCTAAAATTTTTACTCCTACCAAATCATTGCTCAAAAAGGACTCCCTAAACCCTATGGCTCCACAACACCATAATTCACCATTTCCAAGAAATCTCAAAACTCCACAACTTAAAAATTAGACTATGCTGCTCAAATTTCTCAAAATTCCAAATTTATGCCATAAATTCAGGTGTTGCAATACAAAATTGAATTAGCTTGGTGAGATGTTTGTGGCAAGAATCCTCTTCCTTCTTCTTTGTTCTTCTTTCTTCTTCTTTCTTCTTTTCCTCTATTTCCTTTCCTTTTCTTTCTTTCTCAGCAAGCTCCCCGTCCCGAGTGCCTTTTTTCCTTTTAAATAACTGAGGCTCACTTTCTTGCTTTCTTTTGTTGACTTTTCAACCTTCCTTTTTATCTTTTTGATCCCCCCAAAGGCAAATCCTACACGGCCTCCCCTAATGAACTCGGCCACATCCCATTCGGTGTGGCTGAAGCTTCCATGTAAGTGTCATGTAACGTTCTCCATTAAGAAACAAAACCGAGGAGGAAAGCGGCCAAGAGGACTAGTCTCGTCCAGCCCTAGACAAGAGCATTGAATTGGAGTCTAGTAAGAAAGTGGAATGAAGATCAGGGAAGTAATTTTCAGTTATTGCTCATTGGGAAGTTAATTTCGGCCAATGCAAATGGAAAGGATCCGAGCAAAAAAAAAAAAAAAAAAAAAAAGGCAAGGATCAATCGACCACACATGTGAAAAAGAAGGTGTTAGTGTTATTAAAAATATCAAACTAATATCCAATGACATATTCACGCTAAACTAATTTTCATTGTATAAAAAATCCTAAATAGGTATTCTATGACACATTTTATCCCAAAGGAATTTTTGTCCCCAACTGATATCCCATGACACTTGTCTCGTAAAAATTCTCTAATTGGTACCCTTGACCTAAATCTATCATTCATGAAAATGCATACTTGTAAACACATGTAGATTTTTCACGTTGGATCTATCATTCTCAAAGTTAGATCCATCTTACAATCGTCTACCACGTGTGTTTACATATAAGCATTATAATGGGATAATGGACGGAATGCTCACGAAACATAGAATTTGGTTAAGATACTAGTTTGAGATATTATGTGAGACCAAATTTAATAAATTAGAAGTGTTGCGGCAAATTTTCGTACTCATTTCAAGCAATAGGAGCCAGACTTATTGTGGTTTGCATGCATATAGGCAAATTCAACATCATGTTCGTCCCTGTCTCGAAGAAACCCACCCTGACAGACATTGTCCGGAAAATGATTCAACATAATGGTTTCAAGGTACCTGAGATTGTAACAGAAGATGACGCAGTTCGTTACTTGCACCAACTACTCAACGACATAGGCCAAAATCCTGTGTTGCTTGTGCTGGACGATGTTTGGACCGACTCGCAATCCATAATTGAGAAATTTTTCTTCAAGAAGATCAAACATTACAAGATTGTGGTGACATCAAGATATGAATTTCCTAATGTTGATCTTGTGCATCACCTGAACCCACTGCCTCACAGGGAAGCCCTGGAACTTTTTCGTCGATCTGTTACTGTCGATGGTAGAAGCTTGGTTGTGCCAGATGATGATCTCTGGGATAAGGTATACTTTCGCTTGAGTGCATTGATGATAGGATTTCTTATGGTCATCAAAACTGAGTTTATTTTTTTCTTTAAAGAAAATGTTTAATAAAATCAACCTGCCTAATATAGGCTTACCATGTTACGTCCAAGGTCTTTTCCATGCGCCTAACATTTGCTGAATTTACTTTGATCTCTCTTTCATTAAAAAGAGGCCATGGTTTGTACTAATCACGATTCATATCAAAGTTCCCATAATTGTTTCTGTTTTCTTTTTTCTCTGTGGCAGATAGTGAAACGCTGTAGGGATTGCCATTGGCTCTTACAGTCGTTGCCAAGTCTCTCCGAGGAAAGGATCGTTCATTCTGGGAAACAAAGCTTCTTAATTTGTCCCATTTGGGTTTCGACAGTGACATTCTAGATTGCCTTGGAAAGAGCTTGGATGGTGACACTTCGATCAAGGAGCATTTCATGGACCTCGGCTCATTTCCAGAGGATCGCAAGATCCCCGCCACTGCTCTTATTGATATGTGGGTGGAGTTGTACGGGCAATATTTCGATGGCATTTGTGCCGTTAATGACCTCCATGAACTCGTTTACAGGAACCTAGCTGATCTTGTAATCACCAGGTATGGATCTGAAGTTTGTTTTGTTCTCTGATTCGGACTTTTCTAGTCTTCTTCTGCTCTAAGAGTGCCTCATCAGATTGTAGTTGGCGTATGAGTAGTTTTTCCTTGTACGTGACAGTTAGAACGCGTGTGTGAAATGCACAAAGGCATGATTAGATCTTTGCACCAAGATTGAGAGAGTAATTTATGTGCAACAAACTTTCCTGTTTGCCCAAAAATGGGCAAACTGGATGTTTTGGATCCACACCACAATTACTGCACTTGACCTTCAGCTATAGTATGTTCCGCATTTCGAAGGTCAAATGAATTATACAAAGGGCTGTAAAGAACATTTATATCTCCTGACTTGATTTCTTAAACGTGGGACGGATCAGATGTCTTTCTTTACCAGTAAAATGGTATTAGCACAAGAAACTCAGTGCCAATGCTTATGTCCAAGTGATTGCATACATATAGGAGAGATTCAAGTGAGGACGATGACAAATGTTACAGCAGCCACTATGCTACGCAGCATGATCTGCTCAGAGTGTTAGAATATACATATCATACTTTGATGCGGAAATTCAAAGTAAAACAGCGATCTTTGATCTTCATGATTTTCACAAATGGATGAAGACATACCTTTCTCCATAGCGTTGTTCCTTGTGATGATCGTTGTAGAAAACCGAAGAACTCGAACCAAAAGATGAAATCCGATTTCTCTCCCTTAACCCACTAAACCTTAATGTATTCAATTGATGGAGGAGAGAATACTAAGTGCTTTTCTGTTATTGTTGTTCATTGTGGGTGGAGAGAGACCGGACTCTATTTATACGTTCGTTGAAAAGGTGCCTTCCATCAAAGCGATATACCCTTTCGTTTTATTGGAGTCGCAACTTCTCATAACCAATAATTATTTTATAGCATTTCAATAATTATTAAACCATATAATAAATCATATCATGTGGGCTACAATAATTCTTACACAGAGAGCTGGCTATCATAGAGTGCAACCGGGGGGAAGTAGAGAAGAGAGAGAGACTCATTCTGGACTTGACTAGAAATAATTTTCCCAATTGGTGGAGCAAGCAAAAGCAACCGACTCTTGGTGCTTGTCGAGTGTCTCGTCTAGTGTCCATCTCCACAAGTTGGTGGAGGAAGAAAAAGCAACCGACTCTTGGTGCTCGTCTAGTGTCCATCTCCACAGGTTGAAGTGCTCTCTCTCTCTCTCTCAATGACCTTTAGGGAAAAATTCAGTTGGTTGGTACTTAAATTACCTTTAACCTACTATGTTCATAATGCAGATGGAACATTCTCAACACCTTGGCCATATCTTCAATTGCCTGAAGCTAAGGCTCTTGTCTTGAACTTCGAGACCGACATTCAAACCAAAACTTATGCTTTGCCAGAATTCATTGGGAAAGCAAATAAGCTTAAGGTCCTAATAGTAACAAACTACAGTTTCTTTCTAGCTGAGCTACGCAATTTCCATGTTGTTGGTTCTAGTTTAACAAGGATCAGGCTTGAACGCGTCATGGTGTCTTTCCTAAGCATGGGAAAGCTATGCCTGCATGGTTTACGAAAGTTGTCCTTTTTCATGTGTGATGTAGGGCAGGTTTCAACGTCGAACGACGCCAAAATTTCCGATGCAATGCCAAACTTACTGGAGCTCGACATCGACTATTGCAATGATCTTGTGACATTACCAAATAGAGATAAAGCCTCTCAAGAAGCTTAGTGTCACAAACTGCCATAATTTCTCTACACTCCCTGAACAAATTGGGCAATTGACCTTCCTCGAAGTGGTCAGGCTTAATTCTTGCACAAAGTTGTTGCAGTTACCGGACTCAATTGAAACCCTCAAAAAATTAGAATTTTTCAATATATCCGATTGCCTAAGCCTGAGCACTTTGCCCAATCAAATGGGTCAACTATATAATCTCAAGAGGATAAACATGAGAGGATGTTTGAGTTTGTCTATGCTGCCACGGTCAATCGTGAGGTTGAGGAACTTGAAGAAGGTGATTTGTGACAAAGAAGGAGAAATCTTGTGGGAGCCTCTCAAGAACAGTCTCAATAGCTTGAATATGATGGCATATGAAGAAGAGGCTAACTTAGATTGGCTGTGTGATTAAGAAGAGGGCGATAAATTGATGATCTCTAGCTTTTTCTACATATTAAAATGTTGTCTTTGAACTATTTTTCTATTGGTTTCTATTTGTTGTTTGTTCTGTTTAATGTATCGTGTGTACTTTCACTTGCTGAAATCTCTAATTCAGTGACTCCAGAATTTCTTGGCTCTCCCCTGTCCAAGCATTCTGTATTTGTCTTTTCTGCAGAGGAAGACAGTTCTAGATTCGCCTTTAGTTCCATCTCTCCTGCCACTTTGTCATTTCCTTCTACATTGTTAATTTTACTATTGGTTTCTATTTTTCTTGTACCTTGTACTTAATTTGTTTTTTGGGAAAATGACACAAACTAATACGTGAATTTTAATCCAACGTGTAATATAATTTCTGAACTTTTAATTTATTTATATGGTCCCTATACTATAACCTAATGTTCAATGTCATCGTTGAATTATCAATTTATTCAATATGATCTCTAGATTTTTAGTTCATGGTCAAGTTAGTCCTTGAATTATATGGAGATGTTCAATATTATCCCTAAACTTATAACCCATATACTAATTTGAACATGTACTAGAAGCTTAGGAATCATATTGAATAAATTAAAAGATCATGAATTATGTTGCATATTGTGCGAAAGTTCATAAATCACATTTAAAAAATTAAAAATTGAAAAATTACATTACACGTTAGGTCAAATTTCGAGAACTATGAGTAGTGCCACATCATTTTTTTTTTGTTTAATTCCGAGTCAGAATTTTTATCCTTTTATTTTTTCTTCTTTCCTATTCTTTTCTTTCTTTCTTTCTTCTTCCTCCTCCATCGTCTACCACCAACCACGCCCCTGAAAACCATAACTACTGCGTCCCTACCATCACCGTCTTGGCCAACGCCTAATTTGTGGCGCCTTACTACCACGACCACTTCATCATCTCCTTGTCTATCTCTCACCCTCCGACCACAAGATTCTCTCTATCTCACGAATCTGAAGTGCAAACTCAAATCCGAGCCGCTGCAACCTCGTATCTGAGGTCGTGGTGGCCTTAAATCAGAGGTTGCAACATCAAATCTAAGGTTACGAGCCTTAGATCTGATGAGAGAGAGATAGGTGCTTGCAATGTTATCTAAGCGAAGCTTTTGGTGGTGTTCAAGTGCGTACGTGGTGTGGTGGTGGCTATCGGAGTGGCGCAGCAGCGGACAATCGTTGCCGGTGGTGGCAATGCTTCGGCAATGGTGGTGGTGTGGGGGGAGACTAGTAGATGATAAAAGGAGGTAGGAGAGAGAGGAGCTTACACTTAAAATATGAGGCTTTTTGAGGTTTGCATTATTTATTAATATATTTATTCTGTAAATTCCTCGACACGAAATGACTTATAATTGTCCCTAATTATTTTACGAGAGTCCCCATCTCTATCATTCAGTCACCCACTTAACTTGAGCCATCTGAAATGTCCCCACAACGTTTGGATGGCCCTTTTTGACTAGGACTAGTTGATTAATTTGGCAATTGTAAGGTTTTCGTAATTTATTCAATTATATAGGGTGGTGAAAGTAATATGGTCAATCAAATTTTAATTTTTTATCTAATCATATCCTATATCTATTTTATAAACCATTATGTGTGCTATGTATTACATGCAAATTTTGAAACCATACTTCCTTACTTACATCCCTCACTCTAGCCTTTGAAAAGGTGGGGAATTTAACTTCTTACCTCTCATTTCTCAAGTGAAAAGGGTGGTTACTGAGATAATTCCTAGCGATTAACAAAATTTTAATTCGGCCCGTTGGGTTACTTGGCCATGTCATGTAGATTGGAGAATAAAAGATGGGTCCTCCGAATTTACCATAAGTTCATTACTTGGATTCACTCATACACGGCAACTAGCTTCTAAAGAAGCATCTAACTAATTAGCCGATTATTAATGCACCTCCACTTTTGTCAAGTGCCGGTAAACATCATCCTCGAATAAAAACTATACTACTTCCCGCGGAAATTATTTGAAAGAAATTTATCGTCATTCGTGTGAACTTTTGACTATAGTATTGTTCCTTCTAGAAGGATTGGACCGTCGTTGATTGGCTACTGGTGTGAAAAGAAGAAGAGAATATACGAAGAAGAAAACTGCGAAACTTCATGGCATGAGCCAATGAAGTTTCTGCGTAGGGTCCAAGCGTAAAGGCGATGTGGTTGAGGTCATCTTCTTGATGTACTCCAGCTTACGTTGGACACGCAAGGCTTAGCAGCACATAACGTCATCATATCATCAGGATATTTTATCGTCCGACGCCTTAATTTCATGGTTAATCTGATTCAAACTTTGAGTGGAAACTATGACTCAAAAAGAAAATTCTTATGCAATGATGAATCCATTTGAAAGAAGCAAGGTCGAGCCAAAGAGGGATGTATGAATAATGCGTGGACTGGGATATCCAAAATTCAAAGAAAATTGCAACTTGCTAGACAAGTTTGAGATGAACCTCATTAAAACATCGGTTTTTGGTATTAATATTTCAAGGATTCTTTATTCATAGTAATCACATTTCCCGTGTTCCCATCAACTTCTGTTCCCCTTTGATGCATCGAGAATCCTAAGAAATTGCCTATAGTTGCACGAAATGCACGTTTAACAGGACTCATTCATAAAGCATGATTTGTCAACCTATTGAATTTTTTGTTCGAGCTTAATGAGATGACGTACTTAGTTGAATTTTATTACAATAGCATCTACTCATACCTATATGAAGTCTCCTAGCATTTTAGGGTGCTTTTAACTGAGCACGTTTAACATTGAAGTGTCAATTCTAAATGTTGTAATTACGTTAAAAGGCACGTATTGTGAATTAATTCAATTTCACACAATTAAAGAACACACCCTCGTATTCAGTATGTGATTCGGTTTATTTTTATCCCATTCGCTATTTATGATGCCTGCTAGGAGGAGCTCCTATGCCCTATAGCTCGAACGATCATTTGCCGTCATCATTATATTGGGCCATTACAAAGTCGAACCGAATCAAGCCAAAAAGCTGAACGATTAATACGAAACTCCAAGCCCGATGGATGCTCATATTCTCAATAAAAAATAATTTCAAAAGACTAACTACTTTCACAAAAACTAATTTCAGCTTTCTAAACATCGATACTATATAAAATTGGCTAAAAAGGTATTATAGCGTCCAAGAAGATCTACATGCCCGGATAAGCCGAGTGATAAAAATAGCTCCATCATTTCAAAACATACATGCATACATCATCAAATGAAAAATTAAACGGATAAATGCATTGGAAGTCCTAAAATTTATCAAGAAAGTGCAATTAAGTCCTAAATTTTTTTAAAAGTGCAATTAAGTCATAAAACTTATTAAGAAACTACAGTTGAGTAATAAAACTTTCAAAAAGTGCAACTAAGTCTTAACTCTTGTTAAATTGGTTCAATCTAAGTCCTTCGTAGATCGCACATGTTGATAGTTTTAGGATATAATTACTTTTGTGATATGTTTTAAAACTTGATTGCACTTTTTGAAAATTTTAAAATTCAATTGCACTTGTTTAATAAGTTTTAGAACTTAGTTACATTTTTCTGGAAATTTTAAGACTTAATTGCATTTTCACAATAAGTTTTACGACTTTCGGTGCACCTATTATAAACTTTAAATTTATAGCCACTTGCACATTTATACACATCAAGCCAAGATCCATGCCTTTATTTCATCATACAACATGTTGTCAAATTATATATTGTTATGTTGCTATCACATGACAACTCGTAATCACACGATAAGTCATCAAAAGACACGCCATCAGATGACATAGCATTACATTGCACGACACTACTCGCTCGGCAAGTTGTCATATATGTGTCATTGCACAAGCGCCGTTACAATGACATATCATTACATGTCGCATATGCTATGTCATAATCATGCAAATGCACATTCATGTTTTCAAAATGCTCGGGTACATGTGGCACACTGATTCATTTCCGAGGCGTGACATGATGTAAAGCTTTCGCTTCATCATGTCTCCTAACAAAGGAAGATCGTCTTCATGTTTTAGGAAATCAAACGAAAAGGAATTTAAAGGTTTCCATCTCCCTCTTGCGCCCTTTAGTAATTGAATGTTTTAAAGTTTGTAATCTTCGTATCCTATCCAATTGGAATATTATTTTACTCTTTAACCTTGTATTACAAATTGCTTTTGTGTTATTTATGAAATATACTCGAAATGCATCATCGAACACCTATTAGGAGAATTCACGTTGCGTTTACTATCGATATCAAATTCCCGCTTTTAATCTAAGAGCTCATTTGGTTGGTTAAAATGTTTGCAATTTTTAGTGGGATCTATCAAGTTCACCATAAAGCCGATTGAAACCATGCTTGAAATGTATTCTAGTGCATGAAAATGAAATAATCCATTCATGAGACAAAAACGAACGCATGCACGCTTAACTAAACACGTGAGCTGACTGCCATAAATGGGGATGAGAATTACCCAACCTAATATCGTCCCTTCATTTTCAACATTCCGTCGACTGGATGTACGTGCTGATAGCTTTCGCCTTACAAACACTCAACCCGGGCGCTTGCAGGGCAGCTTCCGATACGGACATGGTCAACGGCTAGCTCGGGTCTTCGTCAACCCTAAATAGTAAGTACTACAGCAGCCACGAAATGGTCATCTGTCGGAGCCTTTGACTGCCTAGTGGGGTTCATCACCCTCTTGCGCCCTTCAGTAAAATTATTTTTTTGAAGTTCCGAAATTTTCATATTCTATCCAATTGAAAAATTGTTCCGCCCTTTGTACCCCAGATTTTACTTTACAAATTTCATTCATATTATTTTATATACGTCACCAAATACTTTCATTGAAAAATTCGTGCCGTATTTGCCATCGCTATCAAATACCCACTTTTAATTGAGAGGCTCACTTGGTTGGTTAAAATGTTTTCGGTTTCTTGTGGGATTTACAAAGTTTACCATACAACCGATCAAAATCCTGATCGAAAAATGGATTATAGTGCATGCGGATGAATGATCGGTTCATGCATGATGCGAAAACGAGGGAGCTTGGCTCAAAGAAGCTTCGCTAAGCAGTGCGTGCTAACCGTGATAAGCGGATAGTTCTGAAAGCTACGCAACATAATTTCGTCCATCACATTTCAACGTTCTGTCCGCTGTTCTACCTCGGGGTCAATCCAAGCTCGCTGGATAAACGCCGGGCTGGATGAAACTGGCCGACGCGGACAAAGCACGTGCCTGTGGCTTTACCTAAACAAAGACTTAAACCAGGGCTCTCGCAGGGCAGCGTGCGAATTGGACATGGTCAACGAATAACGACAGGTATTCTTCTACCCTTAGATAATGAAACAAGGAAGCACCAGAGCGAGGCCTCCAATAGATGCTCTTCCGAGGAAATTTGCCTGTATTATCTATTGCTCGAGAATTTATCTCACCTGATCTTTCATCTCACTCTCCATTGTTGGTTCGAAGACCAAAAAAGGTCCTCTTTCTTCTTGCCTCCTAGAAAAAACCCAGAAATATGAAAACAGAGGAAAGCGTCCTCTGCGAATCTTGGGAAGTAGGTTGCTGTTCTTTGAAGTATCCTTGGTGACCCATCAAGGGACTGGATTTTCTTGGCTTGTTCGGTCTGTGGAGAAAGAAAGAACCAAGAAATGTCAGTTGATTTCGTGGGAGCTGCTGTGGGAACGGCATTCGGCGAGCTGTTCGGGCTCGTTAAGGAAGTAGTGCTAACCGTTGTCCTATTTCGTGAGCAGCTCAAGAAGATTAAATCCACCTTGGACTTCATAGTCCCGATCATGAAAGACATCGACGAGTTCAACAGACGGATGGATCGTAAAGACATGGGGCAGATCCAGGCCCTAATTGATGATGGCATAGACCTGCTCAAGAAGTGCTTGAAAATCAAGGCGTACAACGTGATCAAGAAACGTAAGTACTCGAAAAAGCTGACCGAATTCGACGAAAGACTCGCCAAGGAGTTCCAGATTACTTTGCCGCTGCTGACTATGAAGAACACCGTGGAGATATTGGAAGGCGTGGAGGTGATGGGGGGAGAAGTGAAGGAGGTGGGGAAAGACGTGAAAGAGATGGGGGAAACGTGAACGAGATCCGGGGAGGCGTGGACGAGATCGGGAGAGGCATGAAGGAGCTGTTAAATTTCATGCATTCGAACAGCGGGGCTCAACAGAGTGTGCTTGAGCCTTTAAGTGACCTTGCGGTCCCTGAGGCACCTGACTTCATTGTCGGGTCGGAGGTGGAGGCGTCCATGAGGGAACTCAAGGAGCGGTTGTTGGAGGAGGGAGTGTCAGTGATTGTTGTGACCGCCCCAGGCGGGTGCGGGAAGACCACTCTCCTTAAGAAATTGTGTCATGACGTGGCAATTGAAGGTATATGTGATTATTATTTTGATTGATCCGGAACTAAAAAAAGTAGGGATGAATTTATTGAATTGATCCTTGCCAATGGTCGCCTCTAATAATCTTTTGGTTAGCCATTCATATGTGTAGGAGTTGTTGCCTGAACAACATTCCGCCTGTGCAGATATATTGAAATGATTGAATCCCATTACCGGTTCTCTCTGTCAAGCCATACAGTTGCTTTTAGATGTGAATGTTTCCACAAAGATTTGCTTGGGTTTTATGCAGATGGATGTTTCATCGAGTAAAACATTCTTTTTCTAATAGTTTATTTACGGGTTTGATATCATGTCCAATCTGATGGATCTTTCCCAAGCTTTTAGATATGCAATAACTTGCCTCTATTTGATTGTGCTGAGTGCCTTTCTCAATCAGTTGGACCCTCCTCTTCACATGCCATAGGATTTGCACTCATCTTTTTCAGCTATACGGCATCTACTTAGCACTGTTTCTTATCCTACTGAATTCGATATACTAGAAATGTCTCTTGCAAATTTTCATACCCTTTGCAAACAATAGGAGTCAGACTTACTGTGGTTTGCATTTAGGAAAATTTCACAACAACATCATGTTTGTCCCTGTCTCGAAGAGGGCCAACCTGATAGACATTGTCCAGAAAATGTGTCGACATAAGGGTTTCAAGATACCTTTGATCGAAACAGAAGACATTGCAGTTCGTTGCTTGCAGCAACTGCTCATCAGAATAGGACAGGATCCTGTGTTGCTTGTGCTGGACGATGTCTGGACTGACTCGCAATCCATAATTGAGAAATTTGTCTTCAAGAAGATCAAACATTACAAGATTGTGGTGACCTCAAGATACGAGTTTCCTGCTTATCGTCCTGTGCATCACCTGAACCCGTTGACTCATAGCGAAGCCCTGGAACTCTTTCGTCGATCTGTTACCGTTGATGATACTAGCATGGATGCACCAGATGATGAGCTCTTGGATCAGGTATGCCCTTTCTTGAGTACATCCATTATAGGATTTCTTATGGTTATTGAATTAACCTTTTTCTTGAAAGAAAATGTTTAGTAAAATTCAACCTGCCTATCCTTAGATTCTCGTCTTTCACAGAACAGAGCCCTTGATTTGTACTAATCTTGACTCCTATCAAGTTCCAATTATTATTTCTGTGTTTTTTTATGCCTGTGGCAGATAGTGAATCGCTGTAAGGGATTGCCATTGGCTCTTACAGTCGTTGCCAAGTCTCTCCGAGGAAAGGATCGTTCCTTCTGGAAAACAAAGCTTTTTGAGTTGTCTGAACGACGTTCCCTTTTGCGTTCAGGCAGTGATGTTCTAGATTGCCTCAGAAAGAGCTTGGATGACTTTGATGGTGACCATTCAATCAAGAAACGTTTCTTGGACCTCAGCTCGTTTCCAGAGGATCGCAAGATTCCTGCCACTGCCCTTATTGATATGTGGGTGGAGTTGTACAAGCTAGATTTCAGTGGAGTGCGTGCCATTGCTGAACTCAATGAACTCGTTTACAGGAACCTAGCTGATCTCGTAGTCACCGGGTATGGCTCTGATTAAGTTCGTTTTGTTCTCTCATTCTAACTTTTCTAGTTTCTACTGCTCTAAGAGTGCCTCATCAGATTATAGTTGGCGGATGATTAGTGTTTCCTGATACGTGACAATTAGAAGCATATGTGAAATGGACAAAGGCGTGATTAGATCTTTGTGCCGAGATTGAGAGTAATTTATGCACAATCAACTTTCTGTATCCCCAAAAATGGGCATACTAGATTTTTTGAATCCACACCACAATTACTGCATCCGACCTTCAGCTATAGTATGTTCCGCATTGTAAAGTTCAAATGGATTATACAGAGGCCTGTAAAGAACTTTTCAATCTCCTGACTCAATTTCTCAAACGTGGCAAGGATCAGATACTAGTAAATTAGTATCATCAAATGCCTTGCATTAGATTTTAGCACAAGAAACTCAACTGCAAATGCTTATATTCGAGTGTTTGATTGCATACATACAGGAAAGATTCAATTGAGGACGAAGATTACAGCGGCCACTATGCTATGCAGCACGATCTGCTCAGAGATCTGGCTATCTTGGAGTGCAACCAGGGGGAAATAGAGAAAAGAGAGAGGCTTATTTTGGACTTGACTGGAAATAATTTTCCTGATTGGTGGAGCGAGCAAAAGCAATTGACTCTCAATGCTCGTCTAGTGTCCATCTCCACAGGTTGGGAACTCTCTCTCCCCGTCTCTTTCTCAAAACCCTGTGCGGGAAAATTTGGTTGGCCGGTAGTTAAATTACCTTTTAACATTCAATGTTCATAATGCAGATGGAAAATTCTCAAGACCTTGGCCAAATCTTCAATTGCCTGAAGCTGAGGCTCTGGTCTTGAACTTTGAGACAGACATTCAAACCAAACCTTATGCTTTGCCTGAATTCATTGAGAAAGCAGATAAGCTCAAGGCCTTGATAGTAACAAACTATAGTTTCTTTCCAGCTGAGCTGCGCAATTTCCACGTCATCAGGTCCAATTTAAGGAGGATGAGGCTTGAACGCGTCACGGTTCCTTTCCTGAGCATGGGAAAGCTACACTTGCACAGTCTGCAAAAGATATCCTTTTTCATGTGCAACATCAGTCAGGCTTCAACATCAGACGACACCAAAATCTCCAATGCAATACCAAACTTAGTGGAGCTCCACATTGACTATTGCAACGATCTTATGGCATTACCGGATGACATTTGTGAGCTAAAACTTCTTAGGAAGCTTAGCATCACAAATTGCCATAATTTGTCTGCACTTCCTGAACAGATTGGGCAGTTGGTGTCCCTTGAAGTGATCAGGCTTAATTCCTGCACAACATTGTCGCAGTTACCGGACTCGATTAGAACCCTCCAAGAATTGAAATCTCTCAATATATCTGATTGTCTGAGCTTGAGCACCTTGCCCGATCAAATTGGTCAACTGGTTAATCTCAAGAGCATGAACATGAGAGGATGTTTGAGGTTGTCTAAGCTGCCACGGTCGATCATGAGGCTGAGGAACTTGAGGAAGGTGGTCTGTGACCAAGAAAAAGAAGGCTTGTGGGAGCCTCTCCAGACCACTCTCAAAAGCTTGAACATAATAGCATCCGAAGAAGAAGAGGCTAACTTAAATTGGCTGAACGATTAAGAAGAGGGTGATCAACCGATGATCTCTGAATTTTTTTTCCACGTTAAATATTGTCTTTCAACTATACTTTATACTATTTATATTTTTTTGGCTGTTCGTTGAATTTATTTCCTGGACTGTGCACTCTCTTTATATATATATATGTGTGTGTGGACGGTCGAGGCATTGCTGACTGAACCAAATAATTGATGAGTAGCGCCACATCATTTTTTAAATTTTTCCAGATTTTTTTTTTCCTTCTATTTTTTCTCCTTCGGCTAACAACTGTCTGGGTGGCACGGCGGCATACAATTGTTGTTCAGTGGTGACGGTGCTTCGGCAATGGTGGTGCTGCGTTTCTTCTCGTGAGAGGTGAGGAGAAGGGATGATGCTACATGAAAAACACAGTATACAAGAGTTAAAGGCAATATTTTTTTTTTCTGGTCGAAGTTAAAGGCAAGTTAACGGCATAAGGTTCTCGTCAATCGGCTGGTGGTATCAAATTTTTAAGGGAAAATATAAATTGAACCAATTTTCAAAAGTTCAACATTAGTATGCATAAGAAAAATGTTTAAGAAAGATATTAAATATTGAGAAAAAGTTTAAAATCACTGTGTGGTTACTCTTGATTGGGAAACATTTCTTAAAGACCCAGAGAGAATGAGTTTCACAATCAGTAATGGCCCATGAAAATGATTATGAACACATATAAAAGATTGCTTCTTTTATTATTCTCATTTCTCTTCTTTTGCTCTTTAATACAATCTGCCTTACCTTTTACGAGTAAGTATAAATTACCTTTTTATTTTGACTTATTTTTTAATTTAAAATTTTTCTCGAAGTGATTTTTTCTTTCAACTTTTTGCCTTTTTTTTTTTCAAATCTTGCGCCACATGCAATTTGATTTTTTTTTTTTTTTGGGAAACTGACGCTAAAAATGCCATAACTTTGTATGATGTTTTTTAATGTAAATTTTTTTAAGTTATCATTTTGAGTGCCATTTTTATAAAAAGACAATTACTTTAATGTTATCGTCATTCTTTGTGGCTAGAAAATCTAATGTGGCAATTTTTGAACATAAATCTATTTGACGTGGCTCATGGGCAAAGTGAGTAAGTATAATTGTTAGGGAAAATGTCACAAATGGTCCCTAAACTTTCATCTAATGTTCAATTTCATCCCTAAACTTTCGATTTGCTTAATTTGATCCTCGGACTATTAACAAATGTTCCATCTAGTCCCCAACTATTTGCAAATTGACCAATTTCATCATTCTCGTTAGTTAAAGTTAACGGAATTGGTTTACATGGCTTTTAGTCTCTTAAATATAAAAAAAAAAAAAATGGACCTTTGTAAGTAATATAAACGATTATTATTAAGAAAATACTTTTGAAATAAATACACCTTAAATTTCAATGTACTTAGAGTAGAGAGAGAAAAAAATGGACCTTTGTTTACTTCAACTTAAGTGAAAAATAAAATGTATTTTTATGTACTTTTCCGATATACATAAAAAAAAAATTTTATGTAAATCTACATATGGACTTCATCGAAAAGGGAAAAATCGATTGATGGGCTTTTGTACATTATTCAAGTAATTTGCATATACAAAAAATAAATCAAATTGCAAGATTTACGTTTGTTTATTATTACTGTCCCTTTTCCCATTTGTTTTTAATATGGAGAAATGAAAGAAATATTGACCTTTATTACTTTGCATAAATGTGGTATTTTTTTGACAAAAAAAAAAAAACTCAGTTTGGTATTTTTTTATTTATTAAAAAAACAGTTTGGTATTTAAAAAAAAAGGAAATTGGTCAATTTTCAAATAGTTAGAGACTAGATGGAACATTAGATGAAAGTTCGGGGACCAAATTGAGCAAATTAAAAGCTCATGGATGAAATTGAACATTCGATGAAAGTTCGGGGACCAAATTAAGCAAATCAAAAGCTCATGGATGAAATTGAATATTAGATGAAAGTTCATGGACCATTTATGACATTTTTCCTAATTGTTATTAATCAACATCAATTAAAAAAAATTGTTTGCCCCAAATTAAGGAATTGGGGCTGAATCACAAATATTTTTAGACGATAACCCTAAATTTAGGAATTGTGGCAAAGAGAAGGGAGGCAACTATAAACAAAAGAAGCTGAGAAGGCTATTTTCGTTACCTAAGCCTTGCTTCCGAAAATCCTAACCTTTATGTAAAAGAAACGAATATTTTCTCGAAGGGGAGAGAGAATTTGAATATTTTCTTCAAATCCAAATCATTTCTTCAGATCAAAGAGGAGCACCAATAGCAAATCAACTTTTCTTTGTAAGACGACAACTCCAACTGCAAAGAGAAAAGCAATGTCCGTTGAGTTTTTTCAAGGCTCGGAATTGCCCTCATTTTCTCGAAGGGGAGAGATAGAGGGGAAATGCCAGAAATTTATGGGCTCATGACATGCGAAGCGCCTTCTCCCGGTTGCGATAGTGTCACCACCACTAGCAGTAGGAGCTCTTGTAAAAATGAAGGGCAAATTGAACCGATCAAGAAGAGAGAGAAAGCGGTGATGTTTATTCTTTTCTTCGTTTTAGTAAAGAAGATGAAGACCAAGAAGAAGGACAAGAAAAGGCAATTTGGCGAGTTAGTTAAATAATTGCCAGGTCATCTTGTTGTTTATCCGTGTTGGAGCTCAATTTAAAAAAAAAAAAAATCAGCGTTCGTATTAAGATTCGCCTAAAAAAAATCTATGGAGGATGAATCGCCGGAATTTGTCGGCAGAGGCGCTTAAATGATTGTTTTTACCAATGTGAAGTCAAGTAATCGCTTGAAAGATTTTGATACTAAATTGAGGGTTATACCAAAGTTATTCTATTTATTGTCCATTTTCTTAATCTTAAATATATGAAAGTTTACCATTTCCAGATGCTGACACTTAGATTTAGATATGACTTTTTGATAAATCTTCAATTAAAATAAAGAAACCCTAAACCTAATGATGCACACACCTTCACCTTTTTAACCCTATGCACATAAAACTTTCACGACATATGGGTATTAACAAATAGATTTGCATAACTTTGTAAAATTTGAATAATTTTTATAGCATAAAAGTACAAGTTAAAAATACTTCTAGTTTATGTTAGTTGGAAGTAAAGTACTTGCTATTTTATTTGGTTCAATCTTTGACACCAGCCACCAATTGAGCCCGAACCCCCTAGGATGAAAAGTCCCTGATATATGCGCACATTAGACCTGTGAAAATGAATGACACATCCGTTTCTTGACTCATATTTGATGGGTTAGATTATTATACGAGTTAGTTATATTTAGTAAATAGGCCGTGCCCCACACATGTGATGGTGGACTGACCAATCATATATTCTTTAATATTTTAAAGTCAGGAATTTTTTCTTTTAATTTTTTCTTCTTCTCATATATTTCTTTCTTCCTTTCTTCTTCCTCCTCCTTCTACCACCAACAATGCAGCTGTAAACCATAACCACCGCATCCCTACCATCACTGTCATCGCCAACGCCTAAGTCGCAGCACCTTACCACCACGGACCACTTCAGCATCGCCTTTTCTCTGTCTCTTATTTCTGAGGTGCAAACTCAGATCTGAGCCACTGAAACCTAATGTTTGAGGTCATGGCGACCTTAAATCGGAGGTCGCCAACTCGAATCTGAAGTAACGGGCTTCAGACCTGATGAGAAAGGGGTGTGCCTGCAATGTCATTTGAGCAAAGCTTGCGGTGGTGTTCGTGCACGGCTTTGGTGCGGTGGTGGCTGTTTGGTGGCGCAGCCGTGGACAATCGTTGCCAGTGGTGGTAGTTTTGGCAATAGGGGCTTCGGCAATGTTGTTGCTGCGGCGGTTTTGGCAATAGGGGCTTCGGCAACGGTGGTGCTGCGTTCCTTTTTGCGGGGAGAGGGAAAGAGAGAAGAGAGGGATGCAACGTGAAAAACACGGTATCCAAGTCGACGGCAAGTCAATGGCATAAAGGTTTCGAACAAAAGGATGGCATAAAGGTTCATGGGGCCGACGCGTCGAATTTTTAACGGGAAAATATAAATTGAACCAATTTTCAGTTCAACATTAGTATGAATTAAAAACTTAAGGAATAATATTGAACATTAAAAAGAAAACTTCAAAGGTCACCGTGTGTGGTGAAACATTTCTTAGGAACGTGGAGAGATGGACTTTCACAATTAGGTATGGCCCATGAAAACGAATTTTTTTTGGTCGAACATGAAAACGAATTGAACATGTACAAAACATTGCTTCTTTTTTCATTCCCTTTTATTCACTTTTGCTCTTTAACACAATATATCTTACTCTTTTCGAGCCTAATCCTAAAAGTTTTTTTTTTTTTTTCAAATTGATTTTTACTTTTGACTTTTTGCCTTTCCTTTTTTGCAAATCTTGCAAAATACACATTTTACATTTCTCACACCATTTCGAAATTTAATTAATAAACCAGTAACATTTCAAAACATCTTTCATCAAACATTTCCCAAATCATTTAGGAACCTATTCCGTAAATCAGTTTGCAACGTAATACATGCTTATAATGTGATAGTCTGATTTTCTACTTCTGTTTTCAATTGAATAAATTGGGCTTTTTAGCAACGTGTCTATAGTGTTATTCTCTTAGCCGATCACTCATGAGATAACTCGACTAGTTGGGGAAGCCATTAAGGGATTTTAATGCAACGGGCTTGAGAATTCGACAGGAATGTTGCTCGACCGCAGAATGCCAGCAAGAGTCACATGCGACACGGTCGAAATCTATCGAGACCGCAAATAGGTCGATTCAATGGAGATACATAATTAGGCATGGGTGATTCCATCTAATTACAAAATTTTCATCGATCGACATTAAACCGATTTTTGTGTCGTTTTGGTACCCTGTGCTCGTAATTGAAACCTAGAGATTTTCACGACAAATGAGAGTCGCCAACGAAATCGAAAATGTATATGGTGGCTCGAAGATAATCGGCCACAAGTCCATTACACTGAAAATTCCTAAAAACTACTTCATAGTTTTGGTCGCACTGAAACCACGTTTGATTGAAATTAACTGCGAAATTTATTCCGATTTCAAAGATTGAGAACTTTCATGTGTCACAATTAATCCTAGGGATATTGTTGCATCTTTTCAAAAATTATTGATGATTTGAATTGGGTGTGAAAAATGTAAGAGCGACAAATTAAAAGAATAACGGAAATGCCATATTTTAAATAGGTTTTTGGGCCTTTAAGGTGGAACATTTAGAGAAAGAATTATAAGGACTTAAATGGGGAATTGTCCTTATTAATTAAGATGGTGAAAAGGATAAAATGGAAAAGGAAAAGTTATCGAAATTACCTGCAAATTCGGATGCCTGCCCATTACGAAGGATTCCACCATCATTTGCATCTCATTTGGGCAAGATAAGGATGTGTAAGGTGTGTGGGCCACTTGAGAGTGATGGGGTTTAAAATTTCCATGGAAAAAGTACCTCAAGACTTGGAAATTTGAGAGTGAGAGGGGCCCTCCATGAACTGTCGTTCTTTTCCTCTCACCCCCCTCCCCATCCATGCATCTCCTTTTCCCCTAGGTACCGTGCGACACTCCTTTCCTTTTCTTTCCTTTCTCTTTCTTTCCTTTCCTTTTCTTTCCTTTCCCTTTCACAACCACAAAAAGCCTTGTCTTCTTCTTCTTTATGCTAGGATATTCGGCCTCCCCTGTTTCCCTTGAGACGACAAACTAGCAACAAGAAAACAGAGGAAGGCGTGGTCTTGACGTTACCGAATTGCTGGACCCACAGCAGTTCGATCGGGCTGCCTTTCATGTTTTTTATCTCTTGATCTTGAGTTCAAGTGACAACAAAACCCCCTCACCAGTAGGAGAACAGCTTAGCCGACCAAACACCACGTTTGTTTCTCTCTACCGAAAATTTTGTAATTCCGTGTGTTGTTGTTGCAATCACCCCGCAGCACACCCCTCTGCTGTTTCGGGTCAACCCCATCATCGAAGGACCCGAGACCTGGCTCTGTGTTGCTGTCCAACCATTAGCGTGAGCCACCTTTAGTTTTAAATAGGTGAGTTGTTTTCCTAAAATTGGATTAGGGGCTGTGTACCTCTGTTTAGGGATTTAAACAAGGTAAGAAAGGTTTAGATGATGTTAAATATGATTGGGTGTTAGTTTAGTATGGTTAGATTAGCCATAGGGAGGCTTATTTTTAGTTAAAATATAAAGATAAAACCCGTAGAGGACAACTGGGCCAAAAACAGGGGATGTTCTTTAAAACTATTTTCTAGAAGTGTACGATTTATTATTTTTGTAGACTAATATGTGTTGCGATTTTGAAGTGAATTACTTCTGAAGAAATGTTTTACACATCTCCAAGTATAACATATATTTTTCTCAGGATTTTTGGAGATTTAAAGGAAAATTATTTTGGCTTCGTTTTCTTTTAAATAGAAACTCAAACTGCACTGGAATTTGCGACCTGTAAGGATTCTACGGGTTGTTACTAACCCTTCGGGTTCGATTTTAAAAATAAGTTCCGCATGAAAGTTGTCTGTTACATCTTCTAGTTGAACATACTCGAATTTCAGACCAAACGGACCTGTTTTAGACCCCGAACCAAGTTGATTTCAGAAAACAGAACCGCTGGGAACGGACCCGATTTTAGTACTGGATTGAGTGAATTACTGGGCCGAATCCAGAAGGATCTGGGCCCTGGTGTCTTCATAAAAAAATGTTTGTTTATGTGTCCTTTAGCACGTGTTCAAGTTTGAGAATTTTTCGAATTCATATGAGTTGGTTTCTGGCCTTGAACCTAAAAGTGCGCAACTGGGCAGTTTCTACCAATTCTAGTCCGTAGAAGTTTATAACTGTTTTGAGGTGTTTCTTGTTGGAAAATTGTTTAATTGATGTTGTGAATGAAATGTACAATTGAGCATTGAACTGTGACATTGAGTGAATGCATACACGACATGAAAATCCGTCATGAGCCTTTGGAGCGACGATGCTCCTTCGGAAATGCCCTTAGTTAACGGATGCCGGTCGCAAGGATGCTAGGCCGATGCTCCTAATCGGAATGTCGTCTAAATGTAGATGTTGCCGTGCTCGACGGTGCGAGCCAATACCTGGTTATGCCGGAAGACTGTTATCTGTTGCATTGACTGTGACCCGTATAATGGTGTTAGTATTTACATTCTTGAGAATTCATTTGTGAGAATACTATCATGATGCCCAATCTTGATACCTTTATGTATGACTTGATTTGATTGAAACTAATGTGCAGGGCAATGTAATTGAAAAAGGGGTTGTGAGAAACGTGACTAGATTGCATGTAGAGTGTACTTTTCTCCTAACTGATTCGGGACTTAACTCACCGAGAAGTGATCTCACGCTGTAGTGGGCTAAAATTTTCAAGTCCCTAGATGGAGGAAGGCCAAGTCGTGTGCAGTCGGTTGTAGGAAAGGAAGAGTAGAACTCTCGTTTTCTCCGTTCATGTGATGACGGGTCTTCCGTCGGGGGTGGATGCAGGGTGACAGCTCACCCTAGAGAGATCGAGAAGTATGGTAGTGAACCCCAGTCTTGTAAATAGAAGCTTAACTCGTGGGTAACCGAACAGCTTCACCTTTTGTATCGAATCTTGGGGTGTTAAACTGGTCTATATACATAAGTACTATGGTATTGTATGTGCGGCTTGTAAAAATATTATCCTACGTTTCTATCTCACTGCTTTGTTGTATGGAGATTGTTTTATGTTTCCGCATACGCAACATAATGAATAGGTTGGCAACAGTTCCTGGGATGTTGCAAATTTATACTGACCATTGAGGGATGTGCATGTGCCCGGAGTTCGGGTCGTGACATCCCCATTAAGTGGTATCAGAGCAGGTTAGTGTTTGGAGTGATAAGGTGCGATGAGTCATGGGATAGTTAGTAGGAAAGACTTTTAATGTGCTGATGCATGTGAGTGGTAACTGATTGATAGTTTGTTTGTGAACTCACTCGAAATTCTAACCTGGTGTTGGAATTGGAGGCATGTGTCTATAAAGAATTTGCACCATGAGTGAGCAAGATGAGAGAACGCCCAAGAAGAGGGCGATTGGACTCGTTACTCGGCCAGACGCCAACTAGAGGCTATGCCCAAGGTAATAGAGAAAAGCGCTAGCTCAAGCCGCCGCTAGTGGAGCAGCGCCACAGCCGGTTTCGCCGGTTGTTACTAGGGTAGTAGCACCTGGTGATCCGGGAACTATTGGGATCATACAGACGCTAGATGCGATGAGAGAGCTTATGGGACAACAAGCCCGGAATCAAGCAGCCGCCATTGCTACCGCCGTTACCACTGTCGTTACTACTGCAGCAAATGATGCTATTGCCGGCGCACCTGCTACCCCCGCCTGCTCAACCTGTCCTGCCTGCTCAGCCTGCTAAAGTTCCACTAGGGAACGTGGTTGTGGAGAGACCTATACACCAGCTGGTGGAACAGTTTTTGAAGTTGAATCCGCCAAGGTTCACCGATATAGGGATCCGTAGACTACTTCGCTGGATTCGAGATTTAGGAAGGCATTTGCACTTTTGAGGTGCAAGAAGAAGAGAAGGTAACTTCCGGGCGCCTATCAATTACATGATAACGCCAATATCCGGTGGACAAACCGTTCGAGAGACCGTGTTTCGGGAGGAGTAGTTCTATTGTGGGACGCCTTCCTTAGGGCATTCAACGATCAAGATTTCTCAAGAGCGCTACAGAGCAGAAAATGGAAGAATTTTAGTGTCTCCGCTGGATCAATGACAATCGACCAATATGAGGTCAAGTTTGCGAAACTATCTCGCATGCCCCAAGATTGATAGAGGACCCCGAAGAAAAGGCTTGGAGGTTTAAGAATGGTCTCCGACATAAATTGAAACAACTACTGTTGCTTTTTGACTTAAATGACTATCGAGAAATTTATCGTCGGGCCCAACTGATAGAAAGGGGTCTAAATGAGCAAGTCGTCGCCAAGGTCGAGGTTTAATGCGAACAGAAACGGTATCAAGTTTGGGAAGAAACCCATGGTTGGAAGTAGGGTGAGCGGTTCCCGATTCTTACAAGTGCTCCGCTGAACCTCGAACTACCCTTTCGGGGCATGTGTTCCTTATTTTTTGGAACCCGGAACCTACCCACGTCGGGAACCAAGAACCCGGAACCTACCCTGTCATAGGTTCCGAGGTCGGTTCCAGGTTCCAACAGGTTCTTTTTTTCATTTTTTTTTCATTTTTAGTTTTTTTTTAGCAAATATTTCATTTTTAGTTAAAAAAAATGAAAATGAATGCGGCAATGATAAATAAACTTGTCATTCATCAATGAGAATCTAACACGGATAAGTGAAATTTATTTACTTGTGGGTCAAAAGCCAAATATGACATAGGGATATACGTCCACCACAACAGTGCAATAAAATACGAACATTACTTGCTCCACGTAGCTTAATCTTTAGGGAATAGATCTTACTAGCTGAGGAGGAAGTGATGGTATATTGTTGTTGGAGAGATCAAGCTCAAAAAAAGTTGTGAGAGTCCCAATCTCCTCTATGTCAAGATAAAAAGAAACATACAAAATCGTGAATCAAGAAAAGGCATGCTAATAGAAAAAACGTTGCAATACTATGATAAGAGTAATAGTGTCATAAACAGGAAGATGCGCATTTTGATATACTGTCTAGTAAGCATAGCGTTTTTTTACTATTCCTTCATAAGTAAGTTCATACCTGACAAGCTGTCGGGACAAGATGGACAAGCATCGCCAGAGAGAGAGAGAGAGAGAGAGAGAGAGAGAGATCGCTACCTCTGGAATAATTTGAAGGGAATTTTGGCTCAAGTCAAGGATTTTCAAGTGTGTCAAGCTCAATATATCCGATGGGAATTCTTGAAGCCGTATCTCTGTCTAAGTAGTCAAAATAGAATTTTGCAAATGCATCAGGATAGTTACGCCTGATAAAGATAAAAATGCGCAAATACAAACAAATATTCATAGAACTCACAGTCACCATAATGTCCGCTTAGTTACCTTAAATATAGTTCCCGCAATTGTCGCAAGCACAAAAATGCTGGACTTCTTGGCAATGAAGCAACATTACCGCTAAATCCAAATTCTAGAGCATGCTTACAGCTTGAAATCCATCAAAGGGAATCGTAGTCACGCATGGTAGGGCAATCACATAAGAATGATTTAAACGCATGGAAAAGGCAACAGAAGAAAATGGAATCAACAATCATGATTCACACAATAATTAATGCTTAGGGACAATAGTTACAGCTCTTAGAGAGAATGAGTGGAATACAAGCAACAACCACATGGCAATCAATGAGCCAAATAATTGAATGTAGGAAAATTACAATGATGTTTCCATCAAGAAGAGCTCCCTATAACTTAACCTTCCCTGTTACAAGGTTGAAATTTTTTTTCCAAAATACCTCATGACCAAGGCCATAAGTCTTTTGATCTAAGAACATACTCAAGAGAACATTTTGCTTTGTTATTTTGTACATGACTATCTATTTTTCTAGTGCAAAGCAACATGGAAATGACTTGGCATTCTTTCTTTCCTTGTCTTCCCTAAGAGAGCTTAGTTTTATGCAAAGCAAAGGAAGAAACAAATGTAAAACAAAGCTTTTTATCATGTGTTTTATTCTAATCAAATTCATCGAAGTAGAAAACAATTGGGATTACCTGACCAAGGCAATTATAATCCAACTTCAAGCAAGAAAGATTTGTAAGTGGCTTTAAAATTTCACCCAGGCCACTCTTTGATCTTATTCCCTGGATAATATCAAAGTCCGGGACATTCGCACAAACGAGACCGGCTTTAAGACTGAAAAATTGAACATTAGGAGTAGTGTATGTATACAAGTTGAAATTTACCCGCCGATTCAAATATACTATATAAAAGTAATGCATGTCAGAGCAACAGATCCATGGACCTTCTTGCAATAAAAAATGTATTACTATTGGAAATACAATGCACTCCTGCAGCAGTTCTAGTGCACGATATGCTCTCATCCTCAAGGAAGAAGATCCCGGATGGACCAAGCAAACACGTTCAAAGTAGTAAACACAGAACGTCTCACAGATCTCGCAATTGGTCCCAACAAAATCAACAAAAACGCAAGCCCGACTCAGAGATTAGAACTCAAGCAAAGGTAATAACAGAGCGGATCAAACACGGATCCACCGCCAAAAAGACGCGTGTCTCATGAAAAATGCTAAGGAGCCAGCATATCCTCGACAAGAACACGGGATCGCCTCCGCAGACCACCAACACAAGCACGGGCTCCCGGTAACCGGGCGCCAAAAAAAGAAAAAGAAAAGAAAAGAAAAAAGCGCACTGCTAGAGAAGCACAACGAAGATGATGATCATGCGAGCGAACGACGGCACAAGACGAGCGAGTCAAAGAAAAAAAAAAACATGGCCAGCCAAAAAGAAGATCACAAAGGAGACAAGGACACGAGCGATAGTATGAGGAGAAAAGCCAGAGAAACGGGATAAACCCGTAACGGTCTCGAGCCCAGGGACCCGCACGTAGAGACAGGAAACGCACGATCTAAAAGCAAAAACAAACGCGAATGGGATGGGGAAAAGAGAGAGCATTGGGAAGCCACGAAACCCTAAGAGCGACGGACACGACACGACGCACGCACCTTCTTCTTCGCCTTTCTTCTCGGGGAAGGGCCGAACACTGTAACAACGCTCTCTCTCTACGTAGGAAGCGGTGGCTCGCCGAGCAAAGGTCACCGTGGCATCGAGGCGGAGTGGCGGGTGAAGGCGAAAGTGAGGTCGCCAGAAGCCGAAGTCGGCCGGTAAGGCGTCAAGGGAGCAATGGGATGGCGTCGAAAGTAGGCAGAGAGAACGGGCGAAGAGAGAACTGCGAAATCAAGTGTCGTGGAATCGTGAACCGTGAAATGTGAAAGTCATTCTAACCGAACTGAACCTGGGAACCGGACTCGTTCCTTTAGAACGGAACCGAACCGAACCTCCTAGTTCTCCTGCCTGTTTACCTAGGAACCACGCTCACCCCTAGTTGGAAGTGGGTACCCCCTCCACCTAGTAGAAAAGGTGGGGTGAGTAAGTCAGCACCAAATGTGAATGGAGACTGTCATTTATGGAAAACAAACACGGATCTCATCACGTCATAACAGGACGGAGCCTATTATAGATGTGGCCAACAAGGGTTAGGTCGAGAGATTGTCCTAGCAAACGATGGACACACCGCGCCCCACCACACTGATGGGTCAGGGGTAGCGTACCCCCAAACGCCGGCCAGGCGGTAACTGGGCCAGACCTCCAAAGACGTGGAAGGACATACGCCATCACTAGAAGTCAAGCAGAGGACGCATCGAATGTGGTCACAGGTACTGTTTCCCTAAATGATCATCCCGCATATACTTTATTTGACCTGTGTGCAACTCATTCATTTATAACCGAACAATTTACAAGTTAATATGATTGAACTTATATTGCTGGAATCGATCATTAGTATATCGACACCATTGAAAGATAGAGTATTATCTACGATGGGCTGTCCTGGTTGCAAGTTGGTAATTGGTAAGCAAGAGGAGAGAATATAGATATGATAGTTCTAGCCATGTATGATTTCATGTATTAATTGCCATGGACCGGCTCACCAAGCAATGAGCTAAGATGGACCGCTATCGTAAAACGATTCGCTCAACCCACTAGAGAGTGACAGCTTCGAGTTTAGTGGAAGTTGAGGAGGACCTTTGATTACCCTAATCTCATCATTCGAGGCGACCCGCTTGTTAAACGAGGGTTAAGTTCTGCAGTTACTTGGCGACTATCATGGACACGACAATTGAAGAGCTAAAGATAGAAGATATTGCAATGGTGGTACAAGAATTTCCGAACGTGTTTCCAAAGAATTGACAGTCTACCGCGTAAAGGGAGAGATAGAATTTGGTGATAGAGTTAGCCCCCGAGACAAACTAATCTCTAAGGCCCCACGGATGGCATTGTTAGCCGGAAAAGAACTTGCTATGTCAGAATTATTAAATAAGGGATTTATACACCTGGCGGGGTCGCCGTGGGGAGCTCTAGTTATATTCGTGAAAAAGAAAGACGGCTCGTTACGTTTATGCATCGACTCATGCAAACTTAATCGTGACATGAAGAACAAGTATCCACTACCGGAGATGACGACCTTATTTGACTAGCCGTAAGAGCATCGATATTTTCTAAAATCGACCCGAGGACGGATATCATCAGCTAAGGATCAAGAAGGAGGATATTCCTAAGTCCGCGTTTATATACGTCATTATGAATTCAACGAATGACCGTTTTGGACCGACGAATCGCCTCACCGCTTTCATGGACTGATGAATCGAGACCAAAGAATACTTAGATCAGCTCATGATCGTGTTCATAGATGATATCCTAGTGTACTCAAGAAGTCCGAGAATGATGAAGGGCAATTGAAATTGGTACTGTAGACTCTAAGGACTTATGAGTTGTAGCGCTAAATTTAGGTCATGTGATTTCTCCAGAGAAGGAATCTCTGGGACTTGAGCAAGATCAAGGTATGATGAACCGGCCGAGACCGACCACGTGACCGAGATATGAAGTTTTCCGAGTTAGCAGGATACTACGCATGGTTCGTAGAAGGGTTTTCAGCCATAGCTTCACCTCTACAAAACTCTTGAAGGAAGAGAAGTTTGTGTGGACATACAAGTGCGAGTGTAGTTTCCATGAGCTTAAGGAAAGTAACCGACTACCGCACCAAAGGTTTACTATACCATCTGGTCCTCGAAGGATACGAGATCTATAAATAAGGATGCGCTATTCGAGGACTAGGTTGCGTGTTGATGCAACATGGCCGAGTTGTTGCATACGCGTCTCGTCGCTGAGGTCTCATGAACTGAACTACCCAACGCATGACTTAGAACTCATGCCATTAATTTCGCATTTCCGAAGATTTGGAGACATTATTTGTGCGGAGAAAGATTCGATCTTCTCATGGCACCATCAAAGTCTCAAGTACCTATTCTCCTCGAAGGAGTTGAATATGAGATAGCTTGTCAGGACGGAACTCCCGAAGGGATTAAGGGACCTAGATATCTTATATCACCTGTGAAAGGCAACAAGGTTGCATGCACTACAGGAAGTCTTCAAATTGCTCATATATTGATGAAGGAATGGAACTTAATCGAGAAAGCTCGAGATTCGGTTTTCAAATTTGGCGGTAGGCCACTCAAATTTTATGGCCACTCGCACTGGTTTCAATGCCTGCATCGTAACTAAGACTCTTCACCGACGTACCGAGAGGTAAGATCCCGCAAGAGGAAACGGATAAGAGAAAAGCTGACTTTCAGTATTTTCGAGGATGGAACCCCGAGGTTCCAAGGACGATTGGTCAACTGACGATGAGCTTAGGAGAAGAGATCCGGTCGAAGCTCATCGTAGTAGTTACAACATTCATCTTTGGCAAAGACAAAGATGTATCATAATCAGTAACACTATTGGTGGTCCTAAGATGAAGGGTGGAACATCGCCAAGCATGTCGCTAAGTGTCCGACGTGTTAGCAAGTGAAAGCATAGCATTGTAAGCCGGGAGGATTTTTGCAACCTCTCACGATCCTAGAGTGGAAATGGGAGCATATCATAATGGATTTCGTGATGGTT